>CM076975.1:25958087-26005587 GCA_039105355.1 Benthosema pterotum
CAGGGGTTTTCCACAGGTGGTCCGGCGACCACCAGTGGTCTTGAGAGCGTAAAAATGAAACCAAATGGACCCGCCAGGGTCCATTTGGTGAATTAGTCCTAATCTACACAACTAGATTAGGACTAATTCATCATGTGAATTAGTCCTAATCTGCACAACTAGAAGGTTACTGGTCATGACATGGACAGAAGCAAAAGTTTAGTTTTGGGGTCTGTGGGGCTAAAATGTCATCAAATGGTGGTCCGTTGGCTCAAATGCTGAATAAATGGTGGGCCCTGGGGTGAAAAAGGTTGGAAACCCCTGCAGTAGAGATCTGCAAGCATGTCAGGCCCTGATGGAATGGGTGTGTTCTGTGTTTGTGTGCATCAGAGAGATATCCACTTGGTCTCTGGGTCTCTATAGGGTAGGGCTTGTTCAGGGTGATACATTACACATACAGTACATACAGACCCTTGTTGGGGAGGGTCTGGACTCCGGCCAGGACAGACAATACTGTACAGATTTGAGGTATAGTTGTACATTACTGGATTATTTCCAATTTTCAATATTTTTACTTCTAGTCCATTACATGTCAGACTAAAATTGTACTTTTTACTCCACTACAATTATACTTTTACAATTATTCTAGATTTTGGCTATTATTACAAAATACATATATTTTGGCCACATCCATTTTGGAAAATAGCTTATCTAGTATCTACAAGTTCACAGATGGTCTATTTCCAATTATTTCTTGCACATTTTGAACTGGACATTCTGCAGCATGTAGTATTTTTTCAGTTAATACGTAGTATTTTTTGTTCCTAACCACATTTTGAATATGAGCATACTACTTGTACCAGAGTGCAGCTATTCGATGCTGCCGTGTTGAATACTTGTAGTTATGTTACTTTATTTTTTTAACGCCCAACCACGGGGCAGGGGTGGGGGGCACCATTCAACACCCAGAGATAACATCAGGTGGTGCCAAATGTAATACATCGTTCCACTTATGTCCACATTTTTCTGTAAATTAATATTGGACATACTATACTGTTTCGGTCCTTCTAATGAGAGCAATTATTATTGTAACGTATCACATATTCGAGGAGGCTAATGCTGAATGTAACGCTTCTAAACTTTCCATCTGAAATTATGAGAAGTTCATATAATTTATGGCTCTGCAAATGGGGGTGGCAAAATTGCCCAATAGCGCCCTCTATAAACATTTTCATAATTCTGAAGAAATACCACACACGCACGCACGCACACACACACACACACACGCACACGCACACGCACGCACACGCACACGCACACGCACACACACACACACACACACACACACACACACACACACACACACACACTGCCCCTCATGCTGGAAACCCTCTCTTTCTTTCTCTTTCTCAATGCATTTTCCTCTAGTGTTTCCTCCAATAATTCTGCCTTGTGGCTTCTTTGTCATTATTGCTGTGAATAAAAAGTGTATATTCTGGGAACCATTGTAGTTTGGAAGGAAGACATCTCTCTGCAGCGTGTTGTTGTCAGGAAACACAGCTCTGACATTCCTTCCCTGTGAACAAAGACAGAAAGAAACCAAAGCAGGGATGATCACTGTTATGGCTCATGGTACACATTAAAAACACTCGTATTTCTCATGACATCATTCGTAATAGACGGACCTGCTATTTTTTGGCAAATCTCACAATGCGACACAATGCGAGCTTGTAACTTTATACTCTCAAGAGATACAGATCTAGATACAGGTCCAGTTGGTTGCCAGATCTTCATCATTTAGCTGGGGACCACCTGGAACGCCATTCAAGTACTGAATTTACTGAATGTTTTCTTAGTTCTTAGTTCTCGTAGTTTGTTCTCACTTAATTAGTGTGTTTGTGTGCATGTGCGCGCACGCATGTGTGCGTGTGCGTGTGTGTGTGTGTGTGTGTGTGTGTGCGTGCGTGTGTGTGTGCGTGCGTGTGTGTGTGTGTGCACATGTGTGGGTGCAAGTACATTAAGTGTTTGGGCTGTACATTGTGTTCTAGGGGATGAGGACATTGTATTTGGCTCAGACTCATGTCTTTCTATGATGATGTCTGTCATTAGATCGCCTCATTTAACCCAGGAATGTTTATGCAGCGTCTGAGAACAACTGGAAACGCACTGGAATGTCTCGCACGACCAGCACTGTTTGTGTGCACATGCGAGCACGTGCTTGTGCTGTGTCCGTCTGTTTCTGTGTGTGTGTGTTCGTGCGTGCGTGGGGCAGGGGTTATGGGGGTAGGCGTGAGTATAGAGTTAAATATTAAATCAGGTTGACACTATCCAAGTCAATAGGTACAGTATGTGTGTGTTTGTGTGTGCGTGCATGTGTGCGTGGCTGTGCGTGTGGTCATGCACGCACAACGAATCACCTTTTCAAGGAACTCAATCAGGAGACAACCAACTAAGAAAGTTACTTTTAACTTTAAATTTGATTTAAATAATTGAATTTGCCTGCGTGTGTGCACATGCGTGTGCACATGGGGTCAGACAGACAGAGAGACAGACAAGCTGTACCTGTCTGTCTGTCTGTCCTTATACAGACCAGGCCCGGTCTAACATGTAACATTTCCCAATTGTTGAGAGGGGGGGGGGGGGTGCAGCTTCATCGCCGTTTTTTTCATACCATTTTCAGTTACAGGACTTATAGTCTAGTAAGCATCAATAATAACACCAGTTGTTGTTGAAGTTGCAAGAGAGTTTTCAGTCAAGAGAGTGTTCTGTCACTGATGAAAGGGTGTTGGTTTAGTGGTGCCACAATTGCAGTTAGTTAGTAGCAGTAGTAGTGTTTCAAATCATTTTAAATATAGGCATGCACTTTAATTTGTTGTTTTGCATGCCATCATGTTTGATGGGGCAGTCAGGGCATTTAGGGGGGCATTGCCCCATTTTGCATGCCCATGCCTAGATCTGGCCCTGATACAGACACTAGTAATGATCACAGCAGCATTCAGTCAGTGAAGAACAGAATCTGTCCATCTCTCTCCTGTCTCCTGTCCGTTGGAGTGCATCTCTCTCTCCTCTGCTGTGGACTTCTCCATGTAGTGGTAACGGCTCCACGCTGTTCAATTTGAACCCTCTCACAGTTCACTGAACCCTGAGGATTTTATCGTGTATGATCTGAGTCAGGAAGCGACCGCGATAAAAAAAGAGACACTTCACTTCCTCACAGGCACGTGTGCGTGTGTGCGTGTGTGTGTGTGTGCGTGCGTGTGTGTGTGTGTGCGTGTGTGCGTGTCTGTGTGTTAGTCTTGGCAGTCATCATGTGCCAGGCACTGCAGTCCAGGTTTCATCATAAATCACATTTCAAGTTCAACTTTGTCTTAGTTTATTCTCATTATTTGCTGTGTCTGTTTCTGGGTTCTCCCTGGCTGTATGAACCAGTTTAAGAAAGTCGTGTTTTCTTTTTACAACAGCACTGTATCTGATTATGCAAATCTAAGCGTGTGTGAGTGATAGAGAACCCACTTTGATAAATATTCATGAGTTCCATTTTTGTCCAGTCTGTGTATAATAATGTCAGTTATTAAGATCTGTGTTACGTGTGTTCGCTTCATATGGAGTTCTCCATATTTGGATCAGATTGACTCAAATATGGAGTGTGACAGATGGACAGATGCACAGACATTTCTACCTGGCTTACAGAGTAATCTCCGTTGCCGAGCCGTCCCCCTGTCTAGAAGCTATTAAAACGTGTGCGCGACTAGTATGCAACTGGTTGCGACCTGGTCACTAGTGGACTTGCAACCTAGTCACAAATCCACAAGTAGTTGCACTGGTCAGTTCCCAGTGACCATTGAAGACTGCAGGTTGTACTGGTCAGTGGTCACTAGCTTCCAGTGACCATTGAAGACTGCAGGTTGTACTGGTCAGTGGTCACTAGCTTCCAGTGACCATTGAAGACTGCAGGTTGTACTGGTCAGTGGTCACTAGCTTCCAGTGACCATTGAAGACTGCAGGTTGTACTGGTCAGCTCCCAGTGACCATTGAAGACTGCAGGTTGTACTGGTCACTAGCTTCCAGTGACCATTGAAGACTGCAGGTTGTACTGGTCACTAGCTCCCAGTGACCATTGAAGACTGTGGGTTGTACTGGCTCCTAGGTGCATGTGAATGTGTGTAACTGAAGGAGCGAATGAGCAAACAGGTTCTGCAAACATATGCTGGTTAAACAGAGGTTAGAAAAGAGAACGTGCAAATACCATTCATTCATTCATTCAGGCCTGGAACACAATGGTTCCTCTCTCTCTTTCCACCTTTCTCTCTCTCTCTCTCTCTCTCTCCATCTATCTCTCCCAGCAGAGCCATTCTGTGGTGTTATCTCTCGCCCACTCCTCGGTACTAATCACACAGGTATTGTTCCATGATAGTTGCCACTAATCGTTCCCATGTGAGCTCAGCTCTAGCAGATTATCATGGAGGCATTTTATCCACCACAATTCACTCGCCGAGGGAGAACACAGACCCGTTATTACAGCCAGTCTGTCAAGATGGTGCTGCTTCAACATGGACTAATAACAGTATTGATTCTTTTTTGTCGTCTTATCTCCATCTTTTAACATAATTTTGGGGTGGGAAAGCCTTTTGGTGTTCTAAGCATTAATGTTGTACTTCAGCCATTGGGAAAAAAGCAGATCTACAAGCTAGTGCCACTCGGTGGCATGCTATGAGCTTGTGGGTCTGCTATTTTTGAAAAAAGTGTGAAAATGTGGTGCAAGTCACAGTGAACGTTTTTAACTCTAATATTTTGCTTCTGAGGACCACTGATATAAAAACATGAGTTTTTTTTTTAGAAAACCGCCAGGATTTAGAAAACATTTTTACAAACATAGAATCAGTTTGTTTTTATTTCATCTGCTCTCAATTTTCAAACACTTCCATCATACAGCCTGTAGCAACGGAAACTCTTGATCATCATGTTTATAAAAGATAAAGAGGAAGTGAAACCTAATCCCTACTTGGGTTTATAGTTTTTACAGTTGCGCAAATGAAATCATCTAAGCATATATATAGCAGTGGTTTTCAGCATTTTTGATACCAGGGCCCACTATTTATTCAGCATTTGAACCATGGGCCACTATTTGAGGACATTTTAGTCCCACAGACCCAAAAGTAAAGATTTTTTTTTTGCTTTTGTTCCACAATACCAGGCTGGATTTGGGAAACAAAACAGGCGAACATACAGATCAAAAATGACCATTAATCTTCTACATGCTCCCGCAAGGGTCCATTTGGTTTCATTTTTAACACTCTCAAAGAGTTACATCTGGTTAACCAACTTTTAATAATTTAGCTGGGGACCACCTGGAATCCTCTTGAGGACCACTGGTGGTCCCTGGACCACTGGTTGAAAACCCCTGATATATAGCATGGCTGCTGTGCCTAGCAGAAATGGATATTGAAAAAAAATGTAATGGAAAGATTATTTTAAAAAGACTATTTTTGTGAACAGAGATGCCAGCTCCCTTACTCGAATTCCCGGGGGTGTTGTTCCAGACTCCATATAGCATTCAGTGATTGTTGAGTAGTTGTCACATCTGTGCAAGTTTGGACTATCTTCTTGCATTGTTTTGCTAGCATCTACAACCGCTGTTGTCTACAACATGAAAATGACCGGGCCATTTTATTTTATTTTTATTGTCCCAGTCCAGCCCTGCATCATCTGTGTTTCCTGGTTAGGTGCAAGACAAGCAAAAGTACCATAATTAAAAACAATAGGGTCTGCACACTGGTGTCCTCTGTGTGTGTTTAGTGCACCGTCAACGTTTTAATCTACTGCATTTTCACTGCTGTAGGGAGAGGTGTAAAGTAACCATTAAGTACATTACTTATTACTATACCCAATCACTTCTACCAATACCAATTTTAAAAATAATTATAAAATCGATCGAAATGTTGATGATACAATGCAAATATGGCAGACTAGTATTTCTGTACCTCTTTATGTTTTATCACGTTCTGATTTTTTCTGACACCCTCATCCTATCTCTGTCTCTTTGTCTCTCTCTCTCTCTCTCTCTCTCTCTCTCTCTCTCTCTCTCTCTCTCTCTCTCTCTGTCTCTCTCTCTCTCTCTCTCTCTCTCTCTCTCTCTCTCTCTCTCTCTCTCTCTCTCTCTCTCTCTCTCTCTCTCTCTCTCTCTCTCTCTCTCTCTCTCTCTCTCTCTCTCTCTCTCTCTCTCTCTCTCTCTCTCTCTCTCTCTCTCATCAGATAGGGATCAGTATGTGATTCAGTGCTGAACCTGTAGCAGCTGCATGTGGGAGTAGAGCAAGATTTCATTTGCCCCCCCCCTCTCAGTCTGTCTGTCTGTCTGTCTGTCTGTCTGTCTGTCTGTCTGTCTGTCTGTCTGTCTGTCTGTCTGTCTGTCTGTCTGTCTGTCTGTCTGTCTGTCTGTCTGTCTGTCTGTCTGTCTGTCTGTCTGTCTGTCGTCCTCCTCCTCTCTCTCTCTCTGATAAATGGGAGGTGGGAATTGACGAGGAACGCGTACAGCTTTTCTATCTCTGTTTCTCATTTTGCCTTCTTTTTTCCCCACTCTTATCATGTCTGTCATCTAGACTCCATTATGTCTCAATATCCAACACAAGTTGATAAAAACTCTGCAGAAATTGTCAGGTGGAAAAGCTGGTATATCCAAAACCCTGTACATTTCTGGACATAGAACACAGGATGTGTGTTCCAATAGATCCAATAGTTCTTAAGTAGTGCTTAAAAACACTTGGCAATCTCCTGACATCCAAACATTTCTCGGCATGTCATTTCATGGCCATCATCATCATGAATAAAGAATGTTCCACATTCCTCCAACCTTTTCCAGAGTTGCAGAAATGTCAAGTCGTTGGACATGCTGTGACTGTGAGCTTGTATAGAGCGGCTATTTTTTGCTACCTGTGTGTGTTGTGTGCCGCTGTCGACATGTGGCTGCAATGAAATGAAAATATGGAACATGGAGGTGCAGTATAGTGCCAGTCTTCTGCCTGACATTGTGACAATTTGAATTCAGTATGCCACCGGCACTGACTCCATTTCACTCATTTATATTTAATTGCCCATCCACCCTACCCCCCCCCCCCCCCCCCCCCCCCCCCACACACACACTTTTATCTCAGTTTTAATGTGCTATCCGGTCGCTGTGCATGTACCAGGAGGACAGATTAGTGAAACATTTGGTGGTAAATGATGAATGGAGTGCATTTGCAAAGTGCTTTACAGTGTATTTACTCTGAGTCTGGGCTTTGTGTCCAATAGAAAGCGGTTTGTAGGAGACCCCGTCGTCTGTCTGTCTTGTTCGGTGGCAGACGCAATGTGTCTCTCTGAGCTTGTAGATCTGCTAATTTTGCTGCTTTTGAATTTGAATCTTGAAAAAAGTTTAACAGTTTTGGACCTAATATGAGATTATGAGGTCTCCATGCCGACAGACAATTTTCAGTGTAGGGTCGGCATTCAGCGCACACTCTTATCCCAATAGGTTCTTATCCAGAGTGACTTACAATAATACAGTAATGAGGCACTGCTCATTACACTGTTCAATGAGCACTGAACTCTGCACAGTAAACTGAGATGGCAAGGAAACCACAAACCTAGCATCAACTCTAAACAATGTACTTTACCTTTCAAATAATATCCTGTAAAAAGGTTGATGTCTCTCCTCAAAGGTTACAGGTGTGTAGGATAAAGGTGTTAAATTTGTTCACAAGGGGATTTTTGATCTTAAAATAAAATAAAGAAAAACGTTGCTCTCAATGTTTCAGTCGTTAGACCTTCATGAAAGAATATAGCAGGCAATCTCTGTGTGTGCATGTTGTGTACATGTTGTGTACATGTTGTGTACAGGTGGTACATAGGAGTAAATGCATTTTGTTCAAGCGCTGGTGTTTAATCGCATTTAAAATCTAAATACCAGTGTGTAATAAGGCTGACTGTTTATTTATGGATATAAAACTTCAAACACCTCATGAGAACACCTAGTGCTTAAATTCTAAACACTTATGTGTGATTTTGATCTAAAATGTGTTACCAGAGATTAAACAGGTTCTTGTGTTTATAAACCAAGCACTGTGACGCATTTAAAAAGTGTTACAGATAAGTGCTTATAACCTAAACACTTGACTTTACAGTGTAGCACCAGCAAGGTTGTGTATTTTGTTATTATGCTGCCCTTTGATCAACGTCATTGTTACTTATATAGGTGCTCTACAAACCCAACGGACGTGATTCTCTCCATAGGTCCAGTATATGGCGTTTGCATGGTTTGAGGAAGTGATCTTATCGTCAGGTAGATTAGGACCCAGACATCCGTCATCTGCCCCTGCAGGTTGAATAATGACAGCTACAGTCTGATTTACGACTGGCTCATCATTTATATTTCATCTTATTATTGGTGTGTGTGTGCGTGCGTCTGCCGGAATACCAGAATCACGCTATTGTTTTGATAGAAAACACACTCACACACACATGCATGATGCATGCATACATGCGAACACACACACGCGCGCGCGCACACACACGCACGCGCACGCACGCACGCCCGCACGCACGCGCGCGCGCGCACGCACACACAGAGTCTAATTTGTGACATTTGTCAGTGGTTTAGATGAAAGCGAAGTAGAAATCACTGATTTCACAGGCTGTAATTAAGCAGATTAGAACACATTCTCTCTCTCTCTGTGTGTCTCTCACTCTCTCTTCCTCTCTCATTTGGTTTATTTAATTATTTTGGAATGAGTCCTAATTACTGATCTGTCGTTCGTGTTCCTTGTAGCAGGATATTTTTAGAATCAGATAACTGTCCATGTCAACCGTTTCCTAAAGATTGGGTCAGGGTCCCGTTTGTGGGTCACAGACACACTGTTAAGGATTACCATTAGGATTAGAAGTAAACATCCCTTTATTGTGCTTTTAGTTCATCTATCTATCTGTCTGTCTGTAAGTACATACGTACGTATGGTAGATGCATACATACTGTACAATACATACTGTAGGTGAGATGAGCTTAAATACCCCATCCAATTGGCCAGCTGATTGCCACGTCAGCAAATGACACGTAGGTCTTGCATAACACTAAGTGAGCCCCTCGAGTATATCTGACTCCTCTGTAAGCTATATTTATCATTTATGCAAAAAAAGAAAGAAAAAGGGGAATAAGGACAAAAAAGGTGTTAGAGTTTCCTCTCTAAAGCAGAGGTTTTCACCCGGTGGTCTGGGGACCACCAGTGGTCCTTGAGAGGGTTCCAGGTGGTCCCCAGCTAAGTTGTTTAACCAGATGTAACTCTTGAGAACGTTAAAATGAAACCAAATGGACCCTGGCGGGTCCATTTGGTTTCATTTTTACTCTCTCAAGCGTAAAATATTCATCATGTGAATTAGTCCTAATCTACACAACTAGAAGATTAATGGTCATGGACAGAAGCAAAGGAAATCTTTAGTTTGGGGGGTCTGTGGGGCTAAAATGTCCTCAAATGGTGGTTCGTGGCTCAAATGCTGAATAAATGGTGGGCCCTGCACGGATGAAAAAGGATGAAAACCCCTGCTCTAAAGCAACGATATAATGCGCATAAGCTGGCTCCTTCGACTGTACAATACAGAATATAACATGTAGGCCTATAGGTATAATATGTATGTGCTCTGGGTGAATCAGGCAGAGAGGTCATCATGCGTTTTGTTGATAGGCTGTGCATCTCTCCAGCTGATCCCCACTGTACAGAATGAGAGGCAGAAACACAAAATGAATAATAAATATGCATACTAGAATTGTGACTGACTATGCATACTAGAAGATGGCAACTGTGAGTGGAACAGTGCAGATGTTTGTGGCAGATTTTGATGAGTAAAATTCTGTATAGTTTTAGTAATCTAAAATGAAACGCCTTAGGACGAGCGTGCATATTAGCGTCTAATCACATTTAACCATTTATGTTTAAACTGTTGAAAAATATCAGATCTACAAGCGCGCACTGAGTACCACGTTAGGAGCTTGTAGGTCTGATATTTTGTGGAAATAATAAAAACTATAGTGAGTCGAATGCAGGTCTCAGGTCGAAATGGGTTGATCTAGCTTCAGTTTACTAAATATCATACCATTTTAGTCGTGTGTGGTGTGTGTGTGTGG
Source organism: Benthosema pterotum (assembly GCA_039105355.1). Classification (NCBI taxonomy): domain Eukaryota; kingdom Metazoa; phylum Chordata; class Actinopteri; order Myctophiformes; family Myctophidae; genus Benthosema; species Benthosema pterotum. The sequence goes on from CM076975.1 coordinate 25,968,214, forward strand.
TGTGTGTTTGTGTGTTGTGTGTGTGTGTGTGTGTGTTGTGTGCAGCGTATGTTGTGGCGCGCGTGCGTGGTGTGTGTGTGTGTCGTGTGTGTGGGCGCGCAGTGCGTATGTGTGTGTGCAGTGTGTGTGTGTGTGTGAACTCTCACTTCTATCTCTCTCTCTCTCTGCGTAATGTGTGTGTGCAATCGTGTGCATGCTGTGTGTGCCCTTCAATCCCAGTGCACTTGTCTGTGTGCATTTGAGTGCAATTGTGCATGAAATCATTGTGTGTGGTGTGTGTGTGTGTGTGTGTGTGTGTGTGTGTGTGTGTGTGTGTGTGTGTGTGTGTTGTGTGTGTGTGTGTGTGTGAGGGTCCAGGTGCGGGGGGGGGGGGGGGGGGGGGGGGGGGGGGGGGGGGGGGGGGGGGGGGGGGGGGGGGGGGGGTGGGGGGGGGGGGGGGGGGGGGGGGTGGGGGGGGGGGGGGGGGGGGGGGGTGTGGGGGTGGGGGGGGGGGGGGGGGGGGGGGGGGGGGGGGGGGCATAGCCCCCTCTAAATGTCAGAAGTCATGGAAATTGGGAACAGATTTGAATGAGTTCTTTGTGTAGATCACAATTCTCTACGATGTCCAGACGTTCAACACAATGTTTTCTCAAGGGGGGAGAGAGAGAGAGAGAGAGAGAGAGAGAGAGAGAGAGAGAGAGAGAGAGAGAGAGAGGGAGAGAGAGAAGAGAGAGGAGAGAGAGAGAGAGAGAGAGAGAGAGAGAGAGAGAGAGAGAGAGAGAGAGAGAAGAAGAGAGAGAGAGAGAGAGAGAGAGAGAGAGAGAGAGAGAGAGAGAGAGAGAGAGAGAGAGAGAGAGAGAGAGAGAGTACAGTAAGACAAAGCAGGAAAGAGTGAGATAATGGTGGAGTAATTATTGTAGAAGAGCGTTTTTGCTGAGATGGATGGAAGGAAATACTGAAGGGTGCTGGATATTAATGAATGCACCATTTACCAGACACACAAATGGACTGACATAGAAATAAATTACCCATTTGTTAACGACACCCATTAACAGGCCCTGGAAGTGTCATACTGTATCTCTGTTTTCTCTGCTTGGACTATTCTGACGGCAGCACACTTCAAATGACTGATGACTTCTTCAAACGTGTGTCGTTTTAGCAGTCTTTGATGCCCAGTTGAAAGGTGAACGACTCAGTAAATTGCAGGACTCCATGGTCATGATTCTTTATTTCTAGGTCTCATGTACCAACAGAGTAGACAGAAATGACACCATCTCTTTCTCCCAATCAATGTGTCCCACAAACAACAGATGGCACTAGTCTTCCTCCTTCCTATGGACATGTGCCCTGGTTAGGTCTAGTCTAGTTTAAAGGACCCATAACATAAACTGTGTTTTTGGTTCTCCCATGTGTGTTTTCTATTTCCACAAATAACCAATTTTGACCAATCAGGCTTTCATATCATATAGGAGCTTTAATGGAAATGGCTCTTACAGCTCAGCTGATTTTGCCCTTGTGATGTCATCAATGCACCCTATCTTTGTATAATTCCTCTGCTTCTTCAGTTTTCACTTCCAAATTTGCATTTGCACTTTGTTTCAATGTCCATCAATGTTGATTTTCCAAGCTGGCATGGAATGGAAACATGCCTGTTTTTATCTAGCATCAGTACTATCAGGACATTGTGGTATTGCAGCTAAAACTGCTTTCAAAGTCCAGAACAAAATGACAAGACTGGTTATATCAGAGTGGTGATTGAGGCTCAAACCATTAGAAATAAGCTCGATGGAAAAATACAATATGATTAATTATTAAACGCTATTTTAGGGACGTATAGTATGTATGTTTGCATTTTAAGATTCTTATAAATAAATAGTTTGGGTGAGTCGTAACAACAGGTGATAAATAACTCCGTTGCAGGTGAGAACATCAGGTGACATCAGGTGTCATTTACCATAGAATGAGAACGCTGTTTCATTTCCATTACAACTGAATGACATGAATTGTTCCACCACAGAATGTCAGTAAATTACCCATTTGAATAAGAATGCTTAATACATTCTGTGCTTTAATAATGTGTAAAATGTTCATGGTCCCCTTGCGGAACAAAGCGCAGTATGCAGTCACGTGTTGTCTTATCTCTGTCGGGCGGAAAACTGTTATTTTTCGGGATTTCGGGACTCAAAACGCGTCGCTCTGAGCCATATTTCAAACTTGTAGTTCTGATACTTTTGATATTTTTTGTATGACGCTGTAGTATGGTCAAGTATGGCCTTAATAAAGAATGCTAATACATATGGTCATGACTCATGAGAGGTTTCAGTTGTGATGTTCCCAGGCAGTTACTCTCGTGCCTTTGGCGAGTGGTTGCTTGGATGGAGACTAGCCAGGGATGATATGAGAGCAGCCAGGGCGATATGAGAGCAGCCAGGGATGACATGAGACCAGCCAGGGTGATATGAGGCCATCATCATCAAACGTTCCTCTGCTTGCAGTCGGACTCGGCTCAGCAACAACAAGGAACACATTTTACACTTGTGTTTATGCCAAACAATCCATCTTCATTCATACTAGCCTGCTGCAATGCTGACGAGGCCAGAGAGAGAGAGAGACAGAGAGAGAGAGAGAGAGAGAGAGAGAGAGAGAGAGAGAGAGAGAGAGAGGGGGGGGGGGGCATCCTGTCTTGCAGTTTGGCTGAGTCAAACATTTTGCATCATGAGAGGAGAAGGAGAGAGAGGCAGAGGAGAGGTGGGGCGGGGCTGCGGAGGCAAGACACACACACACACACACACACACACACACACACACACACACACACACACACACACACACACACACACACACACACACACACACACACACACACACACACATACACACACACACACACCCCGAGAGAGAGGTGAAAACACAGGAGGAAACAGAGGAGAAATGAAGCAATAGCAGGGTGCATAGGGGGAGCTGCAGGGCATTGTGGGTAGTCCTATGAAAAGGTCACCCTTCCTTATGACACAGCTCTCTCTTTCTCTCTCTCTCTCTCTCTCTCTCTCTCTCTCTCTCTCTCTCTCTCTCTCTCTCTCTCTCTCTCTCTCTCTTAATGTCTGTATACCCTCCTTCTCACCAAACGCTCTTCCCTCTTTCCCTCCATCCATGCATCCACTGCCTATCTACCGTATGTAATCCGTCCTCTCTGTGAGGTGGGAAACCTGTTCTGTCCAAACCTGTCACTTTTCAGCAGTGTTGGGAATATTACTTTACCTTGTTAATATATTACTTATTAATTATTACCTCCATTTTAAAGCAATATATTATATTACAATATTACTGTCTGAGCAAGTGTAATATATTAATATTACTGTTACATATTACTTTTTACAAAATATATAATTAAATATTTAGTGTCACTATTAATCAAATATTACATAGGCCAGTGGCATAGCTACAATAAAGCAAGCGCACTTGGCTATCTGGACAAATCCATATGAAATCAACTTGAAAAAGGTCACTCCTGAATAAATAATTTGATGACAAATTATAGAAAATAAGTATTAATTTAACTTCTGCAGTTGTCAAGATAATTTCACAAGAACATTTTCAACGAAACAGATTGACAGAAAGTAATATTGAAAGTAATGCAGTAATGCAGAAAGAAAAGTATAATATATTAGATTGTTTTAGTTAAGTAATGTATTTATATTACAAGTTACTGCATTTTGGTAATATATTATGTAATATATTAAGTTACGTAGTGCACATGTCCCAACACTGCTTTTCAGCGTCCAAATTGTAAGACGGCAAAAGTTGCAGACCTACTAGCAGGAAACGGTTGCAACTTGTTTCGAACTCATGCATATCTGCTGCTATATTTTCCTGCTCTCGTGTGATACTGTAGTGTAGTCAAGACAGAGGCTGTTAAAACGCGGAGACGATAGAGTTTCTGCACAACAGGAATGATGTATCTTCTCACCATCTCCCCTGTCGTTCTCTCTCTGTTATACATATACAGTAAGTCTCTCTGCCTACTGCCTCACAGCTATTTGGACAATGACGACAGTTAGAGAGCTGCCCCCAAGTCACACAGCCTCAATTATACAAGGCAGTCAGAGCAGACAGACAGACAGATGGACAGTAATTTAACACCCCCACACTGGATCACACTGTGTCACACCAACAAAGCATTGAAAGATGCTTTTGAGAATGCTTCTGACAAGTTCCAGTATTGGAACACATGGGGTTTCCACCCCATCTATTAGCACACACAGCTCTCATCTCATCCTATAATCAGTCTGAAGTGTGTCGGACACACTGGTGTAAAAGTATAAAGAAAACCCACGGATGTGCACTGCGCAGCGCTCACATCCATCATCTGCTGTTTATCGAGGCCACCGCCAAACGCCTTCTTTATTCTGCCCTCCACAAACAGAAGATGACAGATCAGTGAGTGCGGTCTATTCTTATCCCCATAGTCTTGTTATTTTTATATATTATACATCACAGCGTGCATCTCCAGCGACTACTAGAATTAAAACCTCTCACGTTTGATGATTTTATGGAGACATTGTGCTGCAGCGGCTAATCAAATTCACCATTTAATCCATTATAAAAAGTAAAGAAAATAGCAGTGTAAGTTGTATTTTTCGACCACAAATCATGTTATACTCACTGTGTGTATCATGGTTATATAATAAAATAAAATACAACATTACAAACTGGGCTAAACAAAACCGAGGTAGAAAAGTGTGTGTGTGTGTGTGTGTGTGCGTGTGCGTGTGCGTGTGCGTGTGCTGTGTGTGCGTGTGCGTGTGCGTGTGCGTGTGCGTGTGTGTGTGTGTGCGTGCGTGCGTGCGTGCGTGCGTGCGTGCGTGCGTGCATGTGCGTGCAGCAGGCATCGGTGATGAGGGATTACTGTGAGCCTGAAGAGGGAGAGAGAGACGCTGCTTTTCAGTCTGAAATGCAGCAAATACTGTTATGTAAAAAAGAAAAATGAAGTGAAGCTTAAAAGTACAGAATGTACAGTTATGTTCCCATGCTGTGCACATCCTATGTTTGGGGAACAGTCTACTGTAGCCTTATAGGTCCACTCCTGTGTCCCCTCTACTACTGTAGTTATAGGTACACTGCTGTTTGCTTTACACCAAAGAGTTTGGATTAAAACAACCGATCTACAGAGCATGACAGCCTCGGGCTGTGTGATGCGATTTGCGGCAGGTCCATCATCCAAAGTGATCCGGCCCCTGTCTCGCCAATGGAGTGAAAGAATCTTTGAATATTATTTAACTCCTGATCAAATAAATAAATCAAATGCTATAAAAAAAATTAGTCCCATGGCGGCCCTGCTGTCAGTCGTGGTAGGAATACTATGGCCTCCCTTTGTTGCCGATCGTTCGTTCTAATTATTTTGTCTAGTCTCAGCCGTTTCTGAGATGACTTGTGGGCCCACTGATTTATTGTTCGCCAATGGTTTTGGCCGTTCTTGGTGTTAACATACTTGTGAAAATCTCACAGAACAAATACTTGGCTCTTTGGGAATTGGGATCTGTTTTCTCCGCTCTCTCTATCTGTGCAAGACATCACTCTATATGCCATATTTCCAAAACCAGTCCTGGGCCAAACCGCACAACCAATATTTGTAGCCACGATTTGTAGCTGCATTCATATGTAATGACAACAACTACCAGCCACTTATGCACTTACAGTACGCTTAGTTAACTGGAGTCGCCCAGGAATCTGTACTATGCAATATTCACACACCTGTTTTACATACCTTTTACACCTATTGTTTTTGCTGATGACATGGCCAGAATAGTGATCAATGGTTAATTAATCTTACTGTTGCAGACAGTAGGTCACATTGAGATTATGAAAAAACATCACTCAGTTCTGAACACTGTCTTTGCCTTAGTGTGAACATTTGCCAAGGGTTATGGTTCATTCATGTATTGCAATTCCATTTCATTCTTTTATCACTGGAAATAAATCTCAGTGTAAAGTGCTGTGGCGTTGTGGGCTGTTAATCCCAGGGTCATAGGTCACCTTTCCTATCTGTCTGTCTGTCTGTCTATACTGTAAAGGGTCGGATGTTTAATGAACCCTTTCTTGAACCCCCCTCCCTCCCCACACACACACATGCACGTACGCACACAAATGCACGCACTGTCTTTCACAGTCATGTCAGTCAGCCATCAAGTGCCTTTTCCAGCAGCCACCCCCAGTGTGGCTCTCAATAAGCAGCCATATTGAGATTATGTGAAAGAGAGAGAGAGAGAGACAGAGAGACAGAGAGAGAGAGAGACGAGCGCTATTAGATAACCCAGAGAGTCTTTAAATAGCAACAGCTACCTACCTGTAATTGAAACCTGATGGAACAGAGGAGTCAGTATGATGCTGGCTCTTCACTCTCTGCGTCCAACTCTGAACCAATGTGCACTGTCACTGCACAGTGCACACACAGACAGACACACAGACAGACACACAGACAGCTCTGTCCTTGTCACAAAGACAGACAGTGACATTCCTAATCTGTCCATCTCTCTCCCTGACACGCAAGCAGTGACAGCACAGGGACAGAGAGAGAGAGAAAATGCAGAAAGTATAGCAGTAGGAGAGTGGATTTTTATGCTCTTATAAAATACTGTCTATACAGGCTACTTCTGGGCACGGGTGGGATACGAGTAGGCCTACATACATACATTAGATCCCAGCGCGTCCCAATGGTTTTGTGGACCAGCAATAATATCCACCTACACGTAAAGACATCAAAGACGATGAAAAGCAAGGGGCGGGGGGAAAAATGGAAGAAAAACTAAAAAAAGAACGGGATATAATGTTTTATAATGCTTTATGCTCTTTTCACCAACCGATGTGAGACATTCTAGGCGTTCCAGGCAGACGGCGATAGCGAGACGCTGCCAGCATAACATTATTGTCACATCACACCATCACAGCAGGTGTAAAGGAGTGGGCGCAATGGCTTTTTCTGAAGGCTCAATGTTCGCACTTACAGGAAGAGTTGGAACTGGCACCTGCGAGCAGCTAGCGTTGCCCCACGGGTTTCTAACATCCTCCCAGTGGGGCTCCTCACCAGGCCCCGCAGGGAGGACATTAACGGTAGCGGAAACGAAACATTATGCAACATACAGTACATGCATGTTGGAAAAATGCCTCTTTCCTCTACAGGCAAATGCTAAAGCTTAGCTGATAACTGTGATGCAGCATATTTATTAGGCCGAGTGACAGCAATCTGTTTTGAACGATATAAATAAAATAATTGCAGAATCCCCACGCAGCAGGCTATCGCACAGAAACCCTGACACACTGGCACAGCGGCCATAGATAGAACACTACAGAGGCACAGGAACCAGAGAAGAAAATAGACAAAGACAGAATAAAGTAGAACGGAACATGGAATAACAGAAAGAGATCCAAATAAAATAGCAAAAAGTTTGATATACATGGATATACTGAACTTTACCAGCATAGATACTAGCTGACTAATGTGAGCATGTGTAATGACCTGTTGTGACATATTCATGATTAGAATAGATTAGCACAGTTTGAGACTGATCAAACTTCAAAGCACGTATTCTTGTTGTGTTCTTTCAAGTTCATCTGATATCATTGACAGACCCACTTCTTGCCAAAAAACTCTCATCTCATCATCTTTTCTTGGTCCAAAAATGATCACACTCCCTATAGCTTTTACTTCATTTGAGAGCCTGTGACTGTCTATCCCGAATGCCTGGGTACAGAGGATACAGTACAACGGATGGTTCAGGTCACGCCCAGGGGCGGATCTAGGCATAGGCATGGGGGGCAATGCCCCCCTAAATGCCCAGTCTGCCCCACCAAACATGATGGCATGCAAAACAACCAAAATTTCAAAGATATTTCAAATTAAAGCGCTTATATTCAAAATGATTTGAAACACTACTACTGCTACTAACTAACTACAGCATTTCATCATTGAAAACAGAAAACTCTCTGAGGCAGACCTTTAGCTTTATGCATGCTGCGTGTCTGTTGCAACTTCAACAACAACAACTGATGTTATTATTGATGCTTTACTTGGCTAAAAAAGTACTGTCACCAAAAATGGTATGGGTGCGGTTTCATTGCCTGTGGCGCGAAGCAACACGGGCGATGAAGCCCCCCCATACCATTTTCTCCTGGCCCCCAATCTGCCCCTGGTCACGCCCCTGCATGTGACGTGTGAGAGAGCTGATGATTGTGCAGTGTGCACTGTGCTTCGAGCTTGCAAATCAGCTTCAGCTTCTTGTGTTTGTTATCAGGTTATTATTTTTTGGGGAAAAAGTGAAAAACAAAACATAAAGCGACGTTTGGAAATAAGAGGATTCTATCTGACTGCAATGATATATCTCTCCCCACATCATTGTGGGGAGAGTGTTGCTTGCCAAAAAGAATGAATCTACTGTATATAGGCCATGACACATTGTTAGCTTGTAGATTATTTTTGGCAAGCAGCAGCACTGCCTGTCTAAGCTGGAGTGTAAATCAGACAGACAGACAGACAGACAGACAGACAGACAGACAGACAGACAGACAGACAGACAGACAGACAGACAGACAGACAGACAGTTTTTATATTGTATTAGGGCACTATAAGTTGTCTGTTCCTAATTACTAGTCCAATTAGCCACGGTTCACTCTACTATCCAACTAATGATGGACACACATGGACATGAGTCAGAACTGGACTGGAACAGTACAGTGACTTCCCCCAGAGGACATGGAGTTACACAGGCAGAACATTAGGTTATTTTTTTTCTACAATCTGTATTTCTACACCACCCTCTCCCACACAAGGAGAAGCCTGCATCACACAGTCAGATAACTCATCCCATCCACACGGGACTGAGTGACCAAATACTGACTGCTCTACTATGGCCAAAGTCTGCAATAGGAACATGTAGCAAATCAAAGACAAATCTTGTCTTGCACCTTAAATTTCACTGTTTTTGCAACAAAAAAATGTTAATGCCATTTAGATGCCACTTTCCTAGGGGTCTTTATGAGTATAACATGTGTTTTTAGATAATTAAGTTTTTAGCAGTGAGCCCAGTGTCTCTGATGCCATTGATACTACTTCCTGGACTACATTTTGTCTCAGTAACACAGTCCTCCTCGTATCCACAAGTAGTGTCTATGACTGCTAAAAACCTAAAATATCTAAAACCACATTGTTCTAAATCCTCTGAATGTCATTCACATATACAGTATATGCTTTGCTAAAATGGTGAAATGTCTCATAGGAACAGGAGTGCTTGGTGGTGGTTTTACAAAAAGTACTTCCCTATATAACCCTATAGCATCCCTATTCTGAAGAGAACTTCATGCCACTATTTTCAGCTCAGACTCAGGTTTGGTGTCGAGGGGAAAAAATAGCAGACCAAGTTAGTACAGAGTGAAAAGTCAAGTTTATGATGTGTCCACGGTGGTTGTGTCTGAATATAGACATTACAGTGAATCCAAAGCTGACGACAGTGCTGCCAAACGTGTCTATGAAGCTATTTATGAAATATCTGTGGAATCTGCAACACAAATTATACAATATGCAGTTTGGGTTCCATCTGTCGGTCTGTCTCCCTAGGCTGATAGTGTTAAGAATAGACTAAACAGATTGATGGACGTTCTAATGATCTGAGGCATTGTGTTAGTGACAACAACAATAACAACAACAACCACTAGTAAGTACAGAATTAAAGTTGATTACACACTGTTGTCGCACTGTGTTTATGTCAGTCACACGATGACAGTTAGTCACTTTGTATCATGGAATATAATATGCCATGTAATATCAGTCTAGAGATGGTCTCCTTTCCTCTGCTCTGATCCTATAATGTTCTCTCTCTTCTCCTCGCTGAGAAATTTAGAGAGAAATATAAATGTTTAAAGCGGCCTCCATATGTATGAAATATGAATGCCACTCTCATAATCACATTGCAGTCCACCTGCTGATGACAGTGTCACTTTGGAGGGAGGAGAGGAGAGGATGGTTGGGATGGATGGAGATTTGAAAGATGGATGGATAGTGTTATTAGACAAACTGACCCCCATGCCCCCTCTCTCTCTCTGCCTCTACCTCTCTCAGTCTCTCTCACTGTGTCATTCTGTTTCTAGCCTGCGTTGTTCATTAATGTGTCACATCGGCTCAATCAGAAAACTGCTCAACTGTGACAGTTGTACAGTGCGTGCCCCCCCCCCCCCACACACACACACAACACACACACAGAACCAACATTAATATTGTGCACAGTCAAGCACACATAAAAATATGCATGGATGTACTATTCATGCATATGTTAATGTCCAAAACATTTGCGTGAAAATGGCACATTTGTAGTTTAAAAATAGAATCTAGCTCCACCTCACCTCCACTCTATTGGCTCATTATGAAACTGTCATTGCTGTGCTGTGAGTGGCTAAAACACTGCCTCACCCCACACAACCCCCTCCCCCTCTCACATTAGCACCGCCTTCTCTGAGCACGACCAATGTGCAGAACAAAGTAAGTGTCTCTCTGCAGAGAAACAGCTGCAGCATCAAATTAGAAGCAACATAGAGGGGAAAAGGGCAAATATATATATCTATTTAGATTTTTTGGCTAAAAGTTTGCCTCTATTACCTTTAAAGAGCAATGTGCTGAGGGTCATCTCCCCTTTTTAATCGACTTCCACTTTCTTTTATCTCTATTTCTAAAAAAACACAGAATGGGTTGAACCTTTTTTTTTTTATTATTCCACACAACGTCTCTAATGTATATTAATGACAGTAAAATGTTGAAAATGAGTGGAAATCCCCTTTAAACACATTGAGAATCACTGCCCAGAGCCATAAAGATCTTTTCTCATGGCGGTCTGTCTCTGTCATTATTCTCTTCAAAGGGGTTTTGATTGGTACCAACTTCTTGACATGAAAGCTGTGTTAACCAGTGGCTCATTGAACAGAGCAGTGTAATAATGAGTAATAATAGACCGTTCTCTATAGTCCATGTGTGGTGTGAAGTGCATGTGAGCCATGGTGACTGATGCACCATATAATTCCTCTCCATTTCATGTGTAGATCGATACAGTGTGTAATACACCCTCCTCTCCTCCCTGTAGGCAGTGTGATGTCTTCATATAGCACAGTACAGTATACACTACAGTCATACTAGACTACTACTATAGAGCAGGGGTTTTCAACAATTTCGATACCAGCACCCACTATTTATTCAGCATTTAAGCCACAGACCACCATTTGAGAACATTTTAGCCCCACAGACCCCAAAACTAAAGATTCTTTCTGCTTTTATCCACAATTCCAGTGTGGATTTCGGCTCAAAACAAAACAGACAAACATACAGATCAAAATGACCATTCTTCTACAGTCTCTAGTTATGTAGACTTCAGATGATGAATATTTTAACTCTTGAGAGTGTAAACATGAAACCAAATGGACCCGCAAGGGTCCATTTGGTTTCATTTTTGCGCTATCAAAGAGTTACACCCTGTTAACCAGCTCTGCATCATTTATCCCTCTCAAGGACCAGTGGTGGTCAGAGGCAGAGAATAGCAGTGATCCAGCACCTTCTGAGCTTGTACATCATGCCATTTTCAAAAGTACCAAAGCATAAAATCTTTTAAAGTGTTTCAAATATTGCTGAGCGAACGGACGAGTCTCGGGGGGTATGGGGATCTGGTTCTCATACATCATCATAACTGTCGTCACGGTTACTGCATCTGTGGGACTTTGTGGCTTCAGTTGACCTCTTCACCTGCCCGTTTAACACGCACGCACGCACACGCACGCACGCATGCACACACGCACACCCATTGTGTTGACTCACTACATTCAGATGGAACAAATCGGCGTGTTCTCACTATGACATTGTATCATGAACATTACACAGACTGCATCCAATTAAATGTTTCATCAGTTTGTATGTTTCTTTTGAAAAATCCAGTGTTTTATTATCTGATGTTATTTATTTTTGTCATGCATAACTTTAAGAAGATACCATATATCATATCAACTGGTTTTGAATTAGTCTTTGTTAAATATAACCAAAACAGAAAACCACAACCAGCACATAGTCATAGTATGACCTCATACAGTAGAATCATAGTCTGGCCTTCGGACCCCATATTTGCGCAGGCCTCAAAACATGTGGCTATTGACTAAGACCAACATTAGCTTTGTGGTTAGGTTTTGGTCCTTTAGGATAGGGGTTTTCAACAGGCTAGACTACTAGGGGTTCAGTGCTGTAGCTTCTTGGTTGTCCTTGAAATACTTTCCCAGGGTCCGTTCATTGCTACCCCAGCAGAGCTGTAGCTCCACATGCAGGTTTACTGCAGCAGTTAACATGGAATGGTTTGCCCGCAGACATGGAGACGCTTGGCACCATGCACCAGAGTCAGCTTTAACCCGTGAATCACATTGATGACTGAATTCATTAATTCTTCCACCACCACCAGTGCTTTTCACCGTTTCTACCTTATTTTGTCGACCAGCAGGACCCTTAGTTACGTCACCAAAAATGGTGGTCCCTTATTGGCCATGCTCAGACACATGACATAAATTATCCTTTCAATGTCAATGGCATTTAATGACAGAATCACTATCGATAGCAGGGAAATTCATGTATTTTTTGATGTCCGGGAACCTCCGTGGCAGCATGTGTTACTTAAGACCTGAGGTCAGTTCTAAAAAATGTTTGTAAATACTAACAATTTTCTTTAGAAAATGTATTGCAAGGACCCCCAATTGCAGTATAATGGAGCTCAGGTCTGTAGATTGTATACCTAGTAACCTACTTACCTCCAGAGCCAGTGCAGACAGATGTTCAAGGCAGTAGCCCCAGTGTCTCCTGGAGACAAAGCATTAGTTCAGCCCAACAGACACCAGATAATAAATGAACCACAGCTGCATGTGGAGAGGAGAGGAAAACCCCCTGCCATTCCCCAGAGGGAGGGAGGGAGGGAGGGAGAGAGATGTGGAGACATTTTCAGAAGAAGTGCTGACTGAGTCACTGCGAGTGGATGATGGAGGAAAGAGGAGATGGAGGGATGGATGGAAGTATGGATGGGTAGAGGAAGGAAAGATGGCAGAATGAGGGAAGGAGTTGGTGAAGAACAGAGACGGTGGAGAGAGCGAGGGATGAAGAGAGAAAGATCGGACAGGCGGATGGATGGATGGATGGATGAGATAAGATAATGAGTTGAGTTTTTGTTTGTTTATACCGGTATGTCTACAAAAGAGCAGACCCTTGCTGTCATACCAAGCAGATGTTACACATGAAAATGTTTTTCATTATTCAAGTGTGTTTAATTGTACATTTCCAGGGAGGGAGTTGTTGTCCTATACAGACAGATGGACAAATGACTGCAGCTCTCTCTCTCTCTCCCTCTCTCTCTATCTCTCTCTCTCTCTCTGTGCGTGGTTGCTGTTGGGGGGGGGGGGGGGGGGGTCGTTTAGTGTTTCTGTCACTAAATGACCGTTCCACACTGACACTGAAGAAAGTGTTCATTAGAGATTGGCACATTACAGTCCATTACGATACTGACTGACTGACTGACTGACTGACTGACTGACTGACTGACTGACTGACTGACTGACTGACTGACTGACTGACTGACTGACTGACTGACTGGCGATTGTCCCTGCTGGTATTGTGAGGTGTAGTGGTGTTTGAAGCCAATAACATGTCCATCATGTGATTATTGAGGTGGACAGATGCTACTGCAGGTGTCAGGCACCACACGGATAGGATTTTCCGTCCCCAAAATAGTGGGATTATATCAAATAATTGCTATTGGGTGATTATGCAAGTAATTGTGACAGGATTATCACTCACTCCTGATGACCTTTGCTGCTTGTCACTTCATTTCGATCTCTTTCCCCATTTGCTTAAAAATATATTTTCTGTTCTGCACTCTTTAGCAGTCAAAGCACTTAGTTTGGCCTTGTTGTTAAAAAGTGCTATAAAAATAAATATACATTTCAATGGGTGTGCGGTGTACCATGCAGTGAGTATACTGTAGTATACACATACGGCACAGTAGACTTCTGTGTGTGTGTGTGTGTGTGTGTGTGTGTGTGTGTGTGTGTGTGTGTGTGTGTGTGGTGTGTGTGTGTGTGTGTGTGTGTGTGTGTGTGTGTGTGTGTGTGTGTGTGTGTGTTGTGTGTGTGTGTGTGTGTGCGTGTGTGTGTGTGTGTGTGTAACATTACTAATGGTACACCATACTGAGGTAGTGATGGCTCATGCGGGTGTGCATGAACACAATAAGGAGTTGATTCGCTCTCGCTGATGGCATTACAGTACATCTTGCTTTTGACGTAGCGCTGCGTCGACTAAAATAACCTTTAATAGGATACATTATCAAGTTACAGATATTCAAAGTATCTCTCTACTCCATCTCTCTGCATCTCTAACCTCTCTAATCTAATGTCTTTCTGTGTGTGCATGTCTCTGTCTGTCTGTCTCTCTCTCTCTCTCTCTCTCTCTCTCCCTCTCTCTCAGAGCTTCTGCAGTCATGATGCAACAGAGTCATTCTCATACCGTAGCCTATACATTATTGCCAAATATTCAGCAAATGCTGAAATGTAAATGCAATACTGCTGACTGTAAAAGGACAAAAAGAAGAAATAAAGAAAACTCTACTTCATCAGCAACATTTATTTCCCACGATGGGGTAATTAACCTTCGTCAGTTGTCACCAGAGACTATAATAACCCCCTCTAAGGTGGTCCATGACTGCAGGGGTCCAGAGGAGTGTATGGGGAGGCGGGGGGCGGGGGAGTGTGCTGTACCAACGTACTGCTACTGTATGGAAGAACTAGTGAGTGGCAGCAGTAGCAGCAGGGGCGGATCTAGGCATAGGTATGGGGGGGCAATGCCCCCCTAAATCCCCAGTCTGCCCTACCAAACATGAAGGCATGCAAAACAACCCAAGATATTTCAGTGCTTATATTTAAAAGTATTTGAAACACTACTGAAACACTACTGAAAATGGTAAGGGGGCAGCTTCATCGCCCGTGGCGCGAAGCGACACGGGCGATGAAGCTGCCCGCTTACCATTTTCTTCTGCCCCCCCAATTGGGAAATGTTACATCCGCCCCTGAGCAGCAGCAGCATTAGGGACAGAGGTTGGTGTTTTCAGGATGTAACACAGGCAGTGGGAGAGTGTTGCATGCTGGGAAATGCACTAAAAGCAGAGCTATTCATGTGATAATTAGCGAGAACAAAGCAGAGGATGCAAGGACGGGACCGTGTGATCCTACAGGCCTGGTGTGTGTGTGTGTGTGTGTGTGTGTGTGTGTGTGTGTGTGTGTGTGTGTGTGTGTGTGTGTGTGTGTTGTGTGTGTGTGTGTGTGTGTGTGTGTGTGTGTGTGTGTGTGTGATTCCCACACACTGTACTGTGTACAAACGTATATATAGAGCTGCCAACCACCTTCGATTCTCGAAGGAGAATCTTTTTATTTCCACCTCGCTGAAGTCATTACTTGTTGATTTGGAGGATTGCAGCCGGTTTGATTGGCGCCCCGAGTGTGTATGTGAAAGGCCCACCCCTCCGCTCAGTAATAGTACACCCAGCTCATGTGAAGCCAGAGCCATTGATGTTCGTTTGCGTTGTTCGTTGTGGTTTGACATGCAAATCACAGGCACTGTTTGCTATTTGATCAAATATGCTATTTGATTGTTGTGCTTTTTTGTTGGATGTTGTGAACGGCCTGTCTCTACTCTGTACATCTCACAGTTTTAATTGCAAAAAAAAAACTGGCAAATAAAAATGAAACCCCGTTTTAAAATGTCAATTGAAGTACTGTAAAACAAATCTATGTGTCTGCGTACAGTAACAGATCAACCCCTTCTAGAGCTGTGGCACATGCCTATGTGCATGTGTGTGTGTTTTACCTAATCAAGATTACTATATGTAAAACCAGGCAAAAATGTCTATGTGTATGTCTGTCTGTCTGTCTGTCTGTGTGTCACAGTCCATATTTTGGTATTCTTGACCCAATGCTTGACCAAAATATGGAGAACTCCATATATGGGAAGCGAATGCACACGCCAGTCATACTGGCAGCCTTTGGACGCCAGTCATACTGGCAGCCTTTGGATATTTTTGTCAACTTCTTCTTGTCTTTGTTTGGGAGTCTGAGTGTGCTTACAACCGTGTGCTCAATGGCCTTCAATTGGAAGGATTGGCAAAAAATAATAATTGGCTAATATAAATACTGTTCTGTCTCTATCGCTATTATGGACAGTCTATCTCGGGACAAGGCGATGTTTCATTTATCCTTCAGTGGCTTTAAAAAGAAAAGTGTCAAGTAGTGTCAAGTAGTAGTATGTCATCAATGTGATGTCTTTTTTTTCTCTGTGGAGCGCAAAAGAACATCGCAGAAGCGATTTTCTCAGAAAATGTCCAAGATCAAGTTGATTTAAGGTCATCTAATCCTGCCTTTTCTCTCTCTCTTTTCTTCCATGTTCCCCGGCTGTCTCTCTCTCTCTCTCCTCCTCGTCTCCTCGTCTCATCCAATCAGGTAAGAGAATTGTCTTATTCTTGTTCTCGGTTCACGGTGTCTGTTTCCAAGTCACACATTACACAGCCCAGGAAATATGCAGCCACAGGATTTACCGTAAAACATATTATCTCTGGGAGTTGTCTCTTATCTGATGCTGGTCCTGGGTGGACTTTTAAGCTTATCTTTGAGAAAATGAAAATTTCTTCTTTTTTTTCTCCTCCATGGGGTTTGAAGTTTTCCAGAGTGCAGCAGTGGTGAAAGTTGTGGGCGTTGATGTTGTTTTGGACGAACTGATTGTGTTGCTTTATCGTGTTGGTTTTGGCACGTTTCTGTAGAGTATCCGAGAAGAACTATTAATGGAGGTGTGTGATGAAAGTGTCTGAAGGTTCTTGGTCGCTATAATTCATCTCAACATTATTCACGGGAAAATTGCCCGCGATTAAATCATCATTTTGTCACATTCAGTCTTAATTTGAACTTAGACTGTATGACATTTAATCAAGACTGTAATTGAGGTCACTTGTGTTTGTGGTGACAAGTAGACATGCTTAACTAAAATGCTTAAACACTGAGACGTGTTTTTATGAGAAGAGAAGAGGAGTGGAGGAGAAGAGGAAAAAGAAAACCTTATATACCCCAAACTGTTACAGTATGTTTTAGGATTCAAATCAGAAAGCATCAAAAGCGGCAGATCTACAAGCTAAATGTGTTTTGAGCCTGCACATCGTCTACTTTTAATGCTTTCGCGTGATACTGTAGTGCTAGTTGGGCGACGCAAAAAGTTAGAATTCGAGTTAACCTGATGAGTATTTTGTTTTTTTTGATAAGTGGTGCATTTATTGTATATAGCACCTTTATCCAAGGCACTTTACATAGTGTGTTCATCACATTCACCCATTCATACACACATTCACACCAACAATAGCACATTGGGAGCAATTGGATATTTCATGATGACTTGGTCATTTTATGGTCTACTCACTCAGTCTCATGTGAACACCCCATACACTTCATAAGTTACTCCTTTCAGTATTTGATGATCATTTTAGCTGCTCCACGCCCTTCCTATACAAACCCATTATATAACTTAAAACTCAATTTTAACAATAATAGGTTAATCTGAAACACCCAATCTTTTTTCTGGCGACTGATATTGTCTCCCTAGTACATGAGAGAGCCATGGAATTTCATTTACAGTTCTA
Source organism: Benthosema pterotum (assembly GCA_039105355.1). NCBI lineage: Eukaryota > Metazoa > Chordata > Actinopteri > Myctophiformes > Myctophidae > Benthosema > Benthosema pterotum. Next base: position 25,985,919 of record CM076975.1, read on the forward strand.
ATTTATTTTTAAAATATTGTTTTGGAAAATGTAGCAGCCTACATAGGCCTATTTGGGCATACCCATCCTGGTTGTGGCCAAACGAGTAAAACAATATTTTTTAAAATAAATGAAAAATGAGAAAGCATGGCCCTCTCGCATATCAGGATAATATCAGTCACCAGCAAAAGAATGGTGTTTTTGATCAATCTATCGTGGTTAAAATGGAGTTTTAAGTTATAGTGGGTTTGTAGGAAGGGGCAGGGAAGCTAAAATGAACATCAAATATTTAATACTGAATGGAGTAACTGAGACTGAATAGACCATAAAATGACCAAAAGGTTTTGTAAAGTGAAATATCCCTTTAAGTGTGTTGCTCAGGCCAGGGTAACGTTGTCGTTACCATCCAGCTACTACTACCTGAATCACTGCCACTTCCTTTTCAAATTGTCACATCATTTTTTTCCCCGATTCGATTGAATTGTCTGAACATGTTTCCATTTTATTTTTCTATGGGAATGGCAAGCAATTCAGGGCAGGAGCCAGTGATGTCAGAGTTTTTATTTCTGCCCGACAACAGCGATCTATAACCAGATAAGACAGTAGAGAGTCAGTGCGTTCCAACATTGGAAACAAACTGAAGTGTTCCAGTTCCATCAGAGGAACTCAGGAATGCTCTGCCCTCTGCTTGGATTGGTTTTTGTATTTTTTTTTGTTCCGCCCGCTGAGCCCAGGGGAACGGCGGAGGAGTTGTAATCTGTTAGTTTATTATTACGTCTGACACGGCGGTAATGAGAGAGAGGTCACATGGCACAAGGTCAAGATGGTGTGGTTGATTAGCAGAGGTCTGTTGGTCACATGATGATCCATAACACGTCACACCAAAACTCCTCATCTCTCTGCTTCAGTAAAGGTTGGGTTGAATGGGTTCACTAGGATGTATTACAGCATTGAGAGAGAGACAGAGAGACAGATGAACGGAGACAGAGAGAGAGAGAGAGAGAGAGAGAGAGAGAGAGAGAGAGAGAGAGAGAGAGAGAGAGAGAGAGAGAGAGAGAGAGAGAGAGAGAGAGAGAGAGAGAGAGAGAGAGAGAGAGACCCCGATGGACAGAGACAGAGAGAGATCAGTGTGTTTCTGACAGGAAATGTGTCTGTCTCATCTCACATTGACCGGTGTGTGCACGGCTGCGCACACGTGTGTGTGTGTGTGTGTGTGTGTGTGTGTGTGTGTGTGTGTGTGTGTGTGTGTGTGTGTGTGTGTGTGTGTGTGTGTGTGTGTGTGTGTGTGTGTGTGTGTGTGTGTGTGTGTGTGTGGTGTGTTCGACGGGCATCACCAGAAGTAGCACAGCATGCGGCCAACAGAAATAAGTCTTATTTGTGCATGTATTTCATGCATACACTCACTCACATCTCAGAGCATGCAAGCAGGCCGACTGCGGTAATTGGAGGTTGGCTGAGACAGGTGGCAGTGCATTTGTGTTTGACTGCACCTCTGTGTGTGTGTGTGTGTGTGTATGTGTGTGTGTGTGTGTGTGTGTGTGTGTGTGTGTGTGTGTGTGTGTGTGTGTGTGTGTGTGTGTGTGTGTGTGTGTGTGTGTGTGTGTGGTGTGTGGTGTGTGTGTGTGTGTGTGTGTGTGCGTGCGTGCGTTGCGTGCGTGCGTGCGTGCGTGCGTGCGTGCGTGCGTGCGTGCGTGCGTGCGTGCGTGCGTGCGTGCGTGCGTGCGTGCGTGCGTGCGTGCGTGCGTGCGTGCGTGCGTGCAGACTTCCAGAGTCCCTCCTCTCTCCAGCTGGGTAATTACAGCGCATCACAGTCAGCACACACACACACACACACACACACACACACACACACACACACACACACACACACACACACACACACACACACACACACACACACACACCGGGAGAGTACTGCGTGAGTGTCACAGAGTTTAGAACTAGAAAAGTGCCCTTCTGGGCACAGGTCTCCACCAGGCCAGTTCAGGTTGTGGCCTCCTGGTGGCGCTATAATATGCCAATGTTAAAAGAGTGCCATTTCTTCGCATGACTTTAGCATTTGGATGATTTGAGGCATTTTGTAAAAAAAAAAAGCAAAATGTGTTTTGCAAATGTCCACCTGTTGGTGGCGCTATAACAAGCCATTGTGAGAAGAGTAGATTGGAGAGAATATTTTTTCTCAGCCTAGTATTTTAGTGTGTTAAAGATTTTATGTAAATTGCCTGCTGTGTTCGTCATTTTTTCAAAATCGGCCTCCTGGTGGCGCTATAACATGGCACTGTCGGAAATTTGGGGCAGAGGTTCATGGATGGCATCCAGGAAGTGTGTGTGCAAATTCTGGAGTCGATCGGGTTAATGGTTTGGGAGATTAGCTGGTAACAGACGGACACACATACAGAATTTTTGCACAAAGATGCCAAAAATCGGCCTCCTGGTGGCGCTATAATAGGCCGTTGTGGAAAATTTGGGGCAGAGGTTCATGGTTGCAATCCAGGGAATGTGTGTGCAAATTGTGGTGTTGATCGGGTTAATGGTTTAGGAGATTAGCTGGTAACAGACGGACACACATACAGATTTTTGCACAAAGATGCCAAAAATCAGCCTCCTGGTGGCGCTATAACAGGCCTTTGTGGAAAATTTGGAGCAGAGGTTCATGGTTGGCATCCAGGGAGTGTGTGTGCAAATTGTGGTGTCGCTTGGGTAAACAGTTTGGGAGATTAGCTGGTAACAGACGGACACACGCACAGATTTTTGCAAACAAAAAGGAAAAAACTAGCCTTCTGGTGGCGCTATAACAGGCTGTTGTGGAAAATTTGAGGCAGAGGTTCATGGTTGGTATCCAGGGAGTGTGTGTGCAAATTTTGGCATCGATCGGGTTAACGGTTTGGGAGATTAGCTGGTAACAGACAGACATACATACCGATTTTTGCCAAATAATTGCAAGAATCTGCCTCCTGGTGGCGCTACAAGAAGCCTTTCTGGAAAATTTGGAGCAGAGGTTCATAGTTGGCATCCATGGAGTGTGTCTACAAATTGTGGCATCGATCGGGTTAACGGCTTGGGAGATCAGCTGGTAACAGACAGACATACACACAGATTTTTGCAAAAGGATGTACAAATCGGCCTCCTGGTGGCGCTATAACATGCCGTGGGTCAAAAAGTTGGGGCAGAGGTTCATGGTTGGCATCCAGGGAGTGTGTGTGCACATTGGGGCATCGATCGGATTAACGGTTTGGGAGATTAGCTGGTAACAGACGGACATACACACAGATTTTTGCAAAAAGATTGCACAAATCGGCCTCCTGTTGGCGCTATAAAATGTCGCTGTGGAAAATTTGAGCCAGAGGTTCATGGTTGGCATCCAGTGAGTGTGTCTGCAAATTGTGGCATCGATCGGGTTAACGGTTTGGGAGATTAGGTGGTAACAGACAGACAAACACACAGATTTTTGTCAAAAAATGGCCAAAATAGGCCGCCTGGTGGCGCTATAACATGCCGTTGGGGAAACTTAGGGGCAGAGATTCATCATTGGCACCCAAGGAGTATGTGTGCAAATTTTGGTATTGATCGGGTTAACGGCGCCGGAGATTACCTGGTAACAGACGGACACGGAGACGGACGGACACACACACACACGGACGGAGTGCAAAACATATTCCCCACCATGCCTCCGGCCTGGTGGAGACAATAAAGGTTTTGAGAGAGAGAGAGAGAGAGAGAGAGAGAGAGAGAGAGAGAGAGAGAGAGAGAGAGAGAGAGAGAGAGAGAGAGAGAGAGAGAGAGAGACAGAGACAGAGACAGAGACAGAGACAGAGAGACAGAGAGACAGAGAGACAGAGAGACAGAGAGATGGATAGCGAAAGAGAGAGAGAGAGAAATTCTCATGTATGTAAATCAAATGTATTATGTCTTACTTTATTCCAACTCCTCCGATTCTATATGGAGCTAACCCCCCCCCCCCCCCACACACACACACACACACAGGTGATTACCTGAGGACTACAACAATATAGATTGGTCATCTACAAAACGCAGCTAGAGCAGCTCGACGCTGCTTCAGGGATGCTTGTTGATGGAAATTACTAAATGAAATCAACTCGGCAAAGCGCTTCCGTGTTTTTGTCGCTTGAAGCTGCGTGAATGGTTACAGGACTTTTATTTGGCAATTAAGCATCAATAAAAACATCAGTTGTTGAAGTTGCAACAGTCACACAGCATGCATAAAGCTAAAGGTCTGACTCAAAGAGTTTTCTGTTTTGAATGGTGAAATGCTGTTGGTTTAGTTGTGCCACAACTGTAGTTAGTTAGTAGCAGTGTTGGACATGTGCACTACGTAACTCAATATATTACATAATATATTACCAAAATGCAGTAACTTGTAATATAAATATATTACTTAACAAAAACAATCTAATATATTATACTTTTCTTTCTGCATTACTGCATTACTTTCAATATTACTTTCTGTCAATCTGTCTCATTGAACATGTTCTTGTGAAATTTTCTTGACAACTGCAGAAGTTAAATAATTACTTATTTTCTATAATTTGTCATCAAATTATTTATTCAGGAGGACGTTTTTTCAAGTTGATTTCATATGGATTTCCCAGATAGCCAAGTGCGCTTGCTTTATTGTAGCTATGCCACTGGCCTACACAATATTTGATTAATAGTGACACTAAATATTTAATTATATATTTTTGCACAACATTTTTCTTTTAAGTAATATGTAATAGTAATATTAATATATTACACTTCCTCAGACAGCAATATTGTAATACAATATATTGCTTTAAAATGAAGGTAATAAGTAATAAGTAATACATTAACAAGGTATAGTAATATTCCCAACACTGTAGTTAGTTAGTAGCAGTAGCAGTGTTTCAAATCATTTTAATTGTATGAACTTTAACTTGAAATATCTTTGAAATATGTGTTGTTTTGCCTGCCATCATATTTGGTGGGGCAGGGATGGCATAGGGGAGCATTGCCCCCCCATGCCTATGCCTAGATCCGGCCCTGGTGTCCAACAGTGTGAGCGAGGTCAGTGGCCCTGGATGACCGTTCTGCATGTGCTGCTGCTGGCACTTTAGCTTCCTTCCATTGGTCATCTGCTATACTGCAGTCCACAGTAGTCATCATCACTTTAATAGTTATTACTGTCCTCTTTCTCCTCTTCCCAGACCCTCTCACTGAGGACAATTAAACACTGTACATGTGATGAATCAGATTTTACAGGGGCTGGTATTGAATTGCAGCCAGGCCATAAGTGCCCTTTGAGAGTGTTTTTCAAGGAATTCAGATTTGTGTGTGTGTGTGTGTGTGTGTGTGTGTGTGTGTGTGTGTGTGTGTGTGTGGTGTGTGTGTGTGTGTGTGTGTTGTGTGTGTGTGGTGTGTGTGTGTGTGTGTGTGTGTGTGTTGTGTGTGTGTGTGTTGTGTGTGTGTGTGTGTGTTGTGTGTGTGTGTGTGTGTGTGTGTGTGTGTGTGCGTGCGCGTTCATTGGCAATTTTAAGCTGGTGCCACGGGGGCACTTGCCTCCCGTGGTGGCACAAAAAAGTTGTTGGAAAAAGTTATATATAGAAAAAATGTTTTTCTGTCAGTTGTATCTTTATTCAATTGTAACTTCATACTCATTTATAGGAGTTGCTATGCTCATTAGTTGCTTATATTCTATAGCAGTGGATTTCCATTTTCATACCAGGGCCCTATATTTAGCCAATTTAGCCACAAATCACCATTTGATTTTGAGTTCAGTCTAAAAACAAAACAAAACAAAAAACAAGACCAAAGACCAAAAACTACAGATAAGTTTTTGACAAGTTACTTATTCTTGAATTTAACTGAACTAAGTCATTTTACGCTTTCAAGAGTTACAGACTAACCAAATGGGCCATTATATAATGGCCCATTTGGTTACCAATGGCCCATCATTTAGCTGTGTGTTTGGCACCACAAAAAAGTAGCCCCAAAAAGTGCCCTTCCCCTGCTGGGAGAGCCTAAAATCGCCTATGTCTGTATGTGAGCATGTGAGCATGAGTCTGTTACAGATGTGTATGCAATCATAAGCATAAATTATGTAATATCGGTGTGTAGCAGACAGTGTTTATGTGAGACACTCTCCTCTTGTTTGTGCACTTTTGCTGATTTACTGACGATGAGAACCGTGAAATTGGCTTCAAGTCAATGCCACCCACCGCGTGTTTGTCTCATTGTGTGTGCACTGCATGTGTGTGTGCGTGCGCGTGTGTGCGTGTGTGTCTCACAATGACTCCCTTGAGCATGACATCACTGCGATTGCTCCTAGAAGTGAAAGAATGGAGAGAGAGGGAGGTGGAGAGAGAGGAGAGAGTGTGAGAGAGAGAGAGAGAGAGAGAGAGAGAGAGAGAGAGAGAGAGAGAGAGAGAGAGAGAGAGAGAGAGAGAGAGAGAGAGAGAGAGAGAGAGAGAGAGAGAGAGAGAGAGAGAGAGAGAGAGAGAGAGAGAGAGAGAGAGAGAGAGAGAGAGAGAGAGAGAGAGAGAGAGAGAGAGAGAGAGAGAGAGAGAGAGAGAGAGAGAGAGAGAGAGAGAGAAAACTAAGTTTCATCACACCCCTGTTGAAACGGGGGAGGTTATGACAATAAAGAACACTGATACTGTATGTAGTTAATCCTGCAATGTAGAAATACAAGTAAAACATCATCAGAATGGTCTTGAGTAGAAATACAAAATGATTGCCAGCAACGTCCTATTTCACAAGTTATCATGTGTCTAAAATGTATACCCTATATTAAAATACTTTTCTACAAGCACACAACACGACACATTGAGCATGAGCTTGTAGATTGTCTATTTTCAAATAATAGCCAAAGTTCAAATGGGTCTGCATTGGTAAACATTGTCTTGCTATAATGTCAAAGTCAAATTCCACATGCTAACTAAAATAGTATAGAAAATTGTACGTTGTACTTAACAGCAAAGTAAAAAGAAAAGAAAAGAACAGAAATCCTTAAAAGTGCAATACATGAGTAAATTTACTGAGTTACTTTCCACTGCTGAGTAAATGTGTGTGTGTGTGTGTGTGTGTGTGTGTGTGTGTGTGTGTGTGTGTGTGTGTGTGTGTGTGTGTGTGTGTGTGTGTGTTGTGTGTGTGTGTGTGTGTGTGTGTGTGTGTGTGTGTGTAATGTATCATCTGCGTACAGTGTGAGTCGCACACACTGACATATTTTAGATGAATGAACACGTCTGTTGATGCGGAAGATCCATGTTCCACTGAACCACGTAATTACTGACCTAGTTACTGAAGGAAGGACGTGTGTGTGTGTGTGTGTGTGTGTGTGTGTGTGTGTGTGTGTGTGTGTGTGTGTGTGTGTGTGTGTGTGTGTGTGTGTGTGTGTGTGTGTGTGTGTGTGTGGTCTACTGCACTGGTTTGATCGGCAATTTTATTTTATGTTATGGGAATTCTAACACATCTAAGGATCACCACCAAATAAAAATGTGCAACACTCTTGAAAAGGAAGTATTCCTATAATAGTCCTCCCTACTAAGTTTCAGTTTGGGCTTTGGTTGGAAAAGTCTTCGTCCAGGAAAGCAGGGGGATTCCTCCATTCAGAATCAAGTAGGGGCTGGCCTTGGTGCACATGCTGTTGGCCGGCTTCATGCCCCCCCCCCCCTTTACCGTCGAGTGCGGGGGATGTGCATAAATTGTTACTAGGGTGGACTTTTCCCTAACTCACTGAATGCTCCTTTATAGGTGGACTGAAATTGTTAATTTGGGCATTTTGTTTTGAAGGTTCAACCTCAAATGGAGGAATCTTGGTTTAGTTAATTCTGTCTTGAGACCCATTTTCATTTGTAAACACAGTGACAAAGACGGAGAACTACGCCAGGCAATTTCTTACTAACCTATACACAATCTACACACACATTTTACACATATGATTAAATTTAAACCGAGTAATACATTGCCTGGTTGTCACTGAAGGGGGTTTCCAAACAGAATAATGTTCAGTCAAACCCAGCTGTGTTTGCAGGACAATGCAGGGTGGGCAGTGAGCTTAATTTCTATTGGCTGCATGGCATCATCATACGTGTGTTTTGATTGTGATTAAAATTTGATTTTTATGGTCCTTTGGATATAAAAATAGTACACAAAAGTGCAAATTGAAAAAAAATTAAAAGTGTGAAACATATTTTTAATTTCACTGGGGCTTTAAACAGCGGTCTACTGTGTACAAAAGGTGTCTGTGTGATTTATTTCACCATGCTGGTCTCCCTCCCTCTAACATTTAATACAAATTAGATCGAGAGAGAGAGAATGAGAGAGAGAGAGAGAGAGAGAGAGAGAGAGAGAGAGAGAGAGAGAGAGAGAGAGAGAGAGAGAGAGAGAGAGAGAGAGGAGAGAGAGAGAGAGAGAGAGAGAGAGAGAGAGAGAGAGAGAGAGAGAGAGAGAGAGAGAGAGAGAGAGAGAGAGAGAGAGAGAGAGAGAGAGACACACAGAGAGAGAAAACAGAGAGAGAGTGGCAGCAGGAAGGGGTTGTATGGATAGTTATATAACACTGCTGTTCTCAGAGGTGTTTTTGGGAGCAGGAACAGTGAAAGGACTGAACTCCTACCTGCTGTCATGGAAGACATATCATCACCTCCAGGGATGTTATTAGGAGGTCTCAGGGGCTGGACGGCTGGACCGCCACCCCCTAGCGCTGGCACACTTATGTAACCGCTAAATTATTCTTTCATGCATGATTAATTATGCATACTTTTGCATATGTGTGTGTGTGTGAGAGGTACTCTATGCTTTTCCATCTGTAAGTGTGCGTGCGTGCGTGCGCGTGCGTGCGTGTGTGTGTGTGTGTGTGTGTGTGTGTGTGTGTGTGTGCGCGTGTGTTTGTGGGTGCATGTGAATGCATGTCATCAATAGCCACGGTGAGGCCAGCTGATCACCCAGCTCACTAGACTGTAGTGCACACTTAGGATTTGTCTACCAAACCTCCTCGCAGGACACATGAAATGTACCATACCATGGTACATGCAGACACTCTTAATCACTTAGAATTAGAATGACCTTGAACAAACAATACATCATATACATACAGTAGTTACATACAGCAAGTAGTTAATGTGCAACATACCTGAGCTATAAATGCTATAAGTCTACATACACTGCTATCTAAGTCTACATATGCTAAGATAGATAAATTGAAACCCTGCATACGCCTGTAGGAGGTGGAGGCCAGGACAAGTACTACCGCAAGTGCTATGGGCTATATAGGATGGAGTCCTATTATGTGTTATTTTACCCACCTTGCCATGCCATTGATGTTAAAATGTCTTGACTCAGCTCAGTGCATCCCTTTAGTTAAAAAACACCCTAGCTTATCAACATTGTACAGTAGGATGGGGATTTTATGTGTGTGTGTGTGTGTGTGTGTGTGTGTGTGTGTGTGTGTGTGTGTGTGTGTGTGTGTGTGTGTGTGTGTGTGTGTGTGTGTGTGTGTGTGTGTGTGTGTGTGTGTGTGTGTGCTGGCAGAGCATCAGTTCAAAGTGAAAACGGACCACCTTGCACTGTATTGTTGTCCCTCACGGCCCCTGCAGAGAGTGAGCTGGCGCTGCGTTGTGATTGGTGGAGAAGGAGGAAACGAGCTCCAGGCCTGTGGAGAGTGAGGTGGTTGCCATGGAGACGCACACAGCTGGCGCTCGTCTCTGTTCAGCGGCTGTCAAAGTGTGGTCCAGGACTCCAGGGACCCTCTGGGTTCATAATGGAGCCTCACAGCTGAGAATGCACACTGATTGTGTGTGTGGGGGGTCCGCAGCATAGTGAGCGCAAAGCACAGACATTTATATTATATACAAGGATTGCTATACTTCCGGTCAATAAATTCTCTGCAGGTGATTCCTGACTGTGTACCACCTTTGAAGTTTAGACTTTGCCACATAATAGACACATAATGCAGGAGACACCAGCTCAGCCTGTTAGTACAAACAAGCGCCTCCCAAGTCCAGCACTTCTATTTACTGTACTGAGAGTACAGTATTTACTGTACTGACAGAAAGTAGCTCAGAACATATCTATGGTGGATTTTTATCAATGCTTTGCAGGTATAAAGAAGATAATTCAACCTTTCCATACAGCTGTAGTGTTAACGTTGTTTAATACCAGTGCTACTTGTGGAAAAAGTTAGTCTGGAGCCCTGAATATTAATTTAAAATGTATTTTAATAACCCAAATCCGCAATCAGTAGTTAGCACACCAACTGCACCAAATCTTCCACAGGTCTCTAACACAATCAGTGCTCAATTTTCCTTTTTTTTTTCTTTTATAAAATTTCACTGCTGACATGTTATGAGGTACGGTACTTTCTGTCCTTGTGGGTGATTCTTTTTTGTGTTGCACTTTAGAAGCGCTCGTTAGTAATCATCACTGAACAGCCCATGCGTACCACCTGTTTTGAATTTGTTCTGCTGCAGGAGGCAGCAGAACATTGCTTTACTTCCAAACTCTGATGGCAAAATGACCGCGGCCTGAGTGGCCAGGGGTGTAGTAGAGGGGGGACGCAGGGGGACGGCGTCCCCCCACTTCTCACATCTAAAATATCTAACATCTAACCCTAACCCAAAAGTAGCCCTATGTTTTTTGTCCTGTCATTTATTTACTTTTATGGATACAATTAGGCATTGTAAACAATCTTTCTCAATATGCTATACTTGTTTTAATAGCGTGTCTGTGTGTTGTGCAGGTGCACGCAAATGAGCATGCAAATGCAAGTGTGCATGCACGTGTCTTAAAGGGGAATTCCACTCATTTTCAATGTTTTACTAAGTCATTAATATACCTTAGAGATGTTGTGTCGACATGATAAAAAAAAGTTCCCCCATTCTGTGTTTCCTAGAAAAGGAGGTCTGAAGAAAACCATTAACATGGTGAAATACAACTTGATGACATCATGATAAAGATGTATTTCATGTTAATGAGTTTCCTTTTTTCTGAGATGTGAACCAAATGGACCCGCTAGGGTCCATTTGGTTTATTTGTACACTCTCAGAAAAAAAATGAAAATGGGTAAAATTCATTAGGAGGCGTCCCCCCACGTCACAACACTGAGTATGGCCAATGTGACCGGACTGTGAAGATGAATGTCCCTGAGAGGACAATAAAGTTGATTCTTGTTATAGTGAAATATAGGAGCCATGGTTTTGTAAATATTAGTATTATTATTAGTCATGGCCATGGAGAAGGTACAGTGCGCATTTATACGCAGCTGTGTGTGTGTAGTGTGTGTGTGTGTGTGTGTGTGTGTGTGTGTGTGTGTGTGTGTGTGTGTGTGTGTGTGTGCATGCAGTGCTGAGTCATTGTTTGACAACGCTCTGTAGCCCAAACATTCTGTGCTGCTGAACCAACATCCCCCCCACCTCTCTCTCTCTATTTCTAGGGTAGAGAGTAGGGACATGATTAGGGTGAGTGTGTCAGTAGGCTGGGAAGTGATGGCGATGACTGTGCACAGGGGCGTTTTTGCCATTAGGCAGACTAGGCAGTTGCCTAGGGCGCCATGAGGGGAGGGGGCGACCATGAGGAGATTTTGCCTAAATCTTGCCTAGGGCTCCAAATTGCTTAGAAACGCCACTGAGTGTGCATGAGTGTGCGTGTGTGTGTGCGTGTGTGTGTGTGTGTGTGTGTGTGTGTGTGTGTGTGTGTGTGTGTGTGTGTGTGTGTGTGTACGCTTGCTGTACTTTAGGGCTAGCTGCCACCCACGTACAGCATGCTTTTAGAATTAGACATTCTCTGGACGTGACAGGACGTTCCTTAGTCATCACTAGAGAAATGCTTTTATTATGCTTGTAAAAATGTGTTAGGGTCAGACTTTCAATTAAGAAAATATTCAGGTTGGAGTTAGACATTTATCTCCTTTTTTTCAGCAGTGCTATGCACGGCTTTGTGTGTATGTGTGTCTGTACGAGGACAAAATCCAGCTCTAGATCTGCTATTTCGGCTACGGCTATGTTTACTGAATATGGCATGGTTTTCAACCAGTGGTCCTTGAGAGGGTTCCAGGTGGTCCCCAGCTAAATGATGGAAAGTTGGTTAACCAGATGTAACTCGCTGAGAGTGTAAAAACAAAACCAAATGGACCTTTGCGTGTTAAAATATTCATCATCCAAATAAGCCCACGTCTAATTAATGGCCATTATGATCTGTATGACTATTTTGTTTGCAAAATCTGATGTGGAATTGGGGACAAAAACAAAATAAATCTTTAGTTTTGGGGTCTGTGGGGCTAAAATGTCCTCAAATGGTGGTCCGTGGCTCAAGTAATTTCTGAATAGTGGGCCCTGGTATGAAAAAGGTTGAAAACCACTCTGGAGCATGGCATTCCTGAGAAGTTTTTTGTTGTTCTCACAAGTATAGGAATCCAAACCTGTGAGTGTGTGTGTGCATCCCAGGCAGAAGAAGTGCTGCTGTCACAGTTATTGCTCTAGACGGACAGCTGAGCTATAGCTCCAGTATTGTACGTGATATTATGTGACAGACAGATGAGCTGCACTTATTATGACTGTCCGGAACATTCCACACTGCTGCTGAACTCTATACAATGGAACCTGGAAGCTCACTTTACATATTCCATTCTGACTGTGGGGAAATGATGTTTTTCAATGCTATTATTTCGTACCGCAGCAAAAAAAAATGAATAAGATTGTTTCGTTGTTACTTGACATTGCTCACGCTAGAGCAGTGGTTTTCAACCTTTTTCATTCCATCGCCCACTATTTCTTCAGAATTTGACCCACAGACCACCATTTGATAACATTTTAGCTCCACAGACCCCAAAAAGTAACCAAATGGACCTGCAAGGGTCCATTTGGTTTCATTTTTACGAGTTACATCTGGTCAACCAACTTTCCTTCATTTAGCCTGGGGACCACCTGGAATCCTCTCAGGGACCACTGGTGTTCCCCGGACCACCTGTTGAAAGCCCCTGTGCTAAAGCCTCAGGAAGTAACAGATCCACAAAGCTTGTGGATCTGCGGATTTAGCTATTTGTTTATTTTGAATCCTGCACAGTAATTGTTTTGGACAAGGTTTACACCCACCAGAGATGCTATTCCAAAAAGTAGCACATGCCATAATAATTTAAATCAAATTCGGGACCTGGGGAGAATATTATATTTACAAATGGTGATTCAGTTCACCGGCGTGACGAGTATTTCTGGCCATTCTTTGTAGATTTTGAAACAATGACAAAACAATCCAGTAGCTGTCACAACAGACACAGTGCATTAAGCGTCTATGACAGGCGGGGTTGGCCCATTCCCTCGTCAAACATTCTTCTCCTTCGGTTATTTATCTGTGGGACATTTTGCGTCGTCAGCAGCGCTCTGTTTTTTTCATCTGCTGTTGACGTTTGTCTCTGCTGTGTATGGACTATGGAGAGGGAGAGAGAGCACTCTGATCTGATCCTAGAACAGCATCCTCCCATCCGGCCATGTCTCCCTCTCCCCGTCTATCCATCTCTCTCTGGATCTCTGTCTTCCTGTCAATTATTCCACTGTCAATCTCATGTATGTGAAATCACTCACTTACTCTCTCGCTCCGTCCAGTGTTGGGAATATTACTTTACCTTGTTAATATATTACTTATTAATTATTACCTTCATTTTAAAGCAATATAATATATTAATATTAATATATTACACTTGTTCAGACAGTAATATTGTAATATAATATTATTATATTACAATATTACTGTCTGAACAAGTGTAATATATTAATATTACTATTACATATTACTTTAAAAAAACAAAAAAACAAACGTTTTACAAAATATATAATGAAACATTTAGTATCACTATAAATCAAATATTACGTAGACCAGTGGCATACCTACAATAAAGCAAACGCACTTCTAGCTATCTGGCCAAATCCATATGAAATCAACTTGAAAAAACGTCACTCCTGAATAAATAATTTGATGACAAATGATAGAAAATAAGTAATTATTTAACTTCTGCAGTTGTCAATATAATTTCACAAGAACATTTTCAATGAGACAGATTGACAGAAAGTAATATTGAAAGTAATGCAGTAATGCAGAAAGAAAAGTATAATATGTTAGATTGTTTTAGTTAAGTAATATGTTTATATTACAAGTTACTGCATTTTGGTAATATAATATGTAATATATTAAGTTACGTAGTGCACATGTCCCAACACTGGCTCCGTCTGCCTCTTCCATTTAAATTTCAAAACTTCTGAAAAAACTGATTGTGAAGCAGGGACCAACGCCCTGACAAAAAAAAATACCTGAGGACCATCACCCTGACTAATAATCAACCAATGGGGACCACCACGGTTACCCTTATTCCATCCTCTATCTAAACTCATTAACAATCTAGAATTTAGGCATTCAGCAGACATTCTTAATCCAGAGCTATTTACATGCAGTAAAAAGAAGAATTTGCAATACATCATATACTGTACATTGTACGGTTTGCTTTAGAATTTACAATTTAATCACTAAAACATGTTAATACATTTGACATCCTGTATATGTAACTGCTATCTAAGTCTACTTAACATGCTATCTAACCTGCATGTGCTATGGGCTGAGATGGAGTCTTTAGAGGTGTGTTATTAAGTGATATACAGTCCTGATAGACTAGACACATGATGACAGGATGGATATATTTCCTAAGAATGATGACTCAATCAGGCAAGCTTTCTATGAGATTTTAACTACCCTTTCTGTTCTTATCAGACCTCCCAGTAACTGAGGCTGTCACTGAACAGTGACACGCTTCCACACAACAGTTTACAAACTGTTGTGTGAGAAACTGTGTAAGAAAATACATAATACATTCCAAATCTTTACTTTGCTACTAAATGCTAAATGTATGCTCAGGGACAATATGCAACACCTTCACTGACCATCAGTGGTCCACGGACTGCCTGTTTAAAACCCCCGTACTAAGAGCATATTGACTGCCAACAACACAGATCTACGTCATCTCAAAAACCCATCTGAATCCCATGGCATCAGCTGGTGTTTTCACTGATTACACTAGATTGCGCTGTCTAAATAATTACTCAATAATTCATGGCAGTTAATGTAACAGGAATGAGGAAATGTGTAAAGCTATACCAGATTGTTAATAAAAACACACAAAAACATTTTAATTTGCTATATGAAATTGCTAGTTATTACTTTCATATGCAGTTAGGAAAGGTTTGGCGCTGTTATGCTGTAAAGCTTAATTGAAAGAAACCAACATCACTAGACTTTTACAATACCCTGTACAGAAACATTTTGGGACAAATGGCATTTCTTTTCCCAAAGTATTTAAAATAGTGCACATAAATAGCAGCTACTTTCCGTCTGTCTCGGTCTCTGTCTCTGTCTCTGTCTCTGTCTCTCTCGTTGTGACAGACGGCATGGGATAGTTGGTTCTACATGGTAGAAGTCAGACAGAAGGCCTACATGTAGAACTGGGCTGTGATTTATTTCACATTCCACTTCTGGTGGAAATGTTTTCAACGCTGTCACTCCATGAAACAAAATGAGCCAATCCTTCTCACTCCCCCAACCGTGGGACTATGTCTCAGTCTGCAGTACATGTAACTCTCCCAACCGTGGGTCTGTGTTTCTCCAGTACATGTCCCAGTTCATAGAACGCTGTACCAAACGCAGTGGTGGGCAAACCACAGTACTCAAGTCAAAGAATGTATACTCCTGCTAAAAAGTACTAATTACAAAGTAAGTGCATGCTCTCTTTTAATATAAGTGCAGTGGTGTTTTCAAATTGAGTTTGTAACAGATCTACAGTCTTTGTGCTCATGTTTTAAAGTTGTAGAACTGCTGCTTTTGAATTTGAACCCTGAAAAGTGAGAGTTTTTGGACATAATGGGGGTTTCCAGAGATGATGCATGCAGTACCACATCAGTGTACCTTATGTACAGTACAGTAGTAGGACAGCCTGCTCTCACACCAAATTCTTCTGCTTTGGTTATTTTCCTGTGGAAAGGTTTTTTGCCGTTCTCGGCACAGTCTGGTTTGGACCATGCAGGACATCAGGTTTTCCATCTGGTGCCGACATTAGACCGCCTGTACAGAATACAGATAGATTCCAGAGATATGAGAACCAAAACATTACTTAATATTTCATTGGCAATAAAAACAGACAGTTGACATGGAGACTAGTACCCTAAAACAGTTCCCAGACTTTTTCCACTCCAAGGACCCTTAAATTGACAATCATTAGCCTTACCCACTTGAAAACTGAATCTGCCCAGGACCCCCATAAGAGACAATTTTCATGGCTCTAGCAGTGATCCATCCTCAACCATTTTAATTCAATCCCATAATCTTACATTTGTACATTCTCAGTGTTACACACCCATAAGGTTACATTTGTTTCCAAGCTATCATTTAGCTGGGGACCCCCTGGAACTCTTTCAAGTGCCAATAGGGGTCCCCCGACCCCACTTTGGGAACCAGTGCCCGAGAAGACCAGCATCCTTCCATCCTGCCATGTCTCTCTCTCTCTCTCTCTCTCTCTCTCTCTCTCTCTCTCTCTCTCTCTCTCTCTCTCTCTCTCTCTCTCTCTCTCTCTCTATCTCTCTATCTCTCTCTCTCCCCACCCCTTTTTTTCTTTTTCCTGACACTAATTGCACCTGATTATTGTAATTAACACTCAATATAGCGGTACCTCTGTTGCTCTGTTAGTGTGTGTGTCCGTGGGGGGGTTTGCTCCACAGGTGGTCAGGCAGTTTGTCTCTTTTGGTTCTAGCAATAGATCTCTCTCCCTCCTCCAGGATAAGCCAATCACTCCTCTTTTCAGCAATGACCATGTATGGTCATAATCACTGTAGTTCTTACAGCGGCTGTGCTCACACTTACGCACACACATCAAACAAAGAGTCTGTCTGTCTGCTTGTCTGCTTGTCTGCTTGTCTGCTTGTCTGCTTGTCTGCCTGCCTGTCTGCCTGTCTGTCTGTCTGTCTGTCTGTCTGTCTGTCTGTCTGCCTGCCTGCCTGTCTGTCTGTCTGTCTGTCTGTCTGTCTGTCTGTCTGTCTGTCTGTCTGTCTGTCGGTTGGTCGGTCTGTCTCTCTCATCATGATCTCACCAGTAGTTTCATCCCCAGCCGCGTTCAGACCACAGGAATGGTTTTATGATCCTCTCGCTGCCCCCTCAGAGACATCCCATAATGCACTCTGTCTGTTGCACACACACACACACACACACACACACACACACACACACACACGCACGCACGCACGCACGCACGCACGCACACACGCACGCACACGCACACTCACACAGCTGGACGGCTCTATGGCATGCCAGGAATGAACTTGACATATTTTGCTTTACATAAGCCTAGTGGGTTACTCAGCATTATGACTCTCCTCTCCTCCTCTCATATCTGCTCTCCATCTTTCATTCCATTCTGTGGTTTCGGGGCTGCATTTGTGTGGTTAACACTGAAGCTTTTACTGCATGTTAGTTTTGTCGGGTTCAATATACTATCTGTAATGAATCTGTAATTCCTTATTTATTTGCTCATTGAGGGAGTTTTCATACCCCTCCAACATTAGCTATAAAAATAGTCATCATGAACCAAAACAAAACAGCCTTTTTACACCCTCAGAATGAGATAACAATGAACGCGGAATCTTGACAAATTATACTTTGGGGAACCTGGGCAGGTTAATAAAAAAGTAAAAATATAAAGTCTGTCCTTGTGATGCATTTGGCGTGTGGGCCGCACTTTGGACCCCCCTGAGCTAGGATATCTACTAGGAGCAGCTGGTGGTTCACTGTGTCAAATGCTACTATTGATCCAGTCCTGATGCAGTGCTGTTATGTAACTAATATGCTGTAATATTTAGATGAGCGGTAGGTTGTGTTCGCACAGATAAACACACACGCATGCACACACGCACGCACGCACGCACACACACACCCACACTCGCACGCGCACACACACACACACACACACACACACACACACACACACACACACACACACACACACACACACACACACACACAACACACACACACACACACACACACACACACACACACACACACACACACAAATGCACAGGTCTATTTACTGCATTGTGCTGGCATGTAAAATCGAGGTGACATGCGTGTAGCATTTAATGTAGTGTGTAACATGCACAGCTCCTCTTCTCTGTTTTTCTGGGTCATGAAACCGTTTTTTAATGAATAATAAACAGCTGGCCACTTTAAACAGATCTATTTATGGAACAGCCACACTGCACACGCTCTCCCCCTCTCTCCTCTATCTCTACGCTGATGTCTCTCTCTCTTTCTCTCTCTCCTGTATTATAATGACAGTAATTTTTATTAAGTACGTCATTCCGGTGCTTATTTCTGTCTGCCTGCCTGTGAGTCCGCCTGTTAGCTGGCCTCAAATCAGCCTAACGGTGGCGCTATGACAGACAACTTGGCATACAACTGGAGAACCAAAGGTTGCACAAAAAGAAAAGAAGGGGGCAGAGGATAAAGCTGACACAGCCCTGGGCACACACAACCTGAAATGGTTTTCTTCTAAACAGCTCAGAGAGAGAGGCTGTTGGAGGTTACATTAACACAAACAGCTCTCACTCTGTTTGAATTATTCAGGGAGGGTGGCATGGACAGAGAATGAGTCAGGTGGATGGATGGAGGGATGGAAGGATGGAGGGATGAATGGATGGGAGTATTGGGAGGGATGGAAGGATGGATAGAGGAGAGGTGAGGCCAAGTGAAATGAAGGTCAGAATTGAATGCCTGGATTATGGAAATCCTCAACCCATGCAGGCATTTGCATGTGTTCATGCTTGCACGTGCACACACACACACACACACACACACACACACACACACACACACACACACACACACACACACACACACACACACACACACACACACACACACACACACACACTGTATTGCGTTTATGTGGAGGGTCACCTGCATATTTTTTCACTTGAGTCATTTTAATAATCTGCCGTAATCTATTGTCTGCTATGCTGTCATAATCACCCCTCCCTCCCCTTATATAAATCCTGAATGATTACTATTACTATTTCACTAACCTCAATCCAATCCAAGGCTGAATCTACAGCTCACATAGAGTATGTACAGTCAACAGTCAGGTACTGTAGTCAGTCTTCTCAGCTCAGTCCTCTGCATATGGCACCCGACCCACAGCACATGTGTGCGTCCGATGACAATCCCCAATGCAGAGAGTCTTAAACCACCATGTTATGGCACATACTTTATTAAAAAACAACAACTTGTTATCAAACTCATAATAACAAATAAAGAGATTTTTCTCTCCAGCTCACAGGACATGGCCAAGAGCATTTTTTGCGTTTCCAGCAAAACACACTGAGAACCTCTGCTCTGGTCTACTGTTGAAACACACTGAGAACCTCTGCTCTGGTCTACTGTTGAAACACACTGAGAACCTCTGCTCTGGTCTACTGTTGAAACACACTGAGAACCTCTGCTCTGGTCTACTGTTGAAAACACACTGAGAACCTCTGCTCTGGTCTACTGTTGAAACACACTGAGAACCTCTGCTCTGATCTACTGTTGAAACACACTGAGAACCTCTGCTCTGGTCTACTGTTGAAACTGGCAAAGTTTAGAAGAAGCAGAGAAAGATTTCACACAATTCACAGCATTAAACAGTTCCAGACGT
>CM076975.1:26008087-26028087 GCA_039105355.1 Benthosema pterotum
ACACACAGACACACAGACACACACACACACACACACACACACACACACACACACACACACACACACACACACACACACACACACACACACACACACACTGTATAAACTGCATAAATATTTAAAGTTTTTCAAAAACCTTAGGCCAGGCCTAAATGGGTTAAGATTGTAAAAAATCTTGAAACCAGGGGATGAGTGAGTGATGTCAGGACTTCTGCACTTTAAGCTAAAGTAGTGGGTGGGGTGTTACAGGGTGAAAACAAAACAAAAATAATTTTAAAGTTCTCATTTTTTAAAATCAAAATGTTACAAAGAAATATTTGCAGAAGAGCGCAGAATGCAGATAAGTCCAGATATAGTAAATCATCAAAACATCTGAACAATTTGAAGCTGTAGATTCCGATCATTCCACAAATATTTCCTACAGACTGCTCAGAATAACATTTCCTATTCAGATTGGGGTCAGATTGGTTTCCATGTCTTTTTAGGGGGGCGCTATCCTCTTCAAAAAGGGGTTTTGTGTATTTTAACAGTAGGCTATGTTAACAAAGAATAATAAGTAACACTGCCAACACAGCATCAGAAGAAAGGCCATGAAAAATGCTTTACACACATTCTCGTCCACACAGTCGGAGCTGAAGTGCTGTGCATCAGCCTTGTGCTATCTGTGTGTAGAAGTGCAATGGCTGCAGGTGCTGCACAAAAGATTTCCAATGTTGTTCATTCTTCAAGTGTGTGAAATCCACTCTGAAAGGGATGAAAACAGAGCTGTCATAGAGATAGAACTGGCCTTATAAAGTAAGTAAAGTAAAAAAATGATGATGGAGGAGAATTCTCTTATCTCTATAACAAATGTTTTCATTATTCTGGAAAGAGATTGCACAAAATAGGTATGTCAGGTTTAACGTGGTTAACATGTATTTGTTTAATTGCTCAATGATGATATTAACCAACATAAATAGCATAAGAATGAAAGCCATTCATGGTTGGTTAGATTTAAAGCACTTTGTTCTCCAGAGATTGGTTAACCAACCATGACACAAGGGGAAAATAGACAAGACTGATTTGATAAAAGGACAACAAGGAAACCAACAATGATGGAGAGCATGGAGCTCTCCCCCTGAGCCTGGGTTATTCTATCCCTGGGGAGGAAAAGACTTGATTGGTCAAGCCGGTTTAATAATCAATAGGGAAGATATGACATCCAGTCAACTCTCTCTCTCTGTTTCTGATCCTGTTCACTATATCATCCCTGTTGGGTATATGGATAGGCCCAAAATGAATACTTTTCAGGATTCAAATTCAAGAACAGCAAAAGCAGTAGATCTACAAGCTTGAGATGCAGCGATTCAAACCCGCCTTTCAAACTTGCAGATGTTACTTTTGATGGTTCTGTGTGACCCTAGAAGTAGTTGACATTTTTAGTTTAAAAAAAAAAAAAAAAAAAAACATACACATATACAGTAGGTAAAATATGGACTAAATATGTGCCCATTAGCAACGAGAGAAATCTCTCTCTCTCTCCTCCTCAGTAGTCTGTGCTTTTATTGCACTTACTAGTCCAGGTCCAGGTGTTGGATTGGCTTTACCCAGCATGTATTGACGTCATGCATTCTCCACAGGGAGACTCCTACACCTTCCTCACAGTGGAAGCTTCATTAATGACTGACATGTTGCTCAGTGACGTAGTCGAACACCCAGCCTGGTCCTGAGACCCTGCACACGTATCCGTGTCTCTGATCTCATCATCAGAGAATGTCTCTGCGCCAGTGTTTCCCCAAAGCTCTTCATGTCAAGCACCCCCAGAATTACATTTCTCTTTAGCCCCGCAGACCGCCTTTTGAAAATGTATATCATGGACCCCCATGAGAGACTTTTATGGCTTTCACGGCTCTAGCAGTGATTTTCAACCACTTTCATTTCCCCCCCCCAGTTTGACCTGACCTGAATTAGGCTATAGTTCCCTACAGTATATGTATTTGCATTTCTATTTCTGGGACCCCAATTCATACTTTAATTGTACATTTTGTTCCATTTGTATCCTCTCAGTGGTATAGGTCCATAAAGGTCTAAACTATCATTCTTCCAGGGGGGGCCCCCTGGAAGTCCTTCAAAACTCTTAGGGGTCCCCAAAGACACTGTGAATCCTTGAAATGTAAATGTATGAATGACTTGTGTTTTCAAACACTTAGATTTCAAGTATCCACAGTTTGTTTTCCTCAAACTTGGCATGGGTGCCATGGCGCAAATACGAAACTTAAACATACATAAAAAGGTGTACAGTTAAATTAAGTCCATCTGTCTCCCATCTGTCTGTAAATGACATTCTGCCTGTAATTGACATTCACCTTTATTAAAATTCAAAATCATTAAACACTGAAATATCCTGAAAGAAAATATTTCTAAAGAAGAGAACACGAAGGTTGCTGTTTGTAGGGACAATCACAATCTGATGAAAATCAATCAGTTTGATGTGGTGTCATAATTAAACATAATCTCAATATCGCACGCCGACTATCAAGAAAAAAAAGACAACACTTCATCTGGAAAAGGTTGCCTACCCCTGGTATAATGCATGTTATTACATGGCTTGAATGAATGCTCCAATCAGAAGCCAGCGTTCTGGTCACATGAGCAGTGAGATATGTCGCTACAACTCACCGCTCCGCTCTATACAGTATCTCACCGCTGCATAATCAAGGTCCCCAAAGTGCAAACAGCTGTGCTCATAGCGCGACACGCTTTCCACATTTACTTCCATGTTTATCTTGCGGCTCCATTTGGTTTCATGTTTATGTCCTCAAAGAGTTACATCTGGTTAACCAACTCTCCATCATTTAGCCTGGGGACCGCCTGGAACCCTCTCAAGGACCACTGTAAGCCATGTAATAAGCAGGATAACACCCTTCGAACCAGTGATTTGTTTCCTCCTAACTGACCTCAGCTATTAGGAAACTGACTGACGGTCAGTTATTAGGAAACAGTTATTAGGAAACAAATCGGTCGTCAGGTGTTATCCCTTACATATTATGCATGCTGTTGTTCTCCTATCCTCTATACTCACCTACTTAGCAAGGAGTTCCCACTGGGAGGACATTCTGTATGTACAGTAGAGCCTTTGTCCTGCTGAGTGTGATTGTTTTAATTTGACATTTGTTTGGCAGTGTAAATGTGTGTTTTCCCTTGCCAATATAGCTGTGTGGATTGAATTGCAATTGACAATATGGAGGCCCTTTTTACTGAGCAATCAACACTACACAGCAGCAGCTACACTGCTGTGCAGAATATAGAGCTATTTACCGGTAACTGAACAAAGAAATATCACTTGCACCACCAGCACAGTCTAAGAAGAAGGTCACGAAACACAAGCCTTCTCACACACACACACACACACACACACACACACACACACACACACACACACACACACACACACACACACACACACACACACACACACACACACACACACACACACACATGCACAAACACACACGCACGCACATGCATAAACGCAGGCACTCGCCCACTCACTCGGCGAGGCAAGGTGCATCATCTTGCTTTGATTAGAGTAGTTCAAAGGCTGCTAGGTACAAAATCCCCTCTAAATCGTTTATTTTTTCAAACAAAACGCCCTGTCGGCTGCCGGAGCTGCGGTGGGTGGCTGAAAACCACTCCGTAAAGGTCGGGGGGACAGTTCTCATGTGGCGGTGTTGAAGAGCACTAGTGTGGAGGAAATGTGAGACTTTAGTTATGGAATCAGATTCAATTACAAAGGGGCTTTATTGCACTGAGAAAACATGCGTTTTACAGTGCCAAGGAAAGAGTGGAACAATCAAAACAAATAGGCACTGTGTGCACAATTAAATGTGAATAAAGACGTGGGGAGAGAGTGCTGTAAAGAAGATTATGTTGAAGACCAGAAGAAATACAGTAGTTATACAACCATAGAGGAAAGGCTACTTTGGGATAAACCTTTGAAATGGTCGACACTGACAGCAGTTCTTCAATGTTTGGCATTCACATGAGTATAAATCTTCTGTGACGAATAGCAGCAATTTATCCAAATGTAATTAAGGTGGTTGCTCTGTTCATATCTACAGCATGTCTGTGTGCCGATTACCAGGGTCACTGGGTGTAAACAGTGCAGGGATTCACATAATGAAGTTCCTCAAGGACATCCCTCTCCTTCACACAACTGATATCCCAGTTTGGGCAGGAACACCTTTTGTTGTTCTAAGCATTATGTTTTATTTTACAATAGCTATTGAAAAATACAATATAATACAATCTACAAGCTCATGAGCTTGCAGATCTGTTATTAATGCAAAAACGTGACAATGTGGCGCAAAAGGAACACTGGCATAGATATAGAAACATGTTTTGTTTTTGTTTTTTCAGAAAACGATTTAGAAAACATTTGTAGAATCACTTCTCGGATCAAAGTGAGACAGGAGATTTGTTTTGTTATTAGTCACGTCTCTCGCGGGAAGTCTCTCTCTCTCTCTCTCTCTCTCTCTCTCTCTCTCTCTCTCTCTCTCCCCCTCCCTCTCTTTCCCTGCTGTGTCCATAATACGATTAGTCTCTTCCTATACTGTACCCTTTCCTTCTGTAAATGATTGCCACCTGCCTGCGTTGGCAGAACTAAGTGGCATGTTTGTTGTTGTAGATGGAGTGTGATTTAATTGTATAATAAAGGCTTATTAAAAAAAATGCCAGCGTGATCCGGACCAACACGATCCCACACACACGCACACAGTCACGCATGCGCCCAGACAGTGTATGTACAGTGTGTACGCGTGTGATGTGTTCTCGTGGTGTAGTCATTAGTCTCATCATTACAGACACAGATGCTTTATGGGTCTGATGGGACACACTGTTGAACATTAGGTTGTATTAAAACACACACACACACACACACACACACACACACACACACACACACACACACACACACACACACACACACGCACGCGCGCGCGCGCACACACGACTCCTGAGACTTGAACAGCGACTCGACGGCTAATGGTTCATAATATCATCTCTGTCACGTGGGACCTCACATGTCCTGACAGCAACGATGTTAGGAGTTTATGTTAATATGAACTGCTTCATGAATGTTCATGGCTTCCCTGTGTGTGTGTGTGTGTGTGTGTGTGTGTGTGTGTGTGTGTGTGTGTGTGTGTGTGTGTGTGTGTGTGTGTGTGTGTGTGTGTGTGTGTGTGTGTGTGTGTGTGTGTGTGTGTGTGTGTGTGCGCGTGCGTGCGTGCGTCCGTGCGTGTGTGTGTGTGTAGGTGGAGGTCTGGCAGCCATCACAGTGCTGTTTGACAGCTCCATGGTGATGTACGGCTTCTGCTCTCTGAAGGAACCAAACGCTGCTCTGCCGAGATACATCCTCATCAACTGGGTTCGTTCTGCTCCTTTTGCTCTCCTTTAGACCGGGTTATTGTACTTAAAGGGGAACTCCACCCATTTTCATCATTTTAATACGTCATTAATATACCTTAGAGATGTTGTGTGGACATGATAAAAGAAGTTCCCCCAATTCTGTATTTCCTAAAAATGGAGGTCTGAAAAAAATCATTAACATGGTGAAATACATCTGATGACATCATCAAGATGTATTTCACCATGTTAATGATTTTTCTTTCAGAGCCCTTTTTCCTGAGAGGGTACAAATGGGATACACATTTGTATCCTCTCAGGAAAATTGTGTGGAATTGGGTGGAATTCCTCTTTGATTAACACAAGTTTTGGTTGTTTGTTCGTAAGCTGCCTCCAACATGGCTCTCATCGACGGCAATGCATTATTCCAGGGGGCTTTCAACTGATTATGAAACCGCAGCTGTTAGTAGGGCTGGGCGATATGAGATTTTTGCCATATCCCGATATGGCTTATTTCATATGCCGATACGATATAAATCACGATATAGCACATTTTTGTAAATTGCATGAAATGCATAGTATATATATATGAACTTGTCCAGTGGAAATGCATTTTGAAATGATATACTCATCAAGTCATGTTACTAAATAATACTTCATTTAGACACCGTGTGAATCAGGTTGTATTTGACTATTTGGTTTTCAACATCATTAGTTGTTTCTTTACCCATCAAAGAACTCAATTAAATCAGTGCAGTAGACAGATATTGGCAGCAAACAGAAAATACAGCTGCAGCTGTTTCCCTGCAGAAAGACTTGCTTTGCCCTGCAGACGCTCCAGAACCTTGTTTAACCTTCCATATTAAACTCATTCATTGAAACTCATGTACGTTGTATGAAATTTAGCACACACATTTCCTAAAAATGGTGGCTCAACCAGAATTCAAACTTGTTTTTCTATGGAAGTTCTTCACATCTGACATCCCAGTAACCTCCCAGTAAATGACAACACTGATGTGTCATCATACTGTACATTGCATCATTACCAGGTCTTTAGTGGTTGATAAAAACACATCTTCAATTTCCTAGTATCATGTGAATCTTTATTTGGTGATGAGAAGGGATCAAACTAGTGACTCTGTACAGCAGACTTCTAGAAGTTTGACTTAAAACAACTTGCAGAGAAAGCGGTGTTGTTGAGTGGTTATAAAACCAGTCTTTGATGTTGCATAGACTTAGTTTACCACGTTGATGTTGTGAGATTTTCTACACCTGCAGCGATGTTTTGTAATTTTTGTCAAAGAGTGACTCACTAAATCGATTCATGACTGTACAAAGTAAACGCTGAGGCCATTTCAAGCACACTTCAAGGATTCTTTCTCAGACTGTGACTCCGTCTTTGAAGGGAAGACATTCTCTGATGTATTCTAGGCGGCGAGATGAACATCTTTTCAGTCATAGGTTGAATGAAACACACACACACGCGCGCGCACACGCGTGCGCACCCCCCCCCCCCCCCCCCCCCCCCACACACACACACACAACACGGCTCTTCTGTGAAGGATGCAGACCTTGAGCAGGTGTTTATACTATAATGCTGAGGACATTTCAAGTACTCTTCGGTGACATTGCAAGGGTATTCTGAGACTGTGACTCATTGTCTTTGAAGATGCACTCTGATGTCCTGATGTCTGAGGTCAGCAGGGCTCAGAGCTCATTAGTCCCCACGAGCAGGGGCGGATCTACGCATGGGTATGGGGGGGGGGGGGGGGGGGGGGGGGGGCAATGCCCCCGTAAATGCCTAGACTGCCCCGCCAAACACGATGGCATGCAAAACAACCCAAAATATTTCAGATTAAAGTGCTTATATTTCAATTGATTTGAACCACCACTACTGCTACAAACTAGTAGCAGTAGTGTCACCACTAAACCAACAGCATTTCATCATTGAAAACAGAAAACTCTCTGAGTCAGACCTTTAGCTTCATGCATGCTGCGTGTCTGTTGCAACTTTAACAACAACTGATGTTAACCAGCGTTCTGTGAACAAATTTAACGTGAGCAAATATAAGGCCGTGGTGCAAATCTCTTCAAAATAAGAGTACCCATTTTAGTTTTTATTTTATTGAAAAACGATCTATTTGAGCATTTAAATAATGCTGTAACATACACATTATGTTCAGGATAACATAAAAACATTATATAAATACATAAATAACGTGAAAATGTTAAATCTCAATGAATAAATGCTATTTTTGGACATTTTACACTTTTTAGTATTGAAAAAAACAATCTAATTTATTGAAAAATGATCTATTTGAACATTTAAATAATGCTATAACATACACATTATGTTCATAATAACATAAAATCATTATATAAATTACATAAATAACGTAAACATGTTAAATCTCACTGAATAAATGCTATTTTTGGACATTTGTCCTACTTTTTGGAGATTTGTCTGACAAAACTTGAGGCTAAAAAAAAAAATCCCTGCTATGTTCCGACTAGTGTGACATATCCAGGCATTCAGGGAGATCCCCTCTACAACGCCATACCCTCAGCTAAGAAGCACAGGTGTAAAATAAAAAATGGCGTGGCATATAGTGCGCTCCGAGGTCAAAAAGCACGCCATTTTTGGAGATTTGTCTGACAAAACTTGAGGCTAAAAAAAATCCCTGCTATGTTCCGACTAGTGTGACATATCCAGGCGTTCAGGGAGATCCCCTCTACAACGCCATACCCTCAGCTAAGAAGCACAGGTGTAAAATAAAAAATGGCGTGGCATATAGTGCGCTCCGAGGTCAAAAAGCACGCCATTTTTGGAGATTTGTCTGACAAAACTTGAGGCTAAAAAAATCCCTGCTATGTTCCGACTAGTGTGACATATCCAGGCGTTCAGGGAGATCCCCCCTACAACGCCATACCCTCAGCTAAGAAGCACAGATGTAAAATAAAAAATGGCGTGGCATATAGTGCACTCCGAGGTCAAAAAGCACGCCATTTTTGGAGATTTGTCTGACAAAACTTGAGGCTAAAAAAAATCCCTGCTATGTTCCGACTAGTGTGACATATCCAGGCGTTCAGGGAGATCCCCTCTACAACGCCATACCCTCAGCTAAGAAGCACAGGTGTAAAATAAAAAATGGCGTGGCATATAGTGCGCTCCGAGGTAAAAAAGCACGCCATTTTTGGAGATTTGTCTGACAAAACCTGAGGCAAAAAAAAATCCCTGCTATGTTCCGACTAGTGTGACATATCCAGGCGTTCAGGGAGATCCCCTCTACAACGCCATACCCTCAGCTAAGAAGCACAGGTGTAAAATAAAAAAATGGCGTGGCATATAGTGCGCTCCGAGGTCAAAAAGCACGCCATTTTTGGAGATTTGTCTGACAAAACTTGAGGCTAAAAAAAATCCCTGCTATGTTCCGACTAGTGTGACATATCCAGGCGTTCAGGGAGATCCCCCCTACAACGCCATACCCTCAGCTAAGAAGCACAGATGTAAAATAAAAAATGGCGTGCTATATAGTGCGCTTCGAAGTCAAAAAGCACGCCATTTTTGGAGATTTGTCTGACAAACTTGAGGCTAAAAAAAAATCCCTGCTATGTTCCGACTAGTGTGACATATCCAGGCGTTCAGGGAGATCCCCTCTACAACGCCATACCCTCAGCTAAGAAGCACAGGTGTAAAATAAAAAATGGCGTGGCATATAGTGCGCTCCGAGGTCAAAAAGCACGCCATTTTTGGAGATTTGTCTGACAAAACTTGAGGCTAAAAAAAAATCCCTGCTATGTTCCGACTAGTGTGACATATCCAGGCGTTCAGGGAGATCCCCTCTACAACGCCATACCCTCAGCTAAGAAGCACAGGTGTAAAATAAAAAATGGCGTGGCATATAGTGCGCTCCGAGGTCAAAAAGCACTGTAATTCTGAGAATAACTGTTGGCTAAATGCAACCCTGCAATCCATACTGCATTTGCAAGTAGTAGAAGATAATTTTAAAACAATGTCACCTACTTTGATGGCTGAGTTGCCAGGAAATTTAGCAGCCCTCATTCAAACATTTTATCAAAATCCAGGGCACACATTTGATTCCAAAACAATCCGTGGTGTCACTCAACAATTAGTGGACAGAATCCCAGAGTTGTCCCTGGGAATGCACAATGACCCATTAGATTTTATGAACAAACTCGTATACTGGTTGCATTTGTGTGGTCTGCACACAGTGGTTATGGCAAAACATACTGACATCTGTGAAAAATGTGGCCGGACAGTTGAAAGCAATTTCTCTATGAATAATATTCTTGCATTACCACTGCCCCAGTCAACTGAGTCCCTTGACTCTCTTTTCAAACACTCAGTCATGGAAGGTGAAGGTCAACTGGTCAACTGCTGCTATGAAGCGACAAATGTCTTGGATTGATTCTCCTGATATCATTACTCTTGCAGTGGGGCGTGCTACTATCCATGGGACAGTGCGCCATATGCCTGTGGAACCATCTAATTTCATCGAAATTCCCATTTGTGATGGCCCTAAAATTAAGTTTAAGTTGTCTTCAATCATTTGTCATACAGGTGTTATGGCCAAAGCTGGCCACTTTTGGGCAAACTTGATTCATGATGATGGTGTAATTAAAGCAAATGACACGGTGATACAAGTCTTAACAACAGCAAATGCGATGCGAGAGTCACAAGTACATGGGTACATGTATCTTTACGGGAAATGTAGTGAAGATAACATAGAAATAATAGAAGATAATCACATTATGTGTGAAGCTATACCATTACCACTACTAACATTCCTAAAACAGACAATTGCTTTCCAAAAATGTCACACACGGCTTACAAGAGCAGCAGCGCAGTCCCCAGAAATGTTTAGATAGGTACTGGAGAAATTCACTCAAGCCAACACATCAGTGTCATTATCATCTAGTCAATTTTCTCGGACAGATGTACACAATACTTTAAAAAGCTTTGTGGAAGGCACACTACCGGCTCCCTTCCTTGGAAATGACCTGTTTTGCCTTAAAGGTATTAGTTTGCATACTTGTACTCAATGTGGCGACAAGGTCATACCATCTACAAAGAACAAGTCACAATTCATAGTGCAGCCACTTAACGTGTCACAAAAAGGCATCTTGGACACAGTTGCACAGTCTAAACAATGTGACACATGTCAGCAAGAAAAGAGCTTTACAACTGAATTAATTCACAGCCCACAGACACTACTTCTCTTGTTAAGCGCAGGCACAGAAATTCCCAAAACATTCACTCTCTCCTGTCTGTATGATGAAAATGAGTATGATTTGTCGAGCATTTGTGTATTTTTGACATGGCACCACATGTGTCATTGTACACCTGTAAAAGACAAAAATGGCATCTCTTGACAAATGAATCAAGTGACACAGCAGGCTATACATTTGAGCTTATGCAACCAGCACTGGCCACAGCTAGTTTCTTTGTCGTGTCATACGAGAAAAGAAAGATTAAAGAAACAATCAAGTTTCGGCAATGCAAGCAAAGACATAAATGCAAAGACAGATGCAAAGAACCCACACATGTTACACCTATTCCAAAGCTAGAGGTAACTCCTTCACTTCACTTGGCTTCTGAAAACGGCATGCTTTTTGACCTCGGAGTGCACTATATGCCACGCCATTTTTTATTTTACACCTGTGCTTCTTAGCTGAGGGTATGGTGTTGTAGAGGCGTTCTCCCTGAACGCCTGGGTATGTCACACTAGTCGGAACATAGCAGGATTTTTTCCCCAGCCCCTACTTTAGTCGGACAAATCTCCGAAAACGGCGTGCTTTTTGACCTCGGAGCGCACTATATGCCACGCCATTTTTTATTTTACACCTGTGCTTCTTAGCTGAGGGTATGGCGTTGTAGAGGGGATCTCCCTGAACGCCTGGATATGTCACACTAGTCGGAACATAGCAGGGATTTTTTTTTAGCCTCAAGTTTTGTCAGACAAATCTCCAAAAATGGCGTGCTTTTTGACCTCGGAGCGCACTATATGCCACGCCATTTTTTATTTTACACCTGTGCTTCTTAGCTGAGGGTATGGCGTTGTAGAGGGGATCTCCCTGAACGCCTGGATATGTCACACTAGTCGGAACATAGCAGGGATTTTTTTTAGCCTCAAGTTTTGTCAGACAAGTCTCCAAAAATGGCGTGCTTTTTGACCTCGGAGCGCACTATATGCCACGCCATTTTTTATTTTACACATGTGCTTCTTAGCTGAGGGTATGGCGTTGTAGAGGGGATCTCCCTGAACGCCTGGGTATGTCACACTAGTCGGAACATAGCAGGGATTTTTTTTAGCCTCAAGTTTTGTCAGACAAATCTCCAAAAATGGCGTGCTTTTTGACCTCGGAGCGCACTATATCCCACGCCATTTTTTATTTTACACATGTGCTTCTTAGCTGAGGGTATGGCGTTGTAGAGGGGATCTCCCTGAACGCCTGGATATGTCACACTAGTCTGAACATAGCAGGGATTTTTTTTTAGCCTCAAGTTTTGTCAGACAAATCTCCAAAAATGGCGTGCTTTTTGACCTCGGAGCGCACTATATGCCACGCCATTTTTTATTTTACACCTGTGCTTCTTAGCTGAGGGTATGGCGTTGTAGAGGGGATCTCCCTGAACGCCTGGATATGTCACACTAGTCGGAACATAGCAGGGATTTTTTTTTAGCCTCAAGTTTTGTCAGACAAGTCTCCAAAAATGGCGTGCTTTTTGACCTCGGAGCGCACTATATGCCACGCCATTTTTTATTTTACACATGTGCTTCTTAGCTGAGGGTATGGCGTTGTAGAGGGGATCTCCCTGAACGCCTGGCTATGTCACACTAGTCGGAACATAGCAGGGATTTTTTTCCAGCCTCCAGTTTTGTCGGACAAATCTCCAAAAAATAGGACAAATGTCCAAAAATAGCATTTTTTCATTGAGATTTAATATGTTTACGTTATTTATGTAATTAATATAATGATTTTATGTTATTATGAACATAATGTGTATGTTATAGCATTATTTAAATGTTCAAATAGATAATTTTTCAATAAATTAGATCGTTTTTCAATACTAAAAAGTGTAAAATGTCCAAAAATAGCATTTATTCATTGAGATTTAACATTTTTAGGTTATTTATGTATTTATATAATGTTATTGCTGTTATTTAGCAACAGACAAAGAATGTTGTGACATAATATTTTATTGAATATCAGCACCACTATCTATACTATACTAATCACTATACTATCACTATAATAATTTGCTATAAATAAGATATAATTTAGCAACAAGAAACAGCGCCCTCTTTGGTTTAAGAGGGGAGCACAGGAGAGACTATTATTAAATTAATATCAATTTAATTCGGGAAAACATTTTTGACCACATATGAGATTTCTAGTAAAACTAGGCGCCTCTCTTTTTAAGTGTCGTTTAGAACACATACATCGCGCCTTTTACTCTGTATAAGGGGAATAATTGCATCTTAGATCGGTAACAACGTTGTGGGAGTAGGCATAGGAACCATAGGAGTGGTCCCCTGTAACCGGACACTAAGGTTCCTAGTGGGGACCACATTAAGTGACGCACCTGCGAACGCTTTTACTTTGAAATCGACCGGAACTCTTATATTTGCTCACTCGCAAAGCGGAAGTGTTAGATTTGTTGATAGAACGGTGCTCTGATGTTATTATTGATGCTTATTTGCCTAATAAAAGTCCTGTAACTGAAAATGGTATGGGTGCGGCTTCATCACCCGTGGTTTTCTTATGACGCCTTAGAAAATGTAATAATAGTACATTATATATTAAAAGAATCAAAATCAAAGAATAATGCATTACATATTGCAATATTACTTTCCCAAGTCCCACCTCCCACCTGCACAAGAATAGCGCAACAACACAATTTGGAGGCACAATTTGTTTAGTGACAACTTGCGACAGCTGCGATAACTTGTAGTGTATGTTCTGTGTGCAGAATGCTGCAGTTGATTAGGATCTACAAACTACAGTGCATCTCTGTTGTTATCTGTTGAGAGCCTGTAGATCTGTTCTATCTTCCCATGTAACAACCACCTCAAAAGTAATAAGGCATGTTTTGGCAGAGTAACATTACTTATTACACATTTTGACAGAGCAATATCTTTACTTTTGCTGGAAAAGTAATAAGTAAGAAGTAGTAAAAAGTAATATTGCCCAACACTGCTTATGGGCTATGATTGTAATCCCGTATATACCTGTAGCTACTAAACATTTTCATCATGGTCCCCCCAAAAAATATTTATATTTGCCTGCTAACCCCCCCACTCAAAATATTTAATTCCAGGTAATAATTCTGTGGCGATGGTTATGCAAGCTACACAATGTATTACATAAGTGGTTTAGGTTAAATATAAAGGTTATGTAAACGTTAAGACAATTCTTCTTCCACTCCATGTGCTTCCAGGTAGGAGAAGACGTCCCAGACGCCAGGAAGTGTGCGTGTGCAAGTCACGTCGCCACCATCGCAGACTTCTTCCAGGTTTTACACACGCTATACTCTTTGGTATCTGGTATCAAAAAGGTTGAAAACCTTTTTGATACCAGAGCCCTCTATTTATTCAGAATATGAGCCACGGACCACCATTGAGGACATTTTAACCCCACAGAGCCCAAAACTAAAGATTCTTTTGTCCACAATTCCAGACTGGATTTGGGAAAAACAGTTAGACATACAGATCAAAATGACCATTAAACTTCCACATTCTCTAGTTATGTAGACTTGGTCTAATTCAGATGGTGAATATTTTAACTAAATTTTATGCATTTGAAAACTTGTGAAATGGGACATCCTGTGTAATGAATGCTTCCTTACATTTTGATGCCAACACTTCTATACGTGTACTCAAATAAAGTTTGTGAAAATTTGATTTTACTGAAATAAAAAATGTGAATACCTTTTCCACCACTGTGTGTAACGTCACAGTGTAGTGTTTGTGGGAACAAAAGAAAAAAAAAAAAAACAGATTTGCACAGTGTGTGTTATCAACTATACAGTATCTTATTATCCCTACTAAGCTACTATAATTTCCCTAGGGAAGATATACAGCCGGTCAACTAACTATCCCTGCTTACTCTATCTGTCTAACTGTCTGTATGTCTGTCTCTGTCCATCTCTCTATCTATCTGTCTGTCTGTCTGTCTGTCTGTCTATCTATCTATCTATCTATCTATCTATCTATCTATCTATCTATCTATCTATCTATCTATCTATCTATCTATCTATCTATCTATCTATCTATCTATCTATCTATCTATCTATCTATCTATCTGTCTGTCTGTCTGTCTGTCTGTCTGTCTGTCTGTCTGTCTGTCTGTCTGTCTGTCTGTCTGTCTGTCTGTCTGTCTGTGTCTCTGTCTCTCTCTGTCTCTCTCTCTCTCTCTCTCTCTCTATCTCTCTCTGTCTCTCTCTCTCTCAGGGAGTTGATGTCATCATAAACGCCAGCAGCATGGAGGACATCGACCCGTCAGCCATTGGCCAGCGCCTGACCAATGGGACGACGCCAGGGGGCGTGGCCAGCCCTGTCCTCAGCCGCCTGAAGACGAGAGAGGACGAACAAGGGGTGAATGTGGTACATAAACATGCACGCATGCGCACACACGCGCACCGCGTGTGTAGCTGCAGTTTGCTCTGTCACTGAGAGTCATTGTTAACAAACACAATAGTTCTGTGTGTCTGTCTTCCGTTCTGCGCACACATACACGATACACCATGACAGGACACAGTGCTGCTACAGTGCTGAGTCATCAGGATGGTTGTTAG
Source organism: Benthosema pterotum (assembly GCA_039105355.1). Lineage (NCBI taxonomy): Eukaryota > Metazoa > Chordata > Actinopteri > Myctophiformes > Myctophidae > Benthosema > Benthosema pterotum. The sequence goes on from CM076975.1 coordinate 26,023,290, forward strand.
ATGCTAGATGTTGTGTAATGGTTGATAAAACGACCTCTGTACTGTACCGCACCACTGTAACACAGTGTAACGGATGATAAAATAACCTCTGTACTGTACCACACCACTCTAACACAGTCTAACGGTTGATACAATGACCTCTCTACTGTACCACACCACTCTAACACAGTCTAACGGTTGATACAATGACCTCTCTACTGTACCACACCACTGTAACACAGTGTAACCGTTGATAAGATGACCTCTCTACTGTACCATACCACTGTAACACAGTGTAACGGTTGATAAAATGATCTCTGTAGTATAGAGCTGCGCAGTCCCGCTCCTTTCATGACGTTGTCCATGGCCCAGAATTAATTCCCCCGTTCATATTCCTCATAGACTTTTCAAAAATTGTTTATATACTGTAAAGACGGGTATGTCAGTGCACAGCCACGCATATGTGTGTTTATGACCTTGGGATCTCATTTCAAGGACAGTTGTGGTTTCACATGCACATATACACACACGCCCACGCTCACACACATGCACACTTGCTATTGACTTAACAATATCCTCTCTCTCTCTCTCTCTCTCTCCTTCTCCAGGGTACTGTGTACGAGAAGACCAATGCTGAGATCGAAATGAAGAAAATCAATAGAGAGGAATTCTGGGAACAAGCCAAGGTACGGATGGAGTGACAAATGGAGAGACAGAAATATATATATAGAGAGAATGTTTTCTAGGACAATCCTTTGAGTGCAGAGGAAGATGCTCAATGCATGCAGGACGCAATTAGGCCAATAGCTTCTAATCAATTTGCATTGGACAAAAAAACAACAACTTTCTTTCTCTCTTTCTCTCTCGCCCCACACCCCTCCAGCGCGAGGAGGAGCTGCGTAAGGAGGAGGAGAAGAGGAAGCTGGCGGAGGAACGCCAGCGCTTCGAGGAGGAGAGGATGGAGCTGGAGAGGAAGGAGCAGGAGGACAGAGAGAAGAGATACCGCGAGAGAGAACGACAGATAGAGGAGCACAGGTGAGTGGAGAGAGAGAGAACGACAGATAGAGGAGCACAGGTGAGTGGAGAGAGAGAACGACAGATAGAGGAGCACAGGTGAGTGGAGAGAGAGAACGACAGATAGAGGAGCACAGGTGAGTGGAGAGAGAGAACGACAGATAGAGGAGCACAGGTGAGTGGAGAGAGAGAGAACGACAGATAGAGGAGCACAGGTGAGTCGAGAGAGAGAGAACGACAGATAGAGGAGCACAGGTGAGTGGAGAGAGAGAACGACAGATAGAGGAGCACAGGGGAGTGGAGAGAGAGAACGACAGATAGAGGAGCACAGGGGAGTGGAGAGAGAGAGAACGACAGATAGAGGAGCACAGGGAGGGTAGAGAGAGAGAACGACAGATAGAGGAGCACAGGTGAGTGGAGAGAGAGAACGACAGATAGAGGAGCACAGGTGAGTAGAGAGAGAGAAAACGACAGAGGAGCACAGGTGAGTAGAGAGAGAGAACGACAGATAGAGGAGCATAGGTGAGTGTAGAGAGAGAACGACAGATAGAGGAGCACAGGTGAGTAGAGAGAGAGAACGACAGATAGAGGAGCACAGGTGAGTCGAGAGAGAGAGAACGACAGATAGAGGAGCACAGGTGAGTGTAGGGAGAGAACGACAGATAGAGGAGCACAGGTGAGTGGAGAGAGAGAAAACGACAGAGGAGCACAGGTGAGTCGAGAGAGAGAGAACGACAGATAGAGGAGCACAGGTGAGTCGAGAGAGAGAGAACGACAGATAGAGGAGCACAGGTGAGTAGAGAGAGAGAAAACAACAGATAGAGTAGCACAGGTGAGTAGAGAGAGAGAACAACAGTTAGAGGAGCACAGGTGAGGAGAGAGAGAGAGAGAGAGAGAGAGAGAGAGAGAGAGAGAGAGAGAGAGAGAGAGAGAGAGAGAGAGAGAGAGAGAGAGAGAGACAGAGACAGAGAGAGAGAGACAGAGAGAGAGAGAGAGAGAGGAGGAGCACAGTTGAGTGCAGAGAGAGAGAGGCAGGAGGAAAGAACTGTGATAATTTTTTGACAACAAATGAAACCCATATAAAGAAAAAATCTTTATATGCAATGTCTTCAAAGTATATACTGTAATTCTTATAAATGGCAAAATGTTATATGTTTCACTTTACAAAAAAATATGGATCTTATATATTTTTTTGAGTGTCACATAATTATTATTAATAAGAAAATTATATATGTTTTATACGTATGTGTTTCACTTTACAACAAACTCCCAACAAACAAAACAAAACAAACACAAGACAAGCACACAAACAAAAAACACAACCTGATTGAACATGATCAATAGGAGTAAAAGATAGACAAAAACGTACTCGACATCAAAACAAGATGTACAGTACAACATGCAGTTACACGTATAGGAAACGTTCATAATCCAATACATCACAGCACTTAGGTCCAACAGACCTCACACATTCTCAAACAGAGACGGATTCATTTCATGAATGAATTCAAAGAATGGACCCCATACCCTCCCAAACCGTATTAGAAGAGCCATTTAAGTACAAGGTGTCTCTAATCCAGTGAGTTTGAGGAGGGGATTTCCACTTGAGCAAGATTAGCCTCCTAGCTAATAGGGTGACAAAAGCTAAAACATCCTTCTCTGGTTGAGAGAGCGACAGAAATGAGGGGAAGACACCAAACAGAGCACCCAGAGGTGGGGGCTCCATTCTTTGTCTTTGACTATCGATGACAAGGAGGTAAAGAAAGATATCTGTTCATTATTTGTGTAGGCCAAGTAGAGCCAGAACATGTGGATGAGGTCCATAGGAGCTTGCTGATGCTGACACATTCAGGAGACACATCACTATGAATTTTAGACAACTTGGCCTTGGTGTAGTACTAGACACAGTGTTACAATTTACAGTAGTGTGTCCCACACCTATTCAGTAATTTCCTCCCCTTTACCCCCCTCCCAACTCCCAGCGTGTTTTTTAAAGAGTCTAAGGACTCCGGACATAAACGGCCAGCCATTTCAACACCCTCAAAAGCCCCTTCCTTGTTGACATAATGCCACTTAGGCCAATTATATAACATTATGTTGTTGCAAGCGCAGGTCGCAGTTAAACCAGGAGGAAGCTTGTCACGCTGTAGCGCTGCACTGTAACCCTATACGCTTACTGCACTCTTACTGCTACTGTGTGGCACGGGCGCGCGCATGGGTTTTGTTTATAAATCAGTATTGATTCATGATACATTTTTTGTCACCACCGTCCTCACCACGTGTTGTTTATTAACATCAGAATCTGACAGATTAGCTTATTTAACTTGTTAATCACCACCGCACAATGTTGCTAGCGCGTTGTTTCATGATCTGAAATCCGATGTTTATCCACAAATTCTAGCAGTAACGTTGGTGCTAGCAGTAGCGTAGTAGATATTGCAGGGACATGCACACATGTACATCAAAGGGGGCTTCAGCCCCTGCCTTTTCATCTGTCTATATAACAACTGCCCTTTCCAGTAAAAAAGAAGAACGAAAAAGAGTAGCATTCTTGAGTAGACAACTTTTCTTCCTGAAGTACTACTGTGTGACCTGGGGAAATAAAAGTCCTTTCCGCTATGCTGCTGCAGTTTCATGGAACAATATACTGTAGTAAAACTAATGTTTTTTATATATGCAGTGAGTATAATGAATGTATAATGAGTGTAGTAATGCAAATGTGCTTATAGGAAGAAGATGCAAGAGGAAGAGGAGGCCAAAGAGAGACAGAGGAACCAGCCTTCTATAGTAAGTGTGCATGTGTGTGTGTGTGTGTGTGTGTGTGTGTGTGTGTGTGTGTGTGTGTGTGTGTGTATGTGTGTGTGTGTGTGTGTGTGTGTGTGTGTGTGTGTGTGTGTGTGTGTGTGTGTGTGTGTGTGCGTGTGTGTGTGCGTGTGTGTGTGCGCGTGTGTGCGTGTGTGTGCGTGTGTGTGTGCATGCATGCATGCATGTATGAGTGTGAGCTTGTGGATGTGTGATAATTGATGAATGATTCATGTCTCAGTTTAATTAGTGTGCTTGCTGCTCGTGTTATCTACTTCATTTTTATTTATTCCTCCCACCGTTCCTGTGACTCTTAACCAGTGGTGAAAGTGGTTTGGAGTTCTTGCAGGAGCTGTCAGAAATAAGCGTCTGCGAAGCGGATTTAAGATCAGTAAAGCTGGGCTGTTGCCTGCCCTGACCTGAGTTCATTGCATTTCTGCCTACTTCCAGTCCAGGATTGTTGTCCCCTTTCTCAATAGAAGTCTATGAATACGAACAGAGTTTGCATAACTCTGTCTGCAGTCTATGGCTCTGGTCGTGTGAACTGACAGGGAGAGACTTCTCTCCGTGCTGTGGCAGGTTATTTAATATTACATTTTGATAGCTCCGGTGCGCTCCGGGGGGCAAAGTCTTACGGGAGCTGTGCCCCCCCCCCCCACACACACACACACACACTTTCAGCACTCTCTTAACAGCTACTTTCACAGATTGTGAGCTTCAGTCAAATATTAAAGTCACTAGTGTCTGCGCCTCAGCTTTTTCCTCAGCTTTTTCCAAAAACTTTAGGAATGTCTACATTAAGACACATTATTTCATTAATTACAACATCTATTGACTGGCAGTGTGCAAGTATATCTTCCTCACCTAATATAGGATGTGTAACATTTTAAAGTACTGTTTTTACTTTCACGTTTATGTACTTTTGGCAACTTTCCAAAACACTAAATTACAGTTAAAGTTTAATTCATCTCAAGAGCTTTTTGCCTTCAGTGTATTTCAGTTA
>CM076975.1:26033087-26074382 GCA_039105355.1 Benthosema pterotum
CAACACACACACACACACACACACACACACACACACACACACACACACACACGCGCACACGCGCACATGCTCATGTTTGAGCCTTTAGCTCTTCTCCAACCAGGGATACAGTGTACTGTATTTGTGGAGCAGACGCAATATACAGGAAAGCTAGAAGACACATTAAAGTGCTCAGAAAGAGACATAATTAAATGAATGTGCTGGAGGGCAGGAGATGACAAAGCAAGCAGAGACCTGTGGAGAATCTGGTCTCTTCCAGCAAAGCAGGTTGACATGCACTGTGGTGGATAGTGAGAGCATCAGGAAAGGTTACATTTAAGTAACCATGGTTCTTTAAGTGAGCGAAATCTTTTGCCTCTCATTAGGTGAAATATTTGAATGCTACTTATAGCGAACAGGCACTCAGTCACTTCAGTAACCATGGTTCTTTAAGTAAGAGAGCTAAATACTATAGGCCTATAGGCAGAATAATTTGCGAATGCTACTTAGTTACCAAGAACTAGGGCAGCTTATGATGCTAAATGAAAACTGTTAACAACATGAGACAATCACACTTGTGTGAAGTGAGGGACAGCTCGTACTGTATTGTAAATGTGTTCTAAACAAACATTAAAATGTCCATAGACTCTGCTGTCTATGACGGAAATCCAGACATTGGAGTGGTCAGTACCCCTCAATGACTATGGTGCTCTCTGGACTAGACCACTGCTCCTCTGACATTTCTTGCTCTGTTACTCTCAATTAGATGTACAGTAATTTGCTTCTTTAGGCTGATATCCACTATTCAATTACCTTCTAACCTGGCTCTGTTTCAGAAGGCTAAAGGAGTGTCTATAATGATGCTCTGCTTACAGTATCCATCTACTGTGTTACTGGCAACTACACTTGCCAGTCAGTGCACTTAGAGACCTGCTTCGTACATATTCTGTCATCTCATTTGGGGCCATACAGAAACCCGCCATGTAATTCCTTTCCACTTGCAAATGTGTTTGGCTAATATACTGTAGGTCATTATTTTTGTTTGTCAGCCTCAAACAAACTCTTCAGTTACACAGCTTGTTGTTTTGCATAGGCCTGCCTTTTTAGCTACAGGGTTGTGGCTTCTGTTGTTTCTAATCAACTTTGGAAAACCACATTGAAGTTGGATTCCGAGTGATGCTGCCATGGCTACTCTCGCCTACAGTGTTAGGAAAACCGTTTGTGCAATTTAACCACAAAAATCCTGTATATTTCATGGACCTACCTGCAGGGAGTTATATACTAGGCTCCCTTTTTTTTTCCTCACCAAATTTATTTTAGCCAGCCATGTCTAAATGTCCACCTCAGAATAGGGCTCATATAGGGCCTGCCGTAGCTGAATGGTTAGAGAGCTCACCCGGGAAGCCAAAGGTTCCAGGTTTGATTCCAGGCCCCAGCAACATGTCAAAATGTCCATGAGACACTCAGCTGCTCCCCAGGTGCCACAGAATGGTGCTCACTGTTACAGTAGCACTAGCATGGGTACCGGTAAATATAACCTGGTGGTTCTATCTTGGTAATATTTCAATTCAAACTATAGACACCAGAGTCTGTGACCTGACTGACACACCAGCAACACTAAGGCCAACTGTACCAGATTAACAAGCCTCTGTTGGTCCAACCTCAACCTTACAAGCGCTGTGTGTAAGCCCCTGATGTAGACTCTCTCCCAGTCCCTCCTTAGCTTTGCAGACGTCAGCAAGCCACCAGGCTGGAGCAGCCAAACCTCCAGCTGTACCTTTGTCCACTTGGACTTAACATGAACTTGGACGAGAAACACTGCACTGTGTTTGCTTGGTTGTAACAAAAGCGGTGGCAGTTTGTTTTACATCCATTACGTAACAAAAAACTACCTAGAACAAAGTGCTGAAGCTTCAAGCTAACAAAACTCTCATATTTCTCCTGACTCTGCATGCTGCTCTGTCTGCATATATCACGCTAACCAGTGTTTTACTCTTTCTTTCTTTCTTTCTTTCTTTCTTTCTTTCTTTCTTTCTTTCTTTCTTTCTTTCTTTCTTTCTTTCTTTCTTTCTTTCTTTCTTTCTTTCTTTCTTTCTTTCTTTCTTTCTTTCTTTCCATCCTGCTGGGGGGGTCTTTTTCCCACAATGTCCATCTGTTGGTCTTTGTCACCATCGTCATCCATCCTCTTTTTTATTATTATTTATTATTATTTCACTTCCTTTCATTTGTCTACTCCACTCTTTCATTTTGCCATTTTGGTTGTTCTGGTTCTGGAACATTCTACCATTCTTTCTGACTGAACTAATGCTCTTCTATGGGGTCGCTCACTTCCCCTCTGGGGGAGGGGCTGGGGACAACTGTCCTTGCCTTAACTTTCTGTCCTCTGCTATTTTCCTTCTGCTCTGTCTGTCTTCTGTTCTTCTGTCCGTCCGTTTCTTTCTTATCCGTCTTCCCTGCTCGTCTGTCTCTTCCTACGTCTACATCTGCCCGTGTGTGTCCGTGTGTGCGTGTGCATCCGCGTGTACATATACATGTACATATCCATAAATGTGTGTGTGTGTCGTCCTCTTGGGGGCCCCCCACATCCGTCCCGTCTCTTGTCCACACCACACCAGGACGTTTGGACAGTCCCTTCTTGCGGCAGCAGCACAGCCCCACCGCCAGCGACCCCAGCAGTGACCACCCCAAAACGTGGGGTGGTGGCAGCAGCATGTCCCCCCTTCGCACAACAGCGCGCCCCGCACGGACGCAGAACCCCCCCTGGGCCGCAAGCGGTAGGTAAAAAACAGACGGCCTGAGCGTCAGGGAGAACCAGTTGGAAGAACTGTGAACTGGAATAATAATAGACAGCAGATTTAAGAAGAAGAGACGGGCAGGAACGTCCACTATGACCGGCGTGTACTACTGGGACTCTCTATGAAAACCAGGTGCTTCGACTCCACCCCTTACCCCCCCTTCACAGGCGAGGTTTTTAGCAGGATGTAGCAGTGCAGACACTGTTTTTAATGTTTAATGTGTATAGGTAATGTACCCATAGGCATAGAGTGCTGTAGAGGCGCCCACGAGTCGCCTGTTCCAGAAGTGAATTCCCCATTCATATTCCTCATAGGAAAATTTAAAAAACTTTCAAAAAGTTTTGATTTAAAGCTATAGCCAGTGATTGTGCTTAATTCAAATACTACTTTTTGTTTTTCTTTTGTTAGAGTGTCCTGTCCAAGGAGTTCCTCCCTGTCCCAAGTGAACTGCAGGAGTAAAAAAAAAAACTCTGGTTTCAATTTGGGCTTTGGGAGAGAAAGCCTTGATCCAGTTAGGAAAGAGGATGGCTTCCTCCAATCAGGATCGAGCGGGGCGGGCCTTGGTTGCGTGTTCCTGCACTGTAGAGCATGTGCATGTGCATATCGTGTTACCGTACCATATCTTGTTATCTTATGTTTTAAGCATCGTCCAAAGCCAAACTATGACAACAAACACAATCATTTAGACAGAAGAAAAACAACCAAAAGTCGTCATGATATGTCACGTCAAGAGTTGGCTTTGTCCACTGCCTAAACGTCTTTATATTATAAATACTTTTTGAAAGGTCTGTGAGGAAAATGAGCGTGTAATTCACTTGTGGATCCAGGCGAGTGGGTGGGATTGCAGTGCTCTATAAAGGCCAGATGACTCCCCCGCGCTGCTTGGTCAATGGAGAGCGACGTCGCTACATGGCAGCCATCTTTCTACAGTCAGTTCGCAAACTCATAATGTTGAGTCTACGGTGCTTCTTAAATAGCCATAACTTTCGATTTTCAACCCATTTTTCAAAAGGTTTGGTGATTAACATCAGATGATACTGCATACTTATTGTGGACCTTCATATAAAATCATAGCCATGTTGATAACATTTGTAATATTACCAACCTGTTTGTCAAGATTTCAGCAAGTTAAAAGTATTTATCTTTGGGCTGATATTTGGGCTCACCAGCTACTATAGAAAGTCGTACCAGAAAAAAACGTAGTTTTGGGGGTTTCAGAAACTTTAACATTCAACACGGACTGGCCGAGGCGAGGAGAACGTGGATCAGGCACACGTGTTACACAGGTGTTAAGGGGTCGATTCCCCAGGTGAAAAACTAGATTTTTAGGGAGTCCTGAGCGTATGCTCCTTCTTGTTGGAACCTCTCGGTTTCTCATCCCATTCAACCCACTGACCGACCGACACTCCCTGCCAGTCATCATCCCCCCAACCCAACATCTCCACCCCCTTGGCTCACATCCTACGTCGACCGCCCCCTCCACCCACCAACACCCCCCATGACCCGCCTCAGCCCAGAACCCTTCCTGAATCTAAGCCTCGGACAAGACTGACAGAGATCGTTTAATGTTGATTCATTTGTGTTATCTCTGTCAGTCTTGCTCAACCACCCACTGATATCAACCACTGGAAAGCTCCATAAGTAATGGTCACATTGGTCATATTGTTCTATTGTTGTAGTCTTTTTTTGTTGTTTTGTTGTGGGTCTTCGTTGTTTGACATTTACATGGCAGAAACATGTATCGTTATTCTTCTTCTGCAATATCTTCTGTCATTGTCTGCTGTCATGTTCGTAGCCTGGAATCCAGACTCATCCAGTGTTAGTTTGTTTGTTCACTTCATTTCTCTGCCCGGCTAACATATCCTGTTTGAGCTGGTGTTCCTATAGTGCGAATCTATTCTACGTCCATGCATAGACATGGCAACGCACCAGCTGAATTCAATGAATTAACTTCACTTGTAACATTTGTTAGGGAAATCATAGGCAGGCAGGAGTATCTCCATGTCTTGTGGTCCAAACATCACCAGCTACGTTGGCAAGTCAGGAAATTACCCAAATGTCATATTAGAAGCCACTGGTCCCCAGTGGTGGAAAGTGCCACCATTAGTTACTCAAGAATGTAGACACATCTTTTGATATATCTTTTGGCATATCTACCAATGTGCACTTGAGCTTGTGCATCAGTATATCTACAAAGTTTCAAATAAATGTAGGAAATAAATGAAGGAAAAAAGTAGAATATTTGCCTTGAGATGTGGACTAGAAGTAAAAGTAATGGAAATGGAAAATACTCCAATACATAAAAATGTACCCAAATATACTTTAGTATACTTTCCACCACTGCCCACGGACCAATCAGAAGCCATGCTGGGAGGCTGGAACCATGTAGTGTTCCAAACAAGCGTCACATTGCGTCACGTGTGTTTTCAGCCAATAGGCGTCCCTGTTTAGGCATAGCATTGGGAGTCAACAGGAGTGTCGCTACTCTCCCTAATTACAGTATTCTAGCTGTTCCACCCCTACCCCATCATAGCCAGACTGAGAAGCGGAGTGAACGAAATAAAATAGAACGTTTGGTTTCCCATATCCAGCGTTATTTACACTACTCTACTGCTGTTGTTTTTGTTGTATGTGTTCATTAATATGTACTGTCCCGTCCAAATCAACAAATAAAGAATAAACATACTTACCAATCAAAACAGATTGATTGTGTTCTGAAATATCCCGTATTGTTCGATAAAAAAGTTTTAATTGCATCAGGACTGGACCTGAATTTCACTGTATTCCTCAGTGAGTGTAGTGGTGCTGTTGCAGCAGGTGAACGCCGGTGTCACACAAAGGATCCTTATTTCTTCCACATACTGTGCTGAAGAAATACACTGAAATTCAGGATCCGGGTGGGATTAAAACACCTCTTTGTTGAATCGAGCTCTCAGTGGATATCGGGGGTGGTTGACCAAGGATGATAGAAATGAAACACATCCTGTTGTTCTCTTCTGACGCTACCTCCTGATCCGCTGTCGTCACCTGACCAACACAAGTGACAACGCTTTCCAAGAAGCACACAACACACACATGCACTACACCTGCCAGCATCCTATACCCTCCCTGACAGCACTGCAGCAAAGCTCAGAGTTCCACCTCTTCCAGTTGAGATGAAATGACCCTCCCTGCTCCCCCTCACACAAACACACACGTTCCTAACATCCTCATGGCTGCATGGTTGCCGGTACACCCAGGAAACCTTAGGTCTGACCACTACTGCATTTCTTTCTGTTTGGTCTGTTTGGTTAGTTGTGTTAATCACAGCACAGTGTTGGAAAAACCAAATAATGACTCTGGTCTCCCACCAAGAGGTAAATGTGGTTTAAACGTAATATCGCTGTGAGAAATTCCATCGTATGCAAGGTTGCATTCACTGGATGGGTCAGATAGAAATATATTACTGATGTGTGCACAAATTAGACAAATATCGTGCAGCAGCAATTCTTTAGTGTCACTTTCTTTCTGTGTAGACAAAGATGAGAACCTACTTGCATACCAGGAGTTTATTTTGACGAGTACATCCTCATTGATTGAAGCTACTTTCTACTCTTCCTCAGAGTAGAAAGCTGTACCCCTTTTACACAAAGCCCTTGTTTACAAATCAAACACAGTGGCCCCAGATCTTTCCCTCTCCATGTCTCATCTAGAGCTTTACTTCCACTCCATTGCATGGTGGTGTTGCTGGCCAAAAAAGAATCAGATCTCTACAACAGTGTTTCTTGTAGTGGGTGCTGTGATGCTAGTTCAGGGTGCTGCAAAATACTTAATATTGATAATATTTAAAATATTGTTAATATTTAATTTGAATTAACTCACTTTGTGAGCTTTTTTAGTGAATCTTCCTCCAGAATAGAGATGCTCCAAAAATGCTATAAATAAAATAAAGCAGCAATCTCTCTCTAACCTCAAATGAAATGATTCCAAGCTAACATGTAACAAAGTAATATGTAATATATTATAATTTTTCAAAGTACCTACGTTGTAGTTACTTATTACTATTTAGACAGAGTAATAACTTTATCTGTTACTGGAAAAAGCACAGTTGTAGGCTAATAATATTAGAGTAATATATACTAGTAAGTAGTTACCGCTCAGCACTGGATGTAATGGAAAACGATATTGGCATATGTAAATCTTTGGGGGGGGGGATTTCGATATTTGTGTAGCATAATATGACATTAGAATATTTTTGTAATCTGGTGATAAGTGTTCTAAATTAACAGCATAATTCAGAGGTGCCGTGGATGATATTCCACGTGGATGCCGTGGAACTTATTTCCAGGAGTGCCCTGACTCAACAAAGTTTGAGAACCACCGCGCCATAAATCAGATCTTGTTCTTTTTTCCATCATTATGGAGGCTTCTCCATTAGCTTGTTCATGACTAGCAACGTCCTCCCTGCTAATGAGCTAACACGCTAACAGCAACCCAGCATCCTACTATCGTGACCTAAACATGTGTTATCCTCTGTGGTTGTAACAGTGAAGTCTCTCGTCCATTTGTGTGACTTAATTGTCTGTTGACCACATAGTTCCCTTTTAGTGTTGTTTTTTCGATGTTGTCTTCGTGGCTGTGTTGACTCCTTGTACGGTTTAAGTGGAGTTTGTTTAGTTAAAGTCATACTGTGTAACTTTTTAGTTAAACAAACATCCATTGTATAGACAGACACAGTAATGACAATGCTGCTATAAGTTTAATTTGCCAAAAAGACTTACCTAAGGCTCATACATACTCCAGTTTGTCTGAAAAGGTTATCACCACAGTGTAGTTTTTAATGGTTAGAAAACTACAGCATTATGTCATTTGTTGCAGTGATTCAGCTTTCACCACAAACACAGACACATCTCCTGTTTTCTCTATCCTTTACTGTTCTTTTCACCCTGAAGCTTTCACCCTGTTCACTGATTAGTCTAGAAGATGCCCAACCCCGCCCCCTCTCCTCACAACAACACGGGGATGTCCTGAACCTGCCTCATCACAGCGAGTATGAAGGCCTCAACTTATTTCACCATTTTAGTATCATCTAAAATGGTGATATCCTTTTCAGTAGACTCTGGAGCATGTATGAGGCTTTACTGAAACAAAAGTTACACTGTATGATCTTAATAAGTGGTGGCCACTAAGTGGTTTGGTATTTTCTGTTCTCGATTGTTTTAAGCTGTGAAATAATGTCTTGTTTTCTCAGGGACGAGGACCTCTGACTTTAACTATTCAACACAGGTGTTCTACATTGATTGTCAACTTTTTAATTGAAGGGGTTCCCCAGTTTAAAATGCATTATCAAGCAACGGATGGAACTCATATTTGATACAGTGTTTCATCTTTGGTACTACAAATCTACGCTGTAATCATCAGTGTGAACCATTCCAGAACTGTTGTAGAGTGGAACTTTTTGAAAATGTATATGTTTTTAGGATTGATAAACTCGTGTTGCATACCTGACTGATTGAACAATCTGTTTCAAAATCTCACTCTTTCTCTCCCATCTTGAATTCTCCTCATGACACACACACACACACACACACACACACACACACACACACACACACACACACACACACACACACACACACACACACACACACACACACACACACACACACACACACACACACACACACACACCTCACGCTCACACTGCTGCTGCTGCTCCTTCTTCTATCCTCAACCAACCTGTGAGTTTGTTTTGTTTTAGTCGCCGACATTAAGCCGCCTGTAATGTTGCCGTAGTAACCTGGCCTGTGTTGATGCACACGTCCATCTGTTCGTCCCCCCCAGCCGTGGGGTTTTATGTTCTGTGACCTCATCATCTGGCCGACCTCATTGACCCTTGACCTTTGTGTGGAGCAGCACTCAATAGTGCTGTGAAGTGTCCAGCATGCTCCGTTCTCAGTGTGGTACCTTTTACTCAAGTAAAAGTGACAATACCACAATGTAGAAATATCCTGTCTCTAGATTTTACTTGACTAAATTGCTCCTCATTATGCAAAATGTGTCCCAGGAAGTGTTTTCACGTTTCAATGTCCCATTTCTGCTTGGCTTTCTGGTGGCGGATCATTTGCAGAGTCAGGTGATAGAAAACCGGCTCAGTCTGGTTCCTTTTAACAGTGAAAAACAAACCCTCTTCAGCATTTGTCCTCTGAATTAAGTGAATGAACGAATGAATGGCTTCATTGCAGACTCATGGCCTGCAATATATACAGAATTTCAGTCCGCAAAGACTGTTCTTAATATGTCTATATTGTTAAGTGTGTTTGTGGAAAAAGCTTTATTCTGATACAGAAAGCTTAAATTCTGAGTGACCAGTAGGGAAAGTAGTACCCAGTAATACTTTGAGACATTTTCAGTATCGTCTTTAAATCCAATGACTCCTATTGCTAGAGGAGTGTGTCTAGTACAGCTTTTGTTCAGTGACAGCGGTCACTGAACACCTGTTAAACTATTTCCCCTTTTGAGCTTAAGTTGGCTGATCTTCAGCCTGGTCCTGAACCTTCCAGTTCAAACAGAAATCCCAGCCAAGCTAAAGTCTGTCCTGCTGTAACAAGCTCTCACATACATCTCCATCCCTCCCCAGTCAAAAGCCACATTCATTAATAATTTTGATCCCAGCTAAGTGGACTCATAGTTAGCCTTGAGTGTCCACACTGATATTGAGAGGTTGTGGTTCAATCCCTCGCTGAATAATACCAGCAGCGACTGTAGAAATGGGCCAGTGCCTCTCAGCTTGGCACTCTGCATCAAGGGTTGGATTGGGGTAAGTCACTCTGACACAGCCTCATGTCCAAGGCAAGGCATGTACTTGTACATCTGTTATTTATGTATTTACCATGGACAGTGCACATGTATCAACACGTCCACATAAGATGGGCCAGGGTTAGCCAGAAGCAAATTGTCATCTGTAGTCTCTGCTGCCTCATTCTACAGAAAATGGACATAAGCTCATGTGTCCTATGGGCCACACATGGCTTGCTAGGCTTTTTTTTTTTTTTTTTTTTTTTTTTTAACTATAAAAGCCATTTTTACACTACATGTTGCTGACATACTGTAGTACTACATACTGGCCCCACGTCACACACTCTACTGGACCCAAATGTACTAATCTACACTCTGCTGATCAGTGATCAATATGATTGCCCCCCACAGCTCTGCCAACATGCAGCATGACGTCACTCATGTGTCAGTACGAGTCAGTCCTGTCATTTCAACATCTGTGACTCCGCAGTCACATGTGATCTATTCAGATGTCCATGCTTTGTGCTTTCACCAAATGTGTCTGGCGTTATTATATTGTAGCCTAGTTAGAGATGCACAATATTGGAATAATGTACATTGCATCATTTAATATTGAACTCATTGCAGGTGGGGGATGGGGGGGGGGGGGGGGGGGATAGCTGCTCTGTACAAAGCCATACCGGTCGCCATTATTATCGGGTCATCAATATGTTGAAAATCATCAGGATTCATTTCAGATTAGTTCAATGTGGCATTTACCAATTATATTGTGCATCTCCAATTATAGTCTTTCTTAGTATGAATGTATTTGGTGATCATTTCTGCCTTGCAAAGCCACAGAGTCATGTGGTGAACAGTAGAACTGATATTTTAAAGCCTGAAGACATTCTTCTGCTACACCCACAAATATGCCAACTGAGTTACACTACTGTTTATCTTTGTACGGTAGAAATGTCACATTGTCATGATGCCATAATGTATGTTAACAACTCCTGCTGCCAAGGTAGTAACCAGTAACTAAACTATTAGTCTACTTTCCAGTCCGTAGAGCTCCATTGTGAACCCGGACATGTTGAGTACACCAAGGCTTTACGTTAGGAATGTTGAGTAGGGGTCCCCAGCATGTAGAAACTGCTGGATGCTAATTTGCATATGTTGAGCAATTCATAATTGGCTACACCATTAACAACCTACTGTATAGAAGGCAAAAAAGTCAAAATGTCATCATGCTTTATGTAGCTCGTGATATGTCTAACTAGGGGATTTTCAAGTATATTTAAGTATTACTTTAGTAAAGAACACATGAAAACATCCAAAGTACTTGCCCAAATGTGATGACTAAGCACATTTGTGATGATTGATGTGGCTATTTTAGCCCAAGGAATGTTTTCTGAGTAAAACTAATGTTTGATTCAGCATCATGAAAAAAACCCTAGTTAGGCGTATTACATCCTACATAAAGCATGATGACCTTTTGTCATCTATACTTACAGAATTAATGTATGTTGTTAAAATGATCCCTGGCTAATAAGCCATGCTCAACATTTCTGGACAAATTGACTACATGCTTATCAAGGTGTGATAATATGTAGGATAATAACCACACCCGAGGCTGGCAGTACTGCCGCTAGAGGCCACTGTCCTGCAGTGCCACAGAGTTTATATTTTATTTTATTTTATTTTTTAAATGAGAAGATATTACAATGTTGTATATGAACTGTGTTACAAAAAAAATATGATGAGCCCTGCAATTTTAATCATTCGCGTTGTAAAGCATCAACTGAAAAGTACTCAATGTATTATATGAGTAAGAAAATAAGTGCATTTTCGCACAGACCTAACTCAATATCATAAACACGAGCCAATCACATACCTGACCGAATTGCCTATCTGTTTATTTTTGGAACACAGTTCATATACATCATGATATGACTCTATGGTGTTTTAGAATAGTAACTAATCCACAAACTTTACAATTTGGGGTGTGGGTTCCATGCCTTTCGTTTGTATGACTGGCGGTCAGGCTGGATAAAAAACAATAATACGTAGAGAATGTTAACCACATTTACCTAATGTATGCCTTTTATGTGGCAAGCAATTGTATACAACTGCTATACAACTTTACTCCATGTTTTTTCAAAAGGTAAGTGTAAATAAAGGCCCAAACCATCATGTGCACATCAGTACCAACCAACCAAGGTTTCTGTAAAAGAGGATATATCATGCTTTGATGACATTTGTGTGCCTTCTTCAACTGTATGGTGTGGTTGTCTATGGCAGTGTTATGTATTGCTATCCTCCTGTGAACCACTAGATGGCGATGACACCACTGAAGTGAGCTTAGATCATGGCAGGATGGCTTCCATGTCGCCCATCCCCAAGATAGTCACTACACCCATCAAAGAAGAACAGAGGAAAGACCATGAGGAGGACAGCACAAACGAGTGGGGTGAGGAAACACACGGCGCTCCTATGCACAGCTTTGTGTCTGTATGAGCAGCCGATTGGCTGAGCATGGAATTGTGATGTATGATGATAAGTGCCATTCACTTCATACAAATTAGATTTTATATCACAACAGAATTGACCTAAATTATGTGAAAATAATAAGGCTAGGGTTGTTGATGATTTTTTCCATATTAGAATTGATGGCTGTCTTGATCCAAGGAAATTACTTTGGACAGGTAATTAACTATGACAGAAATTGTATGGTTTTGTAGGGGTTGATATCTCACTTTGTTTTGTGGGGACACTCGGAAGCCCCCCACTTCAAATGTGAACCAAATGGACCCTAGTGGGTCCAATTGGTTCCATTTGTACCCTCTCAGGAAAAAAGGGGTCTGGAGGAAAAATCATTAAAATGGTGAAATACATCTTGATGTTATTAGATGTATTTCACCATGTTAACGATTTTGTTCAGACCTCCATTTTTAGGAAATACAGAATTGGGGGATTTTTTTTATCATGTCCACACAACATCTCTAAGGTATATTAATAACATATTAAAATGTCGAAAATGGGTGGAGTTCCCCTTTAATAAAAGAATAAAGAAAAAACAGAAAATATTCCACCGGATGCAAAAATGTTTAAGTTACCCCCTACATATCACGTCAATGGATGGAATGGAAATATAAAAGGTCTTGGTCTTCTCTCATGTGCAGGTTCAGGTTCCCAGGAGAGCACCCCCCCCAGGCCGGTGCAGAGCGTGGCGCCCCAGGCCCGCGAGCCTGCCAAGTTCAACGTGTGGGAGTCAGGGACAGACAGCCTGGTGGACATATGGGACAGCTCCCAGAACAACCCCTCCTCCCCAAAGGCAGACAGCCCCAATGCCACATCTGCTGCTGTCAGGTGGGCCGCATTCTAGAATTGTTTTATTTTAATAATAACATCAGTTGTTGTTGAAGTTGCAACAGTTACACGCAGCATGTATAAAGCTAAAGGTCTGACTCAGAGTTTTCTTTTTTCAATGATGAAATGCTGTTGGTTTAGTGGTGAGACAACTGTAGTTAGTTAGTAGCAGTAGTCGTGCTTCAATGTGGGTTGTTTTGCATGCCATCATGTTTGGTGGGGCAGTCTGGGCATTTAGGGGGGCATTGTCCCCCCATGCCCATGCCTAGATGCGGTCTGTGTGTGACATATGACGTTGTTACAGCGGTCCCAGAATGACGCCCCTGCTGAGTTTCGACGAGGCGGCGGACGGCTCCACGTGTTCAGGCTCGGGTGTCGGCGTCGGCGCTGACGATGAGCCGTCCAGCCTGGTGGCGGTGGCGGGAGGAGGAGATCACATGACCCTCAGCTACCAGCAGGCCCTGCAGCATGCCGAGGGGGAGGAGCTAGAGCAGGACGCACAGCGCACCATCACCAATGGGGACGCACTGCTCAAGGACGCCACGCAGGTACAACAAAGTAGTGGTTCCCAAACTTCTTCATGTCAAGGACCTCCAAAACAAATTGACACTTATTATTAACCAGGTCACGTGACGTTTTTTTTCCGACTGGTGGTGGATGGAAATGAAGCTCCACCCAAGCTTGAGAATGCTGTGGCAGCCAGCTTCCAGGAAAAGCTTGCCATTGCCGAAAAAGCGAGTTTCACTGTGCATCCACCAGAATTGTAAAAAACCCGGAAGCGCACATAGCGTGCAGCTTATTTTTTAAGTTCATGAAAGTCGTATTGTATGCTCATACCTTATGTCTGTCTATACAGGCTGGTAGTGAAGGCTATTTCAGCCAATCACAGGAAGAGGAGTTCGGCCAATCGGAGGAGTGCTCAGCCAAACACACACCCGTGTTTTACAACAAGCCACCAGGTCAGAGCGCATCCCTTTATTTATATTTAACTTTTCCTTAACCTATTTCGTCCTGACATTGTAGATTCTACAAAACATTCTCTGCTCTGAAAGAACATACTGAAAGATTTGTGCTGCATTCTCCCATTCTCCCCAAAAATAGCAGGCGTTCACATGTGTGTCTGTGTGTGTGTGTGTGTGTGTGCGTGTGTGCGTGTGTGTGTGTGTGCGTGCGTGCGTGTGTGTGCATTTTCAGAGATTGACATTACGTGCTGGGACACAGACCCGGGTGGAAGACGACGATGATTGAAGGAGCGTTCATCATCCAGTCACACATCCTCCCGCCATTCCCCCACCGGACCAAGAGAAGCAGGAAGTATAGACACAACTGCTGCGCATCGTTTTTCTAAAGAGACAAAAAAACAAAAACAAAATTACAAAAACAGAGACAATAAAAAAGTAATAATGAGTCTTGCATCGAAACAAATTCTGTACAATATTCTAGAGGAGATTTTAAAAAATATGTTAGCCACAGAAGGAGATTTGAGTTACTGTTAAATACGCTAACGGCTCGTGAAAGAGCTTGTGATGTTTCTTTCTTTTTTGGGATTGATCTCCTCTCTCTCACTCTCTCTCTCTCTCTCTCTCTCTTTCTGTGTTTGATTTCTTTTTTTTTAATTTATTTGACTTGTTTTTTGTTTTTGTTTTGCTATGCAGATATAATAGCTGAGAGTGGGGTGTTGATGTACCATAACACAGCGAAGTAGCACACGGCTGTATACTCATAATAGTCAATCACAGTTAGAAATCCTGCATGTTTCTCTTTTAATCACATTCAAACCCACCATCCCTATTTTGGGGCGCATTTTTTTTAGATGTCTCTCCACAGTTATAATTAGTTTTGTGGTGTTTTATTTTTATATTTTTGTTAGCATTTTCGTGCAAAGAAGATCTTGGCACATCCATTCGTTGAGAGGCAGGTAAGGTGGATAGTGACAATTCGAGCAAACATGAAGTATTTCCTGAAAAAAACGTTCCTGCACTTCAGACTTTATTCCAATGGACAGATGTTTGCCATGGGTCACACTGGACCAGCAGTGCCCAAACTACTGGGGGTCAGCTTTAAACAACGCATATTTGACACATTTGCGAACTGTGTCGTGATTGGCCACCCCAGTTCTCTGGAGTAAAACATGGGCGTACAAATGAGCTATTCCAGACCCAATCTGCTAACAGGCATTTTTTTTGCCAACAATTTCTCTTTAAGATCACCCTGTGAGCCAAAAGATACTTTTTATGTTTCCCATATCTGACTCGGACCCAAGCAAGTGAAAATAGCTTGGCTATTTTCCACTTTATTATGTGGAATATATTTTAATTGTATTTATTTATTTCTTTAGTTGAAATGGCCGAATTTCCCATTTCTATATGAAATATAGAATATAGATGAGTATATTCTAGTAAATATTGGTAATTCAAGATGAAATGGTAAATGGTCCTTTTAAAGTGCTTTTAAGTTCTTTACGTAGATCCTTTACATGTGAATGACTCATTCATAGACAGTCACACACTGATCGCAGAGGAGCCTGGGTCTTGAGTCTTGCTCAAGGACATTTCAATGCCAACTCTGGGGGGTTAGGTTTTGGCTCTGTTGGTGCCCATCCGGCCGTTCCACTGACACCCCTTTTGATAATAATTCAAAACAGAAATAAAAACAAACAGTAAGTTGAGAGTCATGGAGAGTGTTTGGTGTTTAGACACTAGATGAATGTCCAGCCGAGTGAAATCTAATGCTAATGCTCAAGAGCAGTGTGCAGCATTTCTGTTCACGAGATACATATTTCATGTTTGCTTTCACATTTAAAAAGAAAAAAATGTGAAAATAGCTCATCGCCAAGCTCACAACGTTTTACATCCCTTATTTGTCTTCTGATGAAGTAGGGCTTAAAGGTGGTTAACTGAGAACTGAGGATTTTAACTGTGACGATACTGCAGCCTTTTGCACCGTAGTCAGTACTGCTAGATTACCCCCTATAACATTATTATGATTAACATCATAACGTTATGATTCATTATGTATTGTTCCTATTGCCATGTAGCCTCCTTCTTCGCTTCCTATACCTTCATTTCTTCCTTTCCTACCTCTTCATTCTGTTTTCCCACCAAGTGTCTCAACCTCACTGCAAAAACATTAAAATAAGTTATTTTAGCTTTTTCTCAAGTCTTGAAATGTGACTTTTTGTAAACCAAGCGATTTTTGACAGAGTCAGGGTGCTTTTGTGCATGTTGACTTTACTGGAAATACTCTGAAACAACTACATCAAAACATGAGGGACCTTCATGTGTCCTTTAGTTCCATTTGTACACTCAGTACAAGGGTCCTTGAATCTTAAACGTTTGAGAAGCACTTGTAACAGTATCATTAACTCCAACAAGGAAATAAGGAAGATTTAGCTGTTGTGTCTATTATTTAGCTGCAGAGCCTATTTGGAACTGGGACTACCATTTATAGCAGAGCGTGGAACCCGATGAGTGCTGAAGGTCAAGGGTGCTTGTTTTACCTGAGGTTTTGAGGTTGGGGTTGCGTTCAGGCATATATTTTTTTTAGGTTATATTTATTCAAGGCATATTTTCTGCGAGGTTTAGGAATAGTTATTGTGAGGTTATGGTACATTTTAGGTGTAGTTTCTGTGAGGTTACATTGCCCTGCCCTGCTTGTAGTGTTCAACGCTATAAGTGCCCCATCAGAGCCCATCAGGTCACACCATCCGCAAAAAAAAGAAGTGTGTCACATTTGGCACGATATGCTCCCTGTATCCCTTTTTGGCGCCTGGCCCTGCAACCACATTCCGTGCCCCCCTTCTTCCCTCATCACAGAAATTCCGAAAGGTTTTACTTCATCAATGGTGGTGACTGAGGGGATGCTGCAGATCAATTTTACTGGCGATACTTGCAATAGTCCAGTGTTTTATTGTTTCATTAATTTCTTTTGGTGCCTTCTTGTGCCCCAAGCTGCAGCCGCTAAAATCCCTGTGCATTAAAAGCTGGTGTGTGTGTGTGTGTGTGTGTGTGTGTGTGTGTGTGTGTGTGTGTGTGTGTGTGTGTGTGGTGTGTGTGTGTGTGTGTGTGTGTGTGTGTGTGTGTGGTGTGTGCGTGTGTGCGTGTGTGCAGCAGCCATCATTGTGACTTCAGGAGGTCTCCAGGCAGTGGTTGGTTGCATGTGGGGGAGAGAACTGGCAGGGCATTAATGGTCGTGACGGAATCCCGGTCCAGCCAAAAAAACAACCTTTGATGTATAACAACAAACGCCCTCTATGCATGGCCCCCTTATCTGGCCCTCCGCCCATCTGGCAACGGAAGCAGCATGAAAACAAACATTATGTTGTTGAAATGCTACAGCGAGGTGTAGTGGGAAGGAAGAGAGAGAGAGAGAGAGAGAGAGAGAGAGAGAGAAGAGAGAGAGAGAGAGAGAGAGAGAGAGAGAGAGAGAGAGAGAGAGAGAGAGAGAGAGAGAGAGAGAGAGAGAGAGAGAGAGAGAGAGAGCAAACAGGAAAGAATGAGGCTACGCAGTATGAGCAGAGGAACCCCCAGCTGAGATGAATGAACGTACAGCTTGCTGGAGATCTATACCTATACCAGGGGTTTTCAACCTTTTTCATACCAGGGCCCACCATTTATTCAGCATTTGAGCCACAGACCACCATTTGAGGACATTAAATTTAGCCCCACAGACCCCAAAACTAAAGATTTCTTTTGCTTCTGTCCACAATACCAGGCTGGATTTGGGAAACAAAACAGGCAAAACATACAGATCAAAATGACCATTAATCTTCTACATTCTCTAGTTGTGTAGACTCGGGGCTGATTAAGATGATGAATATTTTAACTCTTGAGTGCGTAAAAATGAAACCAAATGGACCCGCAAGGGTCCATTTGGTTTCATTTTTACGCTCTCAAGAGTTACATCTGGTTAAACAACTTAGCTGGGGACCACCTGGAACACTCTCAAAGACCACTGGTGGTCCCCGGACCTATACCATGGACTCATAGGTCACATATATTTTTTTGTAACATTTATCACAAAATGTTGTTCATTTTCAAGTCAGATATCAATATGGACATTATTGGTCAGTAAGAGCCAGTCATCAAGTAGTCACTTAAGGAGAATTATACCCCAGAAGGCTTTTTTACTTTTATATGCAGTTGATGTATTTCCAATGGGGATATGGGATGTTGTTCAAATTCGCCTATTTTCCATCGCTTCACAATGCATTTATTTTTTGCTATAGGCCTACTGTATATTGTCTCACCACCATGTCAACCGTTTGTTGACTCCTTACCACTTTTGGTTCAGCCTGGTTTTTCAGTTTCTGGCCCTCAGCCATTTACCGCCTGAACCGCAAGTGAAAGTACGAGTGTCAACACACTATTGACATGGAGAAGAAGAGACAACATAAGTTTGCATAGTGGAGCGATGGAAGTGCGTGAATTTGAACAACAGCTTATGTTGGGGTAGGCGAAACAGCCAACAATGATCAATGTTTTTTTTTTTTCTTTTCTTTTTTGTGGAAAATAACAACTGAACCATGCAAATGAAGGTAAGAAAGCCTTCTGAGGTGGATCTCATTTGAAGTCATACATGGGCAACTATCAGCCAACAGGCCATACCTTCACTTAATGCTGCCCGCAGATTACTATCAGAACATTGAATGTTATTGATTTCAGCTGTTACAATTCCAAACATGACCCAGCTTTAATTACTTGAGTCTAAATTAGCAGCTTAATGACTTAACATGAATGTTATTTTCTTTTTTAATGTCTGTTGTACTTGTAGTTCATAAAGTTAAACATAACTATAATTAAAGGCAATTGAAATTTAATAAAAATGTTTCAGGAATTTTCAGGATTTTCTTACTGAAAATACTAAAAAGACAATAATTTACACCAGAATGCAACAATGGACACCAGAGTCTTTCAGGACAATCATTTTGGGAAAGACTTCAGAATAACTTCTATAACACCAGTATATTGCGCATGGTGAGATCATGTCCGTCAAAACACAGTGTCTCAGTGGAGGTCCAGGGGACCCCCAAGGGGTCCTTGAGGAGACTCCTGTGAGGGTTCACACCATCAAAAGTATTGACCCTTTGGCGGTCTGTAATTCAGAGAGAGTACAATTGGAACTGAATGAATGGTCCAGGAGCAGCACTATTAAACAATGGAAAAAACACACCAAACTTTCATTTTGG
This sequence comes from Benthosema pterotum, assembly GCA_039105355.1. NCBI lineage: Eukaryota > Metazoa > Chordata > Actinopteri > Myctophiformes > Myctophidae > Benthosema > Benthosema pterotum. The sequence continues at coordinate 26,052,174 of CM076975.1, forward strand.
TTGGTGCCTCATTCACACAGGATGAAACTGTTGTAACTCGTATCATAACTCCTTGTTATTCGCTCCCTGTGGCAAAAAGAACAGTTTAATTTCAAAACAATCGCTTCTTGCGTGTATGGTTGCATTGCATTTGTATACTCTCAGAGGTCTCAGGGGTCCTTGAAATATAATGAGTTTGATAAACTCTTTGTACTCTCTGCCCCAGATGTGCTGCAACCGCTGTTGTTCTGTACCAACCCAAGAAAAGAGAGTTATAGTTTATTTGGTCATTGTTCTTTTTTGTTTGTTTGTTTTTTAAGATATTTTTGGGCTTTATATGCCTTTATTGAAAGGATGAAAGTAGTCTGACAAGAAATGGAGAGAGAGATGTGGAGGAAGAAACGTGGCAAGTTGAACCAGCGGCGGTTGAACACAAACAACTCTTCTTTTGAATGAGAAGTTGTACTAGAACCAACATTCAAGAGGTTCTGTGAATATTAGCAGCAATAGCTGGTAGTCTTTGTTTAGTAACAAAAAGTCCAGTTGGTGGTATGCTGTATATCCTAGGCAATAATAATCGTACCTGTAATGTATAGTGGGGGTGGGGGTGTTCAACATGATTATAAAGTTATTAGATCTGAGCAGTAGTCTTAAGCGTAATTCTTATACTTATCCTAATGCACGAGGGTGACATGCCATGATGTGTGATGTGTGGCATGCCTAAGAGGCAAGATTATACACGTTTACAACGGCATCATTAGCTTGTATAACCGATAAGCTGACAACCACTGACATGATGGGTATGAGCATCATGTCAGTGGTTTTCAGTGGGATCCCTATTGAACCTTAACATCTCTGTAACTCAAAGAATGCTCTCAGAGTTATGGGGTTATGTGGCATACTGAGTCAGAAAATGGAGGTATTTGGAATTTTAAAAGTTTAAAAGTCACTGGTGTGTACTGTATATACTGTGTAGATCGTTGCCACCCTCATGCAATGGTGTGTAAATAAGTCTGAACTCTGAACTGTGTCTTAATACAATTTTGAGTTAGTTTTCTTCGCCAATGTTTTAACCCACATACCGGTATAAGTCACTCAGTGAAGAAAATGAATAATTTTAAAACTGAAAAATGCAATGATGTTTTTGTTTGAAGGGACTTTTCACCAAAAATGTATCTCAAATTATGTTTCTCCAGATTGCATTCAAGGCAGAACAAATGTAGCTGGTTAACTACTTGGTTCTGGGTGTTTTTGTTTTGGATTGCTAAAAAACCACAACATTACATTTGCACTATTCCACAATCTCTGCATGCTATACCTGTATTCTGGAATTACGCTCCCAAAAGCTGAGAATGGAACGACATAATCAAGTAATTTCCATACACAAGAGGAATATATTTTAAAATATCTTAACATATGCAGAGGTGGAAAGTAACTTAGCATTTACTTAGGTACTATACTTAAGTACAGTTTTGGGGTAGTTAACCTTTACTTGAGCATTTCTAATTCCAAATACTTTTACTTTTACTCCACTACTATACATTTCAGATCCAAATATTGTATTTATACCCCACCCCTACATAGATTTAGGCCATTTCTAAATAGCCAATCTACAAGCTCACACGATGCATTGTGGAACACTGTAAGCTTGTATATCTGCCATGTTTCAAAAGATGTTTGAAAACTTGAAATGGGACAATGTGCATAACAAGTATTTTCTATGTACTTTAAGTACATTTTGATGCCAATACTTTTGTACCTTTAAGTACTATACATTTTGAATTCTGAACTTCTTATACATTAGAGTATTTTTATAGTGCAGTATTTTTCCACCTCTGAACATATACATGTTCCCAAACAAAACTACTATACTGCATTCATTCAACTGACAATGACCTGACACTTTACAGCTCACAATTATGGAATTCAGTCAATAATACAGCTCAATTTCAGCTACTAAACCCCAAATGGACAAGAAACTCTGAACCAAATACAAGGCATTATCAGTACAAACATTAAAACAAAGCTTTGAATAAAGAAATAATACTGCTACCTGCTTTAGGCAAGTTTTGGATGGATGATAAGCAGAACACTATATGACAAATGTACAAAGAGGAAATGGAAGCCGGCGAGGGAGCTAGCGAGGCAGGATGAGAGCTTGTAGGTCAGCTACTTTGCTCCAAAATTTCAGCCCCTGCCCCTCTCTATTAACTCTCTGCACATCCCTGCACATGATGGACACGCGACGGACATATCATGACAAGGAGCTTTTTAAGAATTGTGTGAGCCACAGTTTGGCTTGAGAAACTACAACTTGTTTACTGCACAAGAAGAAAACAAATAAGGAATAATTTGCAGCAGGGATATTACACTGAGATCACATTCCAACATAAAACTTTTTTTAAATTAACATTATTATTTTTTAATTTATTTTTGGTGAAATGTCCTCTTTTTCATGAAGCTGCTTGTGGGTACACGCAGGTCTCAGGTAAATGTGGTCACAGGTCCTAGACTGCCCTGCAAAATGTTATGCCTGATTTATGGACTTACGCACCTAAAATACAGAAGTACATCTTCAAGCTCACAACGAGTTGCATTCGTGACACGCTGGCAGCTTGTAGATGTGCATTTGTTTTTTGTGTGTGTGTCTTTTGACAAGAAAGAAAGGTGTCTGGCCGCAACGTGTCAACACATTCTCTGCAAACCGCTTTAGCTTGTGTGTGGTTTACACTGCCATGATTTTAACCTGAATAAATTGGATTTCAATGAAGAAAATTATGTTTTTTGTTTTGTAACTGGTTTACATGTATGAGCTGCACTCACTTATTGCGCAAGTAAAAAAAAAACAAAGTTTAAAAAATGTACAGATAAAAGTAAGATGTGCTTGCATGTCTTACTTATTTTGGATTATAGCTATATATAGGCCAGTGGTTTTCATTTCAACCAACCTACGTAACCTACTAGTATACTCGTCACTATACTTGTCTAGTCTAGTATACTATACTAGTATACTGGTCATAGGAGGCCTTAGCTATGTTTCACCACTTTCAATTGAAAGGGCCCTGCACCCTCAGGGTGGCCTCTGAGCTTTGACTGACCATTCAACCCTTCCCCTATCTTCCCATATGTTAACTAGGCCGTGGCCTACTTGTGATCTAGTTCGGTAGAGTGGTAGGGTGCATACTTACGTGGCCTACTTGTGTGTGGCCTACTTGTGTGTGAGCGGAGCGGGCTAATACTCATTACTTTAGTTATAAAGGTCTCTTATTTACCTCACAATTGCATCACCATTACATCATCCAATTACGTCACCCCCGGCCAATCGGCCAATCGGGATTTCCCGAAGGACGACAACCACGAACCGCGCACTGATTGCATAACTTGCAACCACTTCACTCACAAAAGTACAAATGGGTCATACATGTGAACTCTTGAAAGTGGCACCTTCATACATCTATCTCTTTTTTGAATATCATACTGTATATATAGTAATTGCAAAATTATATATGTTTTATATATTTCACTTTACAAAAAATACTACGGCTTTAGTGGGGTTGCCTGAAGGGAAACCCCAGTATTTGTTAGTGTGATGCGTTCTTTCTGTAACATTTTTCTCTGTAACATTTATTGTCTCCACCAGTAAGGTGGAGAGTAGTGTCCGTCCATCCGTGCACGGTCTAGGTCAGTCAGTGTTGACGTTACGTCAACTGCTACATCAGCCCCTTCCCATCTTAACGCCCCGCTCGTGCTAATACCCTTCGTTGGTTCAAAGTACCTTCTTCATTTCCCATTAATCATGCATAACCATAAATAGCACCCTTTTTACATTGGACTATTAGACCTGTGCCACGAGGAGCACTCATCTAGCTCTGTAAACTATTTCACCTTGTGATGATAATACGAGGTGGTGACATAGTAAAAGAAAGTTTTACATCATCATACATAGCTTCCTTGCTCGGCCAATCGAATGTCAACATTACATCATCACTGACATTAATCCACCATGTCACCATTACAACATCATCGGGGAAACCCTACTTTGCGATTTCAGAATTGCATTCTAGTATTAACTTTGTTCTCTTTTGGGATTGTATGAAAGGTGCACGTGACGTCATGATTTTCTATATGGCATTCTGTAAGCATACACAGAAAGCACAGAGGTAATTGACCACATAGGTTGCTAACCCTAAAGAGGTGTGGCCGGTAAAAGTTAGCTCAGGTCAGACTAACGGGATGTTGGACAACCGTTGTTTTATAGTATGAAGTCATGGGATGCATCTTCATATACTTTAAAATATACAGAACAACACAAAAAAACACACCTCATGTCATGTGAAGTTAGGGGTGCTGTTATCATCTTACAACAGCGATTACAACATAATGTTCTCTTTATTGTCTGTGGCATTTTTTAAACAAACATTGTTGAAAAACAGACATTAAAGGGTGACCCTCAAAATCACACCTGTGTGAAGTAGTGTTTAGTCGTTGTACAAGTTAATTGTCAATTGATTAAATTTTAACCATGTTGATACAATGTGTTAAGACTCATCTTTTCACACTGATCATGCAAGAAGACAATGGTTTTGGCATTGGTTATAGAGATCTGCTTGTCACAATGTCATATGATGTAAATTCTCCCCTTTCAGGAATGGCAAATGTGAGACATGATGGGACAAAAAGTTGTATATAGCTCTATGTAGGAGGGGCTAGTGCCCCTCAAAATTCACATGCACAAAGAACTGCAATCTCTTGACTCATTTCCTTGTTGTCTGTAGGTTACTGCCTGTGTCAAGACAATGGGACCATTGTTGTGGCTGTTGTGTGACATAGTGGTGACGTCACCTTGATGTGACAACAGGATGACATGGTGAATTTGGCATGTTATAATGACAGCCAGTGAAAGAAGGTTTAGTGTGATTGTAGCATTCTGTAAGAGACAGAGCCAGAAAGAGAGAAGGCTGAGACTCTGCAGATCGGACCAAGTGAACTGAGATTAGACAGCAAAGTTCTCACCAAAGATTCTTGTAAGCAATGTCTTTCCTGCAAGCAAAGACATTTTCACCAAAGAATACTGCTGACATGTGGACTTGCCCACCTAAAGGACAGAGCCTCAGGGCTCACAAACCAAAGGAGTCGGGTGAGAAAACTCAGGTGGATGGATGGGTGGAGGACGAGAAGCGCAAGGGTTGGTACATAGCAAAGGTGAAGAAGACGAGGATGGTTCGGAGGTCTTCAGGGCAGCAGGCGTGGGCTACAAAGGAGAAAGATAAGGTGCCAGACAAAAAGGAGGAGCGGAAGTTGGAGGAGGCACAGAGCTCAGTGGATGAGGCCAAGCTGGACAAGGTTGAGGAGCAGACAGAGAAGCAGCGGGAGGCTAAAGCGGAGCATCCAACAAAGATATCCGCATGGAGACAACACACCAGACAGACCTTCAGACCACGCAATGAAGATCAGGACATCGTCCAGGAGTGTCATCCAAAGAAAGGTCTGTCTGCTTGCCAGGGCACTGCTGTAGAGAACACCCAGCCTGTTCAACTCCATACCTCTAGGGAGACTGGCTCCTCAGACACCACTACTCATGAAGGGGTCAAGAGTACTTGTGCCATCCCATCACAGACCAGCATGGGTGCTGCTGACCCTACCAATGGAGGCAACACCAGTCCTTGCCCCGTCCCATCACTGCAGACCACCACGGACGCCACTGATGGCACCACCGATGGAGGTGTTGACAGTGTTAGCCCCACACCATCACCACAGGGACACAATGTGGCGGAGCTTTGTCCTGGGCCGCTGGCCAAAGTGGATGTGGCGGCAATGGAGGAGATGGAGGATGAGATGGAGCAGGAGATCGAGCAATGCATAAATGAGTACTACAAAAACAAGAAAAAGAAGAAAAGGGCGAAGAGAGACGGTGACGGGGAACAGCACAGGAACAGAGACTTCCCGTCAAAGGGTGAAGACAAACAGGAAGAGTGTGAGAGGATTGTTGAGGAAAGCAAGACAGAGGTGCAGGAATCTAAGGTAGAGAATATAGACGACCATAAGATCTTCAAGGAACATCTAGAAGATCAGGCCCTCCTACCCAAGCTCTGCCCAAATGATGAGGTTGTTCTTACAAACCACCCCAGTCAACCAGCTCAGGTCCTCACTGTGCAGAAAGCTCCTCGTCACAAGCCTGAGTTGCCAGCCAGGACAGTGGAGCTGAAGGAGAGGAAGGTACAGGACGAGAAAACAGATGTTGAGAAGGACTCTTGTAGGAACAAGAAGACAAAGAAAGAGCACAACCGCTGGAACCAGGAAGAGAAAAGGGGTAAGGTGGAGGGCAATAAGGAGGTACGGAAGGGGCTGAATGAAAGGGAAGTAGAGCAGCAGGCCTCTGAGCGGTCGAGGAAAGTAGATGAGAAGCTGATTGAGGAACACGAGATTGAAGTCATGCCAGATTCAACTCCTGAAGCATCTACATCCAGGTCAGCTGTGGGACAGACAATTACAGCATGTGGAGATGAGGACACCAAAACGGTTTCTCAAAAACATTGTCAGTCTCCTGATACCTATTCTGAGTTAGAGACCAGCGCTCACCCTTGTGTAGTTGGGGATGCCCGTCCTCACCCCATCCCATCAGCACAGGATCATGTACCACAGGATTTGCCACAACTGCCAGCCATAGTGGAAGACTGCACGGAGGTGGTAAAGGAGGTGAAAGGAGAGAGCACAGGCCTCGGGGCATGGCAGCCCCACTTAACAGAGCCCATTCTGCTCGACTTCTGCTCCTCTCCTGAGGGGTTGGAAGAAAAAGCACAGGAGGAGACTCACTTAACGCTTGTAAATAAGCATTCCTTCTGCACTTCTCCAGAAAAACATGAAAGACCAGAGGAGAATGTAATGATGCATAATGTGGCCATGACAGGTAGCCAGCCATGGCAGCCTCACTTGGCAGAACCCACTATGTTCTTCCCTTCTCCTGCGGAGGTGGAATCAATATCAAAGCAGGAGCGTAAAGAAGCTGTGGCGATGACTAGCCTGTCCTCTGAATGGGAGCCTCACAAAGAGGAGCCCTTGATGTTCTCCTTCTCATCAAAGGAGAATGGAGAAGGGGAGAAGAGCCTGTCAGCGTGTGGGCCCCACATGATCAAACAGGATGAGGCCAATGTCTTCGCCCTCTTCCACCCAAATATAAAGGAGAACAGTCCTTCCTCATGGGAGCCCCACTTAGCAGCAGCCATGAATACGTTCTCCTTTGTATTTTACAGGGAGCTGGAGACAACGCTTGAGAATGAGGTGAAGGCGGATGAGAAGTCACTACCTGTTTCCCCTTGGATCCCCCACTTAACAGAGCCCATCGATGACAGTTTTTACTTCAGGGCGATGGCCGGCATGGAAAAGGCAGAGGGGATGTTGGAAGAGAGGGAAGACATTAGCTTGACACCACCCACTGCTGGTGAGGAGAAGGAAGGATGTTCAGCGGTCCACATACAATGCTCACCCCAATGCTCACCAGTTGAGGACAAGGATCATGAGGTTACGGTAGAAAAAAGCACGCTTACAGTCGAGGCCCACCTAGTATCTGCTGAAGAGAACAAGGAGGCACAGGCCGTGGGAGGGGAGGAGCAAGATATGGTGGAGAAGGAGCCTGAGGGCCAGGTGGGGGGGAAGAAGAGGGCCATTCAGAAAACGAGGTATGAGGAGAGGAAAAAGGACATTGCTGAAAAGAAGGCACAACTGGACCAGTACGAGAAAGCCCTTCGCTTGAGGAAGAATCGTTTCAGAAAGTGGGAGGCCAAGAATAACGAGTGGCTGATGGCTGTGGAGGAGCTGGAGAAGCAAGGGAAGGAGGCCATGTCTGACATAGAAAAGAGAGAGAGGAAGTTCGAAGAGATGTTGGAAGAGAGGAAGGACATTGGCTTGACAACACACATTGCTGGTGAGAAAAAGGAACAATGTTCACCCCAATGCTCCCCAAATGTGTATCAGAAACATCCCTCAAGAACCGTGCATCGGAAACATGGCTCACCAACTGTTGGGAAAAAGTCTCCACCAACAGTTTATCAGAAACTTCCCTCACCAACTGTTGGGAAAAATTCCTCACCAAATCTTATTGGGAAGAAATCTTCAACAGTTTATCGGACTAGTCCCTCACCATCTGTTAATGGGAAGAAATCATCACCAACGGTTTATCAGAAACAGTCCTCAACTAGAAACAGTCCTCAACAATCCTCAACTGTTGTTGGGAAGAATTTCTCACCGACGGTTCATCCAGAAAATACCTCACTGACTGTTATGGGGAAAAAATCAACACCGACTGTTTATCAGAAAACATCTTCACCAGGGAACAGTCCTTCGCCAACTGTCTACCAGAAGCAACCTTCACCAAATGCTTATCGGCGACAACCCCCAACGACTGTTTATCGCAAGCAGCCCTCGTTCCGAGCTCCAAGAGGCCCCAGGATCAAAGAGTCTCTTTCCTGTTCAAGCAGCTCTTTAACCAATATGGTTTTGACCAAACCTCCCAGTGAGGCCCTCCAATGTTGAAGCACACTTACTACTGGTGAGAGGTGAGACTACAGGCAGTACCTGGGAATTTATGATGAGGAAACTCTATACAGCTGGGCTGTAACACTGAGTGCATTTCAAATCATAACAATGCGGAAGTAAATGGTGGCGTGGCTGGGTGCTTTAAAACGCCATTGACTGAACACAGCTTCCATTAAAAAGTATGGGCTGGGCTATAGCTCCGGTTCAATCTGCAAACCTTTTTTTCCCCCAAGATTAGCTCCAGACAGACTTATGGCAACAATAGATGCTACCTCTTACAGACAAGAGATGAGAAAAATACAAATAAACCAAAAATAATAGAAAATAACAATAATAAAAAGCTGCTGCTGAAAGTTATTAAAACTACAAACCACGAAACAATGTGTCAGCATAATGTGGAGCTCCATGATCCTCACTCAAAATAACTGCAAAACCCTAAAAATACCAGCTAACTTCAAACTGTCACAAGGGAATACATGATTGCAATCAAAGATTGTTGATAATTTCACGTCAAAAGGAGCTTAAATCCCCACTTTGCATTGTCTACGTTCTTTTTTTGTCCATAAATAGCTGTTAACGTTTTTTGTTTTGTTCAGGACCTACATACTAACATGCCCTTTATTGGTTAATATTTTTCTGCCCATAAGAATATTGATTCCTGGAAAGCTTTTTTCCCATTATATATTTTTTTTCAATGATCTGGCGCCGTCATCTGGATGCAGATGTGAAGGCATCTGGCCTCACAGACTGGATAAACTGGCCCAAGAACGGGCTGTCTGGGAGGCTCTTGTTGTGGCCTATGAACGTGCTGTCTGGGAGGCTCTTGTTGTGGCCTATGTCATGGACTTTTATTTATTGCAGTGAGAACGGTTTAATTCTCTTTTGCCAATGAGAACAGGTTGGCACTAAAGCTATAAACCTACCTACACAATAACTTCATATCTTCAATCCAAGAATGAGGACCTCACCTATATAGCTCTTGAATATTTTACTGACCGTGGAGGTGACCTACAATGAGTTCCATACCGTTTAGCAGAAACAGGTAAAAACACTACATTTATGTAATAACTGGATGTTAGCATAACATGCACCAGACCAAATGTATTATCTAATTTCTTATTCTATTTTTGATTTATCTTGTTTTTTCACAGCAACCTGTTAATAAAGAAGCCTCATCCATGTTTGCTGATAGAAGTTTGATTATCCAACACTTAGAGATCAGGATGATTTGATCCTCCATATATCCTGGCACATAGTGGCATGAATGCAAATAGTATCTTAAAGCTGATGGCTCCCTTTTGTGACCACAACAAAGGTAATAATAAGTGTTATCCTTATAGCCACTCTTGTAGCAGACAGCATTAGCTGCTAACAAGAAGCAGCTGTGTGTTTTGTTCGCTGCATGTTTAAGATAGCCTACAAGTGTCTGGAGTCCACTTTAACCCATACGGACCCCCACATCCAGGACCGGATCACCTGCCACCTCATAGGTTTGAATAAATTAGACACTGGAGACTGTCTTACAGGCAGGCTATGGGCAGTTTAGAAACCTGTCGTCCAATGACATCATTCGGCAGATTTTTTTAACAATATATTTTTGAAAAAAGGTTTTTTATTTTTATCTGGAGAACGATGGCTGCCGTCTTTGCATTGCAACATTTCAGTTTCTGTTAGCTCGCATTCCCCATCGATATGACATTGGAGGACATTTCTGAACTGCCCACAGCCACACTGCCACAGTAGAAAAAATTAGTGGTATTTTATCAGGTACATAGTGTGGACCTGTTATATGAAGATAACATTTAAAAGTGGTGAAGCGGTCTTTTAATGAAGTCATTCATTTAAAAAAAAATGAAGTTAAGTTGTATGAAATTCTTGTGGTTAACATAGTCGTTGCAAAAATATGAATTAGAGTTCCATGGTCGGAGTTCTGCTCTGGTTTTGGTGAGATATGTTGACACATTTCTAAAATATTAGCGCATCCATCATTCTTTTTTGACCCTCTATTACAGGGAACTACGTTTTTTGTGTCTATCACTATGCCAAAAAGTAGTTGTGGTACTGTATATCCATACATATAATGTACCCTCAAAATGTACCCTCAAACCTGCTGACCTGTGCACAGTTAAGGCCACCAGCACACAGGTGTGTTCCAGTACACGGCTATACATAGACATTGTCAATACTAGATAACCTGTCCCTAGAACCTCACTTTCCAATTGGTTGAGTGACATGCAAGACGAGACAACACCTACCAACTTCATTAGACATACTGGACAGACAGCCAGGGCCGCCCTTACCCTCTCTCCCCTCACCTCAGCTCTCCCCTCTTATCTCCCTTACCTGCTACCTGCCGGACCATGTGCCCACTCCTCTCTCTCTCTCTCGTCGTATCTTGTAAGCCACATTAAACGTCTATAGTTAACTTTTCATTATTTGTAGATCTAAAGTTTATGTATAGCCTATATGTACCAATCGTATTGCACAAGCGGCTCTCTTATAGGCCTGTGCGCAGTTTGTTAATGATTTGGCTATTGCCCAGGCAGTGGCATTCTTTACTGGTCAGGACTTGGCCAGACCAACATCTTTCCCTTACAGAGACGCTGTTTGACCTGTTGTAAAGATAACTGCTATCTTCATATATCCTGTAGGTCTGTAACCTTTAACATGTCCAGTTGTTTCATTGTTAGCACACACACACACACACACATGCACTCTCATGCACACTCACATGCTGTCCTGAGCGAGGACACATGCACACACACACACACACACCACACACACACACACACACACACACACACACACACACACACACACACACACACACACACACACACACACACGCATAGCCACACATACATCCGCACACGCACACACGCACATACGTACATAGACACACCTACTGACACACACACACACACACGCCCACATGCACACACATTTGTTTTGAGATATAACCTGTAAGTTTTGGGAGACTGGAGAGACTCAGAGGGACGGGAGAGATGCAGCCAGACACAGGGAGAGACACTCTCTCTCTCTCTCTCTCTCTCTCTCTCTCTCTCTCTCTCTCTCTCTCTCTCTCTCTCTCTCTCTCTCTCTCTCCCTCCCTCTTTGCAATTATGCTGTTGTCACAATATGCTTGTAAGATCTCTGCTCTGAGTCAAGTCACTATGCTTGATTGAAAATGAAGAGACCACGATGAGACAACAAAGAAAATGCCTTCGATCTCCTTCCTTCTTGATGCCATAAATATGACCTTCTCCCGGGCGTGCCAGGCGCCCGGAAAGCACCCGATGACCGCCATGCTATCCGGCACCAGAAACTTCACTATAGCCTTGCTTTTTTGCCAGTTTTTGTCATTTTTCGAAAATCCTCAAAATCATAAAAAACGGTAAGGCTATAGCCTTGCGTTTTTTTCAAAATTTCGACATTTTTCGAAAATGCTCAATAATGCTCAAAACGATGAAAAAAAGCACGCTGAGCAAAACCGTAAGGCTATATAGCCTTGCTTTTTTGCCAGTTTTAGTCATTTTTCGAAAATCCTCAAAATCATGAAAAACTGTAAAGCTATAGCCTTGCGTTTTTTTCAAAATTTCGACATTTTTCGAAAATGCTCAATAATGCTGAAAACGATGAAAAAAAGCATGCTGAGCAAAACCGTAAGGCTATAGCCTTGCTTTTTTGCCAGTTTTAGTCATTTTTCGAAAATCCTCGAAATCATGAAAAAACGGTAAGGCTATAGCCTTGCGTTTTTTTTCAAAATTTAGACATTTTAAAAAAAAATGCTCAAAAATGCTCAAAACGATGAAAAAAAGCATGCTGAGCAAAACCGTAAGGCTATAGCCTTGCTTTTTTGCCAGTTTTAGTCATTTTTCGAAAATCCTCGAAATCATGAAAAACGGTAAGGCTATAGCCTTGCGTTTTTTTTTCAAAATTTCGACATTTTTCGAAAATGCTCAAAAATGTTAAAAACGATGAAAAAAAGCATGCTGAGCAAAAGTGTAAGGCTATAGCCTTGCTTTTTTTTTTGCCAGTTTTAGTCATTTTTCGAAAATCCTCGAAATCATGAAAAACGGTAAGGCTATAGCCTTGCGTTTTTTTCAAAATTTCGACATTTTTTTAAAAAGCTCAAAAATGCTCAAAACGATGGAAAAAAGCATGCTGAGCAAGGCCGTAAGGGTATAGCCTTGCTTTTTTGCCAGTTTTTGTCATTTTTCGAAAATCCTCAAAATCATGAAAAACGGTAAGGCTATAGCCTTGTGTTTTTTTTTTCAAATTTTCGTAAATTTTCGAAAATGCTCAAAAATGCTCAAAACGATGAAACACAGCATGCTGTGATAGACCGTAAGGCTATAGCCTTGCTTTTTTGCCAGTTTTTGTCATTTTTCGAAAATGTTCAAAAATGCTCAAAATGATGAAAAAAAAGCATGCTGTGCAAGACCGTTAGGCTATAGCCTTGCTTTTTTTTGCTAGTTTATGTGATTTTTTGAAAATCCTCAAAATCATGAAAAACGGTAAAGCCATAGCCTTGCGTTTTTTTTTTTGTTTTTTTGTTTTTTCAAAATTTTGACATTTTTCAAAAATGCTCAAAAATGCTCAAAACGATGAAACACAGCATGCTGTGATAGACCGTAAGGCTATAGCCTTGCGTTTTTTTTTTTTCTCCAAAATTTCGACATTTTTTTTTAAATGCTCAAAAATGCTCAAAATGATGGAAAAAAGCATGCTGAGCAAGGCCGTAAGGCTATAGCCTTGCTTTTTGCCAGTTTTTGTCATTTTTCGAAAATCCTCAAAATCATGAAATACGGTAAGGCTATAGCCTTGTGTTTTTTTCAAAATTTCGACATTTTTCGAAAATGCTCAATAATGCTCAAAACGATGAAAAAAAGCATGCTGAGCAAGGCCGTAAGGCTATAGCCTTGCTTTTTTTTTGCCAGTTTTTGTCATTTTTCGAAAATCCTCAAAATCATGAAAAACAGTAAGGCTATAGCCTTGCGTTTTTTTTTTTCAAAATTTCGACATTTTTCGAAAATGCTCAAAAATGCTCAAAACGATGAAAAAAAGCATGCTGAGCAAAACCGTAAGGCTATAGCCTTGCTTTTTTGCCAGTTTTAGTCATTTTTCGAAAATCCTCGAAATCATGAAAAACGGTAAGGCTATAGCCTTGCGTTTTTTTCAAAATTTTGACATTTTTCAAAAATGCTCAAAAATGCTCAAAACGATGAAAAAAAGCATGCTGAGCAAAACCGTAAGGCTATAGCCTTGCTTTTTTGCCAGTTTTAGTCATTTTTCGAAAATCCTCGAAATCATGAAAAACGGTAAGGCTATAGCCTTGCGTTTTTTTCAAAATTCTGACATTTTTCGAAAATGCTCAAAAATGCTCAAAACGATGAAAAAAAGCATGCTGAGCAAAACTGTAAGGCTATATAGCCTTGCTTTTTTGCCAGTTTTAGTCATTTTTCGAAAATCCTCAAAATCATGAAAAACTGTAAGGCTATAGCCTTGCGTTTTTTTTCAAAATTTAGACATTTTTAAAAAATGCTCAAAAATGCTCAAAACGATGGAAAAAGCATGCTGAGCAAGGCCGTATGGCTATAGCCTTGCTTTTTTGCCAGTTTTTGTCATTTTTCGAAAATCCTCAAAATCATGAAAAACAGTAAGGCTATAGCCTTGCGTTTTTTTTTTCAAAATTTCGACATTTTTTGAAAATGCTCAAAAATGCTCAAAACGATGAAAAAAAGCATGCTGAGCAAAACTGTAAGGCTATACAGTAGCCTTGCTTTTTTACCAGTTTTAGTCATTTTTCGAAAATCCTCGAAATCATGAAAAACGGTAAGGCTATAGCCTTGCGTTTTTTTTTCAAAATTTCGACATTTTTCAAAAATGCTCAAAAATGCTCAAAATGATGAAAAAAAGCATGCTGAGCAAAACCGTAAGGCTATAGCCTTGCTTTTTTGCCAGTTTTAGTCATTTTTTGAAAATCCTCGAAATCATGAAAAACGGTAAGGCTATAGCCTTGCGTTTTTTTCAAAATTTCGACATTTTTCGAAAATGCTCAAAAATGCTCAAAACGATGAAAAAAAGCATGCTGAGCAAAACTGTAAGGCTATAGCCTTGCTTTTTTACCAATTTTAGTCATTTTTCGAAAATCCTCGAAATCATGAAAAACGGTAAGGCTATAGCCTTGCGTTTTTTTCAAAATGTCGACATTTTTTTAAAATGCTCAAAAATGCTCAAAACGATGGAAAAAAGCATGCTGAGCAAGGCCGTAAGGCTATAGCCTTGCTTTTTGCCAGTTTTTGTCATTTTTCGAAAATCCTCAAAATCATGAAAAACGGTAAGGCTATAGCCTTGTGTTTTTTTCAAAATTTCGACATTTTTCAAAAATGCTCAAAAATGCTCAAAATGATGAAAAATGGCATGCTGTGCAAGACCGTAATGCTATAGCCTTGCGCTTTTGCCAGATTTTGTAATTTTTTGTCATTTTTCGAAAAACCTCAAAACGATGAAAAACCGTAAGGCTATAGCCTTTGCGTTTTTTCAAAATTTCGTCATTTTTCGAAAATGCTCAAAAATGCTCAAAATGATGAAAAACGGCATGCTGTGCAAGACCGTAAGGCTATAGCCTTGCACTTTTGCCAGATTTGGTCATTTTTTGTCATTTTTCGAAAAACCTCAAAACGATGAAAAACCGTAAGGCTATAGCCTTTGCGTTTTTTCAAAATTTCGTCATTTTTCGAAAATGCTCAAAAATGCTCAAAATGATGAAAAACGGCATGCTGTGCAAGACCGTAATGCTATAGCCTTGCGTTTTTGCCAGATTTTGTCATTTTTTTTGAAAAACCTCAAAACGATGAAAAACCGTAAGGCTATAGCCTTGCGCTTTTGCCAGATTTTTGTCATTTTTTGTCATTTTTTGAAAAACCTCAAAACGATGAAAAACCGTAAGGCTATAGCCTTTGCGTTTTTTCAAAATTTCGTAATTTTTCGAAAATGCTCAAAAATGCCCAAAATGATGAAAAACGGCATGCTGTGCAAGACCGTAAGACTATAGCCTTGCGCTTTTGCCAGATTTTGTCATTTTTTGTCATTTTTCGAAAAACCTCAAAACGATGAAAAACCGTAAGGCTATAGCCTTTGCGTTTTTTTCAAAATTTCGCCATTTTTCGAAAATGCTCAAAAATGCTCAAAATGATGAAAAACAGCATGCTGTGCAAGACCGTAAGGCTATAGCCTTGCGCTTTTGCCAGATTTTGTCATTTTTTGTCATTTTTCGAAAAACCTCAAAACGATGAAAAACCGTAAGGCTATAGCCTTTGCGTTTTTTCAAAATTTCGACATTTTTCGAAAATGCTCAAAATGATGAAAAACGGCATGCTGTGCAAGACCGTAAGGCTATAGCCTTGCGCTTTTGCCAGATTTTGTAATTTTTTGTCATTTTTCGAAAAACCTCAAAACGATGAAAAACCGTAAGGCTATAGCCTTTGCGTTTTTTCAAAATTTCGACATTTTTCGAAAATGCTCAAAAATGCTCAAAATGATGAAAAACGGCATGCTGTGCAAGACCGTAAGGCTATAGCCTTGCGCTTTTGCCATATTTTGTCATTTTTGTCATTTTTCGAAAAACCTCAAAACGATGAAAAACCGTAAGGCTATAGCCTTTGCGTTTTTTCAAAATTTCGACATTTTTCGAAAATGCTCAAAAATGCTCAAAATGATGAAAAACGGCATGCTGTGCAAGACCGTAAGACTATAGCCTTGCGCTTTTGACAGATTTTGTCATTTTTTGTCATTTTTTGTCATTTTTCGAAAAACCTCAAAACGATGAAAAACCGTAAGGCTATAGCCTTTCCGTTTTTTCAAAATTTCGACATTTTTCGAAAATGCTCAAAAATGCTCAAAATGATGAAAAACGGCATGCTGTGCAAGACCGTAAGGCTATATCCTTGCGCTTTTTCCAGATTTTGTCATTTTTTTGTCATTTTTCGAAAAACCTCAAAACGATGAAAAACCGTAAGGCTATAGCCTTTGCGTTTTTTCAAAATTTCGACATTTTTTGAAAATGCTCAAAAATGCTCAAAATGATGAAAAACGGCATGCTGTGCAAGACCGTAATGCTATAGCCTTGCGTTTTTGCCAGATTTTGTCATTTTTCGAAAAACCTCAAAACGATGAAAAACCGTAAGGCTATAGCCTTTGGGTTTTTTCAAAATTTCGACATTTTTCGAAAATGCTCAAAAATGCTCAAAATGATGAAAAACGGCATGCTGTGCAAGACCGTAAGGCTATAGCCTTGCGCTTTTGCCAGATTTTGTCATTTTTTGTCATTTTTCGAAAAACCTCAAAACGATGAAAAACCGTAAGGCTATAGCCTTTGCGTTTTTTCAAAATTTCGACATTTTTCGAAAATGCTCAAAAATGCTCAAAATGATGAAAAACGGCATGCTGTGCAAGACCGTAATGCTATAGCCTTGCGTTTTTGCCAGATTTTGTTATTTTTTGTCATTTTTCGAAAAACCTCAAAACGATGAAAAACCGTAAGGCTATAGCCTTTGCGTTTTTTTTTCAAAATTTCGACATTTTTTCGAAAATGCTCAAAATGATGAAAAACGGCATGCTGTGCAAGACCGAAAGGCTATAGCCTTGCGCTTTTGCCAGATTTTGTAATTTTTTGTCATTTTTCGAAAAACCTCAAAACGATGAAAAACCGTAAGGCTATAGCCTTGCGTTTTTTCAAAATTTCGACATTTTTCGAAAATGCTCAAAAATGCTCAAAATGATGAAAAACGGCATGCTGTGCAAGACCGTAAGGCTATAGCCTTGCGCTTTTGCCAGATTTTGTCATTTTTGTCATTTTTCGAAAAACCTCAAAACGATGAAAAACCGTAAGGCTATAGCCTTTGCGTTTTTTCAAAAATCGACATTTTTCGAAAATGCTCAAAAATGCTCAAAATGATGAAAAACGGCATGCTGTGCAAGACCGTAATGCTATAGCCTTGCGCTTTTGACAGATTTTGTCATTTTTTGTCATTTTTCGAAAAACCTCAAAACGATGAAAAACCGTAAGGCTATAGCCTTTGCGTTTTTTCAAAATTTCGACATTTTTCGAAAATGCTCAAAAATGCTCAAAATGATGAAAAACGGCATGCTGTGCAAGACCGTAAGGCTATATCCTTGCGCTTTTTCCAGATTTTGTCATTTTTTGTCATTTTTCGAAAAACCTCAAAACGATGAAAAACCGTAAGGCTATAGCCTTTGCGTTTTTTCAAAATTTCGACATTTTTCGAAAATGCTCAAAAATGCTCAAAATGATGAAAAACGGCATGCTGTGCAAGACCGTAATGCTATAGCCTTGCGTTTTTGCCAGATTTTGTCATTTTTCGAAAAACCTCAAAACGATGAAAAACCGTAAGGCTATAGCCTTTGGGTTTTTTCAAAATTTCGACATTTTTCGAAAATGCTCAAAAATGCTCAAAATGATGAAAAACGGCATGCTGTGCAAGACCGTAAGGCTATAGCCTTGCGCTTTTGCCAGATTTTGTCATTTTTTGTCATTTTTCGAAAAACCTCAAAACGATGAAAAACCGTAAGGCTATAGCCTTTGCGTTTTTTTCAAAATTTCGACATTTTTTGAAAATGCTCAAAAATGCTCAAAATGATGAAAAACGGCATGCTGTGCAAGACCGTAATGCTATAGCCTTGCGTTTTGCCAGATTTGTTATTTTTTGTCATTTTTCGAAAAAACCTCAAAACGATGAAAAAACCGTAAGCTATAGCCTTTGCGTTTTTTCAAAATTTCGACATTTTTCGAAAATGCTCAAAAATGCTCAAAATGATGAAAAACGGCATGCTGTGCAAGACCGTAAGGCTATAGCCTTGCACTTTTGCAGATTTTGTCATTTTTTGTCATTTTTCGAAAAACCTCAAAACGATGAAAAACCGTAAGGCTATAGCCTTTGCATTTTTTCAAAATTTCGACATTTTTCGAAAATGCTCAAAAATGCTCAAAATGATGAAAAACGGCATGCTGTGCAAGACCGTAAAGCTATAGCCTTGCGCTTTTGCCAGATTTTGTCATTTTGTGTCATTTTTCGAAAAACCTCAAAACGATGAAAAACCGTAAGGCTATAGCCTTTGCGTTTTTTCAAAATTTCGACATTTTTCGAAAATGCTCAAAAATGCTCAAAATGATGAAAAACGGCATGCTGTGCAAGACCGTAATGCTATAGCCTTGCGTTTTTGCCAGATTTTGTTATTTTTTGTCATTTTTCGAAAAACCTCAAAACGATGAAAAACCGTAAGGCTATAGCCTTTGCGTTTTTTTCAAAATTTCGACATTTTTCGAAAATGCTCAAAAATGCTCAAAATGATGAAAAACGGCATGCTGTGCAAGACCGTAAGGCTATAGCCTTGCGCTTTTGCCAGATTTTGTCATTTTTGTCATTTTTTTTTTCGAAAAAAACCTCAAAACGATGAAAAACCGTAAGGCTATAGCCTTTGCATTTTTTCAAAATTTCGACATTTTTCGAAAATGCTCAAAAATGCTCAAAATGATGAAAAACGGCATGCTGTGCAAGACCGTAAGACTATAGCCTTGCGCTTTTGCCAGATTTTGTCATTTTTTGTCATTTTTCGAAAAACCTCAAAACGATGAAAAACCGTAAGGCTATAGCCTTTGCGTTTTTTCAAAATTACGACATTTTTCGAAAATGCTCAAAAATGCTCAAAATGATGAAAAACGTCATGCTGTGGAAGACCGTAAGGCTATAGCCTTGCGTTTTTGCCAGATTTTGTTATTTTTCGAAAAACCTCAAAACGATGAAAAACCGTAAGGCTATAGCCTTTGCGTTTTTTCAAAATTTCGCATTTTTCGAAAATGCTCAAAAATGCTCAAAATGATGAAAAACGGCATGCTGTGCAAGACCGTAAGGCTATAGCCTTGCGCTTTTGCCAGATTTTGTCATTTTTTGTCATTTTTCGAAAAACCTCAAAACGATGAAAAACCGTAAGGCTATAGCCTTTGCGTTTTTTCAAAATTTCGACATTTTTTGAAAATGCTCAAAAATGCTCAAAATGATGAAAAACGGCATGCTGTGCAAGACCGTAATGCTATAGCCTTGCGTTTTTGCCAGATTTTGTATTTTTTGTCATTTTTCGAAAAACCTCAAAACGATGAAAAACCGTAAGGCTATAGCCTTTGCGTTTTTCAAAAATTTCGACATTTTCGAAAATGCTCAAAAATGCTCAAAAATGAATGAAAACGGCATGCTGTGCAAGACCGTAAGGCTATAGCCTTGCACTTTTGCCAGATTTTGTCATTTTTTGTCATTTTCGAAAAAACCTCAAAACGATGAAAAACCGTAAGGCTATAGCCTTTGCATTTTTTTCAAAATTTCGACATTTTTCGAAAATGCTCAAAAATGCTCAAAATGATGAAAAACGGCATGCTGTGCAAGACCGTAAGACTATAGCCTTGCGCTTTTGCCAGATTTTGTCATTTTTTGTCATTTTTCGAAAAACCTCAAAACGATGAAAAACCGTAAGGCTATAGCCTTTGCGTTTTTTCAAAATTACGACATTTTTCGAAAATGCTCAAAAATGCTCAAAATGATGAAAAACGGCATGCTGTGCAAGACCGTAAGGCTATAGCCTTGCGTTTTTGCCAGATTTTGTTATTTTTCGAAAAACCTCAAAACGATGAAAAACCGTAAGGCTATAGCCTTTGCGTTTTTTCAAAATTTCGCATTTTTCGAAAATGCTCAAAAATGCTCAAAATGATGAAAAACGGCATGCTGTGCAAGACCGTAAGGCTATAGCCTTGCGCTTTTGCCAGATTTTGTCAATTTTTTGTCATTTTTCGAAAAACCTCAAAACGATGAAAAACGTAAGGCTATAGCCTTTGCGTTTTTTCAAAATTTCGACATTTTTTGAAAATGCTCAAAAATGCTCAAAATGATGAAAAACGGCATGCTGTGCAAGACCGTAATGCTATAGCCTTGCGTTTTTGCCAGATTTTGTTATTTTTTTGTCATTTTTCGAAAAACCTCAAAACGATGAAAAACCGTAAGGCTATAGCCTTTGCGTTTTTTCAAAATTTCGACATTTTTCGAAAATGCTCAAAAATGCTCAAAATGATGAAAAACGGCATGCTGTGGCAAGACCGTAAGGCTATAGCCTTGCGACTTGCCAGATTTTGTCATTTTTGTCATTTTTCGAAAAAACCTCAAAACGATGAAAACCGTAAGGCTATAGCCTTTGCATTTTTTCAAAATTTCGACATTTTTCGAAAATGCTCAAAAATGCTCAATGATGAAAAACGGCATGCTGTGCAAGACCGTAAGGCTATAGCCTTGCGCTTTTGCCAGATTTTGTCATTTTTTTGTCATTTTTCCGAAAACCTCAAAACGATGAAAAACCGTAAGGCTATAGCCTTTGCGTTTTTTCAAATTACGACATTTTGCCATTTTTCGAAAATGCTCAAAATGCTCAAAATGATGAAAAACGCATGCTGTGGAAGACCGTAAGCTATAGCCTTGCGTTTTTGCCAGATTTTGTTATTTTTTCGAAAAACCTCAAAACGATGAAAAACCGTAAGGCTATAGCCTTTGCGTTTTTTCAAAATTTCGCATTTTTTCGAAAATGCTCAAAAATGCTCAAAATGATGAAAAACGGCATGCTGTGCAAGACCGTAAGGCTATAGCCTTGCGCTTTTGCCAGATTTTGTCATTTTTTGTCATTTTTCGAAAAAAACCTCAAAACGATGAAAAACCGTAAGGCTATAGCCTTTGCGTTTTTTCAAAATTTCGACATTTTTCGAAAATGCTCAAAAATGCTCAAAATGATGAAAAACGGCATGCTGTGCAAGACCGTAAGGCTATAGCCTTGCGTTTTGCCAGATTTTGTATTTTTTTTCGAAAAACCTCAAAACGATGAAAAACCGTAAGGCTATAGCCTTTGCGTTTTTTCAAAATTTCGCATTTTTCGAAAATGCTCAAAAATAATCAAAATGATGAAAAACGGCATGCTGTGCAAGACCGTAATGCTATAGCCTTGCGTTTTTGCCAGATTTTGTTATTTTTTCGAAAAACCTCAAAACGATGAAAAACCGTAAGGCTATAGCCTTTGCGTTTTTTCAAAATTTCGACATTTTTCGAAAATGCTCAAAAATGCTCAAAATGATGAAAAACGGCATGCTGTGCAAGACCGTAAGGCTATAGCCTTGCGCTTTTGCCAGATTTTGTCATTTTTTGTCATTTTTCGAAAAACCCTCAAAACGATGAAAAACCGTAAGGCTATAGCCTTTGCGTTTTTTCAAAATTTCGACATTTTTCGAAAATGCTCAAAAATGCTCAAAATGATGAAAAACGGCATCTGTGCAAGACCGTAAGGCTATAGCCTTGCACTTTTGCCAGATTTTGTAATTTTTTGTCATTTTTCGAAAAACCACCTCAAAACGATGAAAAACCCGTAAGGCTATAGCCTTTGCGTTTTTTCAAAATTTCGCCGGATTTTTCGAAATGCTCAAAAATGCTCAAAATGATGAAAAACGGCATGCTGTGCAAGACCGTAAGGCTATAGCCTTGCGCTTTTGCCAGATTTTGTCATTTTGTGTCATTTTTCGAAAAACCTCAAAACGATGAAAAACCGTAAGGCTATTGCCTTTGCGTTTTTCTCCATTTTTCCAAAAATTTTTCG
>CM076975.1:26074882-26093011 GCA_039105355.1 Benthosema pterotum
TCAGTCAGTCAGTCAGTCAGTCAGTCAGTCAGTCAGTCAGTCAGTATCGTAATGGACTGTAATGTAACACTAAACGACCCCCCCCCCCCCCCCCCCCCCCCCAACAGCAACCACGCACAGAGAGAGAGAGGAGAGATAGAGAGAGAGGGAGAGAGAGAGAGAGCTGCAGTCATTTGTCCATCTGTCTGTATAGGACAACAACTCCCTCCCTGGAAATGTACAATTAAACACACTTGAATAATGAAAAACATTTTCATGTGTAACATCTGCTTGGTATGACAGCAAGGGTCTGCTCTTTTGTAGACATACCGGTATAAACAAACAAAAACTCAACTCATTATCTTATCTCATCCATCCATCCATCCATCCATCCATCCATCCATCCATCCATCCATCCATCCGCCTGTCCGATCTTTCTCTCTTCATCCCTCGCTCTCTCCACCGTCTCTGTTCTTCACCAACTCCTTCCCTCATTCTGCCATCTTTCCTTCCTCTACCCATCCATACTTCCATCCATCCCTCCATCTCCTCTTTCCTCCATCATCCACTCGCAGTGACTCAGTCAGCACTTCTTCTGAAAATGTCTCCACATCTCTCTCCCTCCCTCCCTCCCTCTGGGGAATGGCAGGGGGTTTTCCTCTCCTCTCCACATGCAGCTGTGGTTCATTTATTATCTGGTGTCTGTTGGGCTGAACTAATGCTTTGTCTCCAGGAGACACTGGGGCTACTGCCTTGAACATCTGTCTGCACTGGCTCTGGAGGTAAGTAGGTTACTAGGTATACAATCTACAGACCTGAGCTCCATTATACTGCAATTGGGGGTCCTTGCAATACATTTTCTAAAGAAAATTGTTAGTATTTACAAACATTTTTTAGAACTGACCTCAGGTCTTAAGTAACACATGCTGCCACGGAGGTTCCCGGACATCAAAAAATACATGAATTTCCCTGCTATCGATAGTGATTCTGTCATTAAATGCCATTGACATTGAAAGGATAATTTATGTCATGTGTCTGAGCATGGCCAATAAGGGACCACCATTTTTGGTGACGTAACTAAGGGTCCTGCTGGTCGACAAAATAAGGTAGAAACGGTGAAAAGCACTGGTGGTGGTGGAAGAATTAATGAATTCAGTCATCAATGTGATTCACGGGTTAAAGCTGACTCTGGTGGTGCCAAAGCGTCTCCATGTCTGCGGGCAAACCATTCCATGTTAACTGCTGCAGTAAACCTGCATGTGGAGCTACAGCTCTGCTGGGGTAGCAATGAACGGACCCTGGGAAAGTATTTCAAGGACAACCAAGAAGCTACAGCACTGAACCCCTAGTAGTCTAGCCTGTTGAAAACCCCTATCCTAAAGGACCAAAACCTAACCACAAAGCTAATGTTGGTCTTAGTCAATAGCCACATGTTTTGAGGCCTGCGCAAATATGGGGTCCGAAGGCCAGACTATGATTCTACTGTATGAGGTCATACTATGACTATGTGCTGGTTGTGGTTTTCTGTTTTGGTTATATTTAACAAAGACTAATTCAAAACCAGTTGATATGATATATGGTATCTTCTTAAAGTTATGCATGACAAAAATAAATAACATCAGATAATAAAACACTGGATTTTTCAAAAGAAACATACAAACTGATGAAACATTTAATTGGATGCAGTCTGTGTAATGTTCATGATACAATGTCATAGTGAGAACACGCCGATTTGTTCCATCTGAATGTAGTGAGTCAACACAATGGGTGTGCGTGTGTGCATGCGTGCGTGCGTGTGCGTGCGTGCGTGTTAAACGGGCAGGTGAAGAGGTCAACTGAAGCCACAAAGTCCCACAGATGCAGTAACCGTGACGACAGTTATGATGATGTATGAGAACCAGATCCCCATACCCCCGAGACTCGTCCGTTCGCTCAGCAATATTTGAAACACTTTAAAAGATTTTATGCTTTGGTACTTTTGAAAATGGCATGATGTACAAGCTCAGAAGGTGCTGGATCACTGCTATTCTCTGCCTCTGACCACCACTGGTCCTTGAGAGGGATAAATGATGCAGAGCTGGTTAACAGGGTGTAACTCTTTGATAGCGCAAAAATGAAACCAAATGGACCCTTGCGGGTCCATTTGGTTTCATGTTTACACTCTCAAGAGTTAAAATATTCATCATCTGAAGTCTACATAACTAGAGACTGTAGAAGAATGGTCATTTTGATCTGTATGTTTGTCTGTTTTGTTTTGAGCCGAAATCCACACTGGAATTGTGGATAAAAGCAGAAAGAATCTTTAGTTTTGGGGTCTGTGGGGCTAAAATGTTCTCAAATGGTGGTCTGTGGCTTAAATGCTGAATAAATAGTGGGTGCTGGTATCGAAATTGTTGAAAACCCCTGCTCTATAGTAGTAGTCTAGTATGACTGTATACTGTACTGTGCTATATGAAGACATCACACTGCCTACAGGGAGGAGAGGAGGGTGTATTACACACTGTATCGATCTACACATGAAATGGAGAGGAATTATATGGTGCATCAGTCACCATGGCTCACATGCACTTCACACCACACATGGACTATAGAGAACGGTCTATTATTACTCATTATTACACTGCTCTGTTCAATGAGCCACTGGTTAACACAGCTTTCATGTCAAGAAGTTGGTACCAATCAAAAACCCTTTGAAGAGAATAATGACAGAGACAGACCGCCATGAGAAAAGATCTTTATGGCTCTGGGCAGTGATTCTCAATGTGTTTAAAGGGGATTTCCACTCATTTTCAACATTTTACTGTCATTAATATACATTAGAGACGTTGTGTGGAAATAACAAAAAAGGTTAAACCCATTCTGTGATTTTTAGAAATAGAGATAAAAGAAAGTGGAAGTCGATTAAAAAGGGGAGATGACCCTCAGCACATTGCTCTTTAAAGGTAATAGAGGCAAACTTTTAGCCAAAAAATCTAAATAGATATATATATTTGCCCTTTTCCCCTCTATGTTGCTTCTAATTTGATGCTGCAGCTGTTTCTCTGCAGAGAGACACTTACTTTGTTCTGCACATTGGTCGTGCTCAGAGAAGGCGGTGCTAATGTGAGAGGGGGAGGGGGTTGTGTGGGGTGAGGCAGTGTTTTAGCCACTCACAGCACAGCAATGACAGTTTCATAATGAGCCAATAGAGTGGAGGTGAGGTGGAGCTAGATTCTATGTACAAATGTGCCATTTTCACGCAAATGTTTTGGACATTAACACATGCATGAATAGTACATCCATGCATATTTTTATGTGTGCTTGACTGTGCACGATATTAATGTGGGTTCTGTGTGTGTGTGTGTGTGTTGTGTGTGGTGGGGGGGGGGGAGGGGGGGGGGGCACGCACTGTACAACTGTCACAGTTGAGCAGTTTTCTGATTGAGCCGATGTGACACATTAATGAACAACGCAGGCTAGAAACAGAATGACACAGTGAGAGAGACTGAGAGAGGTAGAGGCAGAGAGAGAGAGGGGGCATGGGGGTCAGTTTGTCTAATAACACTATCCATCCATCTTTCAAATCTCCATCCATCCCAACCATCCTCTCCTCTCCTCCCTCCAAAGTGACACTGTCATCAGCAGGTGGACTGCAATGTGATTATGAGAGTGGCATTCATATTTCATACATATGGAGGCCGCTTTAAACATTTATATTTCTCTCTAAATTTCTCAGCGAGGAGAAGAGAGAGAACATTATAGGATCAGAGCAGAGGAAAGGAGACCATCTCTAGACTGATATTACATGGCATATTATATTCCATGATACAAAGTGACTAACTGTCATCGTGTGACTGACATAAACACAGTGCGACAACAGTGTGTAATCAACTTTAATTCTGTACTTACTAGTGGTTGTTGTTGTTATTGTTGTTGTTGTGACTAACACAATGCCTCAGATCATTAGAACGTCCATCAATCTGTTTAGTCTATTCTTAACACTATCAGCCTAGGGAGACAGACCGACAGATGGAACCCAAACTGCATATTGTATAATTTGTGTTGCAGATTCCACAGATATTTCATAAATAGCTTCATAGACACGTTTGGCAGCACTGTCGTCAGCTTTGGATTCACTGTAATGTCTATATTCAGACACAACCACCGTGGACACATCATAAACTTGACTTTTCACTCTGTACTAACTTGGTCTGCTATTTTTTCCCCTCGACACCAAACCTGAGTCTGAGCTGAAAATAGTGGCATGAAGTTCTCTTCAGAATAGGGATGCTATAGGGTTATATAGGGAAGTACTTTTTGTAAAACCACCACCAAGCACTCCTGTTCCTATGAGACATTTCACCATTTTAGCAAAGCATATATATGTGAATGACATTCAGAGGATTTAGAACAATGTGGTTTTAGATATTTTAGGTTTTTAGCAGTCATAGACACTACTTGTGGATACGAGGAGGACTGTGTTACTGAGACAACATGTAGTCCAGGAAGTAGTATCAATGGCATCAGAGACACTGGGCTCACTGCTAAAAACTTAATTATCTAAAAACACATGTTATACTCATAAAGACCCCTAGGAAAGTGGCATCTAAATGGCATTAACATTTTTTTGTTGCAAAAACAGTGAAATTTAAGGTGCAAGACAAGATTTGTCTTTGATTTGCTACATGTTCCTATTGCAGACTTTGGCCATAGTAGAGCAGTCAGTATTTGGTCACTCAGTCCCGTGTGGATGGGATGAGTTATCTGACTGTGTGATGCAGCCTCTCCTTGTGTGGGGAGAGGGTGGTGTAGAAATACAGATTGTAGAAAAAAAATAACCTAATGTTCTGCCTGTGTAACTCCATGTCCTCTGGGGAAGTCACTGTACTGTTCCAGTCCAGTTCTGACTCATGTCCATGTGTGTCCATCATTAGTTGGATAGTAGAGTGAACCGTGGCTAATTGGACTAGTAATTAGGAACAGACAACTTATAGTGCCCTAATACAATATAAAAACTGTCTGTCTGTCTGTCTGTCTGTCTGTCTGTCTGTCTGTCTGTCTGTCTGTCTGTCTGTCTGTCTGTCTGTCTGTCTGTCTGTCTGTCTGTCTGTCTGTCTGTCTGTCTGTCTGTCTGTCTGATTTACACTCCAGCTTAGACAGGCAGTGCTGCTGCTTGCCAAAAATAATCTACAAGCTAACAATGTGTCATGGCCTATATACAGTAGATTCATTCTTTTTGGCAAGCGACACTCTCCCCACAATGATGTGGGAGATATATCATTGCAGTCAGATAGAATCCTCTTATTTCCAAACGTCGCTTTATGTTTTGTTTTTCACTTTTTCCCCCAAAATAATAACCTGATAACAACACAAGAAGCTGAAGCTGATTTGCAAGCTCGAAGCACAGTGCACAGTGCACAATCATCAGCTCTCTCACACGTCACATGCAGGGGCGTGACCAGGGGGCCAGGAGAAAATGGTATGGGGGGGCTTCATCGCCCGTGTTGCTTCGCGCCACAGGCAATGAAACCGCACCCATACCATTTTTGGTGACAGTACTTTTTTAGCCAAGTAAAGCATCAATAATAACATCAGTTGTTGTTGTTGAAGTTGCAACAGACACGCAGCATGCATAAAGCTAAAGGTCTGCCTCAGAGAGTTTTCTGTTTTCAATGATGAAATGCTGTAGTTAGTTAGTAGCAGTAGTAGTGTTTCAAATCATTTTGAATATAAGCGCTTTAATTTGAAATATCTTTGAAATTTTGGTTGTTTTGCATGCCATCATGTTTGGTGGGGCAGACTGGGCATTTAGGGGGGCATTGCCCCCCATGCCTATGCCTAGATCCGCCCCTGGGCGTGACCTGAACCATCCGTTGTACTGTATCCTCTGTACCCAGGCATTCGGGATAGACAGTCACAGGCTCTCAAATGAAGTAAAAGCTATAAAGGGGAGTGTGATCATTTTTGGACCAAGAAAAGATGATGAGATGAGAGTTTTTTGGCAAGAAGTGGGTCTGTCAATGATATCAGATGAACTTGAAAGAACACAACAAGAATACGTGCTTTGAAGTTTGATCAGTCTCAAACTGTGCTAATCTATTCTAATCATGAATACAATGTCACAACAGGTCATTACACATGCCTCACAGTATTCTACCTGGGCAAGGAGCATTTTACCCTTCCATGTTGCCATCTATCCATTAGTCAGCTAGTATCTATCCTGGTAAAGTTCAGTATATCCATGTATATCAAACTTTTTGCTATTTTATTTGGATCTCTTTCTGTTATTCCATGTTCCGTTCTACTTTATTCTGTCTTTGTCTATTTTCTTCTCTGGTTCCTGTGCCTCTGTAGTGTTCTATCTATGGCCGCTATGCCAGTGTGTCAGGGTTTCTGTGCCATAGCCTGCTGCATGGGGATTCTGCATTTATTTTATTTATATCGTTCAAAACAGATTGCTGTCACTCGGCCTAATAAATATGCTGCATCACAGTTATCAGCTAAGCTTTAGCATTTGCCTGTGTCAGTATGTGCATGTAGAGGAAAGAGGCATTTTCCAACATGCATGTACTGTATGTTGCATAATGTTTCGTTTCCGCTACCGTTAATGTCCTCCCTGCGGGGCCTGGTGAGGAGCCCCCACTGGGAGGATGTTAGAAACCCGTGGGGCAACGCTAGCTGCTCGCAGGGTGCCAGTTCCAACTCTTCCTGTAAGTGCGAACATTGAGCCTTCAGAAAAAGCCATTGCGCCCACTCCTTTACACCTGCTGTGATGGTGTGATGTGACAATAATGTTATGCTGGCAGCGTCTCGCTATCGCCGTCTGCCTGGAACGCCTAGAATGTCTCACATCGGTTGGTGAAAAGAGCATAAAGCATTATAAAACATTATATCCCGTTCTTTTTTTAGTTTTTCTTCCATTTTTCCCCCCGCCCCTTGCTTTTCATCGTCTTTGATGTCTTTACGTGTAGGTGGATATTATTGCTGGTCCACAAAACCATTGGGACGCGCTGGGATCTAATGTATGTATGTAGGCCTACTCGTATCCCACCCGTGCCCAGAAGTAGCCTGTACACAACTACACTGTTAAAAAAATCCGTAAAATATAGACAAATAAAGACACATTTTCTGTAAAATTGTGAATGAAACTGATCAGTAATCAGGAATACGGAGGTTTCTTTGTTGCGCATGGCATTGTGGGTAATATTTCCTGCTGCAGCAGCTCGCGTCCGCCATTACACCCTGCCCGCACTGCAGAGCATACACTGGATTTAGCGTCATATTGGAGGAGACAGGTTGGTTGTGTTTAACGCGAACCGGAATGGAGCCACATTTCTCAAACAAAATATATCTCTCGAGTTAAACATTACGTTTTAGTAATTATCCATTCTATCTATTGTGTCTGGCTGGCGGGCTTTCTGTCCTGGTACCCCTCGCTATTGTGTCTGGCTGGCGGGCTTTCTGACTCCTGTTACCCCTCGCTAGTCAGAAAGCCGTCTTTCCCCGGTGAAAAGTAGGACACATTATTTGGTTGATTTTTTTGGAGGCTTCGTGTTGTTGTTCCATGTGGGTGAATAACCCATTGCCGCTGGCCGGCTAAAGTTGGCCTACGTGTTTGTTTTCTTGACCAGGCGGCGACGGGCGGGCGCCGTCTCCCCGACTTTCTGTATCCCAACATATCTGCACCGCCCCGCGCGCGGGGCTGTGTAACAAATCAATGTTATAGGCGGAAAAAAAACATTGGCGAAACTGCTGTTAGTCGGCTCTTTTAACGCCACGGGCCCAGTGTGTGTTTCCTCACGTTATATTGAGCTCATGAATCACATTTAAGTAGTGGTTCGTGTGTTTGTGTGTGTCTATTATTTTGCTTAAACGTTGGCTAAAAGCCTTCATTCTAGCCAGAGCCATCTAGTAGAAGCGTTGCGACATTGAGGGGTCAGAAAACAGCCTGGTCACGTGGTTCATGTACTCGCGCGAGCCCATAGGCTTCAATGCATTCAGTAACTTCTGGCTGTCACTATTCATTGTCACTATCCAATAGAAGTCTATGTAGAGGAGCCGCCATTTAACTGCCCCGTGAAGTGAACGGATTTGGCGCAACTCTGTCTATTTCTAAGGCTCTGATTCTAGCTAGCATGCTAGGCTAGGGAGGGGTGTGTGCGTGCGTGCGTTTTTCCATTCTTTTTCATTATTTCCCATAAGACAAGCAGTGAGAAAAACATGCAGGCCAAAGCAGAAGGTTTTGTCAGATTGCTTATTTGAAGGTATCTGAAAAGTGAATCTGCATCACTGTGGTGACCTGAGTTTATAGCTTTCATATTGATTCTGTTCAAATTCTCTATCCATTTCTTAACCTGGCAAATTCAATCTTTTAAACATGTTGGCTTGTAATATTTGTGGTTTTAACGCCCAGTCTTCGACTGACTACTTGAAACACTGCAGAACACACAGAAATAATAATAATGTGTTTTTTTTATGTGGCCATAGGGATTGTGGAAGGAAGCTTAGCACATACAATAGCCTTGCCGTGCATATGGCACGAACACATGTAGACAGAAGGAGCACACAAACATGGAACCGTAATGTGTCTGTACAGTTAAAGTGCTCATTTAATTTTTGCAGCAGTGAATATGCTGATCTTAAAACTCTTAAGTGTCATTTGAGTGGTCACATAGAGGAGGGTCTGACTGTAACATGTCCCTTTAATGAATGTTCTAAGACGTTTAATGTAAAGTCATCTTTTTCATCACATCTGTCCAGATACCATAAAGGGTGGGATGTTACCAAGTTAGCCCCAGTTCATATATGTGAACTGACAGAACAGTCTTTGCAAGGCGAAGGATCACATGTAGAACCTGAAGAACCTGAAAGTTCTAACGTTGTTGATACAGAACACAGTGATAATTTTGGGATTGATCAACTGAAAGACACCTACACAGAGGGTCTTGCACAGTTTTACTTGGGTTTGCAAGCAAAATATATGGTCCCAGCCTCCACAATAACAGAAATGGCAAATGAAATGAGAACTCTAAGTGATATTCAACAGGAATATACTATGGATGCACTAGCTCGCGAACTTGAGCAGCATGGTGTTCCAAAGGAGACATTAACATCTCTTGGGAATGGTGTATACGAGCAGAGCCCTATGCACACAGCATTATGTGAAAAGGGTCCTTTAAGTACACAACACAGAAGGCTGAAATATTACAAGGCACACTATGACTATGTTGAGCCTGTTGAAGTCTATCTTGGGCGCAATCATAGTGGGCAGAAGAGAGGCATTATCATTACATTCCAGTGCTGGAAACCCTCAGAGTAATTCTGAAACAGCGAGGTATAAATCAGCACAGTCCTAGTCCTAATGTTGAAGATGATGTTCTCTCTGATGTCAATGATGGGTGGGCCATCAAATCTAATCCCATGTTTGCCTCAGACCCACACTGTTTAAAGGTAATGCTGTTTCAGGATGCGTTTGAAGTGGCTAATCCACTCGGATCGGCAAAGACAAAACATAAAGTATTAGGTGTCTACTTCACTCTAGGAAATTTTCATCCACACCAGCGATCAACTGTTGATCAAATTCAGTTGGCATTACTCTGTGTAGAGAAAGATTGTAAAATCTTTGGAATGGATAAGATTTTCAATAAGCTTGTGTCAGATTTGTGTGAGCTGGAGGAAAAGGGCATATCTTTTGATGGAAAGATATATAAAGGAACTGTAGCATGCATAATGGAGATAACCTGGCCCACATGATTGGTGGCTTCACAGAAAATTTCAGCTCAGCTGAATATTTCTGTAGATACTGTTTAGCTACAAAAAAGGAATTTCAGTCTAATCCGCTCACAGTTTTCACTCATAGAAACCCAGCTAACTATAATGAGACTGTGCAGCTTCTGGAAAGTAACGATGATATAGTCATGCATCACGGTGTTAAATGTGACAGTGTTTTCAACAAACTGTCTAACTTTCATGTGTGTCAGCCAGGCCTTCCGCCATGCGTGGCACATGACACCTTTGAGGGAATTGTTGATTACGATTTAGCATTGTGTTTGCAGTTCTTAATCAAAACAGAAAAGTGGTTCAGTTATGAGCTTCTTAATGAAAGACTCCACTTATTCCCTGGTGAAAGCAGTGACAAGCTAAATACAATTCCCACTACAGGAGCAAGGCTTGGAGGGCATGCAGCCCAAAACAGGTGGCTTTTGAGATTCCTTCCTATTCTAGTGCATGACAGAATTGAAGACGCTGACAATGCAGTATGGGAACTGGTACTACTTCTTAGGGAGCTTGTTGAATTTGTCTGTGCACCTCGGCTCTCAGAGTCGCAGATTGCTTACATGAAGGGATTGATTGAACTTTATGTGGAATTGAGGCAAGAGTTATTTCCAAGAGTTCCACTTAGACCGAAACACCCACTACCTGCTTCACTATGCAGACTTGACTTTACAATTTGGCCCACTCATCCACACTTGGACTATGCGCTTTGAATCAAAACATTCTTACTTTAAAAAGGTGCATTAGGGCAAGTAAAAACTTTATAAATGTAACTAAGTCTCTGGCCGATCGACACCAGTTGTTTCAGGCTTATCAGTCTTCCGGTACTTTGTTTAGGCCCGAGGTTCATGTCTCAGACTCCACACGGTTCTATCCAGAGCTTTATGACCAGAACATAAAGAGAGTGGTCGAGGAATTTGATTTGAACTCAAGTAACTCAGTTGTTACAGAGAGACTCCAGGTTAAAGGCACTACATATGCGAATGGCATGCTTGTCTTACTGAGATATACCAAAGGACAACTCGAGTTAGGACAAATAGCAAGTGTTTTTGTGAAAAATGAAACTACTGTCCTACTTTTGCTTCGGGGAAAACTGCCAGCTGGGTACCTGAGCTTGTGGACTATATCTATGAAGTTCATGAAAATGCTTCTGACCTGTTCAGCTGCCATAATCTGAACACACTTGATGATTATTATCCACTTTCTTCTTACCAGAGAGGTGCAAGGTGGCTGATTCCGCTTAAACACACACCAACATGGAGCTTGTGAAAGACTTAGTTAAGAAAGCCATGCCATCGCTCAGTAGCGATCAGATGGCTACACTCATGGCTAGACTGGAGGAATTAGGAGTTCTATCAGTAGATGACCTGACCCTTGTGGACGCCGTGGAGATTAAAGACACTCTGCCACTCATTCAGTGCAAAAGATTCGTCAGAGCTATCCAAGCATTACAAGCAGGTGAGATTTTTCCTCTTTTTCCCCTCACACCCCCAATCCTGCACAATACTGGAGGGTGGAAGACACAGACTTTATCTAGTCTGCGTCTTCCACCCTCCAGTATTGTATAACTATTATTATGTACATAACTCTTGAGTGTACAAATGACACCAAATGGACACTTGTGGGCCATTTGGTTCCACTTGTAGGTTACTCACTCCCTGAGGGTCCTGGCAGACAGCAAACTGCCATGGCCTATGTAAAAAATATGTATATTGGCGATATTAAACTACATCAAGTCTGGGTTATTATACTTAATATGGCTTAACTGTTTTATCCTATTTTTATTTTGTGTTTGTTTTTTGGTGGTGAAATGGCAAAAATGGCAAATCTACAAGCTCACACCTTGCGTTGTGACACATTATTTGGAGAATTTCATAAATATTTAAAACACTGAAGTTACAATCCAAATGGTATATCACCCCCAAACATTAATATTGGACATTAAAAAAAAAAATAATAATATTATATATTATATATATATAAATATATATATATATATATATATATATATATATATATATATATATAATATATATATAATTTATTCAACGTAACTTGCCCAGTCCTACTATGGCCAATATTGTTAAACTGTACATTGAAGTTTGTCTTTTGGAAATGAATACACTGTTCCTCAATGTAAGGTCCCAGGATCACCATTGCAACTCTGAGTTTAACCCTCATGGTTTAATTTGTACAATTCTAGTTTTCTAAATCATGATCTAACTTTCTGAAACTCTAATATTTATCCAAAAATGACAAAAAATAAATAATAAATGAATGTTGCTATTTACTGTACCTTACAATGGGTTCTCGTCCTAACAGGTCCATTTGCATGCCTTAGGACCCAAACCGTACATTGAGGACCAGTGTATTAATTTAATTGGCAACATTGTTGATGTGGTTAATTTATGGAGATGTGTGTCATTCATAGATTCACAAGCTGCACCGCAGTTCACAAGCCCTGGCCCCTCTACACCTGGCCCCTCATCTACACTGGCCACCCATCTACACCTCAGAGTTTTCACCTGCCCCCAACACCACCTGAGACAGCCGACTCCCCGTCCCATGAGACATATTCTGTACCATGGCACAAAATTCCCTCAAAAGTCATGGATGAGTTGCGTGAAAAGAAGTACATAATGGGGAAAGGCAGGCGAGAGATGGTTCGCATCATCACTGAAGATTACCTCCATAAACACCCTGGAAGACCTGGTAGACGAAAGCTGAGGGAACTCGCCAGTATGATTGTAGGACAATATCCTGCCTCCTTCAAGCTGACAGAGCCGTTTGGAAATAAACCGTTTGCAAAAGATGGTTCTGAAACTCTCTTTCGACAGCTGGAACACAGAGTGGAAAATATGAAGAGGACACAAAGCTCACAGAAGAGGCCAGCAGGGGTGAAGGTCCAACAAAGAAAAAGCCAGAAATTCGGATCGGTATGGATGTGTGGAGTGGGATTCTGTCATTGACGGGACTGTGTCTAGAGAAGACCTGCTGTCTAAAGGAGATGAATTGAAACGTGCCTTCCAAACCCGTGATCTTCAGGTGGGTCTGTGACCATTATTTCCTTGTGTTGTATGATTTACTTTTTGATTGAGTAATGTGCAAGTAATTATTTTACAATGGGACGCGCTGTGGACTTGCAGATCGGCTATTCAATATGTATTTTTTGTTTTTGATTTCTCGCTCAAAATGTAATATTTGTATTGAAATTCTAACTGTTGCCTCATATCTTTAGGAGTCATCTGTTCGTAAATTGATGACTGAAACATATCCAATCCAGCGTGAAACCATCAACAATGGAACCGATGTACATACCATGAAGGACGAGTGGCCGTTCCTATTTGAAGTTCCTCACTTGTTGGATCATGCATCTAAACTCCTTGGCTTTTCCGTACAAAACAAGCTGGCACAGGTGTGTTACTGTTATGTTGTGTTGTGTTGTGTTATTATTGTGTTATGCAGCTGCATTGTCTGTAGGAAGGCAAGCCAAACCAAAATAAGTTATATTCTTAAAACTGTACACAATAAAGTAACACCTTGAACCTTGAACAGGAACTTTCCAAAAAGGAAAAGGGCATCGCTGACTTCCTTGACTCCAGAGGGATGAAGACCGGTGAAGGTCCAATTCAGCTCAATCTGTGGCATTGCAAAATACTTCAAGGAAGTCTCTGATCAACTTTTTGCCAAGAAAGAGGTAAATTGTATGGCTTTTAAACTGTAGGCAAGATAATTATTTATATCCAGTGGTGGACAAAGTACTCAACCAAAGTACTCAGTACTGATTTGAAGTATAGATAATCAAATCGAACCATCATATTTGACCCACCTTGTGCTGTTGATATTCTTTAAACGTTGTAAAAACATCTCTTCCGAAATAAAATCAGTTAAATCCTACTTTGAGTTTGTGTACATTGGAAATGTCAAATCATCAATTCATGTCTTTTTATTTTTATTTCTCCAAAATAGATCTCCACAGATCCTGAAGAAGACGGAGTCCCATTGACCCCATGCATCCTTGTCAGAGGTTTGTAGTTAATCATTTTTGCATCCCAACAAGCTTGAAGATATGTTTTTTAGTTATATTAATAAGACAATTTGTTTTGCTCAAAATATAGGAGCATATCCTGTTTTTGTAAATGGTGGTCAAAATTGTTGATTATTAGAGCCTAAATCCTTACAAATAAGTATAATTGTATTTAAAGCATTTTTTGCTTGTCAACATTACCTGTGTATGAAAGATTTGACGCATGTAAGTTATTTATTTTTTAAATTATTATTACTATATTATTTTTTTGTTATCTGTGTTTAAGGTGACCAGAAATTCAAGATTGCTGTTGATCGGGAGTTGTCAACGACCACATCACCTCCCCCATTGTGGCCCTGAGCTACGTCTTCGCCCATTTTTTGTCTACAATGTAGAATACCCACAGAAGATGGCTCTTACCCTGGAATTCATGCAAAGGTAAGGCACTCATTGTTTGCAAATGTTAAGCTGGGGTATTCAGATTCGGAGACCTGAGTGCTTCCCACCGGACAACACTTGTATACGGCATCCTATCATCTTCCTTTAGGTATCCCATTCTACAATCAAGCTCGAGCCTATAATATTGCTCCTTTACAGGGGTCTGCAATGTTTTTTCATCCCAAGGGCCCCTTAGCTGAGAGAGCGATGTGGCCTACATACAGTTGTTTCAAAATAAATAGCAGTCTGTTTAAGAAATTGAGTAAAGCCCAAAATCCTTATAGTGGTTTTTATTTCCATGCATTGGGAACACTGTACATCATATTCTAAATCAAAACATGAAGAAAAAGGCAGAAATTATTTAATTATTTTACAGAAAATGAAGAAAAATGAACATTGGACTGTTCAAAAAAAATAGCAGTGTCTACATTTTACTTTATAAACTCAAATATTTGCTGTATTAACTGAAAAATATCCAGGATTCAGCATTCCTGTGAATCACTAAACTAATATTTAGTTGTATATACCACTGTTTTTTGAGAACCGCTTCACATCTGTATTGCATGGAGTCAACCAACTTCTGACATCTTTGAACAGGTATTCCAGCCAAGGATGATTTGACAACGTTCCATAATTAATCTGCATTTCTTGGTTTGCCTCAGAAAACAGCATTTTTTAATGTCATTACTTTGTAGTACCTAAAATTGTATTGCAGATTAAAACTTTTCATAGATTTCATATCTGTTTGACAGCACTGTGCTCACAAACAGAGCGCATCATTGCATCATCATGGCTTACCATTCCTAAACTCCATAGTGTTCTTAATTTCACTTTCTCCCTGATCAACTGTGAAATGTGTAGAGGGTACTAGAAGCATCAAGCCTCTATATATAGGCCTACTGGTGCCATCTAGTGGCTGTACAAAAAAAATTGTACAGCCAGAAATTGAATGGTGCAGCTGCTAGTGCTACTATTCATTTTGTTTATTTATGTGGCAAAGTGGTGCCAATGTGCACAACGCACACTACTAGCTGCTATAGTGTTTTTATGTTTATTATGTGGCAAAGTGATGCCAATGGTGCTGCAGAGTTGCACTGTTGTGTCACTGTTGTACTGTTTTGTTCACTTTCGTTACAGACAGGTTGACTGAACAAGTATAAAAAAACAGGTCTTGCATAAAGACATTCGTTTAAGGCAGCAGTTTTGTCTTCTATTACTGCATAATCATATCACAAAGAAAAAAAGTATATTTTCATCCCAGCTTAAAAAAAATAAATAAAATTGTGTGTGTATATATATATATATATATATATATAATATATATATATATATATATATATATATATATATATATATCGGTGGTCAACTAGAATTAAGTAGTTCCTTAGCTTACAGAATACAGTAGTAGTAGTAGTATTTTTTCTACATTAGCTGTAGACGGAGGGGAATAGTGAAGAAAACTATTCCCTATTACTATTTTGTACTGCGCCACTCCTGTTGAGCCCACTACAAGTAGTATCTCAACTCGGTCTGCATGTCACTGTTTAGTTCAGTTCCATAGTTGCATGTGTAGCTAAAACATTTCTTTTTTTCTTAGAGTTTTCTTTGGGATCAATCCTGAGCGAGGCTCCAAGGCTGAGTTGAAGGGGAAGAAACGGCACGGCATTCCTGCAAAGGTGTCCAAGCTGGTGACTCAGCTGAAGGAATTCGAATGCAAGCAGAAGGAATCTGAATGGGCCATTTGAGTTTTTCTCAAAGCTCAGAACAGAACCTTTTGGACTGAATGTAACACACACACACACACACACGCAATTACAGAGCTTGTCATCACCGAACATCATTTTGGACTGAAAGTGCCAGTTGATACACGCAACAGAGAGCTTATCAGAAAAGAACTTTTTGCACTGAACGTACACACACACTCTCTCTCCTCGCACATCCACTCGCGCGCCGCACACACACACACACACACACACACACACACACACACACACACACAACCCACACACACACACACACTCTTTCTTTTTGTAAGAAGTCTGATCCAAAGACATGGGTTTTGGAGTAGAAATGGTGTTTTACAGTATTATAAATATGCTCTTTTACTGCATGATAGCCTGTCCCCTATATTGTGAGCTGCACTGGAACCTCTAAAGCACACCCCACACTTGCGTGGGTGGAGAGGGTGATATTTTTTTCTCTGCAGGGTGATTATTTTGTGAATATGTCTTAAACAAATGTGTCCCCATGTTCAGGGGAGGGGGACTTGGAGAGTGATATTTGTCACTGCATGCTTGTTTACAGATTGAGGCTGCGCCTGTCAGTGTGGAATGTGGAGTCGGGAGGTGTAGGACAGAGTTTCTGCATCCTCCTGGAGGGGCCTCCTCGTTTCACACAGACAGGTGAGCCAGTGGCAGCAGTGGCAAATGGTGGGAGTTTTATTGTTTTGCTGTTTTGTTTTTGCAGAAATGTCTTAAATCAAATTGTATGAGAGGTGGGTAGCAGATGCCTTAATTAGATGCCCACAACACATTCTACGCGTCCAAAATCAAATCCCCCATGTTCAGGGGCAGGACATTTGGTGATATTTGTCACTGCAGGTTTGCCTGCAGGTAGAGCTGTGCCTGTCGGTGTGAAATGTGGAGTTGGAGGTGTAGGTTCTCATTTTGCATGTGACAGGCAACAACAGTGCCAAATGGTGGGAGTTTATGTTTTATTTTTTTGCGGTTTTATGTTTTTGTGGAAATGTCTTAAACAAATCAATTTGTATGACACAGGTAGTTAAGTAGATGCCCACAACATACATTCTATGGGTTCAAATCCCCCATGTTCAAGGGAGGGAAGTTGGGTGAGGCCACTGGCAGGCGAACCAGCTACAGCAGTGACAAATGTGTTTTTTATATATTTTGCTGAGATGTCTTGAACTAAGGCATGTTGCCTAGAGCCATACCTCCAAGGTCATGGTTATTATTGCTGCACTGATGTTTTATAGAAAAGTTTTATAATGTAATACTGTTAATGTTCTATTTCTGTGGAAAGGTAGCAGAGGGGTCCTGTCATGTGTGGAGTTGGAGTTGTATTGTTGTATGGTGGGAGTTTTATGCTCTTAATATTTTGTCAATCCATTTATACTCAGTGCCCTTCAGAGGGGTGTTGAGTGGATCGTCAAATGTTCCTAGATTTGGCAGCTCCCTGTTGAACAACATGGCTATGATTATTTGATATAACAGCTGGTTGAATTGCTATCTCTTTAACCCATTAACAACTGAGACACAATTCTACAATTGTGTTCTAAACAGTTTTCTGAAGAAACAAAAAACATATTCCTCACTGACAGGCAACCAAATAGTGTAATCTTGAATGCACACTTCTAATTGTAATTAATTGTTTGAAGAATTGCTCTTTATATACTGTACACTAGTAAAAGGCTTTTACTACTAGGCACTTTGAAGTACATACACTGTACACTCTTTAAGCTGTTGAAAAAAATAAAAATTGTTTTGTTCTATATATGTGCTTTATTCCAACTGATTGAGGGTGAATTGTATAGAGAACTGTATGGAATTTTAGTATTGAAGGAAGTGTCCGTAAATGGTACGGACTAAATTATGTAAAAATACGTAATTTCCCATATTGGGATTGACGGAAGTGGCCGTAAATGGTACAGAAGAAGTCGGGTCAATTAACGGAAATATCAGTTTTAAGGTTTACGAAGTGTCCCTGGAAAAACGGAAAAGTACTATAAAAGTACAGAATTATCCATATTAGGATTGACGGAAGTGTCTGTAAATGGTACAGAAAAAGTTCAGTAAATCTACAGAAATATCCGTTGTAAGGTTCACGGAAGTGTCCGTAGAATAACTGAAAAAGTACTGGCAGTTTTATTACCAGCACTTTTTCCGTTTTTTTACGGATTTTTTTTTTAGGGTGTA
>CM076975.1:26093511-26109120 GCA_039105355.1 Benthosema pterotum
CACCCTAAAAAAAAATCCGTAAAAAAAACGGAAAAAGTGCTGGTAATAAACTGCCAGTACTTTTTCAGTTATTCTACGGACACTTCCGTGAACCTTACAACGGATATTTCTGTAGATTTACTGAACTTTTTCTGTACCATTTACAGACACTTCCGTCAATCCTAATATGGATAATTCTGTACTTTTATAGTACTTTTCCGTTTTTCCAGGGACACTTCCGTAAACCTTAAAACTGATATTTCCGTAAATTGACCTGACTTCTTCTGTACCATTTACGGCCACTTCCGTCAATCCCAATATGGGAAATTACGTATTTTTACATAATTTAGTCCGTACCATTTACGGACACTTCCTTCAATACTAAAATTCCATACAGTTCTCTATACAATTCACCCTCAATCAGTTGGAATAAAGCACATATATAGAACAAAACAATTATTTATTTTTTTCAACAGCTTAAAGAGTGTACAGTGTATGTACTTCAAAGTGCCTAGTAGTAAAAGCCTTTTACTAGTGTACAGTATAAAGAGCAATATCTTCAAACAATTAATTACAATTAGAAGTGTGCATTCAAGATTACACTATTTGGTTGCCTGTCAGTGAGGAATATGTTTTTTGTTTCTTCAGAAAACAGTTTAGAACACAATTGTAGAATTGTGTCTCAGTTGTTAATGGGTTAAAGAGATAGCAATTCAACCAGCTGTTATATCAAATAATCATAGCCATGTTGTTCAACAGGGAGCTGCCAAATCTAGGAACATTTGACGATCCACTCAACACCCCCTCTGAAGGGCACTGAGTATAAATGGATTGACAAAATATTAAGACCATAAAACTCCCACCATACAACAATACAACTCCAACTCCACACTCCACACTGACAGGCACCCTCTGCTACCTTTCCACAGAAATAGAACATTAACAGTATTACATTATAAAACTTTTCTATAAAACATCAGTGCAGCAATAATAACCATGACCTTGGAGGTATGGCTCTAGGCAACATGCCTTAGTTCAAGACATCTCAGCAAAATATATAAAACACATTTGTCACTGCTGTAGCTGGTTCGCCTGTCAGTGCGCCTCACCCAACTTCCCTCCCTTGAACATGGGGGATTTGAACCCATAGAATGTATGTTGTGGGCATCTACTTAACTACCTGTGTCATACAAATTGATTTGTTTAAGACATTTCCACAAAAACATAAAACCGCAAAAAAATAAAACAAACTCCCACCATTTGGCACTGTTGTTGCCTGTCACATGCAAAATGAGAACCTACACCTCCAACTCCACATTTCACACCGACAGGCACAGCTCTACCTGCAGGCAAACCTGCAGTGACAAATATCACCCAAATGTCCTGCCCTGAACATGGGGGATTTGATTTTGGACGCGTAGAATGTGTTGTGGGCATCTAATTAAGGCATCTGCTACCCGCCTCTCATACAAATTGATTTAAGACATTTCTGCAAAAACAAAACAGCAAAACAATAAAACTCCCACCATTTGCCACTGCTGCCACTGGCTCACCTGTCTGTGTGAAACGAGGAGGCCCCTCCAGGAGGATGCAGAAACTCTGTCCTACACCTCCCGACTCCACATTCCACACTGACAGGCGCAGCCTCAATCTGTAAACAAGCATGCAGTGACAAATATCACTCTCCAAGTCCCCCTCCCCTGAACATGGGGACACATTTGTTTAAGACATATTCAC
This sequence comes from Benthosema pterotum, assembly GCA_039105355.1. Classification (NCBI taxonomy): domain Eukaryota; kingdom Metazoa; phylum Chordata; class Actinopteri; order Myctophiformes; family Myctophidae; genus Benthosema; species Benthosema pterotum. Next base: position 26,095,228 of record CM076975.1, read on the forward strand.
AAAATAATCACCCTGCAGAAGAAAAATATCACCCTCTCCACCCACGCAAGTGTGGGGTGTGCTTTAGAGGTTCCAGTGCAGCTCACAATATAGGGGACAGGCTATCATGCAGTAAAAGAGCATATTTATAATACTGTAAAACACCATTTCTACTCCCAAACCCCATGTCTTTGGATCAGACTTCTTACAAAAAGAAAGAGTGTGTGTGTGTGTGTGTGTGTGTGTGTGTGTGTGTGTGTGTGTGTGTGTGTGTGTGTGTGTGTGTGTGTGTGTGTGTGTGCGCGAGTGCGAGAGAGAGAGTGTGTGTGTACGTTCAGTGCAAAAAGTTCTTTTCTGATAAGCTCTCTGTTGCGTGTATCAACTGGCACTTTCAGTCCAAAATGATGTTCGGTGATGACAAGCTCTGTAATTGCGTGTGTGCGTGTGTGTGTGTGTGTGTGTGTGTGTGTGTGTGTGTGTTACATTCAGTCCAAAAGGTTCTGTTCTGAGCTTTGAGAAAAACTCAAATGGCCCATTCAGATTCCTTCTGCTTGCATTCGAATTCCTTCAGCTGAGTCACCAGCTTGGACACCTTTGCAGGAATGCCGTGCCGTTTCTTCCCCTTCAACTCAGCCTTGGAGCCTCGCTCAGGATTGATCCCAAAGAAAACTCTAAGAAAAAAAGAAATGTTTTAGCTACACATGCAACTATGGAACTGAACTAAACAGTGACATGCAGACCGAGTTGAGATACTACTTGTAGTGTGGCTCAACAGGAGTGGCGCAGTACAAAATAGTAATAGGGGAATATTTTTTCTTCACTATTCCCCTCCGTCTACAGCTAATGTAGAAAAATACTACTACTACTGTATTCTGTAAGCTAAGGAACTACTTAATTCTAGTTGACCACCGATAAAAAAAAAATATATATATATATATATATATATATATATATATATATATATAATATATATATATATATATATATATATATATATATATATATATATATATATATATATTTTTTTTTTAAGCTGGGATGAAAATATACTTTTTTTCTTTGTGATATGATTATGCAGTAATAGAAGACAAACTGCTGCCTTAAACGAATGTCTTTATGCAAGACCTGTTTTTTTATACTTGTTCAGTCAACCTGTCTGTAACGAAAGTGAACAAAACAGTACAACAGTGACACAACAGTGCAACTCTGCAGCACCATTGGCATCACTTTGCCACATAATAAACATAAAAACACTATAGCAGCTAGTAGTGTGCGTTGTGCACATTGGCACCACTTTGCCACATAAATAAACAAAATGAATAGTAGCACTAGCAGCTGCACCATTCAATTTCTGGCTGTACAATTTTTTTTGTACAGCCACTAGATGGCACCAGTAGGCCTATATATAGAGGCTTGATGCTTCTAGTACCCTCTACACATTTCACCAGTTGATCAGGGAGAAAGTGAAATTAAGAACACTATGGAGTTTAGGAATGGTAAGCCATGATGATGCAATGATGCGCTCTGTTTGTGAGCACAGTGTTGTCAAACAGATATATGAAATCTATGAAAAGTTTTAATCTGCAATACAATTTTAGGTACTACAAAGTAATGACATTAAAAATGCTGTTTCTGAGGCAAAACCAAGAAATGCAACGTTGTCAAATCATCCTTGGCTGGAATACTGTTCAAAGATGTCAGAAGTTGGTTGACTCCATGCAATACAGATGTGAAGCGGTTCTCAAAAACAGTGGCTATACAACTAAATATTAGTTTAGTGATTCACAGGAATGCTGAATCCTGGATATTTTTCAGTTAATACAGCAAATATTTGAGTTTATAAAGTAAAATGTAGACACTGCTATTTTTTTTGAACAGTCCAATGTTCATTTTTCTTCATTTTCTGTAAAATAATTAAATAATTTCTGCCTTTTTCTTCATGTTTTGATTTAGAATATGATGTACAGTGTTCCCAATGCATGGAAATAAAAACCACTATAAGGATTTTGGGCTTTACTCAATTTCTTAAACAGACTGCTATTATTTTGAACACAACTGTATGTAGGCCACATCGCTCTCTCAGCTAAGGGGCCCTTGGGATGCAATATTATAGGCTCGAGCTTGATTGTAGAATGGGATATTAACCTAAAGGAAGATGATAGGATGCCGTATACAAGTGTTGTCCGGTGGGAAGCACTCAGGTCTCCGAATCTGAATACCCCAGCTTATACATTTGCAAACAATGAGTGCCTTACCTTTGCATGAATTCCAGGGTAAGAGCCATCTTCTGTGGGTATTCTACATTGTAGACATAAAACATGGCGAAGACGTAGCTCAGGGCCACAATGGGGGAGGTGATGTGGTCGTTGACAACTTCCCGATCAACAGCAATCTTGAATTTCTGGTCACCTTAAACACAGATAACAAAAAATAATATAGTAATAATAATTTAAAAAATAAATAACTTACATGCGTCAAATCTTTCATACACAGGTAATGTTGACAAGCAAAAAATGCTTTAAATACAATTATACTTATTTGTAAGGATTTAGGCTCTAATAATCAACAATTTTGACCACCATTTACAAAAACAAGATATGCTCCTATATTTTGAGCAAAACAAATTGTCTTATTAATATAACTAAAAAACATATCTTCAAGCTTGTTGGGATGCAAAAATGATTAACTACAAACCTCTGACAAGGATGCATGGGGTCAATGGGACTCCGTCTTCTTCAGGATCTGTGGAGATCTATTTTGGAGAAATAAAATAAAAAGACATGAATTGATGATTTGACATTTCCAATGTACACAAACTCAAAGTAGGATTTAACTGATTTTATTACGGAAGAGATGTTTTACAACGTTTAAAGAATATCAGCAGCACAAGGTGGGTCAAATATGATGGTTCGATTTGATTATCTATACTTCAAATAAGTACTGAGTACTTTGGTTGAGTACTTTGTCCACCACTGGATATAAATAATTATCTTGCCTACAGTTTAAAAGCCATACAATTTACCTCTTTCTTGGCAAAAAGTTGATCAGAGACTTCCTTGAAGTATTTTGCAATGCCACAGATGAGCTGAATTGGACCTTCACCGGTCTTCATCCCTCTGGAGTCAAGGAAGTCAGCGATGCCCTTTTCCTTTTTGGAAAGTTCCTGTTCAAGGTTCAAGGTGTTACTTTATTGTGTACAGTTTTAAGAATATAACTTATTTTGGTTTGGCTTGCCTTCCTACAGACAATGCAGCTGCATAACACAATAATAACACAACACAACATAAACAGTAACACACCTGTGCCAGCTTGTTTTGTACGGAAAAGCCAAGGAGTTTAGATGCATGATCCAACAAGTGAGGAACTTCAAATAGGAACGGCCACTCGTCCTTCATGGTATGTACATCGGTTCCATTGTTGATGGTTTCACGCTGGATTGGATATGTTTCAGTCATCAATTTACGAACAGATGACTCCTAAAGATATGAGGCAACAGTTAGAATTTCAATACAAATATTACATTTTGAGCGAGAAATCAAAAACAAAAAATACATATTGAATAGCCGATCTGCAAGTCCACAGCGCGTCCCATTGTAAAATCGTTACTTGCACATTACTCAATCAAAAAGTAATTCATACAACACAAGGAAATAATGGTCACAGACCCACCTGAAGATCACGGGTTTGGAAGGCACGTTTCAATTCATCTCCTTTAGACAGCAGGTCTTCTCTAGACACAGTCCCGTCAATGACAGAATCCCACTCCACACATCCATACCGATCCGAATTTCTGGGCTTTTTCTTTGTTGGACCTTCACCCCTGCTGGCCTCTTCTGTGAGCTTTGTGTCCTCTTCATATTTTCCACTCTGTGTTCCAGCTGTCGAAAGAGAGTTTCAGAACCATCTTTTGCAAACGGTTTATTTCCAAACGGCTCTGTCAGCTTGAAGGAGGCAGGATATTGTCCTACAATCATACTGGCGAGTTCCCTCAGCTTTCGTCTACCAGGTCTTCCAGGGTGTTTATGGAGGTAATCTTCAGTGATGATGCGAACCATCTCTCGCCTGTCTTTCCCCATTATGTACTTCTTTTCACGCAACTCATCCATGACTTTTGAGGGAATTTTGTGCCATGGTACAGAATATGTCTCATGGGACGGGGAGTCGGCTGTCTCAGGTGGTGTTGGGGGCAGGTGAAAACTCTGAGGTGTAGATGGGGGGCCACGTGTAGATGAGGGGCCAGGTGTAGAGGGGCCAGGGCTTGTGAACTGCGGTGCAGCTTGTGAATCTATGAATGACACACATCTCCATAAATTAACCACACCAACAATGTTGCCAATTAAATTAATACACTGGTCCTCAATGTACGGTTTGGATCCTAAGGTATGCAAATGGACCTGTTTAGGACGAGAACCCCATTGTAAGGTACAGTAAATAGCAACATATTCATTTATTATTTATTTTTTGTCATTTTTGGATAAATATTAGAAGTTTCAGAAAGTTAGATCATGATTTAGAAAACTAGAATTGTACAAATTAAACCATGAGGGTTAAACTCAGAGTTGCAATGGTGATCCTGGGACCTTACATTGAGGAACAGTGTATTCATTTCCAAAAGACAAACTTCAATGTACAGTTTAACAATATTGGCCATAGTAGGACTGGGCAAGTTACGTTGAATAAATTTATATATATATATATATATATATATATATATAATATATATATATATATATATATATATATATATATATATATATATATATATATATATATATATATATATATATATATATATAAATGTCCAATATTAATGTTTGGGGGTGATATACCATTTGGATTGTAACTTCAGTGTTTTAAATATTTATGAAATTCTCCAAATAATGTGTCACAACGCAAGGTGTGAGCTTGTAGATTTGCCATTTTTGCCATTTCACCACCAAAAAACAAACACAAAATAAAAATAGGATAAAACAGTTAAGCCATATTAAGTATAATAACCCAGACTTGATGTAGTTTAATATCGCAATATACATATTTATACATAGGCCATGGCAGTTTGCTGTCTGCCAGGACCCTCAGGGAGTGAGTAACCTACAAGTGGAACCAAATGGGCCCACAAGTGTCCATTTGGTGTCATTTGTACACTCAAGAGTTATGTACATAATAGTTATACAATACTGGAGGGTGGAAGACGCAGACTAGATAAAGTCTGTGTCTTCCACCCTCCAGTATTGTGCAGGATTGGGGTGCGAGGGGGAAAAAGAGGAAAAATCTCACCTGCTTGTAATGCTTGGATAGCTCTGACGAATCTTTTGCACTGAATGAGTGGCAGAGTGTCTTTAATCTCCACGGCGTCCACAAGGGTCAGGTCATCTACTGATAGAACTCCTAATTCCTCCAGTCTAGCCATGAGTGTAGCCATCTGATCGCTACTGAGCGATGGCATGGCTTTCTTAACTAAGTCTTTCACAAGCTCCATGTTGGTGTGTGTTTAAGCGGAATCAGCCACCTTGCACCTCTCTGGTAAGAAGAAAGTGGATAATAATCATCAAGTGTGTTCAGATTATGGCAGCTGAACAGGTCAGAAGCATTTTCATGAACTTCATAGAGTCCAAGCTCAGGTACCCAGCTGGCAGTTTTCCCCCGAAGCAAAAGTAGGACAGTAGTTTCATTTTTACAAAAACAGTTGCTATTTGTCCTAACTCGAGTTGTCCTTTGGTATATCTCAGTAAGACAAGCATGCCATTCGCATATGTAGTGCCTTTAACCTGGAGTCTCTCTGTAACAACTGAGTTACTTGAGTTCAAATCAAATTCCTCGACCACTCTCTTTATGTTCTGGTCATAAAGCTCTGGATAGAACCGTGTGGAGTCTGAGACATGAACCTCGGGCCTAAACAAAGTACCGGAAGACTGATAAGCCTGAAACAACTGGTGTCGATCGGCCAGAGACTTAGTTACATTTATAAAGTTTTTACTTGCCCTAATGCACCTTTTAAAGTAAGAATGTTTTGATTCAAAGCGCATAGTCCAAGTGTGGATGAGTGGGCCAAATTGTAAAGTCAAGTCTGCATAGTGAAGCAGGTAGTGGTGTTTCGGTCTAAGTGGAACTCTTGGAAATAACTCTGTCTCAATTCCACATAAAGTTCAATCAGTCCCTTCATGTAAGCAATCTGCGACTCTGAGAGCCGAGGTGCACAGACAAATTCAACAAGCTCCTAAGAAGTAGTACCAGTTCCCATACTGCATTGTCAGCATCTTCAATTCTGTCATGCACTAGAATAGGCAAGAATCTCAAAAGCCACCTGTTTTGGGCTGCATGCCCTCCAAGCCTTGCTCCTGTAGTGGGAATTGTATTTAGCTTGTCACTGCTTTCACCGGGAAATAAGTGGAGTCTTTCATTAAGAAGCTCATAACTGAACCACTTTTCTGTTTTGATTAAGAACTGCAAACACAATGCTAAATCGTAATCAACAATTCCCTCAAAGGTGTCATGTGCCACGCATGGCGGAAGGCCTGGCTGACACACATGAAAGTTAGACAGTTTGTTGAAAACACTGTCACATTTAACACCGTGATGCATGACTATATCATCGTTACTTTCCAGAAGCTGCACAGTCTCATTATAGTTAGCTGGGTTTCTATGAGTGAAAACTGTGAGCGGATTAGACTGAAATTCCTTTTTTGTAGCTAAACAGTATCTACAGAAATATTCAGCTGAGCTGAAATTTTCTGTGAAGCCACCAATCATGTGGGACCCCAGGTTATCTCCCATTATGCATGCTACAGTTCCTTTATATATCTTTCCATCAAAAGATATGCCCTTTTCCTCCAGCTCACACAAATCTGACACAAGCTTATTGAAAATCTTATCCATTCCAAAGATTTTACAATCTTTCTCTACACAGAGTAATGCCAACTGAATTTGATCAACAGTTGATCGCTGGTGTGGATGAAAATTTCCTAGAGTGAAGTAGACACCTAATACTTTATGTTTTGTCTTTGCCGATCCGAGTGGATTAGCCACTTCAAACGCATCCTGAAACAGCATTACCTTTAAACAGTGTGGGTCTGAAGAAAACATGGGATTAGATTTGATGGCCCACCCATCATTGACATCAGAGAGAACATCATCTTCAACATTAGGACTAGGACTGTGCTGATTTATGCCTCGCTGTTTCAGAATTACTCTGAGGGTTTCCAGCACTGGAATGTAATGATAATGCCTCTTCTGCCCACTATGATTGCGCCCAAGATAGACTTCAACAGGCTCAACATAGTCATAGTGTGCCTTGTAATATTTCAGCCTTCTGTGTTGTGTACTTAAAGGACCCTTTTCACATAATGCTGTGTGCATAGGGCTCTGCTCGTATACACCATTTCCAGAGATGTTAATGTCTCCTTTGGAACACCATGCTGCTCGAGTTCGCGAGCTAGTGCATCCATAGTATATTCCTGTTGAATATCACTTAGAGTTCTCATTTCATTTGCCATTTCTGTTATTGTGGAGGCTGGGACCATATATTTTGCTTGCAAACCCAAGTAAAACTGAGCAAGACCCTCTGTGTAGGTGTCTTTCAGTTGATCAATCCCAAAATTATCACTGTGTTCTGTATCAACAACGTTAGAACTAGAACTTTCAGGTTCTTCAGGTTCTACATGTGATCCTTCGCCTTGCAAAGACTGTTCTGTCAGTTCACATATATGAACTGGGGCTAACTTGGTAACATCCCACCCTTTATGGTATCTGGACAGATGTGATGAAAAAGATGACTTTACATTAAACGTCTTAGAACATTCATTAAAGGGACACGTTACAGTCAGACCCTCCTCTATGTGACCACTCAAATGACACTTAGAGTTTTAAGATCAGCATATTCACTGCTGCAAAAATTAAATGAGCACTTTAACTGTACAGACACATTACGGTTCCATGTTTGTGTGCTCCTTCTGTCTACATGTGTTCGTGCCATATGCACGGCAAGGCTATTGTATGTGCTAAGCTTCCTTCCACAATCCCTATGGCCACATAAAAAAAACACATTATTATTATTTCTGTGTGTTCTGCAGTGTTTCAAGTAGTCAGTCGAAGACTGGGCGTTAAAGCCACAAATGTTACAAGCCAACATGTTTAAAAGATTGAATTTGCCAGGTTAAGAAATGGATAGAGAATCTGAACAGAATCAATATGAAAGCTATAAACTCAGGTCACCACAGTGATGCAGATTCACTTTTCAGATACCTTCAAATAAGCAATCTGACAAAACCTTCTGCTTTGGCCTGCATGTTTTTTCTCACTGCTTGTCTTATGGGAAAGAATGAAAAAGAATGGAAAAACGAACGCACGCACGCACGCACACACCCCTCCCTAGCCTAGCAAGCTAGCTAGAACGAAGGCTTTTAGCCAACGTTTAAGCAAAATGATAGACACACACAAACACACAAACAAACGAAGCCACTACTTAAATGTGATTCATGAGCTCAATATAACGTGAGGAAACACACACTGGGCCCGTGGCGTTAAAAGAGCCGACTAACAGCAGTTTCGCCAATGTTTTTTTCGCCTATAACATTGATTTGTTGCACAGCCCCGCGCGCGGGGCGGTGCAGATATGTTGGGATACAGAAAGTCGGGGAGACGGCGCCCGCCCGTCGCCGCCTGGTCAAGAAAACAACACGTAGGCCAAAAAATAGCCGAGAACGTTGGCTAACTTTTCCGGCCAACGGCAATGGGTTATTCACCCACATGAAACAACACGAAGCCTAAAAAAAAATCAACCAAATAATATGTCCTACTTTTCACCGGGGGAAAGACGGCTTTCTGACTAGCGAGGGGTAGCAGGAGTCAGAAAGCCCGCCAGCCAGACACAATAGCGAGGGGTACCAGGACATAAAGCCCGCCAGTCAGACACAATAGATGATAGAATGGATAATTACTAAAACGTAATGTTTAACTCAAGAGATATATTTTGTTTGAGAAATGTGGCTCCATTCCGGTTCGCGTTAAACACAACCAACCTGTCTCTCTCCTCCAATATGACGCTAAATCCAGTGTATGCTCTGCAGTGCGGGCAGGGTGTAATGGCGGACGCGAGCTACTGCTGAAAGGAAATACTACCCACAATGCCATGCGCAACAAAGAAACCTCCGTATTCCTGATTACTGGCATGTTTCATTCACAATTTTACAGAAAATGTGTCTTTATTTGTCTATATTTTACGGATTTTTTTAACAGTGCACACACACACACACACACAACACACATTCTTACATATGTTAACTACTTAGGACCACTCCAAAAAAATGGACTATTGCTATCCTTTTTAGGACCACCCTTTCTAGACATTGTAGAGACATATGAATTACACTCCTGAACATGAAAAAAAATCTATTTTAATACAATCACCGCAGATTGTATTAAAATTCATTTTAGAACATTCTAGATATTAACAATTTTACCCTACTTGTTAGGACCAAGAGTGGTCCTAACAAGTATAGTATCAAATTGTTAACATTGTAGAAACATTGTAGAAGCTAATACCTTTTGTTAACGTAGATGTATTGGCTCTTATGAGTTTAATCATGTTTGTAAATACATCGAAGATGCAAATATACTCCACTACAAGTGGTTGCCTTGGCCTGGAAAGAGAGGTCATCAGGTGGTCTCCAACCTTCGTAGAGTGTTTCGACCCTTGCCCACGACACTCTCCAGTTGGCTGGTCAGCAGTGATTGCCAGATCACTGCCCCTCTCCTCCAGGCACATGTTTCTATGTACTAGAAGGTCTTTTTTCCAGGACTTGTGTTCTGCAACGTTAGAGGGACACCCCTTTCCACTAGTGCTACGAAGATGTAATAAACACCAAAAAATATTATTTGAGCTCTACAAGACAAATCTCACTTCAAATGTTGAATACACACAATAGAACTCAAAATATAGCCACCTGACATGATGCTGTATTAGGAGGACAAAAGATAATGAGTTGCTTAGCTCCGCCCATGACACAAATGGTAATTGTCAGGACTATCTTGATTTGTATGGACCATGCTATACAACACACACTTACAAGACATACAGGTGAATTAAAGGGTCAAACATGAATAAATGGGACATGCATTCAAAGTGAAATATACTGTAGACACCGTGCTATTCAAAGCTGCTATTCATCCCATGGTTTTGAGGCAGTACATGATGAGCGTTCAGGCAGACTAGTCTGGTCCTGAATGCCCCAAAAAATGGTGGCTGATGACATTTAGACCTTAAGCAAGGTCCAATTCTGCCACTGTGACACTGTGGCCAAGTGACACTGTGCTGAATGCATTTTGCCACATGCCAAGTGATACAAGTGACCGTTTTGTCAGAAATTGAGTAATTAGCAAGTAAAACCCCAAATTAACAACAGTTAAAAAAAAGAAAAGAAAAATCAAATAGCTTTAATTTTGATATTTAATGTACATAATGGGTTAACCCCTTGGTTAGTCCTTTAGGAGGGCTGTTTGTCCACCGCTCATGTCTCTTCCATGTCCGGCGTTGGGAGTCTGGTGCAACGCACAGGTCCTGTGCCTCCTGGTGAGACGTAGGAGGGGCACGGACAGGTGTCAAACCACAGAGCCTAGTCCCTCCACGCATCAGAACCTCCCAGTTTTGGCGGAGTATTTCAGGGGCGGTGGATTGGACGCCTTGGCCTTTCCCTTGTGATTGATCAGGGGTAGCTACTGGGACGTGAGTCGGGGTGTCATGAACCCCGCTGGTCACACTGAGTGAGGGGTATGATGTTCGAGAGACCCGAAACCCCAATGAGCTTAGGATACATCACTGAAGACACGTCCCAGGTTGCATCCATTCGATGTATTAAAAAAAACCTTTCTATATGATTTTTATGAGCCAAATTCATTTCAAGTGATACAAATCCCCATTTTAATCTAATAATCTAATCTAATAATTAGGATAATGAATAACAAAATAGAAATTGGTCTAATTCTGATAAATTGTACTTAATTGTTTTAAGTTGTTTCTATATGATTTTGATGTGCTGAAACAACTCTGCCATATGCCAAGTGATATGAGGCAGATTTTTTTTCTGGAAACCAAGCTCACAGGGCTTTTATAAGATGTGCCTGTAGGCCACTAAAAGTATAGACCTATTCCATTTCATGGTGATTATGCAATACAGCAAAAAAATCATAAACAACAAAAGTACATCAAAAATTATAGCCAATTTCCAATTTTCGTAATTGCTTATTATAACTACTAAATTTCTAACAAAACCGTCACTGTATCACTTGACATACGGCAGAAATGGATTCAGGACATCAAAACCGGACACTTTTGCCTGTGACCAAAAAGAGAGATTTAAGACTTACTTATGAGCTTGTAGATTGTTTCTTAGATTTACTTTGACTTATTAATGAAGTTACTTTAGAGAAAATCATTTCATTTTGAATTTGATAAACAATTTTAATAATTGAAAAAAACAATTTTAATAACTGAGAAAAACAAATAAAAATAAATAAAGGAAACAACAAACACAATAATAATGAGGGTAATAATAATAATAATTAACAATTATAAGGGTAATAATAATAATGGGACCACATTTTTTTATCTTCCCAGGGGAGAAATTTGTCTAGCATTACATGCACATTACAATATGCCTCCAATTTAGGCAAATCAGACGCTCTTAAAGGGGTATTTCACTTTCAAAAAAACGTTTTGTCTTTTTATGGTCTACTCAGTTCCATGCACATTAACCCCTTTATATACTGATCTCCCCCAAACCAATAAAATACACATTTTGAGAGATAAATGCATTTTCCTCCAGTTTGCTTAACAAAACAGCTATAGTACCTGAATGTTCAGATGGCACTTGCCTGGAAAGCTTCACACAAAAAGGATGAGGAGAGTGTGGTAGTCAGACCTCAAGAGTGAAGTATAGCTACAATGGAGTCAGTGCTGCCATTTGGGGCCAATACATTGACCCTTTGAGATCACAAGCTTCTGGGCTAGAAACATTGTTAATAGGAGGAGATATGTATATGATAGGTTACTTCTTGCTGATCCCTGCTGGCTGACCTGGTATTATAATCAGAGTACCTAGTATAAAAGAATAGGTAGACATCAATGGCAATGACAACTGCGTCAGCCGCATCCCTTCCGACCTGGAATGACATTGTCAATGTTGACATGGCTTTTAAACTTGTATTCCACCCTCTGTGAACATCACAGTTAAGAATGGTGCCATTGCATAGGCCTACACATGGACCATTGAATAGATAGAATTTAGTTAATATACTTCTGGCAACTGGTGTGACAACTCGTGTGATGACCACATTCATGAGTTTGATTTAAGCATATTTGCATGAATTGAAATTCCAAAACCAAATAGACAAACGATAGGAAGCGCTTGTTGTCTTTAGACGGACCACCCTGGAGCTATTCAGTCACTGTCCTATGCATGTGGGCGGTGCTTCAAAGCACCCACACGGCTAGGGTTTGTTGGTAAATCAAGCGCTCCCTTCCCCAGGTCATCTTCACAATACAGTGGAAAGAAATAGCGCACCTGGGTTTGTTATTATCTGATTCAAGGTGTGGAGTATTGGGACTAAGAGTTTTAGAATCAATCATACACAGCACTTTGACATACACATGAATTATAAGGACATTTTAAGAATTATCAGGACCTTCTGGCAGTCAAATTTGGGCATGAACGGATGAATATGCATCATCATCATCATCATCATCATCATCAATACTATAATTCAGAAAATGTCTGTCTGAATGTCTGAAACCGCCATTACTCCTCGCTGGCTGCACCAATCGCTCACACGTTTTCACACGGTTGTTAACCATAATATTAGGAGAGACTGACAAAGCCCTTTTTTCAAAATTAACGCATTATATTGGATCACCACATCATACATATATGGGGATACTCTGACCTCACGCACCATGGTTTGATTATTTTGAGTCACCACTTCATACCTATATGGGATACTCTGACCTCACGCCCCAGGGTTTCATTATGTCTGAGTCACCACATCATGCCTATTATGGGGATACATGTACGTAGTGCTTTGTAGACGTAAAGCTTCATAGACGTAATAGGGAAATGTAGCAGTGCTGAAGACGTGTCCCAGATCACAAATACAACGGGCACAAACGGCATGATAGACATTTTAACAGGTGGTTAATTAATAACACATTCCACAAATAAAATGCATAATTGTGCATTAGATACTATACAACTCTATTTCGGTGGATGTTTTTGTATTTCTGGCATCAGGGGGTTAATAACTACAAAATGTCAAAGGGATATTAGCAGGCACCCTCTTGAATTCTTAAGAGGTTGCCCTAAGCTACAAGACTCGGTTCAGCCCAAAAACAGCGCGCCGGCTCCCAACTAAAGTATATGGGAATGCTAAAGAACATATTAAACCATTGATTAGTGCTAAAATATGAGAAAACAAAGGATTGCTTTCCAGAAAGGCACACTTTTCAATATGTGAAGACACAAATTGTCTACAACATAACATCTGCCCATGATAAACATCTCTCACTCTTCATTGGCAATTTTAGAACCTCATACAGGTTCAGCATAATAGCTTCTTCACTTGGACAGGAATACCACCAAATATGACTAAATTCATAGACTATGCTGAGCTAATATTGTTCTGCTAAAGACAATGGAGAAGTTGGAAGAGTTACACAACAACACTGCTCTAACAGGGAGACAGCATATGTTAGGATGTTGATATTTGCCTTATAATTAACTAATAGACATAGATACTAGAAATTGAGATTGATACTGGGGCAATGTAAAATTACCAAAAACACACAATAATGCACCTGCATGGGTTTTGTCCAGACTGCTTCAACCAACCAAAAGATTTAGGCAGTTTGCCTGTAGAGTGCAGGGT
>CM076975.1:26109620-26127120 GCA_039105355.1 Benthosema pterotum
GAAAAAGGCATGCTGTGCAAGACCGTAAGGCTATAGCCTTGCGTTTGTGCCAGATTTTGTCATTTTTGTCTTTTTTCGAAAACCTCAAAACGATGAAAAACGTAAGGCTATAGCCTTTGCGTTTTTTCAAAATTTCGACATTTTTCGAAAATGCTCAAAAATGCTCAAAATGATGAAAAACGGCATGCTGTGCAAGACCATAAGGCTATAGCCTTGCGTTTTTGCCAGATTTCGTCATTTTTTGTCGTTTTTCGAAAAACCTCAAAACGATGAAAAACCGTAAGGCTATAGCCTTGCGGTTTTTCGAAATTTCGACATTTTTCAAAAATGCTCAAAATGATGAAAAACGGCATGCTGTGCAAGACCGTAAGGCTATAGCCTTGCGTTTTTGACAGATTGTCATTTTTTGTCATTTTTTTTGAAAAACCTCAAAACGATGAAAAACCGTAAGGCTATAGCCTTGCGGTTTTTCGAAATTTCGATATTTTTCGAAAATGCTCAAAAATGCTTAAAATGATAAAAAAACGGCATGCTGTGGAACACCGTAAGGCTATAGCCTTGCGTTTTTGCCAGATTTCGTCATTTCTTGTCGTTTTTCAAAAAAGCTCAAAACGATGAAAAACCGTAAGGCTATAGCCTTGCGGTTTTTCGAAATTTCGACTTTTTTCAAAAATGCTCAAAAATGCTCAAAATGATGAAAAACGGCATGCTGTGAAGACCGTAAGGCTATTGCGGTTTTGCCAGATTTCATCATTTTTTGTCATTTTTTGAAAATCATCAAAAATCCTCAAAATGATGAAAATAGCATGCTGACTGAGCAAGACTGTAAGGCTATAGCCTTGTGTTTTTGCCAGATTTCGTCATTTTTTGTCATTTTTCAAAAATCATCAAAATGATGAAAAGACGTAAGGCTATAGCCTTGCGTTTTTTCAATAGTTCGATATTTTTCAAAAATCCTCGAAACGATGAAAAACGGCATGCTGAGCAAGACCGTAAGGCAATAGCCTTGCATTTTTGCCAGATTTCGTCATTTTTGTCATTTTTCGAAAATCATCAAAATGATGAAGACGTAAGGCTTTAGCCTTGCATTTTTTTTAAATTTCAACATTTTTCGAAAGTCCTCAAAAATCCTCAAAACGATAAAAAACGGCATGCTGTTCAACACCGTAAGGCTACAGCCTTGCGTTTTGCCAGGTTTCATCATTTTTTGACATTTTTCGAAAATCCTCAAAACGATGAAAAAACATAAGGCTATAGCCTTGCGTTTCGACGAGATTTCGACTTTTTCGAAAATCCTCAAAAATCCTCAAAACGATAAATGACAAAAAATGATGAAACCTGGAAAAAACGCAAGGCTATAGCCTAACGGTCTTGCACAGCATGCCGTTTTTTTATCGTTTTGAGGATTTTTGAGGATTTTCGAAAAATGTCGAAATTTCGAAAAAATGCAAGGCTATAGCCTTAGGTTTTTTCATCGTTTTGAGGATTTTCAAAAAATGACAAAAAATGACGAAACCTGGCCGTTTTTTATCGTTATGAGGATTTTGAGGATTTTCAACAAATGTCAAAATTAAAAAAGAAAAAAAACATACTACCTAACCGTATGTTTTTAACGATTTTCAAAAAATTACGTAACATTGCAAAAATGACAGGCTATAGTACACACGCTTGCACAGCATGCCGTTTTTCATCGCTTTGAGGATTTTTGAGGATTTTCGAAAAATGTCAATATTTTTTTAAAAAAAATTACAAGCTATAGTACACAATCTTGCACAGCATACGTTTTTCATCATTTTAACCCTTTCCCTACCAGCATAATCCTTTTTGAGGATTTTCGAACTATATCAAAATAAAAAAAAAAAAAAAAAAAAAAAAAAAACGACGGTCTTGCACAGCATGCCATCATTTTGAGGATTTTGAGGATTTTCAAAAAAAATCAAAATAAAAAAACGACATAGTACAGTATGTTGTTTTTCATCTATGATGATTTTCAAAAAAATACGTAACCTAGCAAAAATGACAGGCTATAGTACACGGTCTTGCACAGCATGCCGTTTTTCATTGTTTTGAGGATTCATGAGGATTAAAGAAAAATGTCGAAATTAAAATAAGACATAGTATAGTATTTCATTTTTCGTCATTATCGACATGACAAAACCTGGCAAAAATGACCTGCTATAGTACACACGCCGTTTTTCATTGTTTTTATGATTTTTAAGGATTTTCAAAAAATGGCAAAATTTTGGGAAAAAAAAAAAAAAAAAAAAAAAAACGACAGTATAGTATGTCATTTGTATGTCAGGATTTTTGAGGATTTCAGAAAAATGTTGAAATCGAGAAAAAACGGCATAGTATTTTTTGTTGTTTCTGACAATTTTCAAAAAATGACATAACTTGGCAAAAACAACAGGATATAGTACTCAGTCTTGGACAACATACTAAAGTATAGAGAGAAAAAACAACATAGTATACTCGGGCTGTTTTTCATCGTTTTTCCAGCGTTTAAGGATTTTCAAAGAATGATGAAACCTGAGACAATCAACACGCTATAGTACATGACGTTTTTCATCGTCTTCAAGGATTTTCAAAAAATGACAAAATTGGGAGAAAAAAAACAATAGTAGTCTCTAAAATTACCTCAACTACAATCAGCACTGTACATTCTCACATAAGTGAATATTGCTTAATGCTGTTCATCTAGCTGATGTGTCAACATGACCAGGGGTTTGCCTTTAGAAATGATTTAAATTTTTCTACATTTACTGTATATACAGACATGTGAAGATGGGAGGGACATGCAGCAAAGGTCATCATGAACTATACTATAACTAGATTCAAACTGCAGAAATATTAACTGATAATGAAAGCCCTCCATGGTTGATGAAGTAAGTAAAAGTGCATTCAGGTATTACAAATAAATACTAATAAATAATAATAAATAAATACACTGATTGCTAACTGATATACTGTATGTAAACATATACGTAGAACAAAACGTGAACCATTAAGCTCACACCGCAGGGATTTGAACCCCGTGCCTGGAACCACAGGCTCTTAGCAGTACCTACTACCGGTGTGTTGTGCATATTCACATCATGTCCTACTAATAAAACCATTCATCCAAATATATTTCATATTAAGTCTGGGGAGATGAGGGGAAATCATGAGGATTGTCATACAGTGCGGATTGTGGGCCTACTGTAGATCAGGTCTTTTGTGAATTGTACCAGACATGGTACGTTGCACATAAAATGTACACAGCATAGCATTAAACCCTTCATCATCTGGTCAGAAATAATAATGAGAAATAACTGTAGACCTTTGATGAAAATAATACAGTATAAATAAAAATGGAGCTAACTCTAATGCTAATGATGATGCTGATACTAAGACATTTCATAAAAACAAAGATATGATGTTAGTGATCATATAAAATAGAAGCTTCAACAGCTCATTCCCTCAATCTGCTACATAATAAACAAAGATAAATAGGCCTACATTTAAAAATGAGAATATAAGTGACCAGGCTAGACATCTGTTCACTTTATGGGGCCAGATGAATGGTGGCTCTTCTACAAATACTTCTAATAAGAAATGGGACAACTGTGTGTCTCGATTTGCTCGGTATCTGACCCCTCAATGTCACAACTTTTCTGCTAGATGGCTACTGCCCCAGAGTCAGCCAAAGCGTTAACTATGTTAGCATCAGTCCTGGCATTTCAATCTGGCATTTCAAACAATTCAAGCAATATTACATGCCTTTAGAGGCTTTTTGTTACTTTTATGTGGTCCATAAAACGCTGGTGCTGCTGCACGTAAGAGCGTTGCGTTCCAATGCACAGAGAAACCCTCTGTGCATTGGAAGTCAGAAGGGAGGAGACTTCCATAGAAGTACTATGCAGAAGAGATTCCAATCTATCATTACAAGCTATTTGATAGCGGTGCTTAATAACAAAAACCCGACGATCGCGGTGGTGTTGCTGCTCCATTCACATACAATAGTGAAAGCAGAGCCAAACGTAACACATCCAGTCCATAACGTGACATCATCAAAATCTATAAAACATAAAACCCAGAATGTTGTTAGGGCAAGACAGGCAAATCGACACTGTGTTTACCAGAGACGTGCACAGGGATTTGGAGGGGCAGGGTCTAAAATTTGAAAAGGGCACTTGCATTGCCCATGAACAAAGCAGAATTGAGGATTTACTCAAGTCAGTAGTTGAGCAAGATATTAACATGATGAACGTTTTCAGCCTATAATATGTGAGTGCAAAGTAAACCAAATCCACTCACTATTGTATTCAGTTGTGCTTGAATTGTACTGTAAATCTACAGCATCTTAAAGGGGAATTTAAAAAAAAAAATCTGTGTACAAGTGGAACCAAATTAACTCCAATGGGTCCATTTGGTTGCATTTGTACACTCTCAGAAAAAATATATCCCAAAAGAAAAATCATTAATGTCAAGTTGTGTTTCACCATGTTAATGATTTTTTCAGACCTCCATTTCTAGGATACACAGAATGGATTTCTTCATCATCGTGGCGGCACGACCATAATACAAACTCAACAACAACAATAACATGTTCTAAACATGTTGATTGCTACAACTCACGGCACGGCTCAGCCACGCTACCGAGTATAGACAGAGTTATGCAAACTCGTTCACTTCATGGGGCCAGTCCAACGGTGAAAAGGGCAGGTTCGCCCCCTTTTACATACTACTGTGCACGTCCCTTGTTATTACTGCATCGAAGCACCCCTAATTATTTATTATGATGTCTTATGATGTCTTTATTATTATTATTATTATTGCACGCAGAGCCGTGCAATAATAATAACACACAGCAAACGTTAGCGCTACACAAAGTCCAAAGTAGCTTATGATGGCAACATAGGCAAATGTAGAGCTGGCCATGTTGTAGGCATGTGATTGGCATGTTGCCATGGCAATGGTGCTGGGGACACGTATGCAGTTGCAAATTTTATAGTATGCAGTTGCAAATTTTGCAAGTCACCCATTGGAAGTGGTCGCCACCACTTCAAAAAATTTGAATGGAAGAATGACTTACAATTTAAATGTAGTTCAAGGTCAAATGCATTCTCACAAACTTCCTCTCCTGCTGTAACAAGGCACAGCACAAGACCATACAGTATCATAGACTAGCATCTATAAGATTTGCAGAATGTTCATGTATTTGAAACATTGAGTACCGGTTAGGATGCTATGACTCCTGATGGCAGATCATTGTGTTGTGAGTTCAAAAGAAAAGAGAGCTGACAAAATATCTTGTTGACATGTGATTATATTTTCTAGACACATAACTTATGCTAAATGATAAGCCAATTAGTGGACTTGACAATATGTGGTCCTTGATTTAAATAAAGATGCTTCTCAAAATAAAATTAAATGCATTTTTAATTTGTCTTTAATCTCAGCAATTTTACTCCTTTGCCCAGTGAATCCCACAAGCCAGTACTTATGCTTTTAACCCATGCCTTAATGATGAAACCACACAAAAGCAATGTGTATTCAGACCTTCTCCTGAGAAAGGTAAAATATGAGTTTCTAAGACGGGCGATCATGCTAAAGCCTGAATGTAGTAGACAGTAGTCTGGTATGAACGTAGCTAAGTCTGAAGGCTTAACTAATACCAAGAGGGTAAATAGAGGGCTTCAGTGAACTAAGTCTAGAAGTCTGCTCTCCAGGAGCCACAAAGAATGTCAGTTTACTTTAGTGTGGGAAAAAGAGGAAAAAGGCACTCAACTAGACAGTTCATATATCAGTCTGCTGAGGAACATCTAAAAAATGTTTTTCATGCAAGTCTAAGCCCACTGTTAAAGGAGTAAAGAGTAAATGAAGTTTTCTAGGAAGTACATAATTATCGCTTGCAATGACATGGGAGAATTGCTCTGCAAAGCACAGTCACTTTACTGATCATTGTTTAAACAACAAGAACGGGAATTTAAAAGACCAGTGATTTTCAACCATTTTGACACCATGGCCCACTATTTATTCAGCATTTGAGGCAAGGACCACCATTTGATGATATTTTAGTCCCACAGACCCCCAAACTAAAGTTTTGTTTTTAGTTTCTTCAGGCAACAAACTGTAGATCGAAATGAGTATTCTTCTTGTGTAGACTTCTTAATATAGCAGTGCTAATTTAGATGAAGACCACTGTACTAAGAATTTTAAAGCACTTCTGTAGCGGCCACTTGCTGATCCTTACTTGAGACAGAACCATAATGTTTGAAACAACCAATCAAACCACACTGCCCTTACAAGAGAAAAGAAACCATTACAGCAATGTCTTGTCTTGTTTTCAGAGTTGACATTTTATGCCTAAAAGTGGCTAGAGGAAAAGACCTGGGAATTGTGCAAATAGTTAGGGTTCATCCTCCAGGGATTATGAAGCAGCCTTTTGATGTTGAGATCTCTTGTGGACGTTGGTCTTCTAAAAGGTTGGCAATGACACTTAAGGAAATGTATTGGCACATGAAGCTCATAGGAAAAAGTACTATAGTACCAATGTGCCCCATTGTGCCCCATTGTGTGCCCATTGTTCCCAATGGGCTCATCTGACCTTCAACCTATTATTTGGACATCTTTGTCTTGGTTCAGTGTATAGAGAAGACACGAGGTGAGTTCTTTCACCTACTTTGTTGAGACGCCTTTCCGCATCGCTATGAGGAACTGCTCTTCTGCAAAGAGCGAAAAAAAACTTATTGTAATTTCCCCTCTTTGACCTGTCTGGGTACTTTTCTCACAAACAAGCGGTGCATGGCAGAAAAACAAAACAAAAAAAGAACCTCGCCCCCTTGGGAAGTAAAGAGACAACTCCAAAAATGTTGGCAGCAACTTAACAAAGCACCTGTCTGACAAAGAATACAGTAGTGAGAGTACACACACGCGCGCGCGCGCACACACGCACGCAAATGCACATACACACACGCATGCACACGCACACACATCCTCTGAGAGTACAGTAATACAAATAAAAATAAAGTCAAATGAACTCAGGTGCATACATATATACCCACAATTCCACAAATTAGGCACAAACGACAAAAGCAGCAGCATGCGAGCCAAGTTAGCGCAACCAAACAAGACAAGCGTGAGAAATTATGCCGGCCAGACCAGACAATGAACACGGCTGCCGCGGTGCAAAGGAGAAGAGCTGGAGGTGTAGCAGGCAGGAGAGGCGGGTGACATCAGACCTAAAGCCCAGAGACGGGGGCTTGTTAACCAGGCAGCTCTATTAGGGCGCCTCCCGGCCCCCTTTCCCCATCCTCCTGTGTCCTCCACGCCTCTCACGTCGCACCTAAATTGGCCCCCCAGAACTCCACACCGGACTCCCCTCCCGGCCTCCAAGCTTCTCATGTATATGCATCGCAAATCCCCGTAGACACGGACAGATAGATAGGCAGGCCGAGCCAGAGCTACGGACTAACCTAACAAAAGCAATTTGGAACCGATGCACCGTCTGGGTCAAGTGCCCTGCACTGCATCTCCCCCCACCCCCTCAATTGTTTTAATCAGGAGGTGTAGGTGAGAGAGCTCGAAGGCACCTAAAGGCACCTTCCCTGCAAGCGCACAGACCCCCGCGCACACACACACTTCCCTGCAAGCTCACACACACAGACACACCATTATTCTGCAATGGATAAATTGTGGATGCGGTTGTTAAGGGAGACGGACATGACAGGCTATCTTCTCGATGAGTCAATTTAAAAAGGAATTGAACTTTTTCTTACTTTTATGCTGCACTATATGCTTCTAAACATTGACTTATCAGAGCAGACTAGTTTCTAGAGTTTAAAGTTTTCAGAGGAGAACTTTGGGGGTGCTAACAAGATGGAAACGCATTTGTTAAGAGATACCACAGCTATCTACAAGACTCCACTGATGTCATTCAGTCTCCCATTAATGTTGATTGTTGATTGATTACATAATGGTTATGTCTGCCTGGAATGGATGTGGGTCTACTACATTTCTAGTGCCCCGTCATGATGACTAGAGGCAATCCCTGTTTTTCCAGGGGAGATATGAGCTTCAGGCAGTACTATTAATTACACACACTAATTAGCCTGGCTAAAGCCAGACCGTAATTATCTTTTGCCAACCACCAGTGGGATATTAATGAGTCTGGCTTTAGTCAGGCTCACTACTAACCAGTTGCTGTCCTTAACCTACAGAGGAGTCAGAATTGCTCAATATATAGGGCTATATTAGATCATCCTTACATATTGGTTCATTTAATTTAAAAAAAAATAGCATTTTGCCACTGAACCACTGTCTGGATAGTCGCAATCTAAAAGTTAAACTATAGTATCTGCAGCTATGAACCGATAAAGAAAGAAAGACTATGTTTTCTATTGGTTACAATCAGAGTTAAATTATTGGCATTTTTTCCACAGTTCATACCAATACACAGGTCACAAGGATAAATGTCTCTACTACAGGGGTAAAAAGGAACGCCGGTTCCCAACCAAAATAATAATAACGTTGAGCTATCCCCTTAAGGAGTTTTAACAAGAGCCTTTTAGAGCCTTTTAGAGCCTGTGAGCGTGATGTGTGACATGTGTCTGGCGTGGTTTCTGGTTCCGGTCGAGAGGCAGAAAACAGCAGCTGGGGATACAAAAGAGGAAGAAATGCTGATTCCACAGATCAAAACAGATCAAACTCCAAAACAAACGTGTAGTCCCTTAAAGCTGCCACGTTCTGCGATTCACCCGAGATTTAACGACAAATGTTTTGATAATGTGAAAATCCTCCAGTGTCCATTATAGCCTACTGGGCCTAAATTGTCAAAATGTTAATCCATTCCGACAGTATGTCAGCTGGGAAGGTAAAAAAAAAAAAAAAAAAAACTTACTGATGTCATGTGCCTCAACATTTTTGTCTAAATCTCCTCTCCGCTGAGTTATTTAGTTACCATAACGTGACAAAACCTAAACCACCATTTCACCACAGAGAAACAACTTCCTGTGGGTTATGTGTTTGTGTTTTTAAATATATTAGTGTCAGTGATGTCATGGACACTGGTCACTTTGAAATACTAAAATATCTCAAAGCACAAATTACTCACATAAAACCCCCAGGAAAGTTTATCCCAAAACGTCATTAAAATAAAATCTGGTTACAAAGGGGGTAAAGTGGTCCTTTAACACCACTACAAACAGATATTGTTCAACAGACATTCATAAGGTAAATCAATGCAGAACAGAGAACAAAAACTAACACAGGCATTGTATTTTAATGAACTGTCTAGTCAATGAACCACTGCCTCTGGTGATGAAGTAAATAAGGGTGCTGAAATAGCTTAATGTACATGTCCCTGGAATTGAATGAAAGTCAAATGATAAATAAATAATGGTCTTGTATTGTATATACAAGTTTGAGTGTCCGAGTCTTCGAATGGCACTCCACAGCTTTGAACTGTTCCTATAGCATATGAATTAGCTCTGCTGGCTTCTTACAACGTATTAGAAATTATTTCACAGTCAGTGGATGTGAGTGTGAAGCATGATGTTTCTACGGTGAGTAGCATTATGAACAAAAGGACTATTGAATAGCAATGGTGGTGAGCATAACTACTGTTTTATATCAACTCATTGACAGCTATGCCTATAGACCTGCGCAGTGACATCAATGCCCCTGTTCCAGAAATGGAATCCTCATTCATTTTCCTCACAGACTTTTTGAAAATGCTTAATAAAAACACGATTGTGCCGTGGACAAAACCAACTCGGGTTGTGACAAATCATGACAACACACACAATATTAGCATGCAATATCTAATTAGCAACAAGTAGAAAACAGTTTTTGTTTCATTTTTCCTCTTAGAAATTATTTGATTGTCCAAAAAGATTGTGTGTGTCGTCATGATTCGTCACGACACAAGCTGGCTTTGTCCGTGGCATAATGGTCTTTATACAAATTATTTTCGAAAAGTCTATAAGAAAAATGAATGGGGAATCCACTTCTGGAACAGGGGTGGTGACGTCACTGCGCAGGTCTATGACAGGTCTTGCGTTAATACTTTGCCCAAAATCTCTCCACGCTGTTGTCCATCATGGCCTGCACTTCACAAACATCACATACTAGTTTATGGCATTATAACCGGTTATGGCATTATAACCGAAACTGCCTTTATGGCAGTTTCGGTTATACTGCCATGCCCACAATAGCTTCCCAGGTTGAAAGTGGTTAATGACCTATGGCATTTAATACATTGCCCGAAATCTCCCCACGATGTTGTCCATCATGGCCTAACCTTCACACACTTCAGTTATGGTTGTGCAGTTTTGACAGTTTGTATTGAGAAGCACATGACTCACAAAGCACCGCTGGTAGCAGACCTTGACAGTCATGTACAGTAGAGCAGAACATGACTCACAGAACTGGCTTGTACCATGTTGTAGAATGGCGTGGGAGGCCTTGCTTGACTCCGTGTGGTCCATACCATCTTGGCATATCAAACTGTATCACTTAGGAGTGTGATTGAGTGCGTGGGTGTGTGTGCGTGCACGCGCTTGTGTGTCTGCGTGTTAATCCTCATGCCAAAGTTCACAGACTATGCGAGTACTTGGAAGAGACACCATAATCCAGCCTGTACTTGTTTAATTGGCTTAGGATTTAATATTTCTGGTGCAAAACTTGAAAGGCCCACGCAGAACACGCATGCACCACGCGCATTCCAATAAGGTATAGCAGGTCGCCCATTGATTTGTGGGTCGGCGGCTCGAATCCCGGCTACTCCTGTCTATATGTTGAAGAGTTCGGACATTGGACAAGACACCTGACCGCAAATGAGCCCTTCTCAAAACTCCACCCTTTGGAGAGCGGTTTGTTCACTGTCCAATGCCTTTCCAAATACTTCAACTGTTTCTATGCAGGTCCTGGTCAAGCTTTTCTCTTCTAACGTGCCTATTGGACAAGGACAGATTGGGGAGGGACTTAGTGAAGGGCTAATTGTTTCCAGTGGTTGATGTCTTGCATGATTTCCCCCTCAATTGGTGTATGAATGTGTATGATTTTGAATGTAATGCACAATGTATAATTTCTTGAAGTCTATAGATAGATAAAAATGTCACTATTTTTGTAACAACCTGAACCTACAACATGAACCTTGATTGAAAAAACAAAGTTGTCTTTAAACTTTCCTAACTTCAAAAACAGGAATCTACAGAAGCTTTTTACCAAAGCCTTACTCCATGCACCTCCATACCTCCGTCTTTGTCATACATTTGCCATATTCTTAATCATTGTCAGTTAGACATGGTTACATGATAATTTGATATTTGATCTTTGCAGATGACTGTAAATGTGAAACTGTAATCATGCAATTGTTTTCTATGTTGACTGTAAATGATTAAACTGTATGTATAAGCACTTGATGTTAGGTACAGTATCAACACTGCTAAGGTAACAATGTTGTGTAAGTAAGTATTCACTGCAGTCAGGGGAAACACTGTTGCTATGGAATCTTCTTGTAACTTGTGAAAATAACCCAAATACTTAACAATCATACACTGATCTAGTCCAATTGATGTACAATTGCATAGATTTTGTTTCAGCTCACAGAAAACAGTAGATCTGCAAACTCACCATGTGTGCATTGTGAGTTTGTAGATCGGCTATTTTCAACTAAGACATTTAATATGGAGTGAGAACTGAAAAGTCAATGGGATAGAGCCCTGTGGGACTAATAAACAATAAAGCATTCATCTATTTTCACAATAACGTTTTAAGTGGTGCAACCACTTCATAAAGGAGCTTTGTGTGTCCCTGGCTGGCTGGGTCTGTTTTCATTTCTAGGGAGGAAAAAAAAAGTCTGGTGATGAGGTTCACCTAAACTCGGCATATAGTTGTGCTGCACATCGCTCACTCTTTCCTGATTTATGATGGCCTAGAATATATTAAATTGACCCAGACATGCATACACATATGTCCACACACTCTTCTCTCTGTCACTGGCACAGGTGTGTAGTTTCTCCTTGCGCATACTGCCAGCAGCTCCCTATGCCAGAAAAATCAGCGTTGGGATCCAGCCCACTGTTACGCAGCCTAGAACTCACTCACGTATGCACACACGCAACCACGCATGTGTGCGAACACACACACATGTGCGCGCGCACACACGCACACGCACGCACGCACGCACACACGCACGCACACACACACACACACACACACACACACACACACACACACACACACACACACACACTACACAGCACTACTTCTGGTGGAAAAGGTAATAATAGTACAGCAATATGCGCAGTAACTAAATTATTAGTTACTGCGCAACACTGCTCACAAATAGTTTTAACAACTCCATCTATGACTATTTGACACAGAATCCAGGTGTTAAAGCAAGGTGTAGATGCCATGTACCTATACTCAAACGTTTTTGGAAGGTCCATGCAGCATTCTATTGTTGTTTTGATCATCTTTGGAAAACATTGATCAAAACTAACCACAATTCTTCTATATTTGTATAGATTGTTCAACATCATTAATTCAGATGTTTAACAATAATTGAACTCTTGGAAGTGATAATATGTAATATGTATGCTTTCAAGAGTGAAAGATCTGTCCATTTGGTTACCAACTCTCCATCATTCAACGGGGGACCACCTGGAACCCTCTTGGGGACTACTGGTTGAAAAACAGTGCTCTACAAGCTCTCCATGCGCTGTGACGGCGATATTTATTTACGTTTATCACTCACCCCTCTCCAGTCCCAACGGTGTCCATGTAATACAGGAATGGTTGTAGTTTGCAGACCAGGCTAGCAGCTGTTGTTGTGTTGCATTGTTGTGGATCCTTCTATGGGTCCTTCAATAGAGGCGGCTGCAATTTGTGCCTGGTGGAAAATAATATACCATGCCGAGATTTTGACATTTTGTGTGTTTTAAAAGCAATAAACTCATATAGATTACTATAAATTTGTTTCTGGTTTAAAAGCTATAATAAGCCTATATACTGTAGGCCTATACATATATGCCACTAATTTATTTCCAGCATTATTTCACCAGTGGATTATCCAATGTTAATCAATTAACCCATTGATCCTAATCCATCCTAATCCGTGGTATCTGCGGATAAATCCACAATCCACTGATCTGTAATGGGTATACTATGCTATGTGAGACCATGGACAGCCTGTGGCTTTTCCTCAATTTTGACTTTTTTCAAATCCTCAGAAATCGTGAAAAATAGAAGACTATAGTATGGACTATAGCCTGTTGCATTTCCTTGATTCTTAACTGTTTTCAAATCCTCTGAAATCATGACTAATAGCACACCATAGTGTACTATTAAAAAAGGGGGACTTATAGTTCATGGTTTTTGACGACATGCTATATTATGTTGTTTTTCATCACTTTTGGGGGTTTTCAAAAAAACATGAAAATCATAAAAAACGATTTAATTTCTTAGTAAAATGTTAACTGGACCAAGGTTCTTTCAAGACTTCTGTGGAAACAGGAGGAAGAGTAATTCCCAATGGTCCTCCGTTTATGTTGACAACTTAACTTGAACATGAGTTTTAAGTGGTGCAACCAATTCATTAACCTACCACCCATCGTTGATGACAACGGTGTCGTGTAATATGCCACGGCTCTGGCCATGGCTTTCGGTCAAAACCCTTATTTTGAAGCACCAGATCTCCAAAACTGGATGTGTGATGATGATGTCATGGTGGTTCTGGGGTCTTGACCGATCTGTCCTCTAACCATCTGTGCAATAATGTCCGGTTCACGAGTCCTGGAAGAGACGTTCAGTCCCTGTTCCTTTTACCCATTTAAGCGACATACAGGAGTCGAATCTGAGATAATGCCATTTGAATGCATGTGATAGAATCGGTGCGGTTGCAGCAGTTTTTCAAAAAGGCTGCAGCAATTCGGCCCCAAATGATCAAATCAATGAATTGTCGTGTTCTGCCCTACCGTCATGTTCAGTGGGTAGGCCAGGTAGGCCTAAAGGTCGGCGGTAAGTGGGTTAAGTAGCAATGTATGTCCCTGCGTCCCGCCCTAGCTGGGTCAGAGCATGGCACGGAAGTAGCATATTATCATATTATCACTTACTTCACACAGGTGTAAGTTATTTATTTATTCTAATATATACCTATTATTATTATTATCATTATTTATCGAAATCATTTCATTTCAATGTATTAAATGTTAAACATATTGGAATGTATTAATTTTTTAATGATCTACAGTGTTACATCTGTTTTCAATAGTACAACTAAAGATAGATAGATATAGACATTTCAGTACATCATGGGTGATCCAGTGATCTACCCCCAGACAAACTCAACCAAACTTTAACTCCTAATTACATTACAATGTCCACAGGGCTGCATGCATGGCGTTCTGGGAGCTAATGTGGGTCTATAGTAAAGAAAATGACATTTGACATTTGAGAGAGGCTATTACACAATAAGCAGACAAACTGTCTCCCTGATGAAGTGCAGTTTGGCTGACAGGCTGACGGGCCTATACTGGCCACGTCACAGCAAGAGCAGGTTAGACCAGTCTGCTCCACACAGAGGGAAGCCCTAAGCAGTGGTGGGACAAATTATTTTAATTAACAAAATGCAATGTTTTTGTCTTTTTTAATATAAAAAACATACAGAATTTAATCTCTTTGGTTAAAATATTTCCCAAATACTCTAGCTGTTGCTTCTTAGGGGTGCATGCTTGGGCAATTTAATGACAGCAAAAATTAAATAATCCTTATGGGTAGATCTTTACTCTTTCTGAGTTAAATTATCTCTCAGTATTGTACCAGTTTTCATTTGTGAGCAAAAAATATGATAGGAAATGTTGTCAACCTTTTTTTCCACAAACGAAAACAAACGAGAACAGACACGCACACACGCACGCACGCGCGCGCACACACACACACACACACACACACACACACACACACACACACACACACACACACACACACACACACACACACACACACACACACACACACACACACACACACACACACACACACACACACACACACACACACACACACACACACACCATGTGCGCCATCATGGACGAAATAATCCTAGACTAAGATTGTATATGTAATCAACGAAACCAAAACTTTTCAGATGACTGAAATATAACAAACTATATTACTTGTGTTTTAAAGGCTATGATTAAACTAAATCAAAATGTGTGCCGTCTATAAATGAACTCAGCTGTGGAGGCAGCCACACCATCTTATCAATGCATCTCGTCCATGTTGTTCTGCTGTCTGGCGGTCGACGGCGCACGGCAGACTTCCCGCGACCCGTGAACTTGAACCGCGTTACAGGCTCCTCTGTCAACGCTACACAACTTGAATTTCAGGCAGTGAGTGGTTTGGCCCTGAAGCAATGCTCAATTGACAAGGCATCGTTCACAATTTTCACAATTCGCCTGATGACTCATTCAGCACCTTGTTGTATGTGATGAGTCACATAAAGACTGAATCATTAATTCCAGAGTGCGCGTTCTGTGTTTGGTGTGTGTGTGTATTGTGCGTGTACAGTAGGCTGTGTTAGGACTAGGCTACTTGTGTGCATCGAGAGTGCACATCTACACATACATACACGTTTTGCATGAATATTTATGCAAAAAAGTGTGTTGTGTGTGCATGCATGCAGTGACAATGTGACCCCAAAGGGCGCCATTGTGCTGTTTCTAACAGACAGGAGGGAAAACAACTGTGGTAATTACTGCCCTTTGGCTCAGCCGTTTAACCTTGACAAGGTCAAACACAGATAGAGATCAGCTCTGTCGCCTTCCGTTTCTTCAGCTCCTAAAGTAAAGCAAAGTTTTAAAATCCGTACAGGAAATGGACTAATCTAACAGTCAAGTACTCAAAATACAGTATTTATTATATGCTTACTTATACTAAATTAGTTTGAAACATTGCTTACAGTTTGATTCAATGTACTGTACGTTCCTACACAAGGTCCAGTGTCTTCATCTCTTCCATTTGCGTTGCTGCGCTAGCCATCGGGTCATTAGACATACTGTATTGTGTGTCTTCAAGGTTTCTTTAAATATAACCTCTCTCATGTGCCAATGTATGCTGTCAACATGTTTCTTTTTTAAGATTTGTTTTTGGCTCTTTGCCTGATAGATTCAAGTGAAGATAGACAGGAAAGAGGGAGACAGAGAAGGACATGCAGCAAAGGTCGTCATAAGCGGGAATCGAACATGCGGCACGCTGTCATCGACACGCATTTAGGCCAGCAGGCACCTTGTACAACATCTTTCTGTCATCATATGGAATGCCAACACTATTCACACTATTAAGACGAATCATGTCACACCAAGTGAGCAGACGTGTCACCATCCCACATGGACATTCACTTGGCTACTGCCATGCTCAGGGACTCTGCACCTGCTAGGTTTCAAATCTTTGCGTTGGCGCCAGAAAGTGTAATAAAAACTGTCAGCTAGTGTTAAAGGAGCATTCAGTGATTTGGGTTGATTTGGAAAACCCTTCGGTTGGTGCAGTAACAAGATGTGCACATGCACACGCTACAGTCGAGAGAAGTGCAACAGGCTAATATCACATACACCAAGGCCCACCTCCATTCAACATGAAGGCGGGTGAAATCACTATGCCTTTAAAAAATAAAAATAAATTTAGCTCGCAGCTAAATATTTAATATATGCCACAGGGTCATTATTACATTTGTGGGACCCGAAATCGGTCAACCCATATACTCAAAACCAAACACCTGCCGAAACGGCCAACCAGCCAGCCAGCCAGCCAGCCAGCCAGCCAGGTGGCTCAGTTGGCCAACCATCCAGCCAGCCAGCCAGGTGGCTCAGTTGGCCAACCATCCAGCCAGCCAGCCAGGTGGCTCAGTTGGCCAACCATCTAGCCTGCCAGCCAGGTGGGCCGGTTGGCCAACCGGGCAGCCAGCCAGCTGGCATGTCTGTCTGATTCTTCCTCAATCGAGGCTACATCATTGTCCCTCATTACAACTCTTGGCCATGTTGCTGATAACCCTCACGCATACGGATTCATAAAACATTCAGCAACGTGTTCACATGTAAGCCCTGCTTTCCTTGAAGGTAAAACACAATGCATGGTGTAAAATGTCGCTATGAATCTTTCAGGGTGGAAATGATGTGCAGTCTGCGCGTGCCTCGGGGGCGGATTTCTTCAAAAGCTTTCGCAAAAAGAGGCAGAGGAGATTGTTTTGACTTGTCGGCAGGGGCGGAAAAAAACAAGATGGTGGTTGATTGAGACAAACCGCAGGCAAGATGCACTACAGTGATTGGAGATCATAAATCTTTGTCAAGCATGGTGTTTAGAAGGACTGATCAAAGAAAATAATGTCTTGTTAACCCACATATTCAATACTGTTTGCATCGAATAATTAGCCTTTGCAAATGTGACTTCAAAGTAATAGATTACAGTGTTATTGTAGGCTACTAAACTATGTCAAAATATGTATAAAGAGCTAAGATTT
>CM076975.1:26129620-26312120 GCA_039105355.1 Benthosema pterotum
GAGTGTTTGTTTCATTTGGAAGCTTAAATGAACATTAACATTAATTTTAACAGATTTTTTTAAATTAAAAGGCTTGAGAATTACTGTCCTACCACAGATTATATCATAGAGACATAATAATTGGATTGGAGATCCCTTCATCAAGGGTCATTAAGCACACAAAGCCTATATTTAAATTTTATTCGAATCCCACCCAAAGACTTTGGATATTACTCTCGTATAACTGGATCAAACACAGTCATCATTATAACTTTGGTCTTGATCAATGTTTCGAGTAGAACAAAAGATTTGGCCTAGGCGCTCGTAGGCTTGTGCTTAAACATTTTGTTGGTTTAATTTGAACAAAAAATCTAGCTTCACATCAAACTATTCAAATCGAGAGGGGGATCCCTAATTGCACGGCGGCTTCGCCGAGCGATTGATCTAAGATTCCAGCATCAAATTACAAACTAAAGTACAGCCCTG
The DNA here is from genome assembly GCA_039105355.1 of Benthosema pterotum. NCBI lineage: Eukaryota > Metazoa > Chordata > Actinopteri > Myctophiformes > Myctophidae > Benthosema > Benthosema pterotum. The sequence continues at coordinate 26,130,086 of CM076975.1, forward strand.
GTGTTAGCTCAGTTGCAGGTAGGGAAACCGAGCTAATATATCATCTCAGCCACTTCTAAGGGTGGGCCATATTTACCGTATGGCATAATACCCTATCATCAATTCCCTTTGTAGCGATGGATTCCGGGGCTCACAGGATTACAACTTCGAGCCACATTTACAGGTGTAAGCATCAGCTTTTTGTCTCCTCTTTGTGCCTCTGTCCTGTGTGAACGCGAGGCAGACAGTGAAGCAGGAGCCCTCCTCACCGTAGCCTGCAGCCTTAAACAAAACGGCTCAGGCCCTTAAAGCCCCATGGGGAAACCAACATGGCCACTTATCTCCCCAGAGGGGGTTACAGCGGATTGGGAGTGGGACGTGACTGTAAACGATCCCCCAATCGCTCATGTTCCTGCTAACATATACACGCCATCAGCATCTCGTATAGCAAATTGACCATGGAGCAGCATAAACACACAGACATAGGTGGAGGACGAATATCTCCACTTCTCTGCACCTACTGTACCAGATTGGGCCAGGGGAGCGAATCTCGGAATATTCAGCAGCAACGTTCCACGTGAATGAAATGGGGGTTGAATCTCAAGCGGTACAGAGACCAAATCCGCCCATTCCCCCCCACTATACCCCAATCCCAGCCCCTGGCTGCTTCCTCCTCAGTCACACTGCTGCCCAACCCTAGAGGCGCAAATGAGGGTCACGTCACTTAGGTACTGTCATTAACCTTAAATGGCAGAGTGACAGGGTTGAGACTTATAGTATGAGCTGTCTGTCTGTCTGTCTGTCTGTCTGTCTGTCTGTCTGTCTGTCTGTCTGTCTGTCTGTCTGTCTCCTTCCAGTTATAGGGCTTAGAGAGGGCTCATGGGGAATGGAGAGGGCATGTGTGTGCGTATGTACTGTATGTCCGTGTGTGTGTGTGTGTGTGTGTGTGTGTGTGTGTGTGTGTGTGTGTGTGTGTGTGTGTGTGTGTGTGTGTGTGTGTGTGTGTGTGTGTGTGTGTGTGTGTGTGTGTGTGTGTGTATGCGTGCATGCAATGTCTGAATAATTCACGTAGGACTTTACCTTAATATGCTGTCAAAACAACAGTGTCGTTGACGGCTACTCAGACCCCCATATCGCTGTGGACTCACTCCACCATCATGCAGTGACAACACACATGAATTTGTGCCTGAAGAAGCAGAAGAAGAAGCAGAAGCAGAAGCAGAAGCAGAAGCAGAAGCAGAAGCAGAAGCAGAAGAAGAAGAAGAAGAAGAAGAAGAAGAAGAAGAAGAAGAAGAAGAAGAAAAAGAAAAAGAAAAAAGAAGAAGAAGAAGAAAAAGAAAAAGAAAAAGAAAAAGAAAAAGAAAAAGAAAAAGAAAAAGAAGAAGAAGAAGAAGAAGAAGAAGAAGAAGAAGAAGAAGAAGAAGAAGAAGAAATGCAGATTATTGCATGTGCATGAACAACCTTTGGCAGAAAACTGCACTAGCTAAGAACACGTATGCAGCCATGCGCTGCTATTTTTGAGATTTGGTATAGAGTGTTGATTCAAACGACAAGTTAAATTAAAGAAGTGAGTGTTTAAAAAACTATACATGAACATGAATCCAACATATTATTAATAAAAAAGAACTAATGTGTTGATAAACAGACACCTTCATTTACTCTCCCCCTCTCTTTCTCTCCTTCTCTCTAGCTAAAAAGATCCATGCACTGAAAACCCTTAAAGACCCATGCTTTAAACTAAAGACTCAGGACTTTGCTCATGTTAAATTACACACAGAGAAGAATCCTGGTACATTAGTCTGTGACCTGGTGAACTGAAACCATTTCCTGTGCTCCGTATGAACATGAACCCTAAAGAGTCTATTTGTACTGTACATCAGAGTTTGATTCCAGTAAATGTGGGTTAAGTTTTATCTTTAATTATTTTTATGTTAAATAAAATAAATGTGCTAAATAGCACTATATTCTGTTAGTAATAGGGGCCTTCCCATCTCTCTCATTGTTTAAAGATATACTGTACAAGGTCAGAATACCAATCTCATCTAATCTGGGGAGAGAAGCTGATGACTATCACTTCACTCCTGATTGGTTGGAATATGGTAACCTACCTATTATTCGCCTATTATTAAATAAAAAGAATGTCAAACACATTTTCCACTGCATATGGCAGACCTCGTTGACAGATTTGGAAGAGATTTTGAAGATCTGGTTCCAAAAATGAGAAATACAACTCAATGTGTAATTTCTAGGATATTTACATTGGGGTTGGACACTGAGGAGAGGGTGGGGCCTACAGAAAGGTCTATTTCAGAAATTCTACGGTGAATTTTATATTTACATACACATATACACACAAGTATGCAGATACACACGCACGCACGCACGCACACACGCACACACGCAGACACACACACACACACACACACACACACACACACACACACACACACACACACACACACACACACACACACACACACACACACACACACACACACACACACACACACACACACACACACACACACACAAATCCTCTGTGTCAGTTTGACATGGCTGATGTGTGTATACTGTATATATAATTTGGCTCTAATGCTTATACGCAATACTAACAATTTACCCCATAATAACTGTTTTTCCACTTTGCAATGTAAAAATCACGTTTTGAAAAGATATTGCGGGTTAATTGGAATTCTGCAAGCCTGAAGTGCTAACATTCAGCAATGCTTTTTTTTCCGTCTCATGGCCGGTTCAGTGGCAGAGCAATCCCTTCAGATCATAATTCCTGTTTTTATTAGGGCGCCTTGCTCCCAGGATGCAGTGCAGCATTTCCAGTTGGCAGACAAACTGTTGACATTTCTCTTTTAATGACTCTTTAATCATGCAATTTTCTCCCGGAGAAATAAAAGCAAACCTAAGCAAAAGATTTAGTCACACACTCACTTCTCAAAAGCCTGCGGAGCGCCGACATCAAAGCACGAAGGACAAGTCACAGGGAAAGGCAAAGCTAATGATACAGGTATGTAATCACTTTTAATTATAATGTGTCGTGCAGAGGGATACGTATCGCATAGCAGCTTCACCATGACCTAGAAATGGAAGTTGCCAGCGGTGGCACAGGAAATAGAATAACCTGCCATGACGCTGGCACAGGAAATAGAATAACCTGCCACGGCACCGGCACAGGAAATAGAATAACCTGCCACGACGCTGGCACAGGAAATAGAATAACCAAGTGGTGGAGGGTGAATACATTCACTTAAAGGAACATTTCACCACTTTTCAACCTGCCTTTATGTAATTGGTCCTCGCTGCCACATTCATTTTCTGTTTATTTTCTGTCTGTGTCTCATAGGAGAGCTTCAGAAACCTGGCTGCCATGCGCATCATCGATGGGGAATCGAAGCTAATAGAAACGGCAGGCTTTCTATTCCGGAAAGCTTGCAATATGTTAATGGAAGCCATCGTTCTCATGTAAAAATGTAAATATATTTATTTTCTAAATCTGCCTATCAATGATGTGCATTAGTTTCTGCTAACAGCCCTCCAATGTAACACGAGTAAAAAAAAATGAGTATTTTATCACAAACATTAGTAAGGATTTATATGAAAATAAGTTGAAAAGTGGTGATGTGGTCCTTTAAATACTGTACTTGACGTTGTTTTACTTACTAAAAATGAGCATTATGTCCAATTTTCGAGAAATTTTGATGATATTGTACTTTAAAGTCCACTATACAATTATCTGAAATCTTTAGTTGTAGTTGTAGATCCGTGCAATTAACCACTTTGTCCCCATGCACTTTGGATATTTAAAAATAGACAAGAAAACTCACAACGCATTTGCCAATGCATTTACCGGTATGTGAATAAATGCATTGGTAAATTCTGAATACCAGACTTGTACTTGTACCTGTAACAGAGTACTTCTACAGTGTGTTAATGATAATTTACAACATGTCAGTACTTCTCCCATCACTAATGACTTAACAAGTGGAACCTGTCAGTGTTGGCACAGGAAATTGAACAACTTCTTCCAAAAGTTCAGGTCTGGATCAGTATGTAGGTGCAAGGTTATCACTCCTCAACAGCACCTAAATTAAACACAAGTGTTCAACCAACACTGGTTGGACTCTTTCCAGCGGAGCTCATTCATTCAAATGTAAATATACACCTTCAATACTGTTTCATTTTTGGTGAAGACCATCAAAATATCTTCCAAATCCGCCAACAAGCCTGCCATAATGCAATTATTCTCCTGCAAAAGTATTTCAGCATAAACACACAAACATGTGCCACCTCTCTACCAAATCATCAGACACCATACGTTTTTTTTTTTCCCTTAAATTTTCGTCGCCAAAGCGATACTGTGACAAACCACGTGCTGGAACATCAGATTTGACAAGCGTCACATGACATTACGCATACCACATATACAATTCTCAGAGGCATTTGCGTTCTAGGCATTTAGCTCACACACACCAAAGGGGCTCATCTAAACGTAGTGAGGCTGGGCACCAATTTGCCCGTTTGTGGGTGTGTGCGATCCCACGCATCCTCTAGATGAGGAAAACGTGCCCCCTATACCCCACTCCACCCGGACCCACCCCTTGTGATTGGATTTCATGACAAATTGACTTTCAAATTCTTCTTCGGGAATACAGTCGTATTTCATAAGCCAGAGTCATGCACAAGATGCGGGCGATCAATCTTGTAACCTCGAGCAGCATGTGGAGCTATTCATCTCACGTCACACACACACACACACACACACACACACACACACACACACACACACACACACACACACACACACACACACACACACACACACACACACACACACACACACCACACACACACACACACACACACACACACACCAGAGCCGTGATATTAACCCGTACACAGACGCAGATGGACACACACACCCCCACACGGATGCATGCATTTTATCTGATGTACTCGTAACACACGCAAACACACTTAGACAACATGCACGCATGTCTTGATACAGACTTGTTTTTTCTCACCCTATCTCTGTCTATCTGTCACGCTGGCATGCATAGTATAAACACACACACACACACACACACACACACACACACACACACACACACACACACACACACACACACACACACACACACACACACACACACACACACACACACACACACACACACACACACACACACACACACACACACGTAAGGACGAAGGCAGATTTCATGCACCCTCCTCCACCTCTAAGATCGGCGGGTTTTCCTGAATTTGTGGAGGGTTTTTGTGGGGTGCAAAGAACAGCTTTGATGTCACCGTATATCTTCTTGATCTCCCTGGCTCCACTCTGGCCTCTGTTACCTCCAGGTTTTACTTAAAGCAGCACCAAATGTCTAATTTAAGGCCGGGCTTATGGAAATTGGACTTTATATACTGCTGGCCCCCATCTCCTCGAGCGCTTTAACAGCCTTTTTGAGTTGGGGACTGTAACTCACCGCTGAAGGTGTTTGGCCAAGGCCACGGTGAGCAGATCTGGTGGGGCCCGGAGGTGAAGGTGGGTCTACGCAGGAATACATTGGGGATAGGATTCCTGGCATGGTTACCATACGGCTATAGGATAATCTGTTCCATCTATTGGCTGCTACAGAGTGCTGTGGCAGCCGACCCGTACAGCACTCTTCTCGCTCGTACTGTTGGCCATCCACAAAACTTTCTCACTCGGTAACGATGGAATCACTGCCAGTTCCCACCATGTGTACTGCGGTCGCCGTCCCGTTGCTGCTGCATGGCCAAACCCCCACCATTCCTTGGCCTGGAGATGAAATGAACCACAGCGAGAGCACTCAGCCACTTCCTTGTCACATGCAACCATTAGCAACCAATGGGAATGCAGCAGATGGGAACTTAAATGTGTAATGAAACAGGAAACGGTGGGCATTTTATTATGAAGCCCACCCAAATACCTGGCTCACAGAGTTTCTCAACCAATCAGAGCATGAATCCCTTCAGGTGATAGGACGTCAAAGAGAGAGAGAGAGAGAGAGAGAGAGAGAGAGAGAGAGAGAGAGAGAGAGAGAGAGAGAGAGAGAGAGAGAGAGAGACAGCTCTACTCTGAGCTCTAGTGTACTGTTTGTTTACAATAGTCGCTCAGCTCTAATACTACTACTGTATGTGGCTTATTTCCACCATATAATCTTTCAAATATACAGTATATTCTACCATGATGATTAAGTTTAAAACGAGCAATACACTGTCTGGATGCTAGAATGTGATTGCATTTTATTTTTGACTATAATCAAGCCACCTGTGATTGTGGAGGACGATTCAGAAATGGGAATAAAACAGTTCAGCTTAATTTCTATTGGCTTTTATGCCTCTACACGCTATCACACAGCACCTTTTTTGTTTCCAGGAAGTAATTTTTGTGGAGTAAATTTTGTGGAGTCATTTTTTGTGGATAAAAATGCACAAACATGATAATGTTCCTGTTTTCTGGTATGCATTGTTGGTTATGGCCACATAATGACCACAGATGTGGTCTAAAAGCGTGAAAAGCGTATTTTTATCAGTTCAAAATCACTGAACTGATGATTCATCAAAATAACTAGCAAATACATTACATAACAAAATATATAACATACCAAAACATTCCACTAACAGTTAAAAGTGTTTATTAATTGGTTATTAGCAACACAGTTGCAAGGCATACTTTTATATTTTTATGCTATGGTAAAACAACAGCCATTTGTTTTACCATTGTAGGGCATGGCGATATAAAGCCGTTCATGTAGGGATAGCCTCATCACCATTCACTCCATTCACCAATTTAGCTACACACGCAACCACCTCCTCGCTCTCACAGACGTCAAAGCTTTGTTTATACAGGTAACCGATACGGGCAAATGGTTTGCTTTGCATTCAATCACCTTAACAAACTGTGTACACTATAAGGTACAACTGTCCCTCTTTGTCTCCTTCCATCTCGTCTTTCTTATCTCTCTATCTTCACATCCGAGTAAAAATAATTCACTTCGAGAGCGAAAGACAAAGCAGGGGAGAGGGAAGGGAGAAGCCCTGAAACGAATAAGCTTGTTCCCCTTTAATATCCACCGCCAATTTATTCCGCCTGTCTGTCAGCGGCCCCATCCATCTGTAACATGAAGACAATGATGTAGATGTCTCCCCGTTTGGCAGCTGTGGCCTCTCGTCAGGAGACGACCAGCTCCTTTGCATGCGATGCCACACGGACGGGTTTTCATATTAATCAGGTGGCTGGTAGCAGACAATCAGCCGGGGAGGTGTGTGTACATGCACTTCTGCATACACCCTGGTTGGTTGCAGTTGTTGTAAACTCTGAGGTGTGTGTTTCTTGTGTATGTGTGGAGAGGATGGGGGGGCATGAATTATTCCGCCCATGCTCCCGAACAATGCGGACATCTGCATACGACAATGCAATCAGGCGAGCTTCTGAACAGCTGCCAAAGACATATAAGGGGAGAACCAGTAACACGAGAAGACCTGACCCAAACAAAAGGCCCGAAACCATCGGATGAGCCAAACCCGAGGCATCCCCACAACAGCGTCGCTCATCAAGGTGACACATCCAATTACAAACACAAACATGGATTAAAATCCAAACAACACAGATGCAGTAATGCTGATGACGCAATAGGCCATGAGCAGATCAAAGTGTGTCAGTACGCCTACTGTATGCAGCAGCGACGGAACAATTAGCCATGTCTGCTAATGTCAGGAATGAAAATAGCTTGTTATTAGTTAAGCTATGCGTCCTATTTCACATGCACACACACATACACAACTGAGAAACTTGAGGGGTGGGCATGGTCTCTTGTCTACTGATGCACATCCACAAAGATTACTGACAAAGCACGTAACCTCCTGGTCAACATTAACTTGTGTCTGTCAGTCTATATCTTAGCTTTAATGGTCTGCATTTCTATAGCCCACCGCTGCCCATTGGGGCTTATTTGCGGACATGTGTTTTTGTTGTCATCTGGCAGTCAAGCTAGACGTCCGCTGAATGGCTCTGAAAGCTGAAAGGCACACGCAGACAGGTTGAAAACACCATGCTGTGGTGGAGCTGCTCCCGTAGTGACCGACAGAGAGCGAGGTCAGAGGCAGTGGAGGGTGAAGTGATAATTGGACGCTTATACGCTCCCAAAACCTCTGAGCGATGACACACTCTTCAAGTGTGTGCGGTTCAGGAGTCGTCATTTTCTCGGCTGTTCCATGACTACATACTCACTATGCAGTGCACACACTGTATGCAAACGTTACAAATGCATAGAGACAAGCTAAATCAGTGGTTTTCAGCCTTTTTCATACCAGTGCCCACTATTTATTCAGAATTTGAGCCAGGGACGACCATTTGATGACATTTTAACCCCACAGACCCCAAGACTAAAGATTTGTTTTGCTTTTATGCACAATTCAAGGCTGGACTTGGGGAAACAAAACAGTCAAACATACAGATCAAAATGACCATTATTCGTCTACATTCTCTAGTTGTGTAGACTTGGGCTAATTCACATGATGAATATTTTAACTCTTGATAGCCTAAAAATGAAACCAAATGGACCCTTGCAGGTGCATTTGGTTTCATTTTTAGGCTCTCAAGAGTTACATCTGGTTAACCAACCATAATTCAGCCTGGGGACCACTGGAATCCTCTCAGGGACCACTGGTGTTTCCCAGACCACCTGTTGAAAACCCCTGATCTAAATAACCAAACAAAATGTGTATATGGCATATAGCCTGTCCCAACCTCTATGATTTCTGGATAGATATATTTCCACAAATCATTTGTGGTATTTGTTCTCCGATCTACGCATCCACCGCCCTCCTCCCCTCCCCGGTAGAAGCAAGTAAGGCTGGTGGCTGGAGAAACAATGTGGAATACAATGTGCTTCAAAACACCACTGAGCAACTTCCACCGAAATTAATAGCGTATGAATATCCTTTATAACTCTATGAGTAGAAGACAGCGGACAGCACTGTCGTCACCAATCTGCACTGTTAATGGTTAAAGAAGTGGACCTCCTAAGGCTGGAGAGATACAGCAGTAGCCAGACAATACTGTACACTTCACACAGTGACAGTGTGTCTTCTTGTCACTTTACCATGTCATGCAGATACCGTTTATAGACGTTCAATAATAATAAACTACATTGATGGCCGGCCAGACAGCCCTACAGACAGACGGACAGACAGAGATGAATCTGACGACGTCAAAGAAGATGAAAGAAGGAGCAACGAGACAGAGAGTGAGACAGGAAACGCTGATTTACTGACAGCAGTACAGACACATGATTAATCTGAGCATAGAGAGAGCATTCCTCACCAGAGAGAGAGAGAGAGAGAGTGGGGGAGAGAGAGACCAGGAGGAGAGGGAGAGAGAGAGAGAGAGAGAGAGAGAGAGAGAGAGAGAGAGAGAGAGAGAGAGAGAGAGAGAGAGAGAGAGAGAGAGAGAGAGAGAGAGAAAGAGGGAGGCTGGGAGGAGGAAAGCGAGAGGAGAAGAAAACAGCTTTTCTAAGCTGGCCAGGAGGAGAGTGCCAGCTGTGTTTATCTGACCCCTGACCTCAAGCCCACTCCAATCTCCACAAGGCCCTCAGTCTGACCAACACACACACACCCACGCACACACCCACACACACACACACACACACACACACACACACACACACACACAGTGTGTGTGTTGCGCGCACAGTGGATTACTGAGGCACTACTTTACCTGATTAGGACAGAGCAAAGGTCAGGTCTGCTGGCAGGGCAGGGAGAAACAGACGGGTGTAAGAGCAGTCGATACACCTGGACAGAACAGGTCAACCACACCTGGTACACCTGGACACAACACATCAACAACAACACCTGCACAACAGCTCAGCAACAACACCTGGTACATCTGAACACAACACGTCCACAACAACACCTGCACAACAGCTCAGCAACAACACCTGGTACATCTGAACACAACACGTCCACAACAACACCTGCACAACAGCTCAGCAACAACACCTGGTACATCTGAACACAACACGTCCACAACAACACCTGCACAACAGCTCAGCAACAACACCTGGTACATCTGAACACAACATGTCAACAACAACACCTGCACAACAGCTCAGCAACAACACCTGGTACACCTGGACACAACAGCTCAGCAACAACAACGCTACACAATTTCCATGATTCTGGGGCCAACATTCGAGCAGTGGTTTTAAAACCTAAACCTATTTTATATTAGGGCCCATTTTTCCAACATTTGAGCCACAGACCACCAATTGATGAGATTTAGCTGCATGATGGCCCAAAAATGGTTGTTATCTTTGGATGAGAACCTTTAAGTGTTGTCCTTAGGAGAGATAACAGGCAAAGATCAAATAATCATTATACATTTTCTAATGTTAGACTTGTACTTTTATCTTGTAAATTAAGTAATGTAGATAACCCTTGGGAGCAGCAGGGAAGAGTTCATCTCTTAGTCATTGGCCACTCTCATTTAACTGGGATCCACCTGGAATGTTTTATGACATTGTTTTGTGTAAACAGAACAAATGGGAGATACATTATAGTTATAAATAAATGTTATGTGCAACGGCTTACACAGACCGAGTCAGCTGAGGATGTCAAATCAATTATTTTCCTTTACTGTAACTGAGTGAACCCAAATGCTATTTATTATGACAAAATGGACCTGCATAATGTACATGTTAAGTATTGTAATGCTAATACTGGTACAACAATTGGCATATATTTATGTCATAATAATAGTTGTACAGTAAGTTCTTAATCAAAAGGGACTTTTGTCTTTTTCCCGAAAATAGCATTACGTATATTGTGGACGGTATTGTTTACACTCAATTGGTATTTATTGTCTACTTTGGATATTCAAAGAATAGCAGATCTACAAGCTCATGGCGCATCGTTTGTGCCATGTTATGAGCTTGTAGATATGCCTTTTTTTTTCCAATATAGCCTTTGACTACATTTATACACAAAGCAAACATTTTTAACTGAAATATTTTCTTCTAGGTTGTGTGAACAGCATTGTCACAAAACAGGACAAAAGGTGTCAGAATGAACAGAAAAAAGGATCTTCTGCTTTTTGGCACCAGAGGAACAGCTCACTAATCCTCCAGGCCTGACCTCCGGGCAATCAGGTCCACACACACGCACAGTCGCACACGCATGCATGTGCGCACGCACACACACACTCACAAGCACACGCACACATCAAAGCCTCGACTGCCGCCACAGATGCCCATTAAATATGTCTCTCTGTGTGTCTCCACGTCCATCATCTCTCTTCCCCCTGCAAGTCTCTTTTGTTCTTTTCTCCCGGATCCTTCTCTACCGTCTCTTTTCCCCATTTCTACGTTTCTTCCCTTCTCTTCCTTCCTTTCTCACTCTTCCCACACTCCACATTTCTCTCGTCTCTCTGCGTTCTAGCCTCGTTCCTTCATCTCCGTCTCATACTATATATCTCTCTCTCGCTCTCTTTCTGTGATATATGTCCAGCTGGTTCTTCCAGCCCAGCCAGGGGGACTCATCAGTGTTGGGCCGGCCAGCCCAGGAGATGCAAACAGCTGCTGTTTTGACATAACAGCAGCAGCAGTACAGTGGGGTGGAACGGGGTTCATAACAGCAGTAGAGGTGGAGGGGGGTTCATAATAACAGCAGTACAGTAGGGGTGGAGTGGGGTTCATAACAGCAGTACAGTAGGGGTGGAGTGGGGTTCATAACAGCAGTACAGTAGGGGTGGAGTGGGATTCATAACAGCAGTACAGTAGGGTGGAGTGGGGTTCATATAGCAGCAGTACAGTAGGGGTGGAGCAGGGTTCATAACAGCAGTACAGTAGGGGTGGAGCGGGGTTCATAACAGCAGTACAGTAGGGGTGGAGCGGGGTTCATAACAGCAGTACAGTAGGGGTGGAGCGGGGTTCATAACAGCAGTACAGTAGGGGTGGAGCGGGGTTCATAACAGCAGTACAGTATGGAGCGGGGTTCATAAGAGCAGCAGAGGGGGTGGAGCGGGGTTCATAACAGCAGTACAGTATGGAGCGGGGTTCATAAGAGCAGCAGAGGGGGTGGAGTGGGGTTCATAACAGCAGCAGTAGGGGTGGAGTGGGGTTCATAACAGCAGCAGTAGGGGTGGAGCGGGGTTCATAACAGCAGTACAGTAGGGGTGGAGCGGGGTTCATAACAGCAGTACAGTAGGGGTGGAGTGGGGTTCATAACAGCAGCAGTAGGGGTAGAGTGGGGTACATAGAGAGAGCCATGCCTGCTTTATACGTCAGAGCACCATGATGTCAGAGGAGGGCAAGTGTTCAGTTTTCAGTATTTACTATTAAGTGTGAGCCAGTCACTGGAGTTTATATTGCATGATTTCAATCCATCAGAGATGCAATATATAATGGTAAAACATAAAACTTGTATATACTGTATGTATATTAACTTTTGACCTATACAGACAAAAAAAATCGGAAGTTCCTCTTTTAGTGAGGAGAAAAAGAAAGAAAAAAATAAGTTTTTATGAGCCAATGAAATTTGCTGTTATGGGAAAAATCTTTATTCTGTCCCTAACCTGACAATGACATGTCTGCTAAACAGAGTCAAAATTGAGAGCGCAGTATTGGACGTGTTAGACCAATTAAGTCAATACAAACAAACAATACAAAACAGGACAATTTAAAACGTAATTGCTTCCTTGACCATAATTGCATCAGTCTGACATCATGGTAAAGGGTCAATATTTTAAACAGAATTGTTTAGAAATCTTTACAAACTGATAAAAAAAGAAAAGAAAAAAACCCTGATATGCATTTAAATAACAATTCAAGCAATTCAGGAAGGAAGGAAGGAAGGAAGGAAATGTCTTTGAGCTGTATAATAGTAACCAGCATGTGCAAAACCTTTAAATCCTGAGTCCTCTTCATCTGAGACCAAGTTGAGACTGAGTAACTGACCCAAATGTCACCCCGTTTTTAAAAATCACCCCCCACTCAAAGCGGACAAAAACATCATCCAAATATTGTTGGTGGGGTGGTATATCCATCTCTCAAAGCATTTAATCATACACATGCTTAAGATATTAATTTGGTATTTGAGGATCGCTTCTGTAAATTATAGTGCGGACTGTTACGTTTTTGTGCTAGTCTGTAGAGAGTACCCCTGGATTTAGCACACCCTCTGTAGGAATGACTCACACAGGATTATTCAGACTCAGACACAGACAAACAGAGATTACTGGGCTTACCTGCTGCCACACAGGTAGAAACCAACAGCACTCCACGTACACACGCACAACGCCCACGTACTGCCAGAAAACACACCGTCATGCACACCAGGGGCGGATCTAGGCATGGGCATGGGGGGCAATGCTCCCCTAAATGCCCTGACTGCCCCACCATCAAACACAATGGCATGCAAAACAACCCAAGATATTTCAAATTTCTTTAAAATGATTTGAAACACTACTACTACTGCTACTAACTACAGTTGTGGCACCACTAAACCAAGAGCATTTTCATCATTGTAAACAGAAAACTCTCTGAGTCAGACCTTTAGCTTTATGCATGCTGTGTGTTTGTTGTAACTTCAGCAACAACTGATGTTATTATTGATGCTTACAGTATACTTGCCTAATAAAAGTCTTTTTAACGGGAAATGGTGTGGGTGTGACTTCATCGCCCCTGGCGTGAAGCGACACAGGCGATGAAGTCGCCCCCATATCATTTTCTCTTGCCCCCCAATTGGGAAATTTTACATCCGCCCCTGATGCACACAGCCACACACACACACACAACAGAAGAAGTGTTAGGCAGAGTGTAGGCACAATGTTTCACACAATTACACACATCCAGCAAAAGCAACAAAACTGATCCAACGCTGTGGCAATCACTCTTTGAACTTGCTGCAGTTTATGCAGACAGGGATGGGGAAGCATACTACATTTCGCAATGATTTCTTCAACAATGCATGTAGTGGCTTAATAATGCGAAAAGAACAAAGGTGACAGGTTTCGGCAGTTCAACACAAACACATCGATTCTGTGTTAAAAGTTATGCAGTCGCTGGTGAACGCAAGTGCATGTCATACGTGCACACACATACGCAAACACATGCGTGCGCGCACACACACACACACACACACGCACACGCACACGCACACACACACACACACACACACACACAGCAACACGTGTAGCTTATGATTCATGTGTCGAAACTCAAATCCCCAAGCTCCACAAAAAATAGCAGTGCTGCTTTTAACTAAAATGAAAACAAATCATATATGACTCATTTTAAAAAGACATTGTACTAGTGTCATAATTTTGTACTTTGACCAAAACACAAGAGGCGCATAATTTTAATTAAAAAAGAAAATATATTTTGAACAAAAAAAAAAAGCATTTTCTAAATTAAAAAAGAAAGAAAAACTTGAAATGCCAGATGTTATTAAATAGACGTGCTTGTTCAATATGTTTAGATATAAATGAGCCTTTTACTGCACGGTACAGTATGTGCAAAAAAGGCTTACAGTAACTCAATTTGGGCAAATTGTTTTACACTGTGTTGCCAGGTAAGGCCCAGTATGCAGTGTCTGTTCTGTTGTCACTGAGGAACAAGAAGGAAAGTACAATTACTTAGGTATTGTACTGCAACTTTGAGGTACTTTTACTTTTACTGGAGTGTTTAACATTTTCGGTATTTTACTTCTACTATTACAAAAAACACATAAAATACATGAATAACCAGTTCAACCCTCTATACATCTTTACCTTTTTAAAACTAGGATGGAGTGAGTGCAGTCTTACTGAGACAACATGTACAGTCATCCAGAAAGTAGTGTCCATCCATGACTTCAGACACTGAACTCACTGCTAAAATGTAATATATCTAAAAAACACATATCATGAAGACCGGCAGGAGTGTGTTCTAAATTGTCTGAATTAAACGTATTTGACCTTTTTTTGTTTGTTTTTGCAAAAAGTGCCCCAGTGGTTTTCAGCCAGTGTTCCCTGAGAGGATTCCAGGCGGTCCCCAGCTAAATGACAGTTGATAACCAAATGGACCCTTATACATCTGTAACTCTTGAGATCGTACAATTTTACACTCTAAGTTAAATTATATTTAAACAACTAAATTACTTAATTTTCAAGAATGCACACATTTAGAAAATGTGGGAGAATTGTTATTTTGACCAACATTTTGCCAGTTATCTCTCCTAAATTATGTGGACACAAACTTCCTTCCTAGATTTGGGTTTGAGAGACTGAACTGGTCCGTGGCTAAAATGCAGTAATAAATAGTGGGCCCTGCTATGAAAAAGGTTGAAAACCACTGGTTTAAGAGACTATGGCCTTCACACAGCCCATAATTGCATCTATCAGTGTTGCAAGACACTGCTCATTGCTCACTGTTAGCTTAGTCAATGGAACTCCTCCATGGGCAATACCCTTGTTCGAATGACAGTCATCATGTTACTATGCGCGCGCGTGCGCGCACACACACACACACACACACACACACACACACACACACACACACACACACACACACACACACACACACACACACACACACACACACACACACACACACACACACACACACACACACACACACACACTGTTGCAGTGTTGCCATGTCTGCTTATAAGCGGATACATTTATTTGGACTTGTTTCCAAACATCATTTAAACTACAGTGGTTCTTAAACATTTTCATGTCAAGGTAGGACCCCCAAATTGATTGAAAATATTTCTCTACCGACTCTTACCCATCTCACAATATGTTATGCCAGGGATATCCACCCACACGTGATTTGTCATTAAATATTTATTTTAACTTTTGGGGGGAAATAGCCGACCTGAGCTTGTAGAGCTATTTTCATGCCTGTTTCAAAGTGCTCCTGGGACATAGTCGGTTGTTCTTTTGGGCTTGTTTCCATAGACCTGATTAAAATGTGGCAACAGTGCATACAGGCCCCTCCTTCACCCTAAAGCCTGGTCCTTGCTCCTCAGACAGACTGTGTGCATTGTTGCACTGCTGCACCCGAAAAAACGAATTAGTCACACACGTTTGCGTCTGTACACAAACACACGCCCAGCAACAAATACACACATGAGATGTATGCACGGAGACACACACACACACACACACACAAACACACACACACACACACACACACACACACACACACACACACACACACACACACACACACACACACACACACACACACACACACACACACACACACAGTACCAACACATATGCGGACATTTTTGAGCAGGCATGAAGTCACACACATGTGCGCGCACGCACACACACGCACGCGCGTGCACCCACACACACACGCACACACACACACTCTTGGTGCTACATTGGTGGTCCTGCTTAGCAAAGGGGCTAAAGCTGCTCTGTCTTTTTTTTGTCTCTCACGGGAGGCCCAGACAAAAGCTGCAATTCAACAGGTAAACAAGCCGTCATGTTTGGGCAAACCTTTACCTGAGAAAGGCTCTCACCCCTCTCAACCTCACCCAACACCACACACAGACCCCCCTACACCCCACCCCTACACCCCACCCCGCACCCCCATCCCCTTTCTTTTCTAGGTTCTCTACCTACTCTCCCGGTCGCAGGTATACTATACAGAGCTACTACTTTTGTCTCCCCTCCTCTCCTCACCTAGGGTGACCAGATCCAAACTGTTCATTTGAGGGACAGAAGTGTTGCATGTGTGGGACAAGTGGAGTGTGGAAACGGGACAAAATGTCCCGTTCAAGATTCCATTTCACACAGCAAAAACAGCTGATCATAATCAAAAATAACTGATCTACGATCTCAAAACGCGTCGCGTTTTGAGATCGTAGATCAGCTATTTTTGATACAACAGTATGCGATGTGGCCTCTCTAGAGTGAGTGTGGAAATATAGTGGTACCACATGTGGGAATTATTTAAAAAAACATAGCAAGAAATGATGAAATCCAACTATTAGCGCACTACAAATTATTAAGGCATTTTGAACACTGATGTCTGTCAGTCACAATGTGGGACAGAGTCTCAATTTGTGGGACACTTCAAAAATCTTGAAAATGAGGGACTGTCCCATGCAAAGAGGGACATCTGGTCACCCTATCCTCACCCCTGGAACCACGTCAGCCCCCCCCCCCCAACCACAACGCCACCCAGCATGGGAACAGTGGAAGTCTGCCGCGCGGTAGTCGACATCCAGCATATACGTTGTCTCTCTCCTTGACCTAGCTCGCCCGCCAAAGATCATGTTCACACAGTCGGACGGCAGCCATGTTGCTCTTATACAGTATTTGTCCCTGGGGAGCCCTTCCCGCCTCTCGCTTGTCACTAACACTCATTAGGGGCGGATCTAGGGATGGGCATGGGGGAGCAATGCCACCCTAAATGCCCTGTCTGTCCCACCAAACACAATGCCACGTAAAACAACCCCAGATATTTTAAATTAAAGTGCTTATATTAAAAAATGATTTGAAACACTACTACTGCTACTAACTAACTATAGTTGTGGCATCACTAAACCAACAGCATTTCATCATTGAAAACAGAAAACTCTCTTGGGAAATGTTACATCCGCCCTGATTGAGAAATGTTACATCCGCCCCTGTTTTATAAATGGGGGAGATATCTGGGGAAATATTTTGCGCACCAAAAATGGGGGTGTACCCCCAAAATTTTGTGCTGAGGTGCGGGGATATCCCCCCACTTATGGGCAAAATTACACTGATGTCAAGGTAAAACACTGCTAACACTGCTAGCTTGTTGCCTGATCTTTTTTTCGCCTTTTTTTCTTCCGCTCAATTGTGGGGAGATCATCCCCTCACCTCATAAAACTGGGGGTGATTATCCCCTCCCCCGCTACCCTGAACAACTTAAACCAGGGGTGCCTACAATTTTTGAGAGCTACTTTCAAAATGACCGGTTCAACAAGATCGACACTTGGAGTACAAAAAAAAAAAATTCAACCCCCTAAGAAAGTTTGACTTTGAAATAGTGGTGATGGTGTTATACTTACTGTTATAGTGTTTAAGAATAATGCACTTATAATGAAAAATGAAGGGGGGGAATTGAAAGGTTTTCTTAGTTGTATATGCTACTACTGACGTTTGAAAACAGTATTTGAGGTTTGAGTTGACAGTTCATGATGTTGAGTTTAGTCTCTTGCACCCAAAGCTAATAACTTTCACGTTTTTGTCCACGATTGGGAAAGAGAACTGGCAAAACGTTGGTCAAAATAACAACTATACTCCATTTTCTAATTGTGTGGACTCTTGAAATTACGTAATTCAGATGTTTAAATATAATTTAACTCTTGAGAGTGTAAAATGAAACCAAATGGACCCGTAAGGGTCCATTTGGTTTCATTTTAACACTCTCAAGAGTTACAGATCTATACATTTTAGGGGACTGTCATGTGATCTACCTGCACAGCCGGTGTGATCTACTGGTAGATCACGATCTACCTTTTGGGCACCCCTGACTTAAACCCTGTATAGTGTCTCCATGATGGGGTGAACTAACTTTCGTGTTAAATAGCAATCTACCAGCTTCCGCAATCAACTATTTTCGCCAATATATTTACTATAGAGCTTATAGAGGCCCTGGGGGGGCTGCTGCTATACCTGCTGTCAGAGTATTTAAGCTTTAAGTGGTTAAGACATTTAGCAGCTACAGACACTCACTCCCTCTCCTGAGAATCTTTGCTGACGGGTGGAAACCTTATGTATGTTCAAAAGGGTTACAGCTAACGCAGACAATCTACAAGATTGTGGATCTGCTGTTTTTGCTACTTTCGTCTGGCACAGTATAGCAAAGTATAGGGTATTAATTCACAGGGCAAAATGATAATCTATGGAGTTAAGAGGTCTCTGCCCGACAGCAATGGTATTAAACAGAAAAGAAAAGTCAAATTACGATGAAGTATGACGGGCAAAATGGTGGTAACCCTGATGGTAACCCTGATGCTGCTGCTCACATTAGCATCGAGGTAATTAAGCACGTAAGCCTCGGATAATGCTCAGCAGATAGCAGGTCTACAAGCTCATTATTTGTGACATGTTGTGAGCTTGTATATCTGTATATTTACACAATACAACACCAGCCTGTAACTTAAGTATAAATCAGGTTTGCAATGTCCCTTGTTTGGTTCTGCCCACTGTTCTATTTACAATGTAAAGGACATTACCAAGGGGGGGAAAACGAGAGGCGCAGGCCCCTCCTATGCCCAGTTTTATGTGTCTGTGTGTACCCAGCAATAACTTCAACAACAATTGTGGCATTTTATCATGAACATTCGTTTTGTTTTGTTTTTTACATTATCCATAATAATGTAATACAATACTGTTGGCTCAGAAAACACGCAGGTCACTGTCTGTTGGACAGGGAATTTGGATGCACTTGTCTGGAAAGATCGTTTTGTTGTTCAGGACTTAATGTCAAGCCCATGAGAACCAATTAAGCTAGGTTTAAAAGTGGTGAAGTGGTCCTTTAAGTGAACACTCTAAAAAGCAGATTTGTCATGACGGGAAAACACAGTATACAGATTTCTATTTCTGCCCTATGCCCTCTTTCCATGCATGTCTCTATCTCATCCCCTCTTTTCCTTCTCCCTGTCTTTAACGTTATACCCTTAAGCTATCTTATTAGAGCATCAAGCCATTTGACATTCATTTTGACATGTACATAATGCTCCTTGACACACACACACACACACACACACACACACACACACACACACACACACACACACACACACACACACACACACACACACACACACACTCCTGCACACAGTATGTTACGCCATATAAGCTTACATGTGGACACATACATGCACATACGGTAGCCTAAGCCTACATAGACATGCATGTGCATGCATCTGCCTGTACAATACATGCAAATTGCTGCTCGCCACAATGGACACTGTGCCAGCATGTACATGTACTGTATATGCATCACAGGCACACATACGTTTGTACATGCCAACATTCATATTACACACACAGATACACACACATATGCAAATATTCACATGCTGCACACACACATCTCCAACAGCCCTTTCAAAACAATTCAAAACATTTGGGAACATGTCTGGCACAGTGTAAGACAAGAGTCTAACAATAGTCTCCTCCACACCTGCTCCATCACTGGGCTACAGTTACAATGTTTTCCCTACAGCCAAACACTGGCAATCATTTCCCTTCGCTCTGCACACAGCAATGCAGCGCACACGCACAGGCGCATGCACACACACAGGCATGTGTGCGCACACACACAGTCACGCACGCACACGCAGCGTGCAGCTGCTGGGTTAGTCTGACCCAAAGAGAAGGGAGGGGGATATAGAATGATATTGATATAGGGAGAAAAGTACTGAGACAGAGTGATGGAGTGCCCAGCAACAATCCTTATCATTCACTCTGGTTGCAGGTTGCAAATGCACCTGAAATTTATTCAGTAAAAAAATTCAGCCATTTTGTCCATAATTTCTGTGGTGCATGTCAACCTGGGGGTCCTTGAAATGAATATCAAAATGAAAATCAATATCTTTTCAAAATGTGGGGGCCCTTGCCATATATACTTTCATGTTACAGTGCTGTTTTTATTCAATAAAAACACAAACAAAATACTAGTTAAAATGGTATAATTAATATTCTCAGGGGCAAGTGCCCATTACCTGAGGGCAAGTACAGCATGACTTGTATTTGCCCGATGGGCAAGTGCCTCAGAGACCTTAGTGCAGGGATATCAAACTCAAATGCATGGTGGGCCAAAATACAGTAGAACAATTGGTCGATGGCTGGACCTGCTGGGCTGTGTTTCAAAACAAAGCGGTTTACGAGGACGTCCCAGGAAAACAGAAAAGAAATCCTTCAAAAATCATGAATGTCCCTTAATAGCAAGATAAATGCAAAGACGACACTGCATGCATTCAAAACTGAATGCATTATTGGGGAATATTACTTAGGAAAGTAATATATTACTTATTACTTATTACCCCTTCAGAAAAGTAATAATATTACACTACTTATTACTTGGATGCAAAAGTAATATGTAGTATATTACATATTACTTTTTTATATTACTTTTGCACCCAGATCCCTGAAAAAAGGAAATTAGCTACAACTACACAATCTGTCAGCTTCTTTTAGAGCTGAATCTAATGAAGAAGAATAACAAGAGTCACAAATCAGCCAAACATCAATTGGGTGACTGTTGCCCCCACGACCGACTACCGATAAGCAGGTGAAGATGGATGGATGTATTTAGATAAATGTATTTAGATGAATGAATACAGACATCCCACCCTGGAAAAAAATACTAAAATATCTTAATATTTATATGCCGCACATGATTAACATATAGCCTACCATAGATTACATAGTTGCAGTAGGCTGTTATTTCAGTCAGTGGATTGTTATTTAGTTACAGTTCTGTCTGTCAAATATGTTTTAATGCAAAATTAAAATGTATGATAAACATACATAAGCATAAGATCTTTTTGATTTAATATTGAGTATATGAGGGCTTATAGCTCCAGTGTCTTAATTGATGATTAAGCCACTGGCATCGCATAATCAGAACAGCTGTGTAGCCTATGGGAAATCCCCTGACAGACAGCGCATACATACAGGCTTCAAGTGTGGACATTTCCCCCAGCACGTGTGATAAACTCATATTATAAACGCATGACTTATATGGCAAATGAAAATATCCTTGGATATACTTGGACCACAGTTGGAATTATTGCAATCGGGTGAGAATGGACTGAGATTTTTTCGATTCAAATCTCAACAAAGAATCACGGAGTTTCACCGGAGAGGTAAGAGCGCAGAGCATTAGCGCCAACTCCGTTCTCTTTAAGTGGCCAGTCCAAGCGCGGCTCTTCTACATATACTTCTATTGAGGATCGGGACAATAAATAGGGACAACAAGCTGCACAAACAGCTTTCGAGCGCTACGTTTCTGACGCCTCAATGCCGCAGCTTTGACACCAGATGTCTTTGTACGTCTGCCTAATAAAAGTCCGCTGCTCATCTTTTTTCCGATCAAGCTAAACTGACATTAGCTCATCTCCCTTCACCAACGCAATACTGTTGAACGCAGCAGCATGACAAAAGTAACGAAGTAATATTAGTAGAAGTAACTGTAATATTATTACTATTTTCTAGGAGGTAACGTCGTTACACTACTCGTTACCTGAAAAAGTAGTAATATTACTCGTTACTCGTTACTCGTTACTCGTTACCCCCAACACTGTTCAAAACTGAATGCATTATTAAAGATGAGTTTCCTGTTCTATGATCCTCACCAAGCACTGCTTTCATAGTAAAATGAAAAGAAAATCAATTGAGTTGAGAAAGTAAAAGTAAAACAATTAGTTCCATTGATGGTGTGTGCAATATACTTGAGGGCCAGTTCTAATAGTAATTAAATGTCATCCTGCGGGCCGAAGATAATTCATTCGCGGTCCTGATTTGGCCCCTGGACCTTGAGTTTGACATACTGTCTGTATGTGCCTTAGTGCCAACCCATTGTCTGTCTGTCTGTCTGTCCGCTCTCTCACAAAATCCAGAGACCTCCCCAGCATGAACCCTGACAACTTTTAATTGTGACCTATATCACTCCATCTCTATCACCGAGGTGATGATGATGTTATACACACAATCTCAGGAAGAAGAGGGACAATAGTGAAAGAGGAAAGGAGCGAAGAACAGAGAGTAAGTGGGTGAAAAACAAAGCAATGACTGGTCATGTCTACCTCTCCAGATAAAAAGTAGGGGGGTGTGGAGTAAAGGGAAGACACAGAGGCTGGACAGAGAGACTGAGATCTATCAAGCATGCGTGCAGGAAAAGATTAAGGAGGGAGAGAGACAGAGAGAGAGACAGAGGAAGACGGAGCCATAGTGCTGAACTCTCAGAGCCACATGTGGTTGTGGCTCCGTGTGCGTGTCTGTTACGGTGGGAAAACAGCTCTGACCTTTCCTCACTGAGGCTAACCAGAGTTCCACACAGGTCTCTCCCCACCCCTGCAGGTCTCCCACCCCCTCCTCTCCTCTCCTCTCTCTCTCTCTCTCTCTCTCTCCCTCTCCATCACTCCTTCATCCCTCCTTGTCCGTGCAGGATGAGGCTTCAGTGCACAGCCAAATCCCTCCGTGTTCATTTAACCACTATAAGCCCCGTCTCTACTTCATCATACCATGGATAGAACTAAACAAAATACATCTGTATGGCTCTGCTATTGTCACCATTTATGACCATTTCTCACATATAGTGACATGCCCAAAACAGAGACACTTGTTTGAAGTTTTTTTTTCTTTCTTTCTTTTTTATAAAATAAAATAAAAAAACTTAATGCTGATATCTGCTGATATCTGTTTTGCATTGAATACTGTATGATGGTGTGTTGGTCATCTACCAAGCCGTGGATTCTGAACATTTATTTCTTGTATTGAAGATGTATTGTTTCCCTGGCACAAAAGGAGCCAATAAAAACAACAAAAAACAAATAAGCATATATTGCTATCGTTATCCGCTAAATTGTTATTTGTTTTTGCTTGCTATTGATTGATTTATTTGTATTTTTTTTTACATACTGGATTCTCTATAATCTAGAGACGCTTAGTGTTGAACTTTAGTTCATCACATCTTCTTTAGCAATAAACATTAAATAGTTCCCCTTTAAAAAAATGAATATAATTCAGGAGCATGCAGACACCCGTGTCTGCGTTGCGTTTTATTAGTCTTCTTAATGACCCAGTGTTTGGATGAGGGTTTTTCTGGTTATCAAGGGCCAGAACGCTAAAGTGCTTCCCACTAAAGACTCCTATGAACAGTTTTATGGCAATAGATTCCATTTTATCTGATGATCAAGATAAAACGCTGGGGAGGCTCAGCGCTGCTCACTGCTCCTGCTTTTCCCAGCTCCCTGTTCCCATAGTGTCTGGATCATGTGGAATTCCCAAAGACAGGCAGTAAATTGTGCTATACAGCAGTGGTTTTCAACCTTTTTTCCTACCAGGGCCCACTATTTATTCTGCATTTTAGCCACGGACCAGCATTTGATGTCGAGTTTAGTCTCTCGGACCCAAAACTAAGGATCTTTAGATTTGTGTGTCCGCAATATAGCTGGCAAAACGTTGGTCAAAATAACAATTCTTCTAAATTTTACAAACGTGTACGTTCTTGAAAGTTAAGTAATTCAGATGTTTAAATACAATTTAACTCTTGAGAGCTTAAAATGATACCAAATGGACCCGTAAGGGTCCATTTGGTTTCATTTTACGATCTCAGGAGTTACAAAGGGTTACAAAAAAGTTCCTGAATACCTTTTTCACTCTTCGAAGACCAGGAAGAAGAGGAGCAGGAATGCCGAGTTTCACCTGAGTGTCCCCCTGCAAACAAAAACACATACGTCACTATGTGGGTGTGTGAGTAGTGTGTGTTGTGCATAGCAACACATCCTCATGCCTAAAAGGCAAAACTTGCCTTTTATCCAGACCATGGATAAAAGGACCATGTCGCCTTCTGAGACCCTCGTAAAAGGACATATATGCCTTTTCTCTAAAAAGGCGTTCCGTGCCTTTTTCGGCAGAAGGCATAATGTGGTTAGTGATTTATTGGCTACACCTGGGGTATGAAGGAGCGCTTGTTTTATCTGCCGGCTACTACTAGTAGGGCGGGGCGAAGCATAGTTTTACTGAGGTTATGTTTAGGGTTAGTTACCGCATAAAGCACCGTCTAACTCTCACCCTAACCTAACTCTAACCCTAAACATAACCCCAGTAAACCTAAGCTATGCCTATACCTAATCCTAACCCTAAACTTAACCTCAGTAAACCTATGCCTAAACCTAACCTAACCCTAACCATAACCTCAGTAAAACTTCCTTCGCCCCGCCCTACTAGTAGTAGCCGGCAGATAAAACAAGCGCTCCTTCATACCCCAGGTGTAGCCGATTAATCACTAACCACATTATGCCTTCTGCCGGAAAAGGCACGGAACGCCTTTTTAGAGAAAAGGCATATATGTCCTTTTACGAGGGTCTCAGAAGGCGACATGGTCCTTTTATCCATGGTCTGGATAAAAGGCAAGTTTTGCCTTTTAGGCATGAGGATGTGTAGTGCATACATATACAATCAGTGTATCATTGCTTTTGACTGAGTAGAAACCACCAAATTGTAACTTTTTTTGTATTTTTTGGGTGACCCTAACCCTAACCCACTGACAATCAACTTGATTATGCTACTTTGTCACACAAAATCACTGGTTTTGGGGCTTTGAATTTGCCACTTTTGCCGTTTTGGACAGTTGCTGCGTGTGGATGTGATATGTGCATGCATGCGTGTGTGCGTGCACATGCACATGTGGCCGGACAAGTGCGTGCACGCACGAGTGTGTCCATGTATCCGTGCGTGTGTACGTGTGTGCGTGTATGCATCCGGTGCACTTACAACCACGAATAAAAAAGTATACCTAAGCGGATGCAGTGAATAGAAGCTCAGTGTTTTGTTGAGAACATTAAATATGTGGTCAAACTATTGTCGCTGGACAAACAGAGCTGAGGTCACACCGCAAACACGCTGCAACAAGGCTTTCATTCAGTGCTTCACTGTTTTCTCTTAATCAATACGTGTGACACTAACTTACGGCCAAGTTCCGCAGGGACTTTTTACACCTTAGCCAAGAACATGTCACTTCCGCGGCCCGACGTGCTTTATGCTCCCTTGATATATTGATCTTTCAATGAGAGAAATATTGCATCCACAGCTGGCCTCGCAGAACGACGTTCTGTCCAGGCCATTCGGATGGTGTGTTGGTATACGCTTAGCGCTGCCAAGCACGAAGTGCGACAGAATCCATGACTGACGGCGACCTTGCGACTGGCTCTGCATCAGAAGGTTTGACCTTTGGCCCAAAGACGCAACTCATTGTATAAGAAAAATGAAAAACCAAAGTCATCCTGCGAGGAAACCCGACCGAGGGGAAAGATGTATGTTTCCTGCAAACCATCAAACGCCATGAAATATATTGCGATGTGATTCGGGGCAGGTCCAGTCATTCATAATTTAAAGTCCTCGCTGACGTATATACTTCTCTCTAGCGCAGCGTCCCGATCGTCCACTGAGCAAAATAAAACATCCAGGCTTTAATAATTCTAGCGGCCAAAAAATATGACCCACAAAGGTGTACAGTGGGTTTGGCGTTCCAAGACATCTCCGCTGCCACACCCAGCATCTTTCCTGCGTTAATGCTGCAGAATCTCTCAAACAACTCCACTTGGGAGTACAGAAACAACGTGGCCGCATGCAGTCAAGCATGGATGTTAGCGGATGAAAGGGGAAACCATGAAGAAAGGAGAATAGCAGCAGGGAAAAATATGAAATAGGTTAAGTCGAAGAGCACCAACGAGGAAATGTGGCTTCCAGATATTCTGAAGTGGGAAAGATGAATGTTTTTCCTGATCAAATTCATTTGCGACCATAGGTCGCATTTACTATGAAATTGTGCATTTCACGTCACCCAGTCTGACTGTTATTAGTGCACATATTGATTGGACCACATCAAACCCTGTACACTGAAAACACACTTCATATATGGCCAGTAAATAATTCATTCCATATGTTGGTCCGACGGCCCCCCATGCCAAAGCGCCAGCTCTCGCCCAGCAGTCGGATGAGTGCACACGACCTAAAGATTTTCCACCCTCAGACGTCTTACTGGTACTCTAGTAGTCAGTGGTTGTGGTTGGTGCGTGTGCATGCCATGCGTGCACGTTTCCATGCGTGAGTGCGTATATTTGTCCATTCCCCTTGCCTTATTTACCTTCTCAGGGTTACCTGCGTTATTACAGCTCAACAGGGCAGGTAAAAAGAACCCACGGCCAGGATTGCGAGGCTGTGTGGCAGGCAGGCCTCTTAATCACGTCTCCCAACCCCCTTGTGTTGTCTTTTGACAGTCCCTCGCTCTTGGTTGACAGGCCGCAACGACGCCGCCTCGGCCTGCCTATACCTTTTCAGGGCTCCTGGAGCGAGACTACTAATGGCACTGACTGCCAAACGCCGACGCTTTCGTCGGGGCCCTGCCCCACACAGGCGCAGCACTCCTGTCCCATGACAGCGCAGGACACTCACTTTGTCTCCCGTGTTTGTCCGAAAATTGTTTCAATATGTATTTTTCGGGAACGCCAGTGTTTGCACAATAAATCTTGTGTGTCAGGGGAATACAAAAGGCCGGTATAGGTAGGAACCTGGGTGGGACAGGTCCTCTCTGTTTTCGTTTACTCTGTGCTCTTTTCATTTCTTTCCCCTCTCCGTCTTCCTTTCTCTTGTTGGCACTCTCTCTCTCTCCCTCTCTCTCTCTCTGTATCCTTCTCTGTATCCTTCCTCCGTTTCCCTGCATCTCTCTCTCTCTGTTTTTTTTTCTCCCTCTGCTGTCAGTGGGTTTACATAGACATGTATCAGACCCCAGACCAGAGGCAGGTGCCGCCTTCCTCTAGAGTAACCTCTGGCTGTGTTCTCATGCCCCGAGATGCTACCTTTCCCATGCCCAACGAGAGCGAGGTGATGAGAATCTGCAGAAATATATACACAGAGCTACTAGAAACACGCTCTCTCACGTTTACTCACACACTCCTTTAACAGCTTCCCTGGCCAGTCGCACGCCATAAACATTTGTTGCTCCGTGTTTAGACTGCGCTCATCTCCTACAATTGCTCTGACGAAGTTCTAGGGCCTCAAGGCAATCAAGCAGCGACTATAGAGAAAAAGCAATTCATTGCCAAGGCATGCACTGCTCAAATTTTGGTCCCGTTGCTCCAAAATAGGCATTAATCTCTGCTGCATTTTGGATGGCCAAAAGATAATTTATGGACAGTCTATGGGGATGGGGGAAAAAGACATATTAATCCTCAAATGACAGGAAATTGGAATGCATCCCTAAAAGTTTGACAGATGTGGTAGCAATATACCTGTACGTCAGCCGAGAGAAATATTCAATCACACAAAAACAATAATCACATAATATATGAGGAGTATTTGCTTCCTTGGCCTACTGGCAGCGTGCATAAGGAATATGGCACAGCCACAGAGATGGTTGTGAATGGCTGCTGGGTGAGTAAAACAATAGTTATACCCACCGCCATGGCCCATGATCATCAGTAAACATACCATAATAATCCTATTGATTAATTGATTCATAATGCTACACACCATTAGCATTGCTAGCCTTGTCTTGCTAGTTCTTGTCAGTAATACACATTGCACATTGCTATCCATTCCTTTCAATCACCTGTATCTCTAAATCTTTGTACAATCACTTTTTTGGTCAAAGCAGCGTATATTCCACGGCCCAGATCAGTCACAAATGACTTTGTGGAGGCAGCAATGTCAGGTAAACAGAGAATGAATCAGCCACATCCTGTGCGCTGAGATAATAATTATGTCCCTTTCCAGACGGTAACTTGGCTCTTTAAAATATGAATTCCACTTTGCTATACACTGACGGCAGCTAACTACCATTGAAGAAAATGCTGGCAAAGTAGCCTAACAGTTAACCGCCCTTGTACAGTAGTAGATCAAACGCATGCTGCGTCCCCGCAGGGACTCAGACATGCAGGAGTAATTAATTAACCTAAGACCTGTAGGAGCCTCAGCGTAAAAGAATAATCACATTTTTGGACAACTCAAAAAACAAACTGCAAAGTGCAGTCAGCATTGGCAGTAGTAAGATACCACGCTGCCACAGTTTTGGACGTTGAAATTTTGAGGAGACCGGTGCAGGACCCCTAAGGTGAAATGGTGAGATTGGGTTGGATTAGGCTGAATAAATTGTCAGTGGTGGTGGGTGTGTTTCAGGTGGATTCAATCAAGGTCAATCAAATGACCACTTTTCATTACCCCAAGTCTGTTTTAATGCACAGGCTTACAGGGGCTTAAACCTGCTTTAGGCCCGGACGAGGTATAAAGGGACCCAAAAGACCTGTGGGAGAAAAGTCTAAACCTTAAGAAATCTCTATCCACAAGTGAACGTCTGTGGCCAGCAGACCCATTTCAAATCAAAGCCCAGGGAATAAATTGATTGATTTATGTTGGTGTATACATGATGTCTTTATTGTCAAATAAACAAAAATAGCGTCCATCATGTCTAATGATGTAGACTGTTACAAGTTACAAGAAAAGAACATCGTATACATGAGGGAGAAAAACCCAAATACTGTATGTTGATTTGGGAGGATGCTTGAAGGATGACTTATGGATTACATAATGCCCCATGTGGCTACAAATACACACATTTATAGGTGGTATTGGGTCTCATAAAGGGAATGTTTGCATGTTCTGATTCATTCAGACTCACTGAGTCCCACAAACAAAGAGGTATTTACTTCTGAATTTGTTTCTTTGGCAATATGAACAATTAAACAGATAATAGCCTATATGTGGCTGGAAACATGCAGAAATTGCAGGAAACCTTCAGGAATTGTCCCCCCACAAAGAATTACAGTACTGCCAAACCTCACTTTAACAAAATGGTTAAGCAGTTTGTTTTGTTTTGTTTTGTTTTGTTTTGTTTTGTTTTGTTTTGTTTTGTGATTACATCATTACAACCATAGTAACAGTGCCTCAATTGCACACACTCGTTCATCAATGTATGTAGGTGGAGATCTCCTTTGTACACTCAAATAAACCATATACTTCATGTTTAGGTCTACAGTAGATCAATTAGCCTGTAGGAATGCAACCAAAAACATACCGCCAAATTCAAGCACTGATGGTTCATTATCTATCCTTTCACCCACTCTAGTTTGTTTTTGTCATCTTCCCCTGCCCTATGCAGTTTTGTGTCCTTCTCCAAGCACACAATGCAAAAACAGAACTAGGATATCCCCTGCGGCGTTTGATTTCTGAGACATGCATGCGGGTCACGCACCTTCACCAGACGACACAACAGACAATTAAGTACTATGCACCCGTTGACCTGGTTCAAGCAGGTGGATGCTGCAAATAGTGGTCCTTGTTGACAGACACCAAAATTGCAGTGCAAAAGACATGCCCACTGCCTGGATCGTCCCGCATTGTTGCATAACAGTTTGTCCGCGGAATATCAAACACACGGCAATTGAGGAGAACCTTGCTAGTCTACAAGCCTCAGTAAAGGCCCTGATAGATGTTACACTAAAGTACTTATTACAAAGTACAGCAGGTCATATCCAAGCAGGTCCATCCAAGTGGAGGGACATCTTCAGTAGTACAAACGATACAAACGACCATGCAGTCGCCAAAATCACCAGGGTTCATCCACCAGGAAGTACAATGGTGGTTAATTACTTGTAATTATCACACCAGCAGACAGCGGCTCCAGGCTTGAAGCTGGCACGCTGGTGGCCAAGTTTGGTACTGCAGGCGGGTGGAATTCATGCACGAACGCCCCGAGAGCATGCATGCTCGTTTGCTTTGTGCACGCGTACAGGGCAGTTTGTGTTTAAGTTGTTTTCTGAATAAACCAGCGGCCCTCACGTCATATACTACCTCTCAAAACACAACAGATGTATTATATGACAGATAATAAGCTCAATGCAAACCCACAAGCTTGTTTTTGATGCTTTTTGATGTTTTTTTTTCCTTTGCTCGTTCGCGACGGCGCTCGTTCATGGTTCCCATAATCCCTTGCGTCGGGCGCGTTCATGGAGAAATACTTCCGCATTTGGGCACCAAATTTTGGTGCTCAAATGCGGAAATAGGCGCACTTCCGGCGGTCTTCCGGGTGCTTCAAAGCGCCAATGAGCAACTTGTATTGAAATGAATAACAAGGGGGCAGGGCTGTCGCTCCAGTCCGGTCTCTATTATTTTATTAGTCTATGGTAATTATTTACTTGTTCATTCTAGAACTAGACTTTCAAAAACTCTTCCAAATCTGTCAACAAGACATGCCCTATGCAGTGGGAAAATGTGTGTGGCATTAAAAAATATATATATATATATATATATACAGTATATATATTTTATCATAGAAAAACTATTGGTGCAGAGGTTTGTCTACCACATGTTATACTGACTGGTCCCTAGCAGTTTGAGGAGGGACTTACTGAAGGCTCTATTCAACCAAACATTCAACCAAATTTCTGGATGCCTGATTTCCAATTGATTTACTGACTGACGATCCATTAATACCCCATGTACCCCTATCGAGTGTCTATACAAATTATAAGAAGAGGTATGAAAAGCATGAGGGAATTTATTTTAATATAAATAGAATAAAAATGCCAATGTATAATATAAATGCCTAATATAAATTCCCATATTATGAACATTTCTGGCATTCAGGTTCTAAGATCAAAGACATTATCACACCTTTTACCACAACTGTGATGTTCCACGCCAAAGTGACAGCAGCGAGGGTGGCCGGAGAGGAGGAATGGGTAGTAGGAGGGTATAGTGATCTTAGTGGGACGGCACATGGGGCAAAGCTATCCCAAACACAGCCGAGTGCCGTAAGCCTCTTCCATAAATCTCAGAGCCTGTGGAACCACGGCCAAGCAAGCTCAATGCAGTGTGTGCCGCACCAGAGGCCAAATTCCAGATGTTGGAGTGCGCTGGTAAATAAAACAATCTATCAAAAGTGTGCTGGAAACATTAGTATGATGGGCGGAAAAAAGAGTGGATGGCCGAAAATAAAGACGCATTTTTTGTACATACGTACGACAGATAATTACGAAAATAATAAGTGACATGTAGACAATGACAAATAGACAGTCAAGGTCGATCATAGATCATGTCAACGAGAGAAATCACAACTATAATCCTGTTTGGGACTTTGCAGATATTATAACACTGTGCGGACTATAGCTAGAGGTGTGACTGAATGCAAAGCAGGCCCGTTGCTCATAGGATTACGTTTGATCATGTATAGATGCATGAGGGATTGGAGGGATAAACAGATGTGGGAACGCCATTGTGAGCTTGTGTAATATGCATGCACTAACTGGGTGGTGTAGATCTGCAGCTTCAAACATGCTTCCCACTGTGGATAAGTTGAAATGAGGTACTAGTTGTTATACACTTAAGTGTCCTATTTGCACAAAAATAGATGATCTATAATTGTTTATGCGTACTCCAGTTTGGGTTATCGACACGGTGTACGTCTTTTTTTAAGGGTTAGAAAACTACAACATCACGCCATTCAGACACAGGCACATCTCTGTTTTTACTGTGCAGTGCAACAAGTGCAGGTACACTTGAGATACCAACAGCGGCCAAAAGCCACTGTATAGCGGCATCACTTCGCGTGTTTCAGGCAGGTAGTTGGTGAAAATAGAAGCTCCGACGCGGCTTGCACTTTCCATGAGTCCAAGCGTTTCCTGGAATGCCGGTACTGAATTTTGCCACCTGGATGGAAGTCATTATTTTCCTTCCACTGCTGGTCTAAAAATCCGGAAGAGAACAGAGCGTTTTGGAAGTCCATATGTGCTCATACCGCCTTGTTCCCCCACACAGTGGTAAATAAGTATTCATCTAAAACAGTGATAACCTTTTTCACTTCACCCTGGAGTATCGAGCGTTTAGCACAGATATAGATAAATAACCATTTTGAGAAAATATTAGGCAACATTTTTAGGGTCCTCAAAGTCTGCCGGGCAGCTCAGGTCCTTTTGTTGTTCTGTAATTTCAAAGCCAGTGGCAGGAAGGGTCTGGAGTGGGCCACCCGTGCCACTACTTTACACACATCTTGGCTCCTAAAAAATAAGATTCACCTATAATAGAGGATATAGACATGCATGAAGTGAATGGGAAGTCGACTGGCAAAGTGACTTGGCAAAGTGAGTTTAATGTAGTTAATGCAATCAGATATGACTTTTCCGTTTGGATGTATGGGCTATCGAGGCCAGAAAGATATTTTTGCCACTTGTTTCCGCATAAGATTCAAGTATGATATGATGTCACACACATACCCTCTATTACTTGCCTAAAATACTGGCATCAGACAAGGTTGCCTGCAGGGGCCTGGACCCTAGAAAATAGTTCTAAAAGCTTCTAATGCATCACAACTGTTGTTTTTGTTCTATGTTTGACTAGTTCTGTCAAATGTTCACCTATTATGATGTGGGATGCTATAAAGTTGACTCCTAACACTAACTGAATCCCTCCAACACACATGGTCTCTGGTCTCCCGCTTACTGTAATCGTGGTCCCTACTCAGATTTTCTGCAGGCGCAGACAATAAACAATCAGTAGGAAGAATCCTAAAAGTAAATAATCAGTCTGCTTCTTGATTTAGCCTTTGGTGTGTTCCAAGATAATGTGAATCACAAAGCTTTTCAGCAGAAAAAGAGGAAGCAATTCAATTTTAAACCTCATGGCTGGGAGACATGTGGTATCACAGGAAGATTTGGTAAACGTATTGCTTTTTGCAGTGAGTTCTTTATTATAAAGAAAGTGAGTTGCATTTATAAAAACATAGATGTTTTACCTCTGTTATAGAAGTACCTTGTATGTGATGGCGACCCTGCTTGTGGTTGTTACTTGTATGTGATGCATATTTTTGAACATTTTCATCCTGAAGCGCATGTTTATCTCTCACCCTCCATATTGCACTGGGAATTTAATCTAGTTGTAGAATTAGTTCAGTTATAACTGAGATTAAACTCAACTGTTGCAGAATTAACTTGAAAAGTGTGCATTCAGGGGATAGAATGCATGACAGTGTGAGCGACACCACTGCACAACAAATTATAAATCAGGCTTAAAGAGGGACTGCCGAGGCCGCTGGCCTTTCAGTGGTTCAGCAATTAGATGTGGAAATACCACTTTTAACCAAGCATCAATTTAAATGCTCAGATGCTCAGTGGAGGCTGAAGTCCTATTCTCATCACCGTTAAGCTGCATGGGGAGGCCCGACTCTGAGTTTTGGAAAAAGTGCAGTGGACTATGATGCTTCTTCCTCTTGGGATGATGATCTATGTTGCAGGCCTGTTTATGCTGGTATAATCTCTGTGACCTGTGTAATCAAAACAGCACTAACTTCACTGCCGATTGGAAACGGTGACATCTGCGTTCTCAACACTACTTCAAGGAGGAGGGGGAGGGTTAAAAAGAGAGAAAAGAGCCACAAGGAGAAGCATCCATTCCCCATAATAGCTCCAATGATGGAAGCTTGACGCCATTCCTCCTGCTCGTTTTGAAGTGGATCCACAGTGGAAACCTTGTGGAGTAAATATCGCTGTCCAACTCGCTGTCTGTCTGGTGATTTGGTTCTGTGTGTGTCTGGCTGGGTGTTTGGCCCGTTGACAGACGGACAGACTCTTTCTCCTGTTCCGAGTTAAGGGAATGCCTGTGTGATGTCACTGGGCTTTCCATTATGGTTCTGGTGGTGGTGCTGGAACAACGCCCTGGCCCTCCCACCCCCCTCTGAAGTATTCTACCAGAGTCTGGAAGCGATGCGTGGGGCTCGAACCCTTTTCCAGCGCTCCAGCACCACTCAGCGAGGAAACAGGCCTTTACAATACTAATACTACCATGAGCTCCTTTTTATTATGATTGTCCTGGATTAGGTGATTATTGGGCTCTGGGTTAACGAGTTGATGGGCCACCGCGAATAGAAAAATCTCCCTAGGTGCGACTGTGGCTCACTTGACCGCTTCAAAACAGTGTGTGTGTATGTGTGTGTGTGTGTGTGTGTGTGTGTGTGTGTGTGTGTGTGTGTGTGTGTGTGTGTGTGTGTGTGTGTGTGTGTGTGTGTGTGTGTGTGTGTGTGGTACAATACAGAGCTGTGAGATGAGACCAGGTGACAACCACGTTGTGATTAATAAAAATAAATAGGCTATACTTTGTGCGAGCTCATTGCCATATACATAGGCAAGTTGCACGCCCCAGAATAGGGTTAGTGCTCAGCCTGGTATACCTATATTGTGTGACACATACTACACATTATTAGCAAACAATAAATAAATAAAAATTAAAATAGCAAAAAGTGGGGCTCCCACTGGCCTAGTGGACGAGGAGCCTGACAGATATAGGCTTTGGCTTGACAGCATGTCGCATGGTCAAGTCCCGCTCAAAACAACCTTTGCCTCAAGTCTCTCTCCTTCTCTCTCTCCCTCTTTCCTGTCAATAAATGCAAAAAGCCCAAAACAAATCTTCAAAATTGGCACACTCACAACACATAATGACATGTGCCGTGGTGCCCTTATACAGTAGGTTATTGCTATGAACACAGGTGTTGAGATTCTGTACAAAATTTGAAAGCCATTATAGAGACTATACTACCTGCACACTGCAGAAAAGAAAATACATGTGAACATGCCCACACAGCAAGTAGCGCCTGGAAATTATACACAAAGTCAAGCAAGCACAGAACCATCGTACCACAGAAATCATGCCAATGCACAAATGCTTGCACACAAACTCACACGCACGTGCATGCATGCATACATGCACAGTGAAACAGGGTGTGTCCTGTTTTCCACCTATCCAGTATGTATCACCAATTCTGAGAATAACTACACACTCTGCGTTGGTATAGTGACCATCTGCAGTCAGACAGGCCCTTGCCTGGCCACAGACAGGCAGACTGCGTGAGGCCAGGCCCCCCACACCAAGCACGTTAAATCCCCTCCACCTATTTACACAGGAGAAGATGAGGCCACTGCCTCACCTTCAGGGTAGCACTTAAACTCCTAGTCATTCTATAGTCACTTGTTGGGTAATCACAGCATTTACTTAGCGCCTAATTATAGTTCTGTGTGTGTGTGTGTGTGTGTGTGTGTGTGTGTGTGTGTGTGTGTGTGTGTGTGTGTGTGTGTGTGTGTGTGTGTGTGTGTGTGTGTGTGTGTGTGTTGCAAAAGGACTCACCGTTTAGCAATGTGTGGGTCTGACAGGTAGGCAATTATGCAGACAGACACCACCTATTACAATTTGGTGGACACACTTGCATGCAAATTACACTGCATGGTCAGTATAACTGGCCTAATGGAAATGGTTTGTCCATTCAGTTATTCGTCTTGCCTTAAATTGTGCTTGAATTGTAGCCCACTGTAAAATCTCACAATAAATTCAGAAAACAATCAATTAGGAAAGACAAACTGAAAGGACATGTTAAGCTGTCTCCTTATTTCAGGAATTGACTTTTGTTCATTAGATACTGATTTTCTACTGATTGTTTACTGAGTGTTTATTGTCATTTTTTAATACTTTCATATACTTCATCATAAAAATGTGGAAAAATGTGGAAAATAAAATGTAATGGCATGATAGTCACATGCTCAAAATAGCGACTAGTCATGGTTGACTAGTCATGGTTGTGTTATCTTTTAATTGAATTTAGTAATTTTCCTTTGTTATGCTACATCGGCCTATAGCATATCTAGCTGCGCAGATTAGGCCTAGCCTAAATAAAGGCGCCTATGTCTATTTGACGATATTAATCAGGACTTCGTTTGCCATTTATCCTTATTTAAGAAAGTCAACGAAAGCTACTGGAAATGAGAGATTACCTGCCATTGTTGAGTGCAAGGGTAAGCACTTCAGTGTGGCGTGGCGATAATAAAACCCAAGTGTCTGCTGTAAAGAGGTCGGCTCCACTTCAGCTCTATGCCTGGACTTAGCTGTATGGATACAGGCCTTAGGTGGCGTCACCGTCTATAAGTAAAGGACAAATATTGGCCTGTCCATTTTGCTACCTGCAGTAAAGTTATAGTAACCCAAATGCTCGCTAAAATAGGCTGACCAGGAAAAATATAGGCGAAGGACGTTGTTTTTGGGTCGTTCCACCACCCATGCATGGCAGACAGTTTGTTGCATGTCCAAAAGTGCAGCAACCAAACTGGGGAATGTTTTTTCGGTAGACTATTATCCCGGAATCTTGGAGAGAGCCCTCGCGGCCATATATGAGCTGTTCTAATCCCGCTAGAATCCCATTCTCAGAGCCGTGCTGTGCAGTGCTTTTTTAGATAAAGAAAGAACGGAGAGAGGGAGGAAAGGTGTAATAAAGGGACCAATTTCACACTTCCTACTGCGTCCTCCTGCCGTGATAGCAGACCAATGTGGAGCCCGTGCTGCTGCATATTGACAGTAGGCTAATTGCTGCGTGAACTGTGCATTTTCGTTAGTATCGAAAAAAAAAACACAAAAATACGCTTAAAGGGGAATTCCACCCATTTTCCTGAGATGATACAAATGTGAACCAAACGGACCCGCTCAGAAAAAGGGGTCTGAAAGAAAAAACATTAACACGGTGAAATACATCTTGATGATGTCATCAAATGTATTTCACCATGTTAATGATTTTTTTCAGACCTCCATTTAAAAAAACAGAATTGGGGGAACTTTTTTATAATGTCTATCATGTATCTTAATATTTTCTTCGCTATTGTTTGATATAGTCTTGCCAATGAAAGCATGCGTTCGTTTTCTGAGTTTGTTAGGATAAGTCTTTTGGTCCAGACTTATGGTAGACTCACACGTGCCCACTAAGAACATTTAGGCCGAACAGAATTAGGCCAGTCGGACTATTTTATGTTTTATTTTATTTTTAGTCGGATATTTAGCCAACATGTTATAGCCCACTATAAAATAAGTAGTGGCCTAATATGCCTACAGTCAAGCAAGCAGGTCAAAAGTCATAAATTATGTAGGCCTATAACATTATTTTATAATAACATTAAAATAATAAGAATGAGAATGATAAGGGGCGATTTGGTGGCTCAACACAAAACATACTTTATATGTTGATATGTAATATTTTATATGCTATATCGAGTGATCTCCGAATAGAGATAAATAAATTCACCAACAATAGACAGAGCAAAGTCGCCTCATGCAATATATAAACCTTTGGATTTGCCATCCAAGTTAATTGAGGTTATATACAGTATAATTACTAACATACAAACAAACACGTAGGCTTATAAAACATGTAAATTGGCCTGCATATACAAATAAATGCGGATCATAATGACCCCTCAAATTATCTGATCGTTTGATCTGATCATGGTCAAGGCCAATTAACGGCTATGTTTGTGCAAGGAAATATCAGCACGGTAGGTTTTACAATATTGACATATTTGCAACAGGCTAAATTCATTTTTGAGAATGGCCACAGGCTATCTGTGCATGCGTTCTCTTTTTTTTAATGAGCACTTGGGTTCGCATTAGTGATTCTATACCATCGAAGTGCCCTATACTTTAATTGACCGAGGTGCAGGAAATTATAGCCTATGTCAAGGTAAAATGTCAATGCTTGAAGAAGTTATTCGAAACAAATAAACAATAGACCGATACAAATAATACATCAGGCTATGTTGAACATAGGATGTGATATATATATATATATATATATAATATATATTAATATATATATATATATATATATATATATATATATATATATATATATATATATAATATTATATATATATATAAATATATATATATATGAATAATGAATGTGGCTATACCATAGCCAAGGTTAAGACATCAAGTTAATTTTCTTGGATGAAACTGCGCAATCTAAATATATATATATATATATATATATATATATATATATAATATATATATATATATATATATATATATATATATATATATATATATATATATATATATATATATATATATATATATATATATATATAACAAGACGACTCTGGTTTTAAGCCGACCCCCATTTTAAGACTCCAATGAAGATATTTTCATTGGAAAACACACACACACACACACACACACACACACACACACACACACACACACACACACACACACACACACACACACACACACACACACACACACACACATACTATAAGTTCTAGGCAGGCGACAAGGCAATAGTCATGCGGGAATTGTATACTAGGATCCACATTAAGGCATATTTAACTATATTCAAAACGACCCCTTTTCAAACTAATGCTGCAAAAGGACATATAGGTCTCCTATAAATATTCTCGCCCGTCCACGTACATCCATGGCTGCTCCCTGTGCACTTCATAATACTAACTATACATCACACGTGGCCAAGAGCCATGCAGGAGGGGTGGAGGGGGTGTGACGTCACCGCGAGAGGAGCAGAGCAGCGCACGGGCGTACACACATAGACGTCAAAGCGAGGCTGCCTTCTGGCCCTGTATGCCCTAATTGCCCTTTAACCTGCATGTCTGTGTCTGCAAACAAACAACTGCCTTTTCCGTGGCAGCAAAGTCTCCTGAACTTGATTTCAGCATTTTGCAAAGTTGTTCAGAAATCCCGCAATCTCCACTATAGCTAAAGAGTGCTGGGTTGCACCCTGGAAAATACTTGATCTACAAGCTTGTGGCAACGTGATGCGTTGAGAACTTGTAGGCCTATACATGGGGTTTTCAATCAATCAATCAATCAATCATCAATCAATCAATCAATCAATCAATCAATCAATCAATCAACCAACCAACCAACCAACGATCAATAATGCTGTTTTCACTATTTTGGTCCAAAGGTTCCCTATTGGGCTTTCAGCCCGTGCCCCTGTAACACTCTGTGCACGTCCCTGGGTGTGGTGAAGAAAAAGCAAGGCAGCCAGCGCCGAGGCGACCAAAGCGCTCATTATCTGAGGACACGACATCTATACAGCCCCACTAAAGTGGATTTATTGAACACCTGCATATGGAGACATTCTGAGGCTTTTACTCCTTTTTGTGTGCGTGTGTGTGTGTGTGTGGTGTGTGTGTGTGCGTGTATGTGTGCGTGCTGGAACTGCTGGGAACCAACTGGTGAGTACTACTATGTCGGCCAATATACTGCCTAAATGCCTGAGTATTTTGACTAAACAAATATGCATTTCAGTGAATGCATTATAGGCCTAATCATGTAATCCGATCGCCCCGTGTTTGGACGCAGGGTCTGCACATGTTTATTGTGGACGACAATAAATATTGCGTGGTGAATATAAATTGTTGTTGTAAATATTGACGGCTTATACCAGGGTGCACGTTTGGTGGAGTCACCACAGTTTAAAGGGGATTTTCCACCCATTTTCAACATTTTATGTAATCAATAAAGATGTGTGGCAATAATAATAATAATAAAGCTATATACTATTATAAATATAGTAAAAAATAACATGGTGAATCACATCTTGATGATGTTATCAAGATGTGATTCACCATGTTAATGATTTTCCTCCCTCCCTTCAAAATTTCTAAGCATCTAAGGTATATTAATGGGTGGATTTTTTTTCCCTTTAAGGCTATAAGCCTATATGGCTGCAATGTTCAGCATCATCATTAGTGCTTTTGCTAATAAAATAAGATGAGGTTCTCAAAGGTTCTCAAAGTGTGGTGCAGGCACTGTATTTCTGCAGTTGCCCTCCATGTTGCCAAATAAGAAAACGCAAATAATCAGTGAGCTTGTAGATCAGGAATTTTCATGCAATACTTTGGAAAACGTTGAACAACACACATATTTTGGGGTGTCTGGTACAATATAGGGCTATTTTCTGTAAATACATTATAACCGAGTACCGACTACTGTTCCAAATTGATAAAGAAAATATACGACTTGAGTCCAGCGATTGCATGAACCAACCAGCCATTTAATTTATATTGCTTTAGTGTAGGCCGCAGAACAATGGTAAAATGACAACAATCTCTGAACGGCATGGACTGACATGTCAAATGAATCCGATGAGAGTCTGTGTCAACCTGTGTGTGTGTGTGTGTGTGTGTGTGTGTGTGTGTGTGTGTGGTGTGTGTGTGTGTGTGTGTGTGTGTGTGTGTGTGGTGTGTGTGTGTGGTGTGTGTGTGTGTGTGTTGTGTGTGGTGTGTGTGTGTGTGTGTGTGTGTGTGTGAAAAGCGAAAGAATATGATGTCAAGATTTACGGTGGAAGTAGAATGAGCAAAGGGATTCCTGGAGATAAGAGGGGTTATGTGTGCATACATCAGGGCAAAGATAAACCTTTAGCAACGTCATGATAGCGATCTATGTGAGTGTTACGGTCAGGTATAGTAGCTAGTAGCTAAAACGTACGAACGTTGTCGCACAATTTGCTATAGCCTGTTTGAGGCAAAACACTGTTTTTCAATAGTTCTCGTGCCAAGGCCCATGCATTATTAATTTGAGCAACAGAGGAGCCAATGGATGTAAGCCCCTCAGACCCAAAACTAAATATTTTGTCCACAATTCCATGCCGTATTGGTGTTGGGGTACCATCGTTGTTCGAAATAACAATTCTTCTACATTCTATAATTGGGTGCAGATTTCTTGAAAAATGACTTAATTAATGCAAGCAGATGTTTAACAACAACAACACACTATCCAGAGTTAAAGCTCTGTAATGGTGCATTTGGTTACCAAGTCAACATCATTTAACCCAGGGCCACCTGGAACTTTCTCAAGGATCACTGTATTTTTCAACCGGTGGTACGGGGACCACCGGTTGAAAAAAACCAACCATTAAAAATACTGGAAAGTTGGATCATCTGAGAGAGAATAGCCTAGTTCTCCACCGATTATAAAGGTTTACTTTACATGGCTTATCGTTGGATTAACAATACGAAGCATAAATTGCACGACCTTATAATGTATCCACCATTTGCTTAATGTGAGCAATTCATTATTATCTAATAATAGGTCAAACGCACGAGAGTCTAACAGATTTGACAGTCAGAGATGTGAATTTTGATGTTAATTATACGTTTCTCCTGTTTTCTGTCCCGCAGGCAACTGGAATGGAACTGAATCTGTCAAAGAATGTAATCTCTTGCGGGGACCCAGGTATGAATGCATGCACGCTGTGCAGAATATGCTGTACAATCCATGCCCACATATTGCTTTTGTCATTTTAGGGAGATTAGATTTGTTTTTTGAATGCAAGGTAGTAAGTGAGTGTGTAGGCTATGGGTGTACGGGTGCAACACGTCGCTGTAAATCACTCCTACTGTATATGCGGAAACACAATATGATGCAAACGTGAACAAGATTAAATATTTGAATAGAATTTTCGTATCCAATGCCAAAACGCGCCGGGCAAACATTTTGAAACAATAGCGTTGTTAATCCCTGGGTCATGTTCCCTGATATGACTTCTTTGAAGCCCACGCCATTTTCGTCTAGACTATAGCCACTAGACCGTGTCGGTGCTGCAAGAAACACACTGGAAATGCTCATATTTAAATACATTGGGATTTAAAATAATTACATCACCGTATTTTCAATTTCAAGTCTGTCACATATTAGGCCAAGCCTTCTTGCTAGAATATTTCAACGTTAACATTTTAGTTTATATAGCAGTCAGCCTAAAATCATGGGAAAGCATTAACTTGCTAAATTATATTATAACTTCCATCCAACCCCACAGCACAAATATTATTAGGCACACATTTTATATGAATAATATACTGTAAATTTTATGTATAAGGCCTAGTCATTTCATCAGGTGGCATTATAAGTATATTTTTAGTCATATATACCTTAAAGCTATATAGCCTATAGTACAAGGTAAACAGACGGTATAAAGATCTGCTGTCTCACTTAAAGCTGATGATGATTGATTGCATCCTACACACACTACACTACACTGAGATAAGACAG
This sequence comes from Benthosema pterotum, assembly GCA_039105355.1. Taxonomy (NCBI): domain Eukaryota; kingdom Metazoa; phylum Chordata; class Actinopteri; order Myctophiformes; family Myctophidae; genus Benthosema; species Benthosema pterotum. The sequence goes on from CM076975.1 coordinate 26,172,690, forward strand.
ATCCTCGTGTATTGATGTAAAATTTTAAATGTTCGGTAGTTTGTTTTGGTGGGTGCATCCTATTACTGAGGTACAAGTAATTAATCTGAAATTCAGGTACATGTAACGGATCGTACACACCGGTCGAGGCGTTCTTCCGTATAATTCAACACGCCACGTGCATGGTTATCGACCAGCGGGGTCAAGCAAACCCAGGCCGAGTGTTCAGTACCAAGGGAACCATCCATCGCCAGGGTGATATAGTCTGTCTGGAAGAAGAGTCACCATCACCGGCCTTTCCTGCATGCTCACATTACCTGCCGTGTCCAGTTGCATCGGTGTGCCCACGTCCCTCTCCTTTCAAAGTGGAGCAAACACTATTTAATGGTCGGCACGTTACACACCTTATATAGCTTTCCCCGTACATGCGGTTTGTTGACTTTCTATACAAAGATATCGCGGGTAAAACAAAAACACTATACAAACTAATCAAATTCCCGTTTTGTTTGGATTATGATTAACGACAGTCGTCGGGTTTATTTTCGCTTCTTTCTCGCTGGGGAAATGTGAGCGTTAGACTACCATAGCACTTTGTTAGACTAGTGTTAGTGTTGCCACTGGCCTCGTTGACCTATCCTGCCGGATGAAAAGGCTTTTCATGTCATCCTTCACACGCGAGGCGAGTATTACACACTCCCAACCGGCTATAACACGGCTCCTGATGGGCACGTTTAGACAAAAATCCCTCCTGTTAACATAATTATTGCCCCTGAAAATCGATTGGATTGTAAATTCACAATCTCATGTAACACGCGCCGTTCCGCCAAAAACACACCGACACGGAATATTTACGCACGGCGTTTACGCACACCGATGATGATGATGACACAATGACACTCCCAAAATAACGACTTTATAAGTCCGGTTGGCCATGTTGCCCCAAAGGGCCACCGCTGCACAATCAGAAGGGAAAACTAAATAAATAAATAATAACACATGTTGACACAATTTAGAAACCGCAGCCACACAGGGAATGAACACATCTCTCTCTGAGGTCATTTATTACAAAACGGTGTAGAGGCTTGTTTGTGCGGTGGTCATCTGTTATTATTATTATTAGCCATAACTTGTCGACGTCACCCGCTCGTTTTATGTGTAATTAATCAGTAATGCTGATTATTTATTAAATTTTAGGAAATTTGGTGTTTGAAAGTCGACGCATGTTGCTCTGGTGCATGGTCGCCAGGATGATATAAGGCTATAAGACAGACACCATTTTTCAGGACTCGTTTGTGAAAAAGGAACATTGAATGTTATACATATTACAGCCCCACAATACGCCCCGTTTTTAGTTTATAGCTTTTAGTTTAGTTTTTAGCCAATAGGCGACTACAGAACTCAAATCAAGATAATGCCAACGACAACTAATTTGATATTAGGGCTATATTGTGAAAATGGCTGAATCAAATCAAACTACTTTTTAAATGGACAGATTGGGATTACATCATCAAAAGCACGCATCAAACAACAGTCTAGCATAATGCTCAGGGCTTTGTAAGACAAGAAGTCGCTGCGGTTATAAGAAGGCTTGAAAAAGTATACACGGGAAAAAGGCATGCAAGTGACTCTTGAGAGGCTGTACAATTGGCTTTTGAAAGGGCCTTCAGGGAGTTTTCCAGTCGGACGGGGTCTCATGTCAAAAGTCACTGTCATACAATGGCCTAAAATGCTTCATACTGGCGCCTGGCGTGATCTTTGGGCCAGACGGCGCACTGAGCAGGCCTTAAGCCGACATACATTACCTGATACATGCAGGTTATCCTAAACAGGTCGACGTGCGTAATTTGCGCATAACCAAGATGGAAAAACAGTGCTTTCAACTAATGAACCACTTACAACCGTGCGTCCCTATTTTGGCCATGCTAAGCGAACATAAACAAATAAATGCATTCAGATTCACCCAAAATAGATTAGAAATTTAGATATATTGCTTAATTCCACGACACCGTCTTATTAACTCATGGCAGTTAAAATGTCTCAAATGGTTCACAAATTATATTCCACTTCTCCATGAGTGTGTAAACTAAAATGTTCGCTCTCAGCCCAGAAACGAATCCGCACCATACTACTGTGTCTATGGGCCCCGTATATGTAGACGACAAAATAATTGCCAATATGCCATTTCGCCTCGGTGGTTTTTGGCCAGCAGGCGCCGCTGAATTACAGATGATTGTGCATGGCAGCAGACTAAGTTTGGACATCAAACAAATCAGTTCCATCGGGCTGTGCTTCTGCAGAAAGTGGCCAGAGAGAGTGGCCTTTTGGTGAAAGTTCGAATAGTGCGTAGGCCTATATGTTCTTGCGTGTTTTGGGTCTGCACTACACAAGCGTACTACTTAATCACTTGAACCCTTACTCCAGTATCACAATTCTCAGAAATATGCAAAAATAGCGATTCGCTATTTTGGCGATATTTATAGCCTATTGAACCGTATATGGAGTAGTCCACACTAGACAGGGTTTAAGTGCACGGTCCTTTTGCACAAAAATTGCACCTGGCAAACATGTCTATCAAACCCCTATTTGACCAAGTGATACCCATTGGCAATATCGGAGATTTAATATTGACAATAAAGCCCTTTTAAAAAGCCTTTTTGGCCCCAGGAGGGGGTTTGTGTGAGGTCACAGGGATGCTGAAACGCCTGAGGCCATTAAGTGATTACTTTTCAGATTACATTATTCAGTAATTAGCGAGACACTGGCCAGACGCACCATCAGTGTTTGTGGAATTTTATATAAGAAAGTTTTCAGCTTGAGAGGCAGTGCAATGTGGAACATGTGGTTCCAATATGCACGGAGCTTGGAGTGCAGTTCTTGAAGTTTCAATGAAGAAGCCCGTATTCATTAATTGCATTGATATTCATTATAGTGTGTTGAAGCGGCAGCGCATGTTGCGATGATGCATTGCATTGAGCCTATGTCACTTTCTGCTGTTTCCTTCTGATTCTCCAGTTTATTTTCTGCAGCTTTCAGATGGATAATCCATGTAATGTTGCTTTTGCAAATTTGATAAGATTCCTCACGATTCTGCAGTTGTATTGCAGTCGATTGATTGTCGTCCGTATAAAATATAGAATATTGACAGTTATATAGTCATTATCTTAGAGAAGACAAGACATGGCAGGCACTAGCCTACTGTGTGCAGGCGTGAGCGAATGGCAGAGGAGGGGCGGGGGCCGGGGGGCTGCCTTATACTTTTATTATGCGTGATTGTTTACATTTCGTAGAAAAGAAAAGCCAACTAAAACCTCACTGCCCATAAAACGATAGAACGACACTTCACATACTATAAATAAAGCTCGATAAGAGACATCTTCCACTTTTCGTGCACATGCATGCCTTGAAAGAAGGGTATATACACTGGGGCTATGGGCAGACCTACCATGGCAAATGTTTATTCAGCTCCGCACATATTCCAGATATACATTGTGTGCGAGTGTGTATATAAGCGCACCCTGCAGCCAGCCCGCAGCTGCCCCATTCGTTCCATTGCAGCTTTAGCATGGGGACGTAGGCTATTTCAAACATGCCTGCGTGAATATAAAAGACTCATTTTTACTTGCACGAAGTTTCCAGTGCTGTGCAAAAAAGGGAAAAAAAAACGCGTCACCATCACCCTGTGCGCTCCCGTGAGATAAAACTCCCCTTAAAAAGCACTATCCGCAGTGTGTGTGTGTGTGTGTGTGTGTGTGTGTGTGTGTGTGTGTGTGTGTGTGTGTGTGTGTGTGTGTGTGTGTGTGTGTGTGTGTGTGTGTGTGTGTGTGTGTGTGTGTGTGTGAGAGCGCACCAGGGGCGGATATAACATTTCCCAATGGGGGGGGGGGGGGGGGGCTAAGGGGGGCAGCTTCATCGCCCGGGATCCCGCCCATTTTCAGTAGTGTTTCAAATACTTTTAAATAAGCACTGAAATATCTTGGGGTGTTTTGCATGCCATCATGTTTGGTGGGGCAGACTGGGCATTTAGGCATTCCCCCCATGCTTATGCCTAGATCCGCCCTGCCTGAGCGCACGCGCACGGTGCGTGTCCGTGCGTCCGTGGGTGCGTGTGTGCGTGGGTGGGACTGAGTGATTTCTGGGAGGTTAAACACAGAAGATGGGTGGGTCTCATCTCTCTGGCTCCGAGAGCGAGAACTTCCACTCGATCACCGACAGACATTCTCACCAGCGGAAAGAACAGTATAACAACGAACGGCAACGCGCGGGTCGTCATTCCTTGGAGGAAAAAAACGTGAATTCTATTGTGCCACGGAACAAAAAATAAGATTACTCTCGTGGACTTTTTATATATTTTTTGCTTGCTTTTTTCCTCCAAATTTCCCCTTGCGATGGCTTCTATTTGGCACCGGGTGGATACTTTATAGCTGTTGAGGAAAACCGATCCCCGCGCAGTCACAAGTAGGAATAGATTCACATCCTTTCCTTTATTCCATTACGCATCATTCTCTTCCTTAAAGGTGGGATGAATTTGGACAGAATCGCGGAGGCCGTGAGACCGCCGCCGCCGCAGCGTGTCGTCGACGTCGTGGCCCCCACGTTTCATTTGCCGAGATCCACCGCAACCGCCAACAACGGTCGAGAAACGTTAGAGAACTCAAGCAGCGAGTCGTCAGACACAGAATTAGCAGGTATACCTTAAATACTCACTGGGTGGATGGTGCAAAATGGCAATACAATAACTAACTCCTTATAGGGTCGCTATAACAAGTTATTTCATGTTGACATAAGCACGCCTTTAACACCGTGCAAGCTCGACAGGGAAATGAGTCGGTGCAAGAAATCAAACTATGGGCTTAATGCAACAGTCTGTCCATATTCTGTCCACTCTTCCATAACAACACTCGCTTCTTAGGGGGATATAATGGGTTAGCAGCTGAGTTGTTGGTTGATTTATTTCCATTCCACGCGTATTATGCTGCTGAGCAACCCTCTTGGAAGGAGGACATAACAACACCACCAGTGTTTAACTCTGTACTTGGCTATAGTGTTGAAAAATGTGGATCCATTTTACACAGCCTTTTACTGACAACAAAAATAGCCCACTGACAATTAAATTATTGCGATTATTCTAAACCATAGGCCTAGGCTACACCCCCCGCGCTACGTTGAAGTAAAACCCCAAGTCTTGTCAATGACGTGAGCTTAAACTTTGCTCAAACTCGATGCGTTCGGGGTGTTCTATAGACCAGAGAGGTACGCTACAAGTTAGTGATATATTGGTGATAGGCCTATATTTTCACCAAACAAAGACGCATTGTTCATCGTTGAAAGTATTCATGTTCCATTATCTCAATATACACGAGAAAGAAATTTGTGGTTGTGGAAACAATACATTTAAAATACATTGAATGTGTTATTCTCATGACTTTTATTGTAGTTGATTTTTTGGAGACCTGTGCATGATGTAACCTTCAGGCCAGTTTCATTTTTTTGAGTTATCATGACGAATGTTCTAAATTATGAGTATAAGATAAGAGTGTCGACAAATTCTCTGATGAATGAAACATATGGATCTAAACGTGTGTGTGTGTGTGTGTGTGTGTGTGTGTGTGTGTGTGTGTGTGTGTGTGTGTGTGTGTGTGTGTGTGTGTGTGTGTGTGTGTGTGTGTGTGTGTGTGTGTGTGTGTGTGTGTGTGTGTGTGTGTGTGTGTGTGTGTGTGTGTGGCAATGTTTGTGTGTGTGTGTGTGTGTGTGTGTGTGTGTGTGTGTGTCTGTGTGTGTGTGGCAATGTTAGGTTATAATGTAGCATATTGTGGTATATACCAGTGGTGTCTATAACGCATTTATTTTGTCTTGCTTGCCTGCATGCTTGTTTGCTTGTTGACAGCGGGGGCATGGCATGACCTTTAATTGTAGTAGGCCTACTTTCAATAACTTGGCATTTGGGGGAACAATATAACACGTTCGGGGCCTTATAGTTAAGTTATAAGTCAGATAAGTCAGCCAAACGTGACACACGGAAGGCATATACGACAAATAGTTCCTGTTTTATGGCTCCACTTGCAGAAAAGGAGCGGAGTGTCGAGCATCGAAGCGATGACGGGAACGCGGACGACCCCAAAAACAAGAAGAAGCAGCGGCGGCAGAGAACTCACTTCACCAGCCAGCAACTGCAGGAGCTGGAGGCCACGTTTCAGAGGAACCGATACCCGGACATGAGCACCAGAGAGGAGATAGCAGTCTGGACCAACCTCACCGAGGCCAGAGTCCGGGTAAGAAAGACCTACTCACCCTGTAACCCTATGTAGGCCTGCAGTGGTTCTAAAACCCCAAAAAGGATTGGCCACAAATGCCAAACAATTGTAGATAACTAATTAAATTCAATTTATAGTAAAAACTGTTTAACAACATGTTGTTAAAATGTTCTATTTTTATTTATTTCAATAGCAATTGACGCATTGTAAACTTGTAGATCTGAAGAGGTTTAAAGTGGCTAAACCCATTTTGACGGGAATCTAATTTTGTTGGGAAACTGAACTCCAATCCTTCAATGACCCCTGGTGGTCCCCGGACCGCACTTTGAGAACCAAGGGTAAATTGTAGTGTAGCATGCCAAAAAGAGCAAATCTGCTTTACAGATCAGGTAGTGTGGAAGTATTTTGGTGGTAAATAAATACATTAATAAATTAATAGGCAATAAAATTGAGGAAAACAAATGTTTTGCGGTAGGTTGATTGAGTTCGAGGTGACAGATAGGCCTAATCCCCCAACACACACACCCAAGCGCCACTATAGTCGCCATGGTTAATCCTTGCAGGAGACAACCGATATTGGTCAATAACAAAGGCTATATGACAATAATAAATATACAGAATAAAACAATGTTTATATTTAGGCCTACAGCATTGCTAATTTATTTGGCCTATAAAAGAAGAAAGATAGATGTTTCCAACAGACTGTCTGTGTTAAAACATATTCTGTCTGTCATAAAAGACAATTCACGCATAAGATATTCGCCATACATTTGTACACAACTGGAAACTATTGCGTTTATGCGCGCGCGCGCACGCGCGCGCGCACACACACACACACACACACACACACACACACACACACACACACACACACACACACACACACACACACACACACACACACACACACACACGATAGAATTACAATTTAAAGTAGCCCTTAATGTTTTTCTTATTTTTTCCCTCTAAAACAGGACTAACTAATGAGGTATAGGCTACAGTTACCGTAAACCGTATTATTTATTTTTATATTTTATGAAATATCCATTAGAGCATTATATATATAATCTTGTGAAAATCTTTTATTCACGTCTCAGCGCTACTGACGTATAGGCATATAGGGTATATTTATTTTTAACAGCTGGCGCTTCATTTTCCAAGGTGAATAACACAACTCGTGCACGCGCCCTAGTACACACACACACACACACACACACACACACACACACACACACACACACACACACACACACACACACACACACACACACACACACACACACACACACACAGCTTTTTATTTATTAAAGATAGTTTAAACACATTGCATACGCTAATTTTGTTGCACTGTAGCGTGCTGCCATTCAATAGCGCCCTAAATATTTCAAAATCATTAAGAGATGATCGAACACATGCAGTTTGGACAGTTTAAGAGAACTCTGTATATACTAAGCCTAGAATCATTGCCATTTCGAAGTGTAAAGTTGCAGCGGGCTATTAGCCTAGGCCTACTCCATATGAATTATATTATATTACAGTCTAAATGGTTTTGAATGTGAAGCCGTTCATTAACTCGTTTTCATGTTAAAAAATATACCAGATATACAAGCTCACACAGGTTGAATATTTTGGTCGGTCTCATGCTTTAAATAAACTAAAAGCATATCGCTGAGTAAGCTTTTTTTCTATGCACAGTCGCCCTCCATGGAGCTCTTCCATGTGTGTCACATCGCTCACATCTTTGTGGACAATTTGTCAATACCACCATGTTCCCTGCAAGGCTATAAATAGAGACGCGAGGCTAAACTAAAATGATGCTACTTATAAACTGTTTCTACTGAGAATTTAATAAATGAATGATAAAAGTGGGGGCTAATGGATATTTTGTACATTTCCATAAGAAATGGCTGACATATGGCTTTTGTGATTTTATAATTGATAGTCTACAGGCATAGCGTAACCACTACATCTATTTAGTATCATATGCTCTAAACATCAACAGGCATAGTTTTGTATTTATTTTGTTTGTTTATTTTTACTTGCGAATAAAAGTAGCGATATTTCTAAAATATAGAAATGAACTGGCATTCAATGAAATGAAGGGCACTCAAAACGTCAGATTTCAAGTTCTCAAAATGAATGAGAATGGTTGCGTTGTGACCTTGCTTCAAGTAATAGGTCTACATAGAGTTCTTTTTATACATTTATAAAAATATTTTAAAAAGTTACGAGTAAATTCAACGTTTAAAAATAGTGGACTAAAAACCTTAAGCTACAATATTTGCCTCGGGACGCCGATGCATTGCGGCATATTGAATATTGGAAATCATAAAGTAAAAAATACCTCAGAATTGTGTGTAAATACTTGAGTGAACGTATTAGTGTGCGCGTGCTGCTGATTAATTACGTCTCACTTATATCAGTGTTTCCCAAAGTGTGGTCCGGGGACCCCCAGGGGCCCTTGAGGGACTTCCAGGGGGGTCCCTAGCTAGATGATATTTTGGAACCATCTGGACCCTTATGGTGTATAACTGAGTGTACACAAGGCATCACCACACTAGTTAAATATTAAAGGACCACTTCACCACTTTTCAAAAGATCTTCATATGATAATAATATTCTTGTTTTTTATAATTAGTAGAACGGTGCATGGCTTCCATTTTCGCATTGCAACTTTTCAGGAATAAAAACCCTGCAGTTTCTATTAGCTTGATGTCACTGAACTGCCCGCAGGCCTACTGTATAAAATAGTGGTATTTTATCATACACTTAGGCCTACCTAGGCCTATTACAATAGGGCGATTGTGTTATGGGTGTCTCTACATTCATGCATTTTCAAATGGAAGGTTCGCGGGCTAATTAGTGTCAATTTGGGGGTCGTTGACATAAAAACGTTTGGAAACCACTGACGTTCGTTTCCCCGTGCATGCAGGTGTGGTTCAAGAACCGCCGGGCCAAGTGGAGGAAGCGCGAGCGCAACCAGCAGATGGACCTGTGCAAGAACAGCTACCTGCCGCAGTTCAGCGGCCTCATGCAGCCCTACGACGACATGTACCCGGCCTACACCTACAACAACTGGACCAACAAGGGCCTGGCGCCGGCGCCGCTGTCCACGAAGAACTTCACCTTCTTCAACTCCATGAGCCCACTCACCACGCAGTCCATGTTCTCGGCACCCAACTCCATCTCCTCGATGACCATGGCGGCCTCCGCAGCGGGCATGCACGGGCCACACTCGGCCGTGCCGGGCATGCCGACCGCCGCGGGCCTCAACAACACGCTCGGCAACCTGAACGGCATCGGCACGTCCACCATCAACTCGGCCATGTCCTCCTCCGCGTGTCCGTACGGGCCGCCGGGCTCCCCGTACAGCGTATACAGGGACACGTGCAACAGCAGCCTGGCCACCCTGAGACTCAAGTCCAAGCAGCACCCGACCTTCGGATACAGTGGCTTGCAAAGCCCCGGCTCTAGCCTGAACGCCTGCCAGTACAACAGCTGACGGGCCGGCACAGCCACCAATAACAACCAAACGCCCCCTGATGATCGATTAATAATAATAACCGATGATTAAGACGGGAGAGGTGTGCGTTGAGCCCTGGTGTAATAGCTGCCATCCATTAATTCATCCATCCATCATCCACGGGGACAACTAAAGACAACTAAAACTGGATTTAGTTGCCATCATTATATTTTTCAAAAAAATGGATTATGCGGGTTGTATGTGTTTACCAAAATGAACTTGTTGCACAGCAATTTAAAAAAAATGTCCATGTTTTTTGGATTCTGAGTTAATGAAGACGTGTTACACATTGTTTTGCTGCATTTGATGTACATAATAGGCGCGAACACGAGAGACAATGGAGCTGTTGTTGCGCTTTAATTTTTATTATTTTATTTTCTGCTCGCTTTGCTTTTGAAGACTCGCACCAACATGGTTCTTATGGGGTCTCTGCTATACGCACGGATAAGAGAAATTTCAAGCATAACACGAATCCGGATCTGGTTAAAAAATAAAAAATATATATTGTACATAGTTAAGTAGACTTTTATATTGCTTGTTTTGTGATTTATATGCCGTCTATGCAGGGGGGCGCCTGCCTGCCGCAGGCCCGTCTTAATGCGAACCATTTTCAGTGACTTTACTTTTTATATGTTTTGTCTGGACTGGAGGATTTTCGTTTTTAGCCCAAAAACTCGTTTGCTGAAATAGAAACCCACCGCATGCTTTATCTCGAGTGCAACGTGTTTTGTACAAGTTGGTAATAATAATGTAAAACTTGCAAAAGTAAGTTCATTAGCCTATATATATACAAAAGGTGATTCAACGTCTTCAATGTGTTTATGGTAATATGTTTGTTTGAATAAACAAAACAAAAAACAAAATATAAGTTTATTTCAACTTTCAAGTAGCCCAGGACTTCAAGGAGACCACTTTAAAATATTTATTGTCAAATATAACCACTGGTAAGGATACATTCAAGTGTTATTGAAAAGGGGAAATAAATCTTTACAATAACGGAATATAACCGACCGTTGCCTTTTGATCAATCCAGCAAGAGACGGTCTATGTTTTGTAAATAATTACCACACAAAACAATATGTCACAACTCAACTATGCATTCCGGTCGTTTCCCGTGTTCTCTAGCCTACTCTTTTTATTTGTTAATTCCTACATCAGAATTTCTGTTAACATTTATTTTCATGTGGCCCCATAACCGCAGAGGAGAAACAGACGCCCCATAGCGGAATTTGGCCTCCAATTTAGACTGAACACTCGCTGTGCACGACGTGAGAGGGTTGAATATACGAGAGGCAAGTTGGCATTATTTCTATTTGAATTCTTCACATAATTTCTTAAAATGTGAGCCGTGGCTGTGTCTTTCTCGAGTGTAGGCTTGTTTAGTCTATGATGTCGAACACAAGTTTTGCCTGCAAGTCCATGGACTTGCAGGCAAAACAGCTCTCACCACAATAGGCCTCCACAATGGTGAAATATACACACGTGTTTCTTGTGTCTCATATCAAAAAAGGGCTTAAAGGGGAACTCCACCCATTTTCAACATTTTAATATGTCATTGATATACCTTAGAGATGTTGTGTGTACATGATAAAAAAAGTTCCCCCAATTCTGTATTTCCTAAAAATGGAGGTCAGAAAAATCATTAACATGATGGTGAAATACATCTGATGACATCATCAAGATGTATTACACCATGTTAATGATTTTTCTTTCAGACTCATTGAAAATTAGTGGAATTCCCCTTTAAATATCGGTAAGCATTACCATAAACCTCCATTTCTCTTCTCAGCATGCATGCAGAAACCTTTCACATGCAGTGGACTGCACTGCATGTTGTTATTGTATAGGTTATATTATGCTTTGCTTTCCAAGAGCGACCAAATGTTCAGTCAATAGTACGATATCTCACTTTTGACACCTGCGGAAATCCCCATATCTATATTACCAACCATTAGACTGATATTAGCGCTTTGCAGGCATGTAACAGCAATGTTTACTTTGAATTAATGTAGCTGATAATGCACTTTGGAGGGTTTTGACTGCACAGGCCTCGTTTGATATTGACGCGGTGCTGCACGCGAGGGATATTTATTGGTTAAATGACCTAAAAGTGAAATATTAACGTTAAAGCTCTTCAGGTATTTAGTTGCCCACGCTATAGTGTTTGCTCAACATAGCAGCAGGGGTCTCCCCGTATTTCCAGCTCTTTAGTAAACATAAAATGCATGCCTATTACACATTTATCCAACCAGGGCAGAGAATATAAATATAATGAAAAATATAATGTACCACGCGTTTCAAGTTTGATTAATAAAATATTACTTTTGCCTCCTGACTGGATGAAGTTTGGTATCCTGAAATGAACACTTATTTCCGATTATCGTTATTTTAAAATGGGAACTGCGATTTAACACAAAATATAGGACCAAAAATAAAATTAAATACATTATTAAATAAAACTATATAGACATATTCAATTAGCCTTTTAAAAGTTGCTTTATACAATGTGTGATGCTTAAGAACAGCATGGACTGATTGATATCTTCAGGGTGCGCCTGCAGTTAGAATGAATACGGACTGTAATTGTAGTTATCTGCCTTGATTTGGAAATATTTGACGAGATAACAAAACAAATTCAATCCCCATGGAGATCACAGCGGCAAACAAAGTACGATTGTCATAAATGCAATGATATACCTCGCAATTATATCAACAAGAGCTGTATATCACTTGAAAAGCAGCTCATGTAACAGTGAATAACCTGGAGGGGTAAAGTTCAAAATGTCACTTTATAGCCGGTAAATATTTGAACTAGTATTTCCCTGCTGGGTCGCATAGAAGGAAGTCAATTCAGGTGCACTGGGTTGACTTGTTCGTACTTTATAAAGAACACACCTACGGTATTAGTTTATAACAACAAACAAACACACCTATTAGTTAATAACACAAACACACATATTAGTTTATGCAGCAAACAAACAACCAAGATGAGGATGTGGAATAGAATAGGCTATGGCCTAACATAAACAACAGGGACACTAAACAGAAACAGCCTAATTAGAAATAGAATAGCCTATCAACTAAATTATTTAGGCTACTCTGTCATTCTATCCATCTTATCACAATAAACCGTTTTAAACTTGTAAATTGTGAAGGCTCTTTTCGAAAGTTAACTTTCACTGTTTCTGTAAACCCCTCTACCTCCCTCCCTCTTTTTCACACTTACTGTACTTGCTCAAGCTATATAGGCATACAGTACCTTAAGGTGTATAGGATATAACCTGCTAGTATTTGTCAGGCAGTGTTTTCACCAGTAGAGGGTGGGGTAGGTCTTGGGCAACAGATTAGTATCAGTCAAATATATACACAGATCCTTCTGAATCATTAAACCATTTTCTTTGTTGCTTGTGTGAACATAAAACAAACATAGATCAGGAGATAAAATAATAGTTGGTCTCTATGAAGCAGGCTAGCACCATTTAGATTGAACCAGTAAAGAGCTACAGGTAGAACACTAACCACATTTTTAAGTCAGTCACCCCCCCCCCCCTTCTCCACACACACACACACACACACACACACACACACACACACACACACACACACACACACACACACACACACACACACACACACACACACACACACACACACACACACACACACACACACACACACACACACACACACACACGCACACCTATAACTGCCCTATACTATTTCTTTACTTAGCATTATGTAAATACATGTAATATGAACCATTGTTAAGAGTGGTTATTAGCAAATTCTAACATACTGGGGGGTATTTTTTCTTAAAGCAGCACCATGTGACCTTTTTAATGAATAAAATGTAGTTGTGTCCAATCTAGTACTGATAATACAATAACTTTGATTGTGGTTGTATTTTTGTCCCCCTGCTCTTATATTGAGATTGTATGAAAAGATTGTCTCACCTAGAAACAAAATCTGCCACAAATTTTGATGTGATGGTCACGATCAGCACTTGCACAGAGTTGCACCACCTTGCACTAATCAAACCTAGCCTAGTCATAGCTTAATTGGCTTTTAACTCGATCCATTTAAAGACTATTAGGCTAAGGTTGAACTTAGAGTGGTGCACATACTGGCCTACTACTGCTTCAAATCTGACTGAAGAGGAGAGTTACATGGCCTGCTTTAATTCTGCACAAAATGTCTGGAGTTTGCTATGCAAGACACTAAAGTTTCAAATATGTGTGTCAAACATTTAAAGGATAGGATTTGACTTTCTATGGTCCCCAGACTCCTCTTACCCTTTACATACGCATCCTTTTACAAAATAGTGATTATTTGCAGATACTAGTTGGGGGTCAGTATATTTAAAGGTCAGCATCAGGGGCGGATGTAAAATGTCCCATTTGGGGGGGCAAGAGAACATGTTGGAGGGACAGGAGAAAATGGTATGGGTGCGGCTGGTATGGTGCGAAGTCGCACCCATACCATTTTCAGTTACAGGACTTTTATTACGCAATTAAGCATCAATAATAGCATCAGTTGTTGTTGAATTTGCAACATGCATAAAGCTAAAGGTCTGACTCAGAGATTTTTCTGTGTTCAATGATGAAATGCTGTTGGTTTAGTGGTGCCAAAATTGTAGTTAGCAGTAGTAGTGTTCCAAATCATTTTAAATATAAGCACTTTAATTTGAAATTTCTTGTTGTTTTGCATGGCATCGTGTTAGGGGGTCAGACTGGGTATTTAGGGGGGCATTGCCCCCCCATGCCCATGCCCAGATCCGCCCCTGGTCAGCATTATCGGTCTCATCTCTGTCAAACATACGTTCTCCTACAGGAGAGCTGCAGACCTTTAGAGTGCCACCATCTTCAGGCAGAAGAACACAGCTGGTGTATCCCATAAACAAGGCCAAGTCATCCTTATAATTCAAACGTGTCATTTATACGAGCGCCTTTCCCATGATGGCAATATTGGGCCAATAATTAAGCATACTGGGGGTACATTAAGGTGGCTATGGAATGTGGTGGCATTTATTTATCCTGACATGAGTGATGTTTATATATCTGAATGTGAGGGATCATGTACGCAACAGCTGTCGCTGCTTGAAAATAAGCGTAGACGCGCGTCCACGCACACATACACACCATTTCAAAAGTAGGCAGTAGCCTTCACACTATATAGAGCTGCGCTAAGCTTAACCCCAGCTAGGCCGATAATTGACCTAATTTAGCCCCTCTCCATCCAATATCCAGTGCCATGTTTGAGAAAGCTATTGTCACCCAGGTTAAAATGGGATAGCCACTGTCCTGCTCCACAGGACAGCTATAGATGACCAGGTCATGCCTATATGGTTACAGGTGACTTCAGGGCTTTGCTAAAAGTAAAAATGGGTTCCGATGCATTCCTTTGGTTAATTACACCACTGAATAAAATGACTAGTCTGTTGCACAGCTGATGATTAGGGCAGGAATAATAATACACACACACACAATAATTATACACCAAAAGGCCCATGGCTTGCTCCGGTACGGACTATTTTTGTTTGTTTAAAGAAACAATTAAGTACAATAGAATGAGTAAGGGAGGCTTTGTGCGAACTCAAAAAACCCTGGCGGTGAAATGCTTCTGCTACAATGTACTCTTTGGTCTAATGCACCGTGTTGGAATTTTATAGAAAAGTACTGGAGGTTATGAGTGCGCAGCTTAACAATAATGGAAACTTCAATATGCTGCACAATCAGTTGTGTAACATTGGCAAGCTAATAGTCCTTGACATAAAACTGACGTGTGCACACAGACTTGGTTCCATTTATCCAAAACTATACATTTGGCCATGTCATTCCAGCCCAATATACTGTATAGTAATATATAGTAATATTAGCCAATTTCAGTGTTGTGTGCGCTTGTTGATCTTGTTTTCACAATTGGTCATAATTCTTTGAGTAGTTAAAGCACCACTGGTCTTTTAGTCCCCTATTTCAATTATATTATCATACTTGTATTATGCTTTCCATACTATAATAACATTGGCCACATTTTTATTATCTATGGACCAACTGGAAACCCAATAAATGTGACTTATCAACAAGCACATACAAATTACAAATGTTATCTTAGTGAGTGTGACTTTAACCTTTCATCTCATTCAGCATAAAGTCATCATAAAGTTGGCCATTGTCGTATTTGGTGTAATAAACCAAAATTGATACCGTGCTGTAAAGGCATAACCTCAGAATTATGGAGCTAAACATTTATAACCCAAGGTAAACAACAAAGCTGATTGGGCGGATGACATGCAGTCAAATGACTGCATTTCAGCCAATGGGTGCATGCTGTTGCATGCCCTAAGTACAACAGCAAGAATTACTATAATAATACACATCCTGAGAAAATGATGTAATTACCCTCAAGACTTGGGTCTCTGTATCAGGGTAAAGCTGACACATGACATTCATTTTGGGATTAACGACTGTGCTGAGTCTAGCTTCGGTGCACAGCATACTTTCGTCGCCTACCCTTTAGCCTTAGCCTGTTTGTGCTTGGCCAACTAACACACTGCTGTCTGCAAAAATTATGCATGAGCAAAAGGAGTGCTAACTGAACTTCACAGATAAATTAAAGTTGAAAAGCAAATACGTGTGAAAATACTGACTAAAGGAAAATAAATGCCCATCAACCCACCACATAAAAATGTTAGTGGTGTGCCAGTTTCCCTTTTCCTAGGTATTGTTGACTCTTGTCACTGCTTAGGCATACTAGTTTGTTTATTGTGGAAGGCCTACATGAGCAGGTGTCTCCTTCAATGCACGTGAAGTCTCTGGCCACCTCTTGTCACCTGACAGAGAAAGGCTTTACTGGGAGGATGTAACACATGCGGAGGAACAAGCTATTATTTCCAATTTAGCTCCCCACTGAAAAGGCCTGACCAAAACGTAGGAATCACTAGTGTAGTGACAGAGGTTGCATTCCCTGACTGGCTTACCCCTAACCAAAATTGTGCTTGTTGGAATGCCAAGCGTAGTGAACCCCAAGTCTCCACAGTGGTGGTGGTGGTGGGCAGCGAACCATTATGCCCGTGCCATCTGAGTGCCCGGAAATTGACATCCGACATGGTTACGGTGCCACACTTCCTGAACAGATTGATTGATAACCAAATTGTCAGAGACAATTCAACCTTCACAACTTATCAGCCTCCCACCCCCACATCCACTCTCTCTTTGGAAGGTCTTTCCACCCCCCCCCCCCCCCCCCTGTGGACCATTCAGACTGAGAATGACCCACAGGTGACATCAAGAGAAGATGTAGAGCAGGGCAGGGATTTGAGCTACTTTACTTCTTCTGAGGCTGGAGAGATATATCAATGCCAGAAAAACTGATGGCAAACATATGCAATGCTTAGCTGATAATCAGAATGTTGCAAACACACAATACGTCAGTCATTTAACCAGCTGAGGCCCATTTGAGACTTTGGATGTTGAAAATATCCAATCTACAAGCTACAGTATACCACAATCATTTTTATGATGGCCTAAAATAAGGAGGGCAGGTGAAAAGTGGTTAATTATAATGATGTCAAAATAGTGAAGAAATATTTTCTACACAATAATAGAAATGAGTGGTCTTAAGCCTTATAGAGCAGTAATTCCCATCCTATGAAAAGAGGCCCATTGGTATAGGCTGTGATGCTAGTGGGCCGCCAAATTATTGGCAAAACACAAATTAATAGTAAATGGATTGTGACATTTTAAAAAGTTTTTGTAATCTTTCTCATTTATTTTGGTTTTCTGTTGAATGTGATGTGACATTCTGCAACAACAAAAAGAAAACTAAATGTAAATTAATGACATGAAACCTTTAAAAACATGATATAAAATTATGCTGTGGCAATGTCTCCTTTAAACCCTTGAATGATGAGATTTCATAGTGATGATACTGAAAAGGATTTGATGGATACTACATTAGTTCAATTTATCAAGACAAAAAGCAACATTCTTGGCTACCGCTGGTGTGTAGAGCGGGGACATGGTGGCATTCTGGTGCATCACTGTAGGTAAAGGTCCTGAGGAAACCCCACCTGTGTGTGGGTTACTTTGCATGCATCTGTATCAGCCACAAATATGTACAGTTCTACATACGAGACAACAGAGATTACAATGGCAGGGACTGTATGAGCCGTCATTCTTTCATCTCACTCTGGGCACTGGGGCATTAAAATGGTGTAACATGAATTATGAAGGGGAGGGTGTAATACTGAGGACCAGAAGGCATACATTTATATATTCCAGTGGTATGATGGATCAGAGTGATGGATCTACAGTATGCACCCTGAAGAGTTGGGTATAAATGGAATGTAAACCTTTATCTTTGTTAACTTTACTGCACTTAGAAGGACGTGCTGTATACAAACACTTTTTCGATGCTTTACAGTGCAATCAGTAAATGTGAGTATTTATATCACATAAACCAGCCTTTATTTGCCCTGGGAGATGGGAAAGATAGGTGGGAGGGAGGGTGATAAGGCTCGCTGGCCAATTAGCGCAAAGATGAAGTGCTACAGCATGCTGAATGTTCAGCTGACGGCAGAAGGAACTTGGCTTGTCAACTTGACTAGAATCGTCCATTAAACACGACTACTGGCATGCAGATGGTCACATGCAACAGCTGTGCAAAGGAACAGCAACAACAACAAAATAAATAAATAGCTGCGTACCAACAAGGGTGAGGCCAGTATCTGAACATGTATCTGTTGAGTGATCACACAACATTCCTCAGGGCCCTATTCAATAGTATTTCACAAGAATAGATATGTCTTGGGGGGTAGTCATTACTTGTAAACTTACGTCAGTTGGAAGGCATTCTGCTCTGTATTTACAATTTTTTACTCCTCCTGAATTTAGCTATCATGTGGACATCACTAAAGCAGCGCTTCCTGCCAAATGATTGGCAATGTCTACAAAGCTGTACATATATTTGTATAACACAATTATACAGCAAGATACTGAATAGATTGCCTACGGAATCATTTCTCTCCGGAGACTATACTACCTATATCTTCATGTACCGCACAATTTTAGCCTTGAATATATAATGCATGGTATAGACTCAAATGCTTCTAAGTGGGGTGGGACCCAAGGGGTCCTTGAAGCTGTTCCAGGGGGTCCACAGCTAAAGTATTGATAATTAGTATAAGTTTATCAGAAGGTCCCCAGTTTTATGGATAATTCAGCAAAAGCTGAGCTGCTTTGCTTTGGTTTTTTACATTTATAGGGTACACATGAGGTCTTAATATTGGAGAAATTCTCTCAGTTAATTCTGTTATCGGCCCTAGATCCAATACCAGTATTAGTATGAATAATTGCTGGTTTCCATAACGCATGTTTATTCAATTGTTTAGTCTAATGAGACAGTTGTTTTGTTTTCCCTTCATGAATCAAACCACATAGAGTGGTGACAACCTTTATTCCAAGTGGAAAATACAGCATACAGCATTCGTTTGTTATTTGAAATTACTCCAATATGTTTTTTCTTCAGAAATACAAAGAATAATCAGTGACCGTCCAGTAGTTCTTGGCAGACCACATGGCATGGGAGGCAAGACAAACCACGTCTTCGATCAAAAAGCAATTGACATACTAATGTTGCTGCAAATGTTAAGGATTGCCCTTTGGCATGCACCGCATGTTATGATTGTCTTCAGCCAGTGATGAAAAGTAACATGCCTTCAAGTACTGTACTTTAAGTACAAGTGTGAAGAGATGTAATGTAGTAGAAGTACAAGTATTGAAAGTTGGAGAAAGTATAAGGTACAAAGGCAAATATTGTACTTTTTACTCAACTACAATCATTTGACAGCTTTTATCAGTCCACCTACAAAGGTTTCGATTATTGAACACAAAATATACATTAACTACTTCAGCGCTGTACTTCAGACATTTTAAATTAGCTGATCTACAAGATGGCAATTAATACATTTTGAACACCTCTGAAATGGGAGGTGCATGCGTATATATACTGTAAGTATGTATAAGTATATATCGTATATATACTGCGTATATATACTGTAAGTTTTTGAACACAGGATGCAAACTTTTAAACACAGTGTGCTACCACTCTTATATTGTATTGATTACTTGCTTGAGTAAAAACAAATATGAATACTTTTTCCACCTCGGCTGTGCCGAGAGCAACAGGGGTGGGAGGGGGTGTACTTGCTAACGATTGGCTGACACGATCCTTCCCGATAAAAGATTTGGGGAGCGAGAGAGAGTATAGACTGGCGTTTTACTCTCTCTGACCTTGTTATCTTTATTCACCCGTATCAGATTACAAGCGGCGGGGCCTCCCCCGCGGCAGCAGCAGCACATGGCCCAGGGAGCAGGACTACTCTTCACACACACTGGATGGAGGAGAAATATGGGCCGCTATCACGCACAGCAGCAGCTATTTGGAAGGAACCCAGAGACCCTCTCTCTTTCTCTCTCACTCACTCTCTCCCGCTCATGTCTTTCTCTGTCTCACTCACTGCTGAAACCTTCACCCCCACCTCCCACATCTCTCTCTGTCTCTTTCCTTCTCTTGCTCTCAGGGGCACCAGACATTTATGCTTGAGAGAATTATTATTTTTCCATCTCTAGGTATGGAAAAAAAAGAAAGTCGAGATGACATTATTAACTCCCCTGCTGCCCTCCGTCTCCCTGGCCTCTCCTCTCATCCATTGTCGGGTCTTGTTTCCATTCGTCGCTCTCCCGTTCCCCTTGGTTCGCCCTGCTCCTCTCTGCGGGTTCTATGAGCTGTCGTACACAGGGCACATAGCTGACTCTCGCCTTGCCATCCTCACCGACACGTCTGTTTGTCGAGCTTCCTTTTAATTGTTTAGATTGTAGGAAAATCAGATTTCTTTCTCAAAATCTATCTTCAGTCACACTATTATTTGCCAGCAGAACAGATTTGTGTTTTCGGCTTGTGGGGCGGCTATTTCCGGTGAGAGACAGTGACGCATGACAAAGTGTAAATCACAGCTTGGTGTCTGGGCCACAGACACTTTAGAAATCGAATCTGAATCATATGTCAAAACCAACTAGGAATGTGGATCAATTTGTCATGTCTGATGGCATTTTGTGCGGTTGAAAGTTGATAGAACTATATCCAATCTGGAATGGATCGGACAAAAATCAGGATTTGGGCCAGCAGTCACAACTACGCTTATAAAGGGTATATGTTCGGAAGGTTACAAAAAGGAATTGTGGGGCAATAACTTAGGCACATGCACTAATGGGGGTGTGTGGTTGGGCTCCCTGTCTCTTCGGACCATAAACATGAGGCCAGTTATCTGAAGGGTTCACATCTAGTCTGGCCTGCTTTGGCCTGACCTGCCAGGGACCAACTTTGTGGTGCCTCTTCAGCTAGAAGATAATTGATTAATTTTATCAGTTGTTTAAATTTGAGTGTGTGTTATATCGAAGATTAGCATTTTAGCTTGTACCAATAGCTGCCCATGGGACAATTAATTTGTCACGGGTCCATTATGATTTTTAGCCCTTAGATCAGGTCAGGTCAGCAGTTTTGATTCAGTCTAAGGCCCCCATAGGTGAGGGACAGATGAACCGGGGATGGCAACAACACAATTTATTTTTGTTGAAAGTGTCTTTGTTAAAAATAGCAAATCTAGAAGAGATCTTGCTTGTAGATGTTCCATTTTGGGCAAATGCTTAGGGTTAATGAAGAACGAAGAAAAAAAAGTTCCTATCGGACAAAAGATAGGAACTTATAATCATCTAATAAATTATTAATTTGTAAAACAATTGAAAATTACTCATTCAAGGAGGTGTATTGTTAACTATAGGAATGAATGTTAGCAGAGTCACCAGTTCTCCCAGCAAAGTAGGTGACTGTGAACTCTTTAGTAAACAGAAAAATACATTCTCAGGTCAGAATACCAAATCTGGACAGAGAATCCAGATACATTTTACGACGTTCCAGTTCCAAAACCAGCTCAGTGGCCTTGTGGCCCGAGATTGTGAGGGTCAGGGTTCAATTCCCAGGCTGGGTAATACCAGACTATAAAATGGTGAAGAATGCCTCCTTGTCTTGCCTGAGACGAGGGTAAGATGTTTAGCATCAAGTTTTGGATTGTGGCTGGGTTCCCGCAACATACTAGCATCATGTCCAGCTGTCTGATGTACTTGTATACCAAGATGCCTCACGTATACAGCAACAGGCTATAAGACTCCTGCTCTATGGGCCACATAGCTCAGGAACCATTGTTTCTTATAATATGCTGTTAATTTTTTTATCACAGCCCTAAAATATTTTTTTATTTTCTAAACATCTGGGAGGATATGGGGACCTGTTACTAAACAAACAGTAAACAGGAGTAGAGATGTCCTGACATCGGTAGATTCGGTAATGGCAAAAGTATCAGATCTGACCTAATTTTCATATCCGTTCACATCAGTATCGGCAAATAATTATCCGAAAAGTCACAATATCAGACCTTAATTGTCATTATTGGGTCGGATCGGTATTGGCAAATATGGCATCTAACAACAGAACTGACACAGGGGTAGACAGGGGTACTACGGCAGTTAAAATGTTGGGGCATGTATTGTGCAGGGTCGGACTGGCCATAGGTAGTACCAGGATCTCTCCCGGTGAGTCCTTGATCCCTGATTCCCACGACCATGGGGGGCCACTAGGGGGCTCTTGCTTTGGAGTTGCCCAAGTGCACATTTGAGTCTACTATTCCCGGCTGGTAGATTTCATATAGACTTGTTCCAAAATGCCAAAAAGGGATGCCTGATGGCATTTTTGAGGAAAGTTACTCCAACACCAAATCTGCCTGAATCCAATTCTGCCGTATCCTGAGTGATACCATTTTGTCAGAAATTGATAATTAACATGTTTATTTGAATCACTATTTAGCACTTAAAATGAAGGCAACATTAGGAATGATATTTCTTAGATTTGGGTTATGAGCATTTTCTTTTAAACGGCCACATGCAACACACACACATATTTAGTGTACCATCATAGATACAAAACAAAATGTGACCTAAATGGATCTCTCCAACGTAACAAAAGATGACCATCTCTAATGACCATGTGGGTGAACACACCTAAATAACTGGTGGTGAAAATGTGATTGCAGTCCTCTTTCTCTCCAGATTTTGCAGTTTAAGCCACAGATCTGTCAAGACAAGAAAAGACAGGACAGGACAAGGGATACTCTACGTAGAGCCCACTGCATTAACGCATGCCAAAATGAGCTTAGTCAAATTTAATTTGTTTTAAAACAACACTGCGATCACTCACGTCAGAGCACAAGTGTTGGCAATTCAACACTGTGGGCAATGCTTGTCAAGTATTCTGGAATGAACAACGAAAAGGTTTCTTTTAAACTAACTTTCTTCAGATGACAAAAGGTCCTTCCCAGAGCAGGAGACTAGGCGTTTGGATCCTTGTGGTGCATCTGACATGGCTAGGCATTTAATTGTTCTCCACACGGAGCACAAAGCTATGTGCACTAAGCGACTATACATTCTTTAATCCATGATTTGATCTGATCTGATCGTTAACCGCTAGCTATGTCGCATTTCATTTTGAACATGAGCACTTCGTCATTTTGCATTTATTTTCACACACACCCATTTTACACTATCCCTTCGAATAGCATTATGATTCTTACCCCTTACCTCTTACCCCTCAACGCTTTTCCGGCAGACCAGGTGATTCCACTGGCTGAGAGCAGGCACTGTGACACTCGGACGTTGGGTTAGAACAACATCTGATCAAGGCGCCACACACGATTACCTCATCATGACATCCGGTTTTGGTGATCTGGCCGTTCAAAATAAGGGTTACAACAGAGCATAGAAATGTATTTAGCATGGTGCTTTGTGAGACACGACTGGCCGGGCAGGGTGGGGAAACTACTGTACACACTTTCCATTCAACTTGAATGGCATGTGAAAGATGTATGGAAATATAGGCTGGGGTCTAATAAAGTACTGTATATATTGCATACACTTAGCGTATGTACAATGTACACAAAACCTTTTGAAGACAGGGGCAACCTTTGAAGATGGATATAAGTAAAACTTAAGCCTGGTGTGGTTCTTTAAGTTCACACAGGTAGAATGCAAGACATGCACAGAGACGGACAGACATGATAATTTGTCCCTGTAATACCAGTAGGATATGCATTGACTTGTATTATTGACCTTGAGAGGGTCCATTTGAGAGGATGAGGAGACGGCGAACTTTTGAATAATGTTGTATAATCTAACAAAGAACAGATGCAATAACTGACTGTTTTGGGTCATAATATGACTATGGATGTATGAATCAGGGGTCAAGTACTCACAAATCATCCAAGTAATCTGATATGGATTTAACAATTTAGGCCCTATAGGCCTATACACAGCACAGCATGATAGCAAAAACAGCCACATCTACAAACTCACCACATATTCTTAAACCTGCTATTTTCTCTATTTTTGAAAGGGAGTAATAGATAAATACATGGATAAATAAAAAATAATAATAATTTGTGACATTTCAATATAACTTGCATATTTTTCCTACATGCCAAGACAGGTTAGCTTTGATCTTTAGTTCATGTAATTGGGTTATTAACAGTAGCAGAATTCTGAGCCCATGATGAGATCACAGTCTCCAGGTTCTGCAGATTAGGTGCAAATCCAGCCAAGCACGATCACATCCAAAACCTAAGGGTATCGTTGTTCTGAACGAGGAGTCAGGCAGAAGACACCGCTGTCCTAAGAAACCTACAGTATACTTTGCAAATAACCTGACAAAATGTCACACCTCTCATCATAACGAGAACGTTTTGGAGTACTGTTGTGGGATACTTCTGACGGGTTGATGCCATTCTCAAAGAACATGGTTTTCAGCCACGTTGCACGTACATGACGTTGACAAACAATTTACAAAATATATCAGAATAGATGAAGTGGATATCAGAATAAATTAAGTGGATAAATGAAGAGGATTCTGGGCACAGGTCTGAGTTCAAATTGTGGCCTCCTGGTGGCGCTATAACAGGCCAATGTGAAAAAGGGTTTCATTTGGTCTCAGGCCTTTGATGGCTACTATATTGAGTTGAGGCTTTTTCCTCCAAAATGTGTGCAACAGCCAAACGCTAAACACATGGGATATGTTTCTCAGCCCAGTAGGAAACGGTATGAAAGATTCCATGTAAATTGCACTCTGCGTTCATGATTTGAGGCTTTTTGTTCTAAATGGCCCAATCCTGCAAACTTTGAAAGCCAATTAGGATGGAATATGTAATATCACACAGATTTTCATCAGAACATTATAGAGATAATGTGTTAACAATTTGTGGGATTTTGGGACAGAATCTGGAGGAGTAATATCCCAAAGTGTGTGTTTTAAGTGTCAACCTCCTGGTGGCGCTATAAAAGGTAATTCCGGAAAATTTGTAGAGGTCATCCAGGGAGTGTGTGCGCAAAATTTGCCATCAACTGGGTTAACAGAGCCGGAGATAGCTTGAAATGGACGGACAGACGGACGGGGGCGGGCGCGCGCACACACACGCACACACACACACACAAATTCTGCAAACATATTGGTTTGGTGGACACAATCAAAGTGCACCAGCATGACATATGCTACTATGGCAAACTAACACCAAAACTGGTCTAGCCGGATGGACCGTGAAAGGCTAATTTACCTGGCAAACAAAACTTCATTCAATAATTAAGCCTGGCATGGCTCTTATGGGCATGTGATTATGTGAGCATTTACAAGCTCACACTGCTCTACAACATAAATTATTCTGATATTGACTCTTTCAACAAGACAATTCTCTCCCAGACGGCATTCAAACTTGACATGTAAAATAATACTAAACGTGCGCGTGCATTGCAGATGTCAATTTGACTGTGTGACTGTTCTGACTGTTTCAGAAAACCAGAAAAAAACTCACATATCTGTGTGTGTCTGTCAGTCTGTGGAGGACGCATGAACCAAAACTGTGTGTGTTTGGCGAGGGGTGTGGGCACCGGCTTCTCTGATTGGTTGCTTTGTGTCCCATTTGTACCACGATGCGTGGTGGCATGTGAGAAAATGCGAGGATGTGTTTGAAACTCCAAATTCCAACATATCGGCACATAATGGGTGGTCATGTATTCCAAACTTGGTTTGGTTAAAATAGAATTTAGCTAAAATGAGACAGATGTTTTACCCGGGTTTAAATAGGTTAAAGCGCAAATAACATACATGTCCCCCAAGGTTATTTCTAGTGGTTTAAGCCTCAATCACCACTGATATAACCAATCTTGTCATTTCTTTCTGGACTGAAAGCAGTACCACAATGTCCTGAAGTGGGGATAGGCTTATATTGGGATAGGGTTTTTTTTTCCTCCCACAAAATAACAACTCGACAACTTTTTGGGAAATAAATCAACTGCAAATAAATGTAAGAAAATCTTCTCAGGTGGAATTGTCCTTTAAATGACAAAGTGTTCCTGATATGACTATATGGTGCGGCTGAGCTTTGCCATGTGATAGGACTGAAAACAAAACACATCCAATAGAGATATCCTGTTTAGGTTATGTCACATCATGTGGCCTCTATGTTGCCAAGCATTATGTTGCTAAACTAGGGTGACCAGATCCCAACTCACCAGATGTGGGACAAACGGTGTGTTTGTGTGGGACAATGTGGGACACATGCGGGGTCGTGTCGGACTGTCGCACAAATGAATAAATAGTACCCAATTTAGGTGTTTCTACTCTTCCCTTCACATACCACCACTATAGTTTGCCATTTGTTTCATCCACTAATAAGAGGCACTTAACAGAAATGTTTTTAAATTAACCATTTAGTGGACATTTACCTACAAACTATAAACCTGGACAATATAACTGGAAGAGGGCCAAAGCAACCAATAACAAACTAATAAAGACATATTAATCAATGTATCTTCCTCCTAACAAAGACAACTACTGCAAGTCTGAAATTGTGGAGGCACACAATGAATGAAATAAATAAAACCAGAAACATAAATAAAAGTTTGGTTAGCATTGGAGCCATCAAATTGTAAATGTCTGTCATAGCAGCATGAACAGGCTATGCACTTTTAGGTTTTGTCCATCACAAACCAAATGGACGCTTATGGGTCCATTCTGGTTTCATTTTATGCTCTCAAAGAGTTACAGATATACAAGGGTCCATTTGGTTGCCAATGGTCCTTTCTAGGAAGGAAGGAGGACTCTATCATAGGAGGAAAAATGGTGAAAAACAAGGGTTTTATCTCTGGCGCCTGTCAACCAATTTCACACCAACTCACCAGCACTTTCACTAATTTTGGCGCTAGGGGGGTCTGGAAAAAAGCTAAATATAGCGACAAATGCGTCAAGTTGGCAACACTTGTAAACAGAAGATAGTTCAGCTGCCGTTACCTTGTCTGTGTTCGAATCTTGTTTTGGTCGAGCAAGACGTTGCTTGTGAGTCTCACATTGTATTCACCCCCCTGTGTCACTGCAGACATCACAGTAAACTCTGTCAGAATCGCATTTCACTGGTTTCACCCAGGAATACATGGTCTCCCAGTCCTTATTACTATATTTCCTTTTTTAGTTTCGTTCGGCTCCTCCTTGTTTCTTTTCTTTCATGTATTCATTCATTGCAACGCACGCAGCTAACACGTTGTGAGACAGTGCTGTTGTGTTGTGGTGGGCGTTTACTTTACTAGTAGGCGCATTGATTTCCCAACACGGAGTATTCAGACTCGAGTTTGTCCCTATACAGGCCATTCAAACTTGGACACCTCAATGTCGCGCCGCTTCTGCCGAGAATACAGACGGAGTTACCCATCTCCGTTCACTTCATGGGGTCAGTCCAATGGCGGCTGTTCTACATAGACTTCTATGGGAACAGGGACAGCAAATAAAACCGTCTCTCTCACACAAACACACACACGGCCCGCCGCTTTCCCATTTGGACAGGCATCGCTGCTCACAGGCAGGCTGCCGCGGACCAGTGACAGTGTTGCGCAAATTATGAAAACTACAGCTTGTCAATCAAAATGCGGGACAAAGTCTCAATCGGCGGGACGCCTTAAAAGACAGTGAAATGCGGGACAATCCCGCACAAATCGGGACATCTGGTCAGTCTATGCTAAACGGTTCTACAGTACCGTACACTATTCTGATGACTTAGTTCCTCTCTGGTTCAGCTGGAATAAGTCAAGCAATGTTAGAATCTGTTATTTTCTGTAAGCCAGCCAAGCTGGCGAACTAGCGGTTCATGGGTAAAAACATGTTTAATGATGAATGGCTTGAGAATAGCAAAAGCAAATAGTCAATGTGGTTAAAACCTGTGCCTGGTAATGTCTCTGAAAACCCACAGTAGGTTTATTTTTGGTAGTTTAGTTGAAGGAAAAGGTCCAACTTCCTGATATGTTGTGCAGACATGCTACACAAGTTGCCAACCTGACAACGGTCATAGTTACTCCATGTATGCTTAGGTCCAAGCTTGGGCAGTGTGCCAAAAATAGCAAATCTACAAGCTCACAACATACTGTGCTGCAACATGTGAGCTTGTAGATCAGCTGTCTTTGTTGCCTGACACCCAAACACAAACCGCATATATCTCAGGCTTTACTCTTCGCTGATGCTCGCCCCAATGGCTTCCCAGTCAGGAAATCACAGTAGTGCTATCTGGCTCGGCCTACACTAGATCGTAAATTGAAATAAATCCACTCCCTACTGTCTTTGACCCCTTCTTCGCTTCCCTCACATTTCTTCCGTGCCAAAGGGAGGAGGACAACAGGGTCTGGCCAAAGGGAGGCGGGCCGTAGTTGTGTCTGTATCCTTGGCAGGCAGACACCAGGGAGTTTATAGTGGTGAACCATGAAACCATTAACGTCCATTCACTTCCAGTGTTAAAAAGCAATCGTGGCTGAAAGCAGAACACACAGCAACTGAAATGGAATCTGCTGGATTCGAGTTAGGAATGGAATTCCGGGTCCAAAGCATAGAGGACCCACATTGGCTAAGCAGTTCCAGTGATGACAAGAGTGAAGGAAGGCTATAAAGCAACATGTATGCACTACTGATTTGCAGGTTTATTCAAAGAATGTCAAGCTTGTCCAAAGTATGCCGTAAATAAAGCAAAATGTGTACAGCAATACTTGTTTTCTTCAGATGAAATGTATCGGTTGACTGAAGAGAATGTGTATGGAATAGTACCAAAGTAACAGATTTGCTTAGAAAGTTTGCATTTAGGAAAAACTGGACGGTACTCGTTGAGTAATGCATTGAGCAAGAAAAGTTACATACTAATGACAATCTTGTCGATAAACTTTGCCATTTTAATGTCCCGCTTCGACAGCCCGCCACAGTCATGTGTAGTCAGGGTCACCTGGACCTGTGGACAATATGACAGATCATGAATTGCTCCCAAACGCAACACAGACATTTGTGTTTCAAGAATATATAAAACATGGCGAATAACACACAAGGGCAAAGTACAGAGTGTGTAGAATCGTGGATAAAAGAACAGTGTTTGAGACTGAGAAACGGGAAGAATACGATGGCACAGAAGTAGTAATTAAAGGGGAATTCCACCCATTTTCAAAATTTTCCTGAGAGGATACAAATTTGTATTTGCATTTGTACCCTCTCAGGAAAAAGGGGTCTGAAAGAAATATCATTAACATGGTGAAATACATCTCGATGATGTCATCAGATGTGTTTCAGACCTCCATTTTTAGGGAATACAGAATTGGGGGGAACTTTTTATCACGTCCACACAACATCTCTAAGGTATATTAAAGACATATTAAAATGTTGAAAATGGGTGGAGTTCCCCTTTAAGTAATTAATTACACAACCCTCAGTGTGTTTACGATCTGTTTTTGCACGTCTACAGCTCAGGTGCCGTGAAGGCCCTGGGACCTGCACCGCATGGCCACTTTAAGAACCAACGGATTAGGCCCAGGGGTTCCTCACAGAGCCAGCGCTCGGCTCCGCCACACGGAAACTCAGTGGCTAGAGCCCTAAAGCCTTGATTTACGCTGGTGTCGTACAGCGGTGTCGCGTGCCAAACATAGCAGACCTACAAGATCACAACGCATCCACTCATCCATGACATGCTGTGAGCTTGTGGGGTTGGCTATTTTGGGCCCGGCAAAACAGTCGACGTACGACGCAGCATAAATTAGGTTTATAAGAGATCTTTAGGGACTCACTTTGTCCTATCAGCCACCTCTTTTCCCAGAGTGTCTGTGTGTGTGTGTGTGTACGCAGTTGGGGGATGGGGAAGGAGTGCAGTTATGTGCAGAGCTTTTCATAAGAAAAACGATGGGATTACGGTTCGAAGCTACTGCCTTTTTCCCCCCTCAACTCCCCGTGTAGCTCTGAGTCACTCGGCGTGTTTTGGGGGCTTTTGTAGGCGCACAGAGGAGAGAACTCCCCATCCTGCTAGCGTTGTTTGACACGAAAAAATCTCACTTTATCCCAGGGATGATTGATCTGTGCACGTGTGTGTGTGTGTGTGTGCGCGCGTGCGCGCGCGCGAGTGAGAGAGAGAGAGCTCCAAAAACCCCGAATGAACCAAAGAAGTGCAAATACGGCAGGAAATTTGTAAACTCTCGCTGGCGTAGGTCATGTGATCTTATGAACTGTGATGTCGAAGTGTGCTCATAACAAAAAAGGAACAGAAAAAAAAAAGTATGCTGGATGTTAAATCAGTCATAACACAGTCAAAACAGAACAGTAAAGAAAATACCTGGTTTAGGTAATAGCTATAGCTAATGCCGGCTAATATCACTAAATATCTAATGGAACTACCAGTTGATGTTCGATGTAATGTAATCACTTTTTTCTTTCACTGTTCATCACAGAGAGAGAGAGAGAGAGAGAGAGAGAGAGAGAGAGAGAGAGAGAGAGAGATGACAGAAAGATCGTCTTGTTTATCATTTGTTTATCAAATCATTTTTTTTGTGTGTGTTTGAATGGGAACCGCTCAGATCCTTTCCTAATATGACATTCAGGGACAAATTCCAATAGCACCGCCTTTTAACTTTGCCTCCACCCACCTTTTTACATGCATGGAATCCATGCTCCCTCTCAAAGAAGCTAATTTTATTTTATTTTAGAGGGAATAACATTGAGGTGGGCTGGGGTGGGCGCTGTTTATGTGGACATTTTTGGTACTGCAGCCAATGGCTTGGAGTGCAGTGAGAGAATACAAATAATAATAATCTGAGTAGTTGTTTAGGCTGCAGTGTGTATAAAAAGGTATTAAATAGGCAACATTTGTATGATACATTTGATATTAAATTCAAATGGCGGAGGCCCTTTAAAAATATGTCTCCGTCACATTATAGAGGACTCTATACTAACCTTATTATAAACGTTGAACCATTCTGGGTGATGGTTCATCTTCTCTGCTTGCAGCGCCACCCGAGACATGAAGCCAAACGCCTGGTCCACACAGACAGACAGACAGACAGACAGACAGACAGACAGAATATCAGAAACCGCAATTGAAGTCAGTTCTGTCAAGTCAGAACTTTTTTTTTCACCCAAAATTAAAACAGGCGTAAAACAGGCGTTTATGGGCAATCTTTGAAAAACAAATTTAGCAAAGACTGATGGCTGACATTTTGCTTTCTACCCCCAACATTTTTCTGGGGTAGAAAGCAAATGTATCCCAGCCCTCCTCGACGGAGATGTACCCGCTTGAATCACGGGCGAAATTAATCACTTACGATGACAAACTCCGCTATGTGACAAGAAGCAAACATGGTGGGCTAACCAACGCTAATAAAAGCAAAATGGAAGACCAGAGGAGAGGAAAGGGGTAACGTATGATATACAATAAGCCTGATGTTTCAGACGTTTAGTGGTTGGAAGCGCCCACACCATAAAACGGCATTGCTGCCATCTGAGACACACACACACACACACACACACACACACACACACACACACACACACACACACACACACACACACACACACACACACACACACACACACACACACACACACACACACACACACACACACACACACACACACACACACACACACACACACACACACACACACACACACACACACACACACTTTTCTTTTTCTAGAAAACATCCACGCATACTAACACATGTGCATATGCTTGTACAAGCACACGCACACACGCACAATCATATTTTTGGTCAAAGGGACATGTGGTTTTCTCCAATCACAGGCCATCCAGGGAGTGATTATGGTTATTGTAATTATCTACAAAGCCGAGGGTGAAATCCCTCATCATGCTCACCGTGGAGAAAGAGAGAGAGAGAGAGGGGAGAGAGAGACAGAGAGAGAGAGAGATAGAGAGAGAGGGGGAGAGAGAGACAGAGAGAGAGAGAGAGAGAAAGAGTGGGGGGATAAAATCAGGTAGGGCTATTTGAGAGCAATTTCCCACTGCAATCTCAATTAAAGCCCCTAAACACTTCCTCCCTGGCTAATTAAATCAACTGAAAGTCCATTGTTTACAAGGGGAGCGGCAGCAGCACTGCTCTGCTACCCTGTCCGTCCAGTCCTCCTCTGACATGACGAAACACAATTACTCCAGGAGGAGGAAATTGAGTTTAGTCGTTTTTTTTTCCTAGTGTAGGAGGTGTGTGTGTGTGTGTGTGTGTGAGTGGGGGGTTTGAGGCGACGACCTCCTGCGCTACGGCGCGTGGAAACACGATCGGCCCCGCTTGATCAAATTGGTTATCAAGGAAGCCCATCTCTCTCTCCCCCGATCAATTTAAGTAATTGGCATATTCCTGCAACTTGACCCCCGGCGGCACCAATTTGAAGAACGAGGGCAGCCTGCTTTTTCTCAGCCCTCATTGGTCCTAATGGAGACGGTTAGGAGGACGACGGGCCGTCATGTCAGGTGTTGTCCAAACACGTCCCTCTCTCTCTGGGGGCCGGCCGGCCTCAGGGAGACTAATCTGTTGCCGGGGGAGAAACAGACTGACAGCTAAAGATGGATCCTCTGTGAACGACAGTCAGGCTTCCTACACGTTTCCTATCTGTTTTGAGGGGTGCTAGATGCTCCTATGCACAGCTTTGGGTGTTCCGACAGGCTTTGAGGGGTGCTGGCCACTCGTATGCACTATGCACAGCTTCTTTGTGTTCCTACATGTTTAGGGGTGCTAGTCGCTCCTATGCACCGTTTTGGGGTGTTGGGATATCTGAGCACAGAATGGGATGATTTGATTGCCTGATGAATGATAATAACACCAGTGTACAACAAAGTATGAGACAGCGGTTAATTCATATATTTTTTTCCAATTGATTCTTTGATACATATATTTTTTTCCAATTGATTCTTTGATACAAAGATATTCTGTGATTACTTGGTTAATCAAAAAGGGTACCCCTAGACTAATTGCTAATTAAATAATCAATAGCTGCAGCACTAGACAAAATGCGGAGCGAACCGCTGTAGTTTTCCGACATTTTCTTGTGTGTGCTACCAAACTTTTCAAAATCCGGGGGATTATCGAATTCATTTTCCATACTTTCCAGACCTCCATTTGAGCTCCGTAAAGCAGTCACAGTTACTACGCAGCCTATATATGATCCAACTCGCTGTCAATTCAATCAATTCAACAAGTGGATTTTCTTTCCAAATTCAAACACAGAAAGACTCTTTTTGGCATGAGGGGTTGTCATTTCCAATCCATTAACAAATAATTGAGAATGAACGCTCTGTCATTAGCAGATGAATTGCCCATTTCGAAGTTTGTTTTGAGCGAATCGATTCAAGCCATGGCTTTCGCTTCCCCCAACCCCCCCTTCGTCCACCATTCGCAGCCAAACCGAAAACGGCACAACATAGAAACTGCTGGGATTTTTTTTCCCTTTAAAGCACAGTTTAACGTACAACCATCTCACATATAAAACCGCCTAATTTCATGACACCGTTTAGGACCGAACAGATGTGTACGTCAACTAGCAAAATGTAAATTGGAAGTGAGTGGAATGTGAAACATAAAGCGGGGGGTGGTCGACGCGTAGAATCGAAGCCTGAAAAACACATCCTCCTCTCCGTTGCCCTTGGGGAGAGGGGGGGGGGATACAATACTCAACTAGTGGGTGGGTGGGTGGGGTGTTGGCCTGTCTGTCACCACGCAGGGTTCATCACAACACAATCCACTTTGGGGTCAGACGAGAAAACAACAGACGACTCTCTCAAACTTCCCGGGCCGAGGGCCCTGGTGTCAACAGAGGTCAAGGGCTTTCGCTCTCGGCCCCTCTTTGTTTGGCTTGTTCCATTGTACGGTGGCCACACTTCTGGAGCCAACAGGTCAGCCATCCATCTATTCAGCCTGCCTGCCAGCCAGCCGTCCGTCCGTCCAGCCCACTCCACCCCGCTCCCAACCGGCCCAACAAGCTGTAAGCTGTCACGGCGGGGGCTAATTTGACATGACGCTTCGCAGACTACCCCGTCTCAAATAATCAGAAACACCCGATGGCGCCCCCCCCCCCCCCCCCCAACACACACCACCACCACCGATATGCCCACCCTCCCCCCCACACACACTGCCTTCTTGAGGGGGCCATTTTCGGCGCTATTACCGCCGTGATTGTCATAAAACACTGGATGAGACAATTTGACGTCGGAGGAGGAGCGGAGCAGTGGTGTTCTCTCCCTTTCTCTCTCTCTCTCTCTCTCCGGTTGCGGCCGCCGTGGGGGCTTGCTGGAGTGCAGGCCTTCAGTTTCAGAACACACACATGTGTGTTATTTACAGATCGGGTTTTCCACCCGCCGAAGCGGTCCAAAGGGGCTTAGGGGACGCCTGCTCGATCTGCCTGCCAGGAGTAAGTGCATGCAGATTGTGCCTACTCTTTAGTATAGCCTCCTCCTCGCACATGCATTGCATGCACACTCACACTCACACTCACACACAGTACACACACGGGCACAGCGCATGAGCAGATGCAGTGCCGGTTCTAGGTATTTAGTGGCCCTATGCAAAATTAATTTATTTACACACTGTAACGCTGCAAGAAAGAAAAAATAAAAGAAAAACTGTGATGAAAATGGCACTTTGAGTTTTAAAATTAAGAGGCTAGGCTAGGGTATACACTGCTAAACCCCAACACCTCCGCAGACCTCACATGTATGGGATAGGGGATAAATAAAAAAGAATATTCTCCCTGTGATGTGCCCCCCTTAGTGGTTGTGGCCCTAAGCGACTGATTATATTCCTTATGCCTAGAACCGACACTGAGCAAATGTACAGTTATCCGTCTCACCAATTATGAATGCCTTTTCTCTCTCCATCTCTCACTTCAACAACCCAGTGATTATCATGCGAGGCCCATCATCACCAGCACCAACGTCAACCCCCTTGGAAAACATCTACTCTTCCACAGTGAAAGGCAAGAAGGCTGTGAATTGCTCGCCGTTGGCGGCGGCGGTGATCATGATGAGGATGACCACACCTCTCACACTTCACCTCCCCTCTTCTATACGGAAAAATTCAGCTGATTTTCAAATTGGGCCCTGCAAAAGCAGCCCCCACCCCTCGAGACAACGGGTAGCTCAAAGCAAACACACCGAAAAGAATTCTCGCACAAAGCTGCCAAGTATACCGCGGGTTCTTTCATGTAACGAAGGGGGAGAGGGTTTTTTTTTAGCACGTGGGAATGTGTCGTGTCATCGGCATTAATCTCCCCGAATCGTAGCGCCGCTCGCAATGCCAAAAAGCGTTATGAGGGGTGTGTGTAAGGTGGGGGAGGGGGCATCGATTTGATACGCCTCATCAGAGGTGACACACACACACACGCACACACACACACTCCACCGTTGGCTACGAATTAGGTGGCGTGTTAAGTGAACTTCGGTGTCGCCCGCGTGACAAATCCTTATCAACGTCAGCTCCTATTTATGTTGCAGGAGTAGTAGTGGTAGTGTCATGTAATTCTCTGGGCTACGGCGTTAAGGCCCCTCTTATGCAAACTCCTGTTTAACTAGGGGTTTACATACTCAGGAGGGGTGGGCTTGAGAGGGGCACTAGGGCTCGTCAAAAGGCAGGCAGACGTCACAGGCCATCTTGGTTTACCGCAAAGGACTGGGAGCCAGATTATTTCACCTCCCCAACAGCTCGGGCGCCACACCTCGCGGCTCCCCTCCGGCCGTCCTCCTCCTTCGCGAGGTGAGATCAATGTAAGCGCCTCCGGTTCCCATGCAAAGAGGCAGAGAGGTGGGAACTGAACACCGATGAGCCGATTACCACCCCACTCATTCACTCTCTTGGTGTGTGTGTGTGTGTGTGTAGGCCATGTGTGTGCATACATGCATGGCCGCATGATGTGTAATCGTGTGCGGAATATCCCGCACACGATTACACACACACCACACATGTGTGACGGCGTGTGTGCATCAAGCGCACAGACGTGCACACTATCTGCGCGCACGCGCACACACACGCGCACACGCACACACACACGCACACGCACACACACACACACACACACACACACACACACACACACACACACACACACACACACGGTGTGCACGCATGCTGTGTGCATGTGTTGCTGTGTATCCCCTGGTGTATATCTGGAGAATGGAGATGGCCTTGAGAGTTAGTTTGAGGTTTATCCAGGGGGGCTCAGTTTAAGTTGTAGGACAACCTATTCAACACAAGCAGAGCAAGGCCCATAACGAGACGGAGAGGCTTGAGAGGAGATTTGAGCGGAGAGGAGGGAGGGGGGACCCCTCTCGACATCCAGTATAAAGAGTAGGGGGATCAGCTTTAGGAGAATGGACCTGAGGGACCCACAGAAGCAGCTTCTCTGTTGAACAGCGGTTATACAGCCCTGTTTGTTCCCTGGAGCGACCGTCCATACGATTCTCACACACGTTTGAATTTCAAGGACCACTGCTTTTCACAGGACTTTATGAGCCAGTGGTTTCCCAAACTCTTTAGATCGAGAGAAATTATCCGCATGTTTCCGTTTTTTCTTTTTACATTATTAAAAGACGATCATGTTGGAATTGCTCTAAATTGCTTTCAATAGATTTTTTGTGTTTAAACTTTTAAAATAATATAATATACAATTGACCATTTTTTGTTTTTGTTTTTTTAGAAAGGGAGAAAGGGATGGGGGAGGGGAGTCCTGACTATGTCAGGAGTCAAACCTGCGGCACCCTGTGAGGCTGGCTCAACAGCCTTTTTTATTCTGAAGGATAAATAAATAAAAATAAGAGAAAAAGTACTTGCAAGTCGCAACATATCAAATTAGTTCCGCCGGCAGTGCCGGCCTGGTGTTTGAAAAATTAGTGCTTCAGGTCATACGATGGCGTCCTGTTATAACTATCATTTACAGAGCTGTAACAGTCCATAATATTTCCTATAGTGCTCCTATCAATAATTTGGCTTGGGACCCCCTGTGACCCCATCAAGCACTAAATGGGGGTCCTGGACGTCACTGTTCAGAAGCAATGGAAATAAAGCCTCAGTCAAGAGTAAAAGTGACGTCTATGCCACGCATTTTGCCATCGTTGTGATGTGGCTCTGCTGTGGTGAAGCTGCGTCTTTGGTGTCGTACTGTAACATGTCATGTTACATTTTCTTGACAGTTTTATCATATTGCGAATGCTGTAATTATATGTCTTGCTGTTTACTTATGTGCATCATGGTTGGTATTGGTTTTCCACAAAAAACAAAACAAAAAAAGAATCAAATTTGGGCTCTCTTCAAAACCTTACGTTGGCCACGATTGCGCATTTTCAGTATTTCCCATATAGCCACACCTCTCTAATGACTCTCTGCTCAGCTGTATGTTCTGTGAGAGCATGTCACGGAGATTAGAATCATTATCCAGACCAATTAAGTCATTTTAAAGCATTTTCCAGGTTTTTTTTTTGACATTCAAAATAACACTGGAGTGATTTGGCATTTTAGATGATTGGCACAAAACAATGGTAATGTAAATTATCACGGGATAGACCAATATAACTAAGAAATCTGATATTCTATATTATCATTGCTGCCGGGAGGAAAACAGCTATATCAAACGCTTTTAATATCGTATATGTATATATTTTGTTTACATAATTAGATTTGAGTGGGTTTTACAAACACTGAACCAATGAACGAACACACACACACACAGACACACAGACACACAGACACACAGACACACAGACACACAGACACACACACACACACACACACACACACACACACACACGAAGTGAGGGGAGCCCTTGATCATGACGCGCATGCTCCTTGTGAGACAACTAAACGCCTAACATCCAAAACAAACATAAACTAATTCAAATAAAGATAACATTTCACCAATGGTCGTGACTGCTGCATTATTTATCTCAGGGTGACAGAAAGGTGTGAAATTAAATATTAAATATTGAAATCAACACTGTAGTAAGGGGTGGGTCATTGTCTACTCCAGCTAAGCCTGTAAACAGCAGAAAGGCAGATCTATAAAACCTCAGACAACTTGCAGATCAGTTTGTTTCCCCTGCCCGCACACAGATGATCTCCTGTGTGTAGTACTAGTAGGCCCAGGCCGTGCAGACTAATCTGTGTCGCATGAACATTTCCAATTCCTCAATCTACCAGAAATGAAAAGCAGATGGCCGTCTCTAAACACGCACGACATAAAGCTATGTATGTAAACAACATCAGTTGCTTTTGGAATCCGGAATAATCAAACGAGTGCAACTTCAAATATGTACGAATGAAACCCCCAAAGTTACCCAGAGAGAGAAGCAGCGTCAGGGCCTGCAAGAACGAAAAAGGCACGGGGATGTTTCCACACACACACACGTTGATTGCTCGGTAGATTGTCGTCGACTAAAGCAGGTCCAGAGAAAGGATTTCATCTCTCAAACCCAATTAAATACTCCCAGGCTTGACGAGGAAAATAATTCGCCTTTTACTCCTCAGGCCGCTGCCAGCTGAGGGACCAGGCCGTCCACCCACATGGCAAGAGGATAAAATGACCGAGTTGGGTTGTAACAACATTGCACCGCTTTCCACTTGCTGTAATCAAAGAAAAATAAATGTACAAAGCCGGTCCAACTGTCATGTTCCCTGTTGACTTAATTGGCAGCTGTGAGTGGCGTCAGCTTCCACTCCAGATTTGCACTGTGGTTTTGCGGGGGCAGACGTGAGCATGACTCTGGCGCCCTCTAGAGGACGAGGAGGGTAGAGGGGAAAGAGTGGGGGATTTGTGCCTCTCATTATAAACTGGAGGAGGATCTGATTACTCCAGAGCCCATCAACTGGGAGATAAAGTGCTGAATGGGAAATCAGACAGCGTGTCGTAGCCTCATCTCCGTTCCCCTCCTCCGGTATGCCATGAAACTCTTAGCTTTTGAGATTTGTGAAGATGCATGGGATAGGAGGATGGGGGAGGGGTGGGGGCATAGAGAGAGAGATTGAGAGCGGGAAAAATAAATTGAGAAAGAGACAGACTGTTAAAATAGAAACGACCGGTGTGAACTCATCATCCTTACCACTTGGTATCAGGATGGACTTGAGGCAGAGGGAAAGGGAAGAGCGAGATAGACACAGAAAGATAGAGGGAAAAAAAGACACAAGGCATTGGAGGGTGGATCGAAAAGAGAGAGAGAGAGAGAGAGAGAGAGAGAGAGAGAGAGAGAGAGAGAGAGAGAGAGAGAGAGAGAGAGAGAGAGAGAGAGAGAGAGAGAGAGAGAAGCACATGTAACCAGGAGGAATGAGGGGATTGTTAGCGGTTTTCTGTACCAGATGAAACATTTTAACCAATTTGATTGTTTGTGAAAGAAATCATTCTGATCAAGACCCCAATTGCTGCCAACTGGGCGTCTGCTGTGCCTCACGGTAATGCGGCCTGACGTGCCGGGGGTAAGAGGAGAGGCTTTAGAGCCAGGCGGAGGGGATGGGGGGAGGTCAGAGCAGCGCCTCGCGACTTCAAACGCAGGGAAGTGTAAAAACAGAGTATGTTAGGGGCTAAAACAACTAACTGCGGGATTAGAGGAAGTCCGCTAAGTGGCCTTGAGGAGATGCTGCAGTTTACTCCAGCAAACACGAGGCAGAAGGAGCACGGCCCAGCAGGCCGACTACCAGACCCCTGGGTCCATCCAACGCCACTTCATTTATAGTGTCAAATGTTGGCATGACTCCCTATTATTTGAGATTCAATTATGTATTCATACAAAAGTGGTGTGTAATCAAATGCATATGCAACTAGCCTCTATGTGTATAGCCTCTACATTGAATAATCAATACACAATATGTGTTAATTTATTGCACCATAAACAGCTATATCGGCCTCAACAACCTATTCTAGTGTATGACAATTTATATCACTATATTCATGACAGCACAGTCTAGTTTCTTGCCATTTCTGTTTACAGTATATATTTTCTTTTCAACGTCACTGAGACAAATGCCTCAAATGTGGAAAACAGTATATAGCAATATAATGACAATAACAAAATCCAGGGTCGGACTGAACACAGGGTGTAGTGGGCATACTAACAGCGGCCGTGACCGCAGGGGGTCGCTAGGGGTGCTAAAAAAAGGCCTGTATTGTACCTGTATCAGTGAGTAACAAATAAACCTCCTTATATCTTTAATCATTTTACCAACATCCTTCTTGTGAGAGCAACAGTATAGTTGTCCGTATTATTCATGTTGTTCTTTAATCACCTCCACTCCTTCAAAACCGACAATGCATTTCATACTAATAGCAGTATGAAGGTTTTGATGTCAACCGCACCACCAATCAATTTAAACTGACTGAATTATTGCCAGTTTCTTATTTGACCTATATATCTGTGTGGTACCTGGCTGGTAGACACTGTGGAATTGGACTCTCCCGCGGGAGGCTGTCCCAAAGTGAAATGGTTACGATGTCAACCATAAAACTGCAAGGTCCATTCTGGGTCAGGGACCTGCACTGCAGGTCATCTGGCTGCTTAGAATATCCTAGGCAATTCATCGTAGAATGAGAGATGCATAAATCAGTGGTATGCCAAGTTATGTACCACCAAATGCACTGTATATATGGTATTTGGCGCAGAACTTGATAGTTTGAGAGTTTGAGAAAATCTCCCTGAAATGGCTTCAAGGGCCTCCATACCTCACTTTAAGAAGCATTAGCTAAAATACAAAAAACATTAATAATATAACCTATACTAATAGCCATGATGCTCTTTCCTGTTGTGTTCAAGGTCTATAGGCATGCAGAGCAGCGTTTACGATATACTGTATGTGCTGTGGATACAGAACATGACTTGGCCTTGAATATCTGAATGGATCAGAGAGTTCTTTAAAAGGACCCTGGCTAATATTACAAATATGTCTTAAAACATTACTGTCCTCTAGAACTAAAATAAAATAATAAAAAGAGCCTAAATATTTAATTTCTTTCATAAATAGCAAATATTTCTCTCAATGAGGTGCTCCAGTAGCAAGTTGATGATATTGTATGCAATTATGGAAAACATATCGTATGAAATTCTGGAAAACATATTCTAATAAAAAATGTAAATGTAATACTTAGTTAATGTGACCCCCAAAAAATGATCGGAACTACTTGATATTTCTATAGCTTCTATAACTATAGCTTTAACTATAGATTTTTCTTGCATGACTGATTTTGCACAGATTAATTTATTGACATTTTGCCATCATTTCCACAATACTGCAATTTACTGTATTTTAAGTGACATACCGAATAATGCATTTTTGGCCTATGCAGTTTCAAATTTGCAGAATATCAACAAGTAGTGTACATCTACAATGTTGCTATGAGCTGTATCACTAACTGTACGTGGTAATAAACCATATTAACTAATGCTGTCTAAGACTAATACTACTAAATGGATACTAATATGACAAAACATGAGCATGGATAAATGATAAAATGGTAGACGAATTGTTCCTTAATAGGCAAGCTAATGAGACTACACCTGACAACCTTCAAAACAAAATAGGCCTACCCCCAGGGAGGTAGGAACCCAAATATAAAAGAAACAAGAGGAACCTGTCCCTTACCACACCTGCAATCAATCAACCTATAAACACACATGAATTTGTGCGCTTCCGCTCAAATTCATGAGCAGAGCCAGCTGTGTGTCTGGTGGTCTGTCCGTCATGCTCCTCATGTAAACTCTACTCTACGTATACTATGTAGCCTCTGAAAGGCTGGAGAAGCTCCATGGTGCTTGTGG
The DNA here is from genome assembly GCA_039105355.1 of Benthosema pterotum. Classification (NCBI taxonomy): domain Eukaryota; kingdom Metazoa; phylum Chordata; class Actinopteri; order Myctophiformes; family Myctophidae; genus Benthosema; species Benthosema pterotum. The sequence continues at coordinate 26,214,673 of CM076975.1, forward strand.
AGACACTGATACCTCACTCCATTTATAAGACAGACATCCCTCATGCTGGTATGTGAACTCTCACATCAGCGATATTACTTCAAATCAATGTCACGATTACTTGCCACTATTACCTCAACTACAACCAGTGGAAAAGTGTAAATCTATGAGCTCATAACGCATCACATCATGAACCGTGAGGTGTTATGAGGTTGTTGTTTTTGCATGCCAGTGCCACCACTGTACCACAGATGAACAGTGTATGTATGTAGACAGGGATTAATAAGACATAGTTTACTAAGACCAGTGATTTAAAAAGAAAATCTGTTTGAAATTTCTTGTGTCCATTAGTTTCTTTAGGCTGATAAAACTGTATCTTTTAAAGAACTGGCTATCAATTATTTGATTATCCTTCAAGACTTCTAAATGTCCCTGTTAATTGCCCACCTCTGCACCGCCAAATTTCATAACTTGTACTTCTATGCTTCTGCCTGTCTTTCCTTTTTATTTATTCGTGTTTAGCTGGGAGGACTTGAATTACACATGAACGCTCAACAAAAGAACATTCCCGCTAGCGTTATTACTGTCTTTGTTGGCAATAACTGTAACAGCTGTAGAAAGGTTAAGACAAATGTATTTCTTTATGTGGTGCAGGGCGCCAGTTTAGATTAAACGACTGTAATCAATCTTAGGCAGATACAAGCAGACCTATGAAGAAAGTCGCGCACACGCCCACATGCCCCACACATGCACGCGCAGGCATGCTTTTAGATTACCGGTACTGTACTTGTGTGGACAACTTTTTAGGTCCTCTGAATTTATGAATGCCGTTTTTGCTATATTATCTTCAATATATTCAATTATGTATACTGTGTATACTAATCCAATCCTAACCTCTACATCAGTGGTTTTCAAGTTCAACCTTCCAGTTAAAGTCCACTTTTTATTCAGCATTTGAGCCACAGACCACCATTTGATGAGATTTATACTCAAAACTTAGAATATTGTTGATTCTGTTACAAAGTGGTCCTTGAGGGGGTTCCTTCCAGCTGGTCTCCAACTAGATACAAGTTGGAGACCAACTGGAAGGAACCCCCTCAAGGACCACTGGTGGTCCCCGGACCACTGTTGAAAAGTCTTTTCCTAATCGTTACACACGCCTGGAGGCCTAGTACACACACACACAAGTGTAAGAGACCTCTTACCAAAACAACCAAACAATGTATCTTGTGAGGGCCACGAGGAAAACGGTCCTCACAATGTTTATTTGTCGAATTGTACTGTACTTATGGGGGGTTTGGGGGACGTTTGTACAGTAATATGAGCACACACACACACACACACACACACACACACACACACACACACACACACACACACACACACACACACACACACACACACACACACAGGTGTGTCTGACAGGTGTGTGTGGGGGTCAAGTGGACACTACAGTTTCCACTTGGCACTGTTCCTAGAAAGCTGAATGCACACTGTGTTACACACATGCACGCACCTGGTTGAAGGTTTTGAAGTGCAGCTCCTTGTAGATGGCGTCACGCTCTTCCACCTCCACCCAGCCGGTGGCTCTGAGCTCCATCAGCAGCTGCTCTCTGTCCGAGGACGACAGCCAATGGGAGTCAGACGCCTGGGGAGGGAGGGAGCCACACACACACACACACACACACACACACACACACACACACACACACACACACACACACACACACACACACACACACACACACACACACACACACACACACAGACACACACACACACACACAGATCACGAAAGCATAAAATGAGTAAATACCTGTGACACACACACACACACACACACACACACACACACACACACACACACACACACACACACACACGAAAGCATGAAATGAGTAAATACCTGTGTGTATATAGGGTGGGGAAAAAAATCAATATACCAATATATTGCAATTCTTAATGCCATGATATCAATTTAGACCCTTTAGGGTCCATTTGCTTCCATTTGTACGGGTGGAAATACACTTTAAAATGTTATATTATAATAAAAGCACAGCCATTTGTCTGGAAAAAATGCGATATATCAATATATCGAATTACTGCATAATTTAGAATCACAATATAAATCGATTCAGAACCCTAAATATCAATATTGTATCGTATGGTGAGGTAAGTGAACCGTCCCACCCCTAGTATATATAGATTTTAGTCACATTTTTGCCAAGTTGGATACATATTCCATTTAAAACAATGCATTAATTCGATGAATTCCTTCAAATCGACTCAAATAACTTCACTACTATGCCGATAAATTGGGGAACGCCCTAAGAACATCCGTTAAGAAATGTTTATCCTTATAACTCCTTCAGAATTGCTCTCAACTAGAGCAGTTGCGGCTGCAATTAGAAATTGACCACTGTAAATAAAACAGTGCCCGTGGAATGTTTATCCGACACACCAAAGGTTAGACATACTGTACATGTTTTCTATTATTTTCAAACTGTGTACATGAGGGTTTTTTGGTCTTTTCTTTTTTCTCTGCATGAAAGTGTATATCTTTATGTATGTCTTTAAATAAATATTCTGGTGTATTGAAGATGGAGCCTCATGTAAACAAGGCTTGGTACTTTTCCTGATTTCATCCTCTTTAGTGGCAGATTTTGTATTGACCCTGTACGTTCAATGAACTGTACCCATTCTACGAACTGTTCCAAGCAAACCAATCAATCAACATTGAGAGGCATATCATATCACACAAGCCCTTGTGTGACAGATGCTTGTGATGTACCTACACGTCCACCAGGTGGCAGTCTCGCATTACAAGCATGCATGAATGAAACTACCGGGAACTGTCACTCGGATTCTGGCAACATTGTAACAAACAGGCTAACATCGCTACACGTAATCCCTTTTCCCTACGCAATATTCACTGCATTGTATTGTTCAGCATGACCGTGTGCGACCTAAGAAACAACAATATTACACTCACCATTTTAGATGCAAATCTACAGCCCGCAGGTAGACGAGGTCTGGCCACTTCAACTAGCCTCCTAACGTGACATGTTGGCCCTAATATGCAGCCGCTCCTAAACATTAACCCCAACATAACACTGTTTGGTGGCTAACTAACTACAAGTGCTGCATAGCCTTCTGTTCGCGGACCGACTGCCACTGTCCCTTCAGACCTCTCACTGCGCGTTTAAAACTCATAGTGGTTCAAATGATTGCCTGACGAAAAATGCCAGAACTTTAACTCTCAAGACAGGCTTACCCCTGGGGCTCACCAGACCCCTCTTCAGATCTAATGATAAAACTGCAATCCTGACTTTATTTTAATTAATAAAACTTGATGTTGTTATCCAAACAGTATGGTAGTGTCAATACTACTTGCACCATGTGTCTCACCTCTGTTCCTTGCAGAAATGTAGACCCCTGTGGTGTGGCAGGACACCTTGAGGCCTGGCCTTTACAGGCTATTGAGATGTAGGCCGGCTAATATTAATATCTCGTTTAGTCTGGCTCTACTGTGGTGCTGGACATGACCAAACATGATGATTCTGTTAACATTCAATGTGGTGTGTGCTAGCTTAGACACAAAATAAACTGGCCCACATAAGTTTGGAAACCTAACTTGCCTCTGGCACATCTGTAACTGAGTGGCACACACCTGTGACTGTCACACACCTGGCGGCTGACAGCAATTGTCTTGAAATTTGAAACAATTGTGAATGCCAACAAAACATTTCATTTCGTGATATTTTTTAGGGTGCACCGCACCCACAGCAGTGTTATTAATTCCAGGAATGTCCGATCTCTACAACCCATACCTTTTGTAAAGGTGCCTAATAAACAATAAAACAAGATACAATAAAAATGGTATTATTAAAAGGTGGAGACAATAATTCCCAAACCCAAAGTTAGTTTTCCAGACTTATGTGGGTAGGTTTGCTATGAAGATTATTCTTGTAAAACTATACATAGGCTAGGCCTATACATATGAACTGGTACATGTGAGATGTGTCATCAACAATTTATTATCAATGTCTTTACAGGAGAACACAAGCAGCAGTTACTTAATTTAATAACAAACCAAATGCATTTACACACAAAAGGTCCTCAGTGTTCATTTAATTCTGGGCAAACTGGATGATATATCCATATCTCTATTGTGGACCTTATAGCACTCACATTTTGCTGCTTGATATCATATGAAAGCAAAATCAAATCTCACAGCTGACGTTTGTCATGTTAAAGACATTTGGTTGCCGAAACCGTGGTCCTATAAAACATTAAAAATGTGTTGTGACTACGAGTTGTGCCTCTCTTTCCTTTTTCATGACACACACACACACACACTTTCCTAAATAATTAATACAATGTGTAGAATTATGTTTTTAGAATTCTAAAAGCTATCCTTTTGCAACCAATTGAACAGATTGAGTTATTTATGTTTGCTTTTTTGCTAGTTGACCCATTCGAATGACTCTTTAATCTTCCATGGTAGTGCCAGATAACCAGAAGGATCACAAAGAGGCCACACACATACACAAAAGAACTTGGAATTGAGGCAAAAGATGAGTTTGCACACTGTGTCTCCCTTATATAACTTTACTGTGGCATTTAACAGGAAAAAGTGAAGATTCAAGACCAGTGTCGCTTTTTCTGGTGGGAGCGTTTGATCAGTGCTAATGACCCCTCTCGATTCTTCTTGGAGAGTACGAATGGAACCAAAAGCCAATTGGTCCACTTGTGCTATTTAACTCACAGAGGTAAATTAACACTCTGGACTTTACATTGTAGGAAGTCATTATTTACATCCTCAGCATTTCAAGTCCACTCAGTCCTGGTGCTCGTGTTCCTGTCCTGGAATCAGCCAGCGTATGCTGTCAGCGCGCAGGATGGCGTACACCGTGAAACCAGTGATGAAAAGAATGGAAAATACCAGCAGCCAATCGATGCTCTTCACAGGAACGCTGGAGAGGGGACCCAGTAGGTCTGCCTCAGTCACATTCTTGTCAGCACTTGCCTCAAACCCTGGAGGAGGAAAACCCAAACACTGGCTATTATTTACCCATTACACAGGATGCCAATGGTCAATCTCTATTATGATTGAAGGCAAAAGACTGGTGCACCCTAGAGCCAGGTTTTGCTTTCTTAACACTTGCTTGTGGGGAAAACACTGGGTCTCTGCTCTACAGTAAAGTGTCTTGAGACAGTTCAATTTTATTAGTCTCAAATAATAACAAGTTGTCTCAAGACATTATACATATAGAGCAGTAAACAGGCAGAGAATCCACCCAGAGAGAGAAATATTTCAGCAGTGGTAACAAAAAACGCCTTAGAAAGTAACGTAAAGCAGGACCCCGGCTCTAGGGTTGACAATGCAACTTATGAGAGACTACAAATGGACTTTAGGTACCTGTCTGGTTGCATATGAAGGAAGAGAGTGTTTCCAGGGTTCTGTCTGTGTGGTTGAAGCGGGCCATGGGTTTGACTCCCTGGAACAGCAGAATGTTGGGCACTGCCACGGTGCCAAACCGCGTGGACAGACTGCCAGGATACACAACCACGTGTTGTTTCCAAAGTAATACAATTTTACAGGTTATACTGTATATGCAACATAATCTACACACTCAAAAACACACCAAACTGTGGTTTTATGTTACTCATAGTCAGTGTAAGGGAAGTGCTCATTGAACACATTTATGACATGCAGTCACCATGTCTTCCTCCACACTTCCTGCAACATATGGACAATCTGCCCTGTTTCACCAGATAAAGAAGGTAGCAAAAACAGCATTTCCCTTTTATAAACATTTTTCATTGAAGGAAAAAACATTTACCTGCTGTGCTGCGAGGCATCCAGCGCCAGGAAGTGCATGCTGGGAAAGACCCGGGGCAGGGCATTAAAGTGAGGAGCCAAACCAGCAGAGAACTGGCACCAGGTGGTGAAGAACAATACTACAGAGCACTCTGTGCTGTTAGCATTGAGGAACTCCATCAAGTCCTGGAGGAAACGGAGAACATGCGTCATTTAGGGACACATTTTTCACATCAAAACGACCTCCAAATGCATGTGTTGTTAGTAACAGGACACAACTGTGTGAACTTGAGCATCTGGGTTCCTTTAGAGGGGTCTAAGGCCCCTCTTAAACCACTCTATCGGATGAATCCAGAAAATTTCAAGAGATCAGCCATGATAAGACCAGCTCCATTCATTTCGATTTGGTTCCATTTCGATACTGTCAAGAGCTAAAGGGGAGACCTTGACATGTAAAAGTTTGCAAATAATTCTTCTAAATAAACATCACATAGTGTCAGTGCTCAGCAGCAATGCTTTATCCACTGAGCAGCTGGTTATGAACATGATAACAGCACTACCTGTGAGGCGTCCAGGACCAGCACAGTGAAGTTGTCCATCCCTGTGATGTTCCTCTTGTCACAGTTGACCTTGTAGGTCTTGGTGGTCTCTGTGGAGTTCTGCTCCTCGGAGGATGACACCTCATCTGCGTGCACCATCTGCAATATTACCTAAACGCACGCAACAAAGGGAGGGGTCAAGTAAACCATAATTTGTAACACAAGATCTTTTATATTGGGTTGAATCTCGAGTTGCAATACCCTTTCATAATGTGTCTATGCTGGATTTTTGTGACACAAACACTTTGCAGGTTGGAAGAGGATAATCCAAGCTTGCCCTACAGCTGCAATGTTTAACATTTCTTAATATAGTCTTATTGAAAATTTGATCAGTGGACTGTAAATGGAGAGTTTGCAACTCAAGATTTAATACAAAATCTACATTGCAAATTGAGGCGAGGTCAACTATTGTTATGCAATCCAATTGTTTCTCTTGTATATGTATTCTTCTGCCAGGGGAACGCAATGGTATACAATAACATGTCAGTAGTAGTGAGTTTTTGAAATTCTACTTACAAGGATCCCTGACTAATAAGACAAGCATCTCTTAAAACATTATCCTTTACATACAGTATATAGCTAAAATAAACAAATAAAAAACACCATTGGCATCTTATTTCTTTCACAAATAGAGAAAACTTAACAGGAACTGCTCCTGTCGCAGGATGATGATGTCACATGTCCATGTGTAGTCTAGCTCTATGGAATGCATATGCTCATGTGACATCATCATCCTGCGACAAGAGCACTTCTTGTTGAGTGAAATATTCTCTATTTATGAAAGAAATTGAATTGTATTGAAGGTGTTTTTATCTGCATGTTTTAATTATAGAAGCTAAGTATAGTGTTTTAAGGCATATTTGTCTTATTAGCCGCCAGGGATCCTTTTAAACACAACACTGTTTATATTGCATTAGTGGCAATTACTTTGCATTTGCCTTGCTGTCATTACTATCACACGTTGAGATCTCTAGAATTCATTGTCTTTAACCTGCTCGGTTGTGTCGGTGTTCCTGTCCTCTGGTGACAACGCAGGGGCAGAACACTGTGCGTCATTCTCGTCACACGGTGGGGAGAAACCCGACTGGAAGTCTTTCACATTTTTGGGGAAGAGGGATTCGATATCCGACGGATTGATGGGTGTCTCTGTACCCATCAAGGCGTCTGCGATCTCGGCAGTCTTAAACTGTCTCTTTGGCTGAGACTGAATGTCCTCCGCCTCTACAAACTTGGGACTGTTCTCCAAGTCCTCCGACAACTTGAACTCTGGTAGCTCATCATTTTCTGATAAGGGAAAACCACAAAGAACAGTTATTGAAGTTGCAAATGTTGCAATGTGTTGTTGTATGTAAAGTTCTAGAACAGCCCAAAAGGTTGCTGAGGTGTTCTACTCCAGAGCAAAACCGGGTCATTACATAAACAATCCAGACATTCAAAAGCCCTCAGTCTAGAATTGACAACATAACAAGGGCTCGGTGTGGTGTGGCACGGGTGACTGGAAACCCAGGATAACTAGACACCTCTGAATCAACAATGAGCAACGGGCATACTTAGGTTTCTTATGATTTCTTCATATAATGAGATGTAGGCTACTTACTTATTGATAAGGAATGCACCCACTACCCTAGCCCTGGGGTAGTGGGTGCTATAGGGACTATAGGGAAACTATAGGGATGACCACATAATATAGGGAAGGATTTATTACTTATTAGTGTGGGTGCCATAGGCAAGTAGACTACTGTTATTGTACCACTTTATTTTTTCTGACTAGAGTATAGCCTCTATTTACGCCGCCATTACATCATCAACTAAATCAAAAAGTTTGCTTGCCAGTCTGGTTGTCTTTCCCCCTCCTAATGACTAGTCAATAGGATTGCCATAGGGCAACCACACCAGGTGTGTTACTCTGACAATACTCATGACAACACTTTTAATCACGACACCATTACATCATCACCTAAATCGAAAAAGTGCCTAGATAACAAAAGTCTGGTTGCTTCGCCCACTCGCCATAGGGCAACCACAATAATAACCCCCCAATCATACGGTAATAATCTTGGGCTAGCAAAATGACTGGGAGGGAAAGGGAACTACATCGTCGAGGGCAACCACACTTTGCAATTTTCCCAAAATTGCAAAGTGTTATTGTTTACGCGCGCGCGCGCGCACGCGCACGCACGCACGCACACACGCACACACACACACACACACACACACACACACACACACACACACAGAGAGAGCAGCTGTCTCACAAAATTGTGTAATAAACCCAGCGAATATTGGCTATCTGAAATGTTTTGCTGCTCATTTTAAATTCCAATTGGTCTTGATTCCTCCATTAATAATAACATGAAATGATTGTTTAGTCAGGTGTTGAGTTTTTCTAGCACTAATATATTCGCTCATTTTTGCTAGCCAGCAGCTATGTTGTGACGGCGGTGATCTTACCTTGTGCAGTCACGGTCGACATTCGTAACCAATAAGAAAGATAAAACATAAATAATAAAACATATACAAAATTGTGTGAATCTGAATATTTCGCCATTATTAAGTTATACGGGCAATTTCCATCGGACACTAGGAAATCATGTTCCCTTTTTCAAGAGAGGAACATTTTTTTCGTATCCCACGAGTCGTCGGAATGAAAACAACACGGACCGGATATGTTATTAGTTTACTTCCGGTTCATGGTCAACAGATTGTAAATGTGTACTTGTGATCTATGCTTGTGATTCGTACCAACCATAGAGGTATTATTCTTGTATTTTCTATTAGATCTTCTATTTGCATTTCTATTGAATTCTCACGGAATGGAGACTCCACAAATAGAGACTCTGCATTACACTCTTTTCATGCAAGAGGTGTTTTTAAGCCTTAAAACACCTATAAGATTTTGGAACAAATCCTATATGATTTCCCCCCAAAATCCCATAGGATTTGTTCCAAAATCTTATTGGACTTTTTATTGGAATCCTATAGGATTTTTTGACCAGGGAATAAATCAATAATAAAATACAACCCCAATTCCATTGAAGTTGGAACGTTGTGAAAAATGTAAATAGAAACAGAATGCAATGATTTACAAATCCTCTTTAACCTATATTCAGTTGAATACACTACAAAGACAAGATATTTAATGTTCAAACTGATAAACTTTTTTGTGTGTGTAAATATTTGCTCATGGCAACAAAAGACTGGGAAAGATGATGAATGCACAAATAATGCCTGTTTGGAACATTCCACAGCTAAACAGGTTCAAACAGTTTAATATCGTGATTGGGTATAACCCCATCCCAGTCACAATCAAAGATGGGGCGAGGTTCACCACTTTGTGAACAATTCTGTGAGAAAATCATCCAACGGTTTAAAAACAATGTTTCTCAGCATTCAATTGCATTCAATTTGGTGATTTCATCATCTACAGTCCATAATATAATCAAAACAAAGAATCTGAAGAACTTTCTATACTAAAGCGACAAACCAACACCGAATACTTGTGACCTTTGATCCCTCAAGTGGCTCTGCATTAAAAACAGAGATCATTGTGTAAGGGATTACTGTGTGGACTCAGGAACACTCAGAAAACCATTGTCAGTTTACAGACAAAACTGTACCATGCAAAGCAAAGCCATACATCAGAAAGGTTGGTTTGAAAAACAACCGAAATGCCAATATCATTTGAAATGGTCTGACACAAAGTGGAAACGTGTGCTGTGGTCTGATGAGTCCGATGGGGGGAAATTATGGATGTCATGTGCTCTGGGCAAAAGAGTAAAGAGACTATCCAGATTGTTACCAGCGCAAAGTTCAAAAGCCAGCATCTGTGATGGTAATTCAAAAATTAGTGTCCTCAGTTCCCAAACATTTATTGAGTGTTGTTAAGGAAAGGTTATGTAAAGCAGTGGTAAACATACTCCTGTCCCAACTTTTTTGGTATGTGTTGCAGGGACCAATTTACAAAAGATTGTACAATTTAAAAAAAACAATGAAGTTTATCAGTTTGAAGATTAAATATATTGTCTGTGATGGTGTATTCAACTGAATATATGTTGAAAACGATTTGCAAATCAATGCATTGTTTTTATTTACATTTTACACAACGTTCCAACTTCAATGACTTCAATGGAATTAGGGTTGTAACAGGAGAAATCTCCTGCCATAGGCATGCTACAGTACCAAGTTGGCCATACCACCCATGACTAAAATGATACATTTGAAACAAGATGTGAGTCTCTAAAGGGGTATAATAACTAATAATATTGCTTATAATAAGTTATAAGGAATATTAGGTCATCCATCCATCCACTTTCAACTGCTCATCTGTAGTCGAGTCACAGGGCCAATAGAGAGCTCCACACTTCCCTCTCCAGAGAAACATTAGTAACTTCCTCCCGGGGGAAGTTACCAAGACGAAGACGTTCCAAGGCCAGTGAGTTGCTGTAATTCCTCCATCTGGTCCTTGGTCTGCCCTGGGGTCTCCTCCCAATGTCCACAGTAACCCACACATGGATCATGGACACAGTATTAGACTCAGAGTAATGTTTGAATGAATGTGCACTTGTGCAGGATTTAATTGACTACATCTAAAACTATATACTGTACTACAGTATACACGTACATAAATCACACGTATTCCAGTGATTACCCTTCCCTGTCCCAATATTAATAATACCCATGCCAAGGCTGACTATGCCTAAGTTGAAGGCCTTGTGAAATAACATGTTGATTTTTTTTCTTTAATTTTCAAATTTATTACACAACTTTTTAACATTCCACAACAATCATGCAAGAACAAAGCAGAATATACAAAGGTTTAGAGGTTAGAGGCTCAGGTGATTACTACACCAATGTGATAACTGGGTTTCATTTCCCTCAAAAAAAAAAAAAAAAAAAACACTCAGTATGTGAGAGGTAATCTCTATTAAAGACTGTTAGCGAGTCTATCCTTGGAAGAGAGGGAGTGAAAAGGAAACGAGATTTGAAAGAAGGCTGGCAAGAAAGGGAAACATTAAAACAATATTTCACATTTATACAGGTGATAGCCTGTGCATACTGAGCTGCCCCTTCCCGCTTTTCGTATCACCTTTCCCTCGTCCACATAGGAAGAAAGATTTATAGCCTCTGCAACCTACACAATCTACAATAAGTAAGAAAACTGGTTAAATGAAAATGTTACCGTGTTCAGATAAGCATACCTCTAACAGTTCTTTCAACTCATTACATTTAAGGAAAAGCATATTTCTGAGTAAGATTTATTCAAGTGTTCAAAGAGACACAGATACTAACAGGGCGTTGTATTGCTGTCTAATGTTAATATAGTAGTAGCATGACAAAGTGATTCCTTTTGAGAATGGAAACCAACTAGAAGCTCATTAAACACAAAACGGATAAAATGTTCACGGATTATCTACAAATGTGGGATCTGTTTTGAATGTGAATTTGTGAACAGCAGGCAGAGGCGTTGAATTAACTTTCTCTAGGAGGCCAACTCATTTGTGTGTATGTATACATTTTGCATTATATAGAATCACAAAATCACCATATGTGGGGAAAAGGACTTTCAGAGCCGGGGTAAGGATTTGACGTCCATAGTCCAAAGACTGGCACATTTCAAAATTCACTAGCCACATTCACTATTTTTCCAGCCTACTACAACGGGACTTCCAAAGAGTGACCGTTTAACAGACAAAGTAGCCGGCATGAACCAAAGCTGACCAAAGCTGCTGGTTGATGTCCATTTCCTATCCTGTAACCATTCCATAGTAAACACTATATAAACCAAACTTCACAAAATAGTTACCTTGGGTGCCATAACAGTGATCATATTTACAGTAAAAATACCGGTAGTAATATTGAGTCATATGCCCCAATAAGCTACAATCTCAATGAAACATGATTATTGTGCCATAATGTAAATTAACAGCTGAATATAAACAAAGAGTTTGTTATGAGGGGGTTGACGACGACAGGAAGACAAACATATTGTGACAATATAAACATGTATATGGTAAATTCAGAGTCGTCATGTTCATATTTTCTACACACTTCCCAAGCAGTTCACTAGTTTATTTTGTACTAACAATTTGATACTAGCATTATCATACAACATTGGTAATATGTGCCTTTTCAATTGCAAGTCACATACTAAGTTATATGTCAAGGTTAATTTGATATTTTCTTATAGTGTCCTGGTTTAAGAAATACACATTAGTGCAGAAATGTCAATAGCTTATGAGTAGAAAACACATTCTTTGGTATTGGATGGAAATGGTTCATAAATGTGTTTTGTAATAATAACCAAAGTCAAGAACACCGTTTGGTTTGACGAAATAAGTGCGAGGGATGTGTTCATTTGAGTATCAAAATACAATATCAAAATTGATAGTATAAAGTGTAACATTACAACCAATGTTCGCGATCAAATATTAAACGAATAATGCTACCATTATGCATGTGGGGGTAAAAAGTGTCATACCACCGTTCTTTAGGAATTACCTGTTAATTAAATAAAATGTACAGATTGAATTGTTATCTTACAGGTACGTTTCATCACTTCAATTTTCACTGTATTATGTTTGTCTGGAACACGTGAAATGCAAATCATAAAAGCCATATAATTTTGGTTATGTCGGTTATGTGAGGTTGTCAGTCCCCCGTATAAATGATGTAGAACAGGGGAAAGAATTAAATAAAATACAGTACAAACAAAATGAAAGCAATAAAACTGCAATCAGATCAAATCTGGACACAGATTAAGGGGGGCAACTTAATAATTAGAAGAAGAATCACTTCAATACTCCAGACATCCAGCACTGCAGAGAATATGCTACTACTTCAGCAACCACAAAGATTGCTTCAGTGGCTTTCTTCACTGAAACCAGTGGGCAATCTCACTTAGTTTTAATGAAGACCACAAACAACACTGTTTGCAATATAATGGTTCATATAATGGAGGTAAAACATTTCCTCTTTCAGTGCACCTAATGTAGGAAAATGTTTTGGTATCCCTTTAATACACTAAGCACCAGACTGTAAATTTTCAAATATTGAAAATATTCAGTTAGACATTTTGTTTTAGTTTAATTTTTTGGAGAAAAAAACAAACACAAAACAAACAAAAAAGGATTCCGCATCATAACAATAATCATGTATAAAATATGTGCATAATTATTATTTCATACACACAAGGCTTGGAGCCTGTAAAGCATATGCTTATTTTTGATACCAGTGCACTATATAATATATCACCAACATGTCATTCGTTTTTATGCTGAAAGCAATCTTGAGAATAATAAATTGATTCATTCATTTTCTTTTCAATGCTAAATAAATATAAATATAATACAGTGGTAGTATTTCTGTTTGTCTAACTTCAGTTGTAGACTGGTTGCTTTTGCAACATAAAATGTGTTGTTTAGTACACAATTGGAAATAGTGTTTTCCCCCTTATTGTTCACAATTTTCCATAACTCCTGCTAATGTGTCACACCATGTGCCATCTCAGGTGCTTCAACATTAACCAGGAAAATACTTGCAGAATACCCACAGACATTTCACAATGATCCTTTGAATTTACCATCCAAACTTTAAAAAGGCAGTTACTACAATTATGAACATGTTAGGTGCCCAGTTGCAACACTGAAGACCTGAAATTCAGGAAAAACAGGCACACAGATCATGGGGGTCACCCATCAACAGAAGTAACTAAAAAAAGAGAAAAAGAACATAAATTCACGTCTCTATTTCTTGTAGCTTGCTATGACTGAAAAAATATGGTTGGTATCTGATAGCAAGTTGAAAACATGCGTCTGTCATTCTGGATGGTTTAAAAAGGGGTAAACTGACATAAACGCAAACACACACACAGCTTCTCTACTCATTGGGTGCTTTCTCTTTGCATGAGGGTTCACAGCTGCTTTCTTTGTGTGGCAGGGGAAAGGGGAAATTTGCTCCACTACAGGTGGTGCCGTAAGCCAGTTTGTTAAGGCGAGAGAGGCTCTTGATACTGCCGGGGGGCCTTCCGGGACTAACCTTGTACCCTGCGGCCTTGGTTGTACCTAGTGGCCTCCCCGGGCTAGTCTTGAACCCAGCGGCTCTGGTGGTACCAAGCGGTCGTCCCGTACTGGTTCTGTAACCAGCTAGCTTTGTGGTTCCTGCCGGCCTACCGCGCCTCCCAGACTTTCCTGTAGCCTTCTTCTTCTTGGATGCCTCGGACGGCTGATCGACATTTTTGATCCCTCCCAAGTTTCCCGGTGCAGGCGGGCAAGGGTTGGACTCCAAGCCTTCTTGTTGTCTCAGGTAGGCCACAGATTTGTGGGCATTCTGGCCCGGTAAAGGAATGGGGCCCAGCGTCATCTGGAGGGATGGCACAGGAGGGGGGTAGAACTTGCCAGACTGAGAAGCGCAGAGGTCAAAGTGGCTGGCGGGGTGATGGCCGTCCTCTGCCAAGCATGACGGCCTGCTGCTCATGCAGAAGTCGTTGGTTGTCACCTGGCGCATCATTTTCTGCCAGGGCAGGAACATGGACAAATTAAAATGCATATTATATACAGTATATATATATATATATATATATATATATATATATATATATATATATATATATATATATATATATATATATATATATATATATATAATACAGCATATTGTCCCGAATATAAGACGACCCGTTTTTTTTAAGACTGATTTGTGTAAAAAGAACATTGAATGTCAAATAATATAATGACCAAATATACTGTGTGTGTCTGTGTGTGTATATATATATATATATATATATATATATATATATATATATATATATATATATATATATATATATATATATATATATATATAGTGTGTGTGTTTGTATTATTTTGTACCACTGACTCTTGCTACCATCCGCTATTATCAACACCTTGACTCACCACCATACTCTACAATGACAGGCTTGTACTTAGTTAGTTATGCTTTTTATAAAGTTAACATTTTACTGTACATTTGCTATTACAATGAATGATATCCAAAATAAAACACTCAAACAGTTTTGCAATAGAAAGCCTCCGACTAAATCTACTGTTAAGCCTACCTGGTTCATCCAAAAACTTTCTGATCACGATCAAGGACTAAGGAAACCTCAGTCAAAGCATTTTAACTCTGACATTAAATGGGGAAGCAATATGCATAATGTATGCATAAGTGTTGATAATAGCGGATGGTCACAAAGAAAAACGTGATAGTAAACTCTCAAGTCAGCTGCTGCTGATGAGAATGTAATAACACCGTTCTGCCACTGTCAGAAAGACATGCATGCAAAGGGGGAGGGTACTTTACATTGTAACTGAGCAGTAAGCACATTTCATTCACAAAACAAACACCCAATAAGTTGAGCATCTGGATTTTTTTTCCGTCAAAACCTAACATCCTTTATGACTGGTACAGCAACGCCTCCTCCTGACTGTGCAAGTCAAAATGAATAATGCAACATTATTTTAAACAGGTTTAAAACAAAGGCGACGTTTTCGCATATATATGACAACATTTTGGCATACTAAAACGGTTTAGATCGCTTTAAAAGCAACGCGAAAGTGCGTCCTGTGCAGATATCCAGGTCTACAGTACTGCATGTAATCTGCGTGAATTGTAATGCAGAGGCCATTGTAGGAAGAAAGGCATGCGACTATTAGAAATAGCACTATACTGTACCTCGATTGGTAGCAGATCATGGAAGGCAAGGGGTTAAAACCCAAAATGATCCATCTTTCATCCTTCAATCCAAAACACGATCAGTGGGTCGAAATTTTCCAAAAGAGCCGAAAAGCAGCTGTGACTAGAGAACGATGGTTCGCCTCAAAGCGCGCACCAAACGCATGGATTTCGAGGATTTTTTTGTTTCCAACACAAGCTCCAGAGGTTTAGATAAGAAGAAACGCTGCCATTCCCCATTAAAAATTAATAAGACTGGACTGCTTGTCTGGGCATGCGCAGAACCTCTACACGGGAACGTATATTAAGGGATTTTCCATCCGTTCAGTGTAGTACCACGGTGTCGCTCGCCAATAAAAAAAAACTGATCTACAAGCTTGATGAGTTACAATGTCTAATAACTAGATCAACGACCTTTGTAATTCGGTTAGATTGTAGATCAACGTATTTTCTGCAATGAGTCTTACTTAAAGGGCAAGCAAGGCTGATAATACTGTGGTACGCAGGCCATTAATAATTTAGACCAAAACCAGCCTTAAAGCACATTCTGAATATTTTTTACATTTGTAATTTAATCTATATGTGATAATATTGAGTCAGTAAAGACCATGTTTCTTTCCTTATCAACACTTGGCTTTATTTGGTGAAGGGGGGGTTGGGGGGGGGGGGGGGTTGGGGGGGAGTGAAGTAAAAACATCTTACATTGTCTCAGGCTTACTTTGTGAGATTATCTGAGAAATTACTGAAAAAAAATAATTCACAATCAAATGACAATTATCTTATGCTCAACATATGTAGATATCTCATATTGGGTTTTTTTTTACACACATTGTGAAAATCCAAAGTTTAAGTATCTAGAGCTTAAAATGATTGACAATTCAACTGATGCTAGGAAGAAACTAAGTAACACAAAGAAAATGTCCAATATAAACAAAAACAAGGGGGCACAATTAAAAATGCTAAAATATGTTACAAAATATCCATAGACAAATTGTAAAGTAACGTGTGACAGCTGTAGACATGGATTGCACTGGGTCAGCATGTCCTCCTCTACAACACTTTGTATCTGCCCTTGCTGGTTGGCTGGTACGAATTTTGCTGCAAAGAGAAGAAAAATGACAAAACATTGAAATCTGTTGTTCACGTGTTCCAGACAAACATAATACAGAGAAAATTGAAAAACATTGAAATCTGCTCTGTTGTTCAGTGGTGGAAGTCAGAAGCAGTCGATACCTCTTTAGGCCTACTTACTGATAACAGTCATCATGCATTCTGTTTTCAAGAACATCTCAGTGGCCCACACAGACCATCACCAATTACATAATATGCATGATGTAAATTGCAGCATTTGAACCAAGTGAATAGAAACATTCTGTGCAAGTAAGGATGCATCACTTTGCGAGTTGCACTGCGACACTGCTTACACTCCTTACAGTATACATCTGTTATTTTTGTAAAATCTTTAAAGTGTGAGAAATAATGATTTAGAAGGCATTTGTAGAATAAGCCTCAGTTCTTAAAGGGGTAAAGAGGCTTTAATGATGATCATTAAGTGTCATTATACACTATGTGTAATTTTATAAGGAAGATTATTTTTATTTGATAAAAGTGTAGTCAGTGCTCACATGCTGTTTTTCTGAGCACACACCGCACTGTTCATTATTTATTCTAGGTCTTAGGACCACCCACTTCATACATGTTTCATACTGTACGTGCTCTGAAGCACTCTGGCTTATTTTCATTTTATTTATTGATTGCACAACAAATGTATATTTGATATGGGTTGGTTATTTAACATTTAACTGTTTCACTCTACTCCAATGGTTATAAAATATACTGTGACGTTGATTAAGAAAGATTGGAAGAAATGCTGATATAATGAGGTGATATAATATACCAAGATTGTTAACTGCACCAGTACATACACAAATTGTTTGCACTCTCCCCATTCAAATTCTGAAGGAAGGCGAACAAAATAAATTCGTAGCTGTGTACACAAGCTATAACAGTAAAGCACAACCTTGAACCTAACTGCAATTTGTGACAGCTTCTAGGCAAAAGGTAAAATATCTCTTTTACAGTCCTGTACTGTGATTAGAAAATCAATTTGGAAGATGAAACTGGATCCCAAAATGGCTCTATTGACACTTACTAATCGGATGAGCTCTTCCTTGATGAGTCTGGTAATTTCTGCTTTGGCCTTCTGTACGGCCAGTTCATTTGCACCTGTCAGACAAACAGATCATTTTAGCATGTAACTAAATAGAACACCACACACTAGTAATGCATCAAAGGGCAGTTTCATTGACTCTCCAATCCTTAGTAACATATTGTTAAAATGTAAAAAACACTACTAAATACAGCCTCTGTTATGCCCCCACTCTTGCTGCTCCATGTATCTTGACCAACATACAGGACACGAGCTGAGGAATTGTAAACAATAGAAGACAGATGCCATAATCTTCTCTGGACAGTTTAACACTAACAGCTGTGTTATTTTTCCAAAGTATGTAACTAAGTATGGGAATTGAAAGGTCGCTGGTTCGGCTACAGTCCAACCACCAGTTGATGTGTTAAAGGTGCACTGTCATGCCAGGATTTAATATCACATCACGTGGTCTAAATCAAAACATTTTGTTGCATGAGACAGAGTGAGGGTAGCTACTACTGCACTTAGCATGTCTGTTGCTATATGTTGCTCGAATATGTTAGTTAGAATGCAAATGATGCTATTCTCCCATTCACCCAAGAGTGTATCTCTCCCTGTCTGCTAACGCTGTACAGCAGTGTAGCCTGTACTGCCTAGTTCACTCACAGTTCCTACTGCCTGTGTGTGTGTGTGTGTGTGTGTGTGTGTGTGTGTGTGTGTGTGTGTGTGTGTGTGTGTGTGGCGCAGTCCCTCCTCTCACACTGAAAGTATAAAACTCTGATCGCACTGCCACCCAAGCCCGACATAGAAGACAAAGGGGAAAGTCATGCCTTCCGCATGAGGTCATGAAAAAAATAGCATCTGTTATCTCCCAAGGGACATGACACACCCCGCAACACATCTACCTGCTCCCCAGGTACTGTATTAAAGGGCACTTCCTCACTGCTCTTAAAAATAGTTTATATTCAATGCAAAGGACAAATCCCATATTCGCCCCAAAATAGGGACAGCAGGTTGAAAATGGTTTTGAAAGACATCCTTTGTACGCACTTTCAATAGCCAGGTAGATCTTGCGTTCTCCTTCCTTGGGTTCCTTCCCTGGGGGGAAGTAAGTTCCTCTGATGGTGATGGCAGCCTCAGAGTATTCACCAATCCTCTGGAGGGCTTCCTTGGACGTTACCTTCCACCTGGCCGTCTGGAAGAAAACACAGCAGTGACAATTGAAAAATCAGCGGAACTGCCAAGTGCCAACCATGTTATCGACAAATGTTTGAGTCAAAGAAATATCAGCAACAAAACCAACTTTTAAACAAAATATTTTCCTTCCGTGCATCCAGTGTGTCTGACCTGTGGAAAGTCATTGATCTCCAACTCCTCTTCGTATCTCTTGACGGTCTCGGCCTGCTCCGCCGCCTGCCTCTCCTCTTCCAGCTTTTCCACAGGGATGTAGTTGAGCTTGGCATTGATCTTCTCCGCCAGCTGCTCGGCGATGGTCTTCGCCGACACCGAAGGGGCCATGATGGTTCCACCCCGCAGGATGGCGTTGGTGGCCTGCTGCATCACATCCTGTCAAGGGGGGATACACAGTGCTTTAATACAAGACATTAATAGCACCTAGTACAAATTAAATTAAATATAGGAGAACTCACAGAGCTAAATGTGTTAATATAACGACTGAATATCCTTATATTTTATACTTTGAGACACAGAAAGGTTGAAAACCACTGAACCAAGCGATGATCACTTAATTGTGTAAACTCCTGGAATTGAACAGCCCACCTGAGCCTCGGCTCCCAGGTTCTTCTGCGCATTGATGCGGAGTGCAAGCCTCTTTGCCATCTCCAGCTTCTGGATGTTTCCAGCCGACTGGTTGCCAAGGTTAGGCAGACCACCGGCAGCAGCCACGGCCGCCGCCATGGCTCCTGCAGGGCCTGCTGCTGCCCCGGGAGCAGACAGGTCCTTCACCCTCTTCTTGGAGTTGAACATGCTCTCGATCTGCTCGTCAATCTGGGGCAGAAGAGAGGGGGGGAGGGGTGGCGATTATAGCAGGTAGGGCTGAAACTGTCCTTTTTGCCCACTATTCTATTCAGAACGATTATTCTTTTGATTGACTTTGTAGATCAAACACTCACATCCATAGCTCCTTCCTCGTCGTCAGAGTCCTGCAGTCCCAGGGCAGCTTTCTGAAGCTTTTTCCTCTCGTTGGCCAGAGCGTGTTCCGTTTCGTCAAACTTAAAGCCCTTCCCTGAGAAACCGCTGCTGCTCTTGATGGTCTTGCCCTCCTGTGGAAGTGCATAAAAGTCATGAGGGAAGAACAATTAAAGAAAAACACACAGAGAATGAAATGCGGTGTTCGTCTTGACAATTCATATCATCATCATCATCATTAGGGTGGCTTATTCAGGTGTTGTGATGACTTTCTTTCATTTGTACAGAGAGACCAACAACACAGACAACAGACATTGTACATGCACAAATACACACACACATTTGTAGATAACAATCTGATTAGCAAAAATCTTGCAGCTTCATACAAGATACTAGATACTAATCTGAGCATCATAATGTGGATTTGGGCTACCATTGTGAACATGACCAGAAAGACACCTGCATTTCAACAGAGCCTTTCTGCTCTCATCACTATACCGATTTCTGCTGTTCTTTGAAGGAGCCCCAGAGTTGTTCCAGGTCAGAGGGGACAGAAGCACCAGAGAGCTCCAGGGCCTTTATGATGTCCCCAGCGTAGCGAACCTGGTCATGTGTTATGAAGGTGTAGGCAAACCCCTGGGAAGAAAACATGGAGGGAGATCTATTGTGTGCAATAAAAATACCAGATGTTTAATTTCTAAAAATAAAAAGACTGAATCTGAGTCTTCTCTGGGCCATTACAAACAACCCAAGGTTCCTATCCCTTTTTTTTGCAACTGAGGGAGTCCCAAACCTTGTTTCCGGCACGGCCTGTGCGTCCAGCTCGGTGGACATAGTCCTCATAGTGGTTGGGACAGTTGTAGTTGACCACCAGGATGAGGTGCTTGACATCCAGGCCTCTGGCCGCCACTGAGGTGGCCACCATCAGGCGACACGCTCCGTTCTTAAAGTCGTTGATGATGCTGTCTCTGTCGTACTGGTCAATACCTGCAAGATAGGAGGTGTGGGGGTTAAGGTTAGTGCCACTTCTAACCTGACTTGCAGTGTAATGGTATTTTTATTTTAGTCCATCTACAGCAAATCTCTAGCCATTCTACACAACACGTTGTAATGTACTGTGACCTTGTAGATCGGCTAGTTTGTATGGAATGTTCCCTAAAATGCTAGGGCTCTGGTGGTTAAATCCTTATCTTTCCTGCCTGTGTGATCCAACTTGTTAATGGTCAGTTTCCGAGCTAAACCAATGCGATTTCCAGTACCTCCGTGCAGGGACATGCAGGGATAGGAGGCCTTCATCAGATCTTTCAGCAGACCATCGGCATGCTCCTGTTTGTCCACAAAGATGATAACGGAGCCCTTCTCCTGGTAGTGTCCCAGGATCTCCAGCAGCTTCAGAAACTTCTTGTCCTCCTCAATCACCAGCTGAACAGAAAGAGATAGGCATGTGTTATCCATAATGATGCATTCACATTTTGTTTAGAAAACATTCAAGCTTATTACAACTTTACTCACTGACAGGTTTAATTCTACATACAGTAGATAACTTCAAGGACAGGAATTGACTGTACCAGACAATGAGGTAGCTGATTTTACACAAATTTGAGTCCAGAAATCAATGTATGTTTGTCAGGAGGGAGTCTCATATGTCTGCATTAATGCACACTTCATGTCTGTCAGTTTTGTTCACTCCAAATTTAACCACTGATGCCCTGTATTGGGGCTTGTGACCAAGCAGGTTGGACGTTCGACTGTGACGATATAAAAAGACATATTTTCTTACCACGTGTTGCTCTACGTCGGAGCAGACCACGCTGCGTCCTCCCACCTGCACCTCGATGGGCTTGGACAGAATCCGGCGTGCCAGGGCCTCCATGGCTCGGGGGAAGGTCGCCGAGAACATGACCGTCTGCCGGTCAGGACGTATGTTGTCCACGATACGCATCACCTGGAGGATGAACCCATTGCAGCTTTTAGTGTAAAACATGCCAAGGACCTCAAAATAACATGGTATTTTTCATAAATCTCTGTTTCATTTACACCTTTAGCAGATAGCTTTTAGTTAAAATATTTAATTTTAAAATCAAAAGTAATCTTGCTACAGTTGCAGTGTTCAAATAAAAACAGAGTGCCTGATCAAATTCAGGATCCTGTTTCATGCTTGTAAACCAACAGTGCCTGGATTCCCCTTTACAGAGGAATTCAAGACAGTTTGAATCAGACACTTGAGCTTGAACTTGATTGTGTTAAACATAATCCAATCAGTTGCAGCTACTGGGGTATGATCCAATGGGGAGACCCACCTGTGGCTCAAAGCCCATGTCGAACATTCTGTCTGCTTCGTCCACCACCACGTATGTTGCTCTGCGCAGGTTGGTGACGCGGCCTACGCACCCAAGGAGAGGAGCACAGGGGAAACAGTTGACCTCAAGAAGGGATGGGGCTATGCATTCACTCAAAGAAAAAAAAACCTAAACAACAGTGAAGAGCCATAATCCAGAATAATACTGATGGTGGATGTGATTATTGTCCTGGTTTGAGGTCTAATTGCTTTTTTAACCAGCTGTTTTGTGATTATTTTTCTCTTCTCCCTAATTTAGTTATTGCCACTTCTTCCCATGTGTATAGTTCATGCCAGGGGAGTTGAGGAGTTTGACCGGAGATAACGTATGCAGAGGATCACGGCACGCTTCCCGCTGAACAGTCAAATGACTACCCTGTAGGATTAGCTAAAGGACTTATGTGCCCAGTTTCCCACCCACAGACACAGCCAACGGTGTTTGTCTGAGTGCCTGTCCAAGCAGGATGCACAGGATCCACTAGTGGCCACTGGCCAGGTAGGTTGGCAGGATGACTTCAACAACTTTTCTCTGCCAAGTACGACTTCTTTAGCATTTTTTTCCTGTGCGAACAGTACCAGCTTGTGAAAAAACACTGGAGTCAGCAATTGACTGGGGGAGCGATAACGAAAAAAGTGTTGAAAGAAAAAAAAATACGCTAAAAAGGTAAGTATAAAGGTATAAATGAAAAAAAAGCCTGACAAGGGGAGAGCAGGGGGTAAATAAATATGGCAGCTGATGAGTTGGTTATTTTGCATTTCAAGATTATAGTTCTGTTCTCTCTGCTCTTTGCGTACCATCTCAGAGGTATGAGGGACCTGTAAAAGTCAGAAAACAGCCTCTAGATAAATACAAGAGATGGAGCCACATCAAGCATTATCTGACCAACCGCCTTCGCACCTACAAGGGAAACATATTACAGATTACCGCGCATGTGTGGAAGGAACAATATATTATTTTTCTGACAACAACTAAAGATGAGAAGTACAATAGTATGCATGTCAGAAGTACAATAGTATGCAGAATTACATTTTCCATCTAATGTAATACACAAAGATGGGTAGGGCTTTATGGTGACTTTTGTTCTCTTACAGGGTATATACAGTATGTGCTCCTAAACATAAATAATAAGGAGCATTAGATGGCAACTTAGGAATCATCATTCTAGCTATGAACTTTTTGCTTCATAATCCTCCTTTTTTTTTCTTTCCAAATTTTCTGAACTTGTTTTCACTGTAGTATTGTGCTACTTTGATCACAAGACTGTAGTGTAGAACCTTGGTTCATGTTCTCTTGTCCCAAAAGACAAACACTTGTCAAGTTGGATGACCTACTTCTACATTGGCAACACATCTATAGCAGTTGGACTTTGGCTCTTGCCTGGAGCACCGGAGCCAGTGAGACAGCACCAAGTCCACCTACCTGTTCTTGCCATTATCTTCAGAGAACACGTCACTGTCTTGTGGCTGTGACGGATTCCCAAGGCGGTCAAACAATGTCAACAGTTTAGTATAAGTGGTACTGGCTTGATTCATTATGTTCTGAGGTAATACAGCATAATCGCATGCACTAGGATAATATGCCTGGTGTTTGGTGCAAGACATGGAGAGGTGGTGCTGTGATGTGGAACTCACCGCTGTTAGCACCTAACATGTCAATCATTCTTCCTGGTGTGCACACAATGATCTCAGCTCCTCTCTTCAGTTCAGCAATCTGGACGACAAAGAAAATTTAGTAACATTTTAACCACTTATGCCCTCCATACCTCATTGTCTAATGTTCGCTGTGACCACATAGCAGTGTAACAATATAGTAACTTTATCAAAATATTGATTTTAATTTCAAAAATCAAAATATATTGTTATGTAAACAGAAAATGTCGTACCGTTTGACTTTGTTTTGTTTCACACAAGTATTCATGTATTGTATTTAGTGATTTAACGAAGAAAAAAACACATGTGTTCAAATACAATGTCCATCTATGCCAGACCACTGTTTTTTACTTATTTATTTGCATTATAATACATTTCCCTCAGAAAACCTGCACTATCCACATGTTTCACACATATTTAATAGATTTGCTAAATAGTTACTATACTGATTTCAAATCACAGAATCATATCTCCCTAATGGACCAATAACGTCCATGTATCGTTAACCATGTATTGTGATATGTTAAAATGTATCGTTCACCCCTAGCCAATCAATATATCATGTTATAGCTTTTCCTCTTTCATTATTGCTGTCTAAAATGTCAACCTGTGGATCTCGGGATCCACATGGAAACAATGTGGCTCCAAATGGAGTCGAAGGCCAAAGGATGTTTTGACAACTTGTGCACACCTACCTGTTCACTGATTCCAGTCCCTCCGTACACACACACCACGTTGAGTCCTAGAGCTTTGGAGAACTTCTTACACTCCTTGGTGATCTGTAGTGCCAGCTCTCTGGTAGGGGTCATGATCACAGCTGTACAAATGGGAGTTCATAGAATCAGTTGGATTAACTGTGATTAAGTGTTCATTTAAATGTGACATTGTACAAACTCTGGATTCTACAGTATAGTGGGATATCATGCAGACTAGAATAGCCAGGTGCTATAATTTGGGAACCGATTATAATCTGAGTATGACCCACTTGTGGATGCTGAGTCAGTAGCAAACCATGGATTACAGAATCTGCACTATAACTGTCTTTACTTTAGTGGATTATTCCATTTTGATTTTAGTGAGTGAAACATTATTTTATTTTGATCTGCACACACACACACACAGAGACACAGACACAGACACAGACACACACACACACACACAGAGTATATAGTTGGAACATCTGCTCTCCCATTGAGAAATGCAGATCCTTTCAGATAGGTCCACGACTGGTTCACAAGAGGTATTGCATGAAGCTCAAACCACATTGTATCCTTCTGTCTCAACAGGATTTTCATTAATGCAGTAGAAAAGTAGAAATCTCTGCACTCGCAGTGGGCCCTGGGTTCAAATCACAGGTGGGACATTAAAGTTCCAGTCTCTGATTCTCATATGAGACAAATCCAAAAATCTCTTAATCCCTATAAATACATCTGCTATTCCATTCCATCATGTGTAACAAGACATTTGAAAGGATTAGTGAATAAATCAGAAGACAAAAGCAACACGTAAAAGAGTATAACAAAGAGTGGACGCTTACCGATGGGTCCCTCGCCCTCCTCCAGGGGCCTCTGGTCCATGATGTGTCTGAACATGGGCAGGAGAAAGGCTATGGTCTTACCACTGCCCGTCTTGGCGATGCCAATGAGATCACGGCCAGACATAATGGCAGGAATGGCTTGGGTCTGGATGGGCGTGGGCTTCTCATAGTTGTGCCTGGGTTCAGCCAGACATAAGAAAAGCATTATACAAGGGCCATATAAGAGGTTAGAATATCCAGTGTACCTATAAGATGTGTTTAACATCAGCTTTTTACACACTTTTTCAGAGCGCTGAGTATCTTCATGGATGTGCCACACTGCACCCAGGTCTTGATGGGTTTGGGGCAGCCTTTCCCTTTGACGTTAATACCCTCCAGCTCCAACCTGTAGGTGTTCACCTCTGGATAATACACAAAATTGGCACATGAAAGTGGAAATTCTCCTTGCACTGTTCTCGCTATAGTGGAAGTTCTTAAAAGTGGGTCTTATGCTTGTTCGCTTGTTCAGGGTTAAGGAACTCATCATAATTCCTAGTGGTGTGGAGGAAATTAAATGATTCTCTTGTGTATCGTGTTCACGTACCCTCGGGGGTCATCTTGGTCAGCTCGGGCACCTCCACGTAGAAGTTCTTACGGTAGGGCTCATACTGGATCTTCTGGTGGTCCACGGGCTCCAGGACCTTCCTCTGCTTGGTCTGGTACCCTGTCAGAGCCGTGGCCAGGTCCACCTCTTCTTCCTCCGAGGAGTACTGGACCACACAGTGTACACGTGCAACACAGATTGTAGGCAAACATCACAAAGGCAAGGACTTAAAGGGACATTTCATTTTCCAAAAACTCTTGGTCATCCTATTGTCTACACAGTTTCATGTGAACACCCCAGACAGTTTATTTGAGGTTCGCCGGCCCCCTTCCTATACAAACCCATTTTAACTTAAAACACAATTTTAACCATAATACATTCATAAAACGCATCCAATCTTTTTTTCTGGTAACTGATATTGTCCTCCTAATACGTGAGTATGCCGTGGAATTTAATTCACAGTTTTCATTTATTTTGAAAATATTGTTTTATTTGTTTGGACACAAACAGTGTGGGCACGCCCAAGTATTGAGGCTTCTACATTTTACGAAACAACATTTTTAAGTCAAATATCTCTTTAACATAGCTCTAAATATTTTCTATACAAAAAAGAATGTCTTAAAATGTTGATATGACAGGTTCTCACCTCCATAGCATCCTGGTCGTTCTCCATCAGCTCCCCTTTCTTCTTGTGGGTGTTAATCCCCTTCTTGGTACTTTTAACAACGGTCACCATTTTGGCTACTGTCACCACTCCTTTCTGTAGCATGTGAGGACAAACAGTTCTAAGACTCTTGTCATTTGTGCTGATAACAACACAACTAAACAGCAGAATGTAAAAGGGAGCTCTGAAACACCACACACAATTAAAAAGGGGTGAACCGAACGCTTTGAGACTTGTATGTGTGCAGTGTTGCCATTGATGACACTAAAGTGAATGCACTCACTATGTGATTTTTCTGAACTCGGGCTTGGTTTTACACTTTATTTTGTTTGAGATCTTCTTAGATACATGACATTTATTATTATTGATTACCTCAACCGTACACAGCGCTGTATTTGTTTACAGCTTCTTAAATTTCATGGTTGTTTAAAAAGATAAAAAACATTTCTTACTTCTATGTTTGGCATTGTCATTTGTTTTAGGCTATTCATGATGTTACTGTATCTGATTCATTATTGTCATGCCCTTTGATTTATTTAGTATTTGCTAACTTGTCGAAAAGTTTTAATATGATACTTTAAAATTGCTTACAAGTTGCTTAAAATGATGTTTAACATAAAAAACAACACCTCTGAATAAGATAACTTGTCGAGCGGAAAAAAAAATAAAAATACTGGTGCAGCATCGTCAAGTAGAAATGCCATGCCAGAGTTTGTTTTTCTCCATAAATCAATGAATGATAAAGAGATTAAAAGTGTGTGGGTGTTATAAATGAATGAATTCCCCATTTCCCAAACAGTATTTTGACAAAGGTTTTCCACATGACAGCAACAACTGCAAAAAAAAAAAAAAATAAAAATCACCTTTTCTCCCTTCTGGTGGCCCATGTTGAACTTCTTCACCTCCTCCTTGACGCCCTCCATGTATGCATCCAGGGGGTCCACGTCGTCGTCCTCCTCCACCTGCTGCTCCATGGGGGTCTCCTTCTCCTCTGCAGCCTTCTTCTCCTTCTTCTCCTCCTCCTCCCTCTCCTCCTTTATCTCTTTCTTCAGCTCCATTGGCTTGAGCTCCATCTCATCTTCATCGCCGTCTCCCTCCATGGGGGAGGGCCCTTCCTCGTCGTCATCTGAAAGCCAGAGGATGTCAATGAGCTAAAGACTCACTTATACTGACTGTGTGCATAGAACACTAGAGTGTGGCTGCTGTAGTGTATACAGTAGCTACAAAGCGCTTTACAAACAGGATGGAATGGCTAATATCAAAGACATCCAGTGTAAAAGTGTTTCTGTAACTTTGAGACTATACAAATACACTTGGACTATGGGTCCATTTGGTTCCATTTGTACTCTTTATGAGTTCAATTAATGGCCACTGGTAAATTGGCACAGGAGGGGTCATTGGCTGTGTAAATTTGAAATGTACACAGCCATGGAATTTCATTTTCTAATAAATATTCACATATTATTCATATATAAGGGCAGCACTGCAAGCTTTTATTTGAGATATTTCTTTTCCAACTTTGAAAATGCACTATAAATAAACACAAAAAGGGTCTTGTAAGGTGTATTGGTGGTATAAAAAGGTTCCAGAACCCCTGGTCTAAAATAAATAGCCAGACTGACCAGGTGCATGTAAGGTGATTGCAAATTTCTTTAAATTTTCAGAAAACAAAGCAAAGGAGCACAGGGTCACTTGTTCTAGGATAAATACGGTATAACTGTGTTGTCGTGTCTTTCATTCTCACCATCGTCGTCCTCCAGACTCCATTTCTTGCCCTGCTTCATCTCCTCCAGCTCTCTCTTGATCTCTCCAATGTTCACAATGGCCCTCTGCCTCTGCTCTTCTCTCCACTTCTCCACACGCTCCTTCCTCTTCCTCATCTCCTCTTCCAGCTTGTTCTGGTCAAAGTCTTGCTGCTTGCACACACACACACACACACACACACACACACACACACACACACACACATTTTACATATTATATTACATGGAATACTGAACTGTTGCCATAGAATACATACAACCTTTTGCGCATCCAGAAAAAGTGCAAACTTAATATTAACGTATGAGTGTGCAGGACCTAGACTACAGTTACAAGGGTGGCTCAAATATATTCTTTGGACGCACCTCCCCATCAAGATTACATACAGTAAATTATAATATTAATCTTCTTTCCCTTTTTTACCATTTGAAGAACATTTTGGAATAATTAACATGGCCAATCTAAAGCTCATGGCAGATCAATGTAGATTGACTAGTTGAACTATTTAAAAATGTTTTTTTTTTTCTTCTTTTCTTTTCAAATAGTAAAAAGGGCAAATACGTTTAGGGATAAGGGGTTTATCAGTGATAAAAATGGAGCTCTGAAAGTATTATAGAAGTGACACAAGACACGCTGTCAGGCTGGATCAGCAGCACAGGTGCCTGTCTCCGCCATGATAATCATCATAAAAGTGTGCATTGTGTTGCTTGCCAAAAATAACGTCTATAGGTTAACAAAACAAAATGAAACTCACATCTTCCTGCAGCTTCTGTTCCTCCTTCTCTTCTTTTGTCAGTTTTTTCTCTGTTGAAGGGTCTGGGTTGTCTCTCTCCTTGCTCTTAGACCTGTCAACATCCCACCACAGTGTGAGAAACACTTCAATTTATACTATATCACAGTAACCTAGATGCTTCTATGGTTATTATTATTGTCCTATGATCAATACTAAATACTACTTAATTTGGTCTGGTTGTCTGAGTTTAGGACTCGCAACAGTGGTGTCCAGTGATAATATATTGACTAAGTATTTATATGTCTAAATCTCTGACACAACAATATCTGGGTTGTAAGGTCAAATATGGATATAACATTGTAATGTTGCTTAGTACAATATGTCAGACACCTTCACATTTGAAATAAATTTGTTAAAGCCAAGAAAATAAGTCTATTAACAGGTAAATGGTCTATGTTTACAAAAGATATATCCGGCCTAATGAAAATGTCAGGTTCTTCTGTACACCAGTAAGTAAAGTATGTACTTGTGGTAGGTACTGAATGACACCCCATAGTCACCCCATAGTCTCACTTTTCATCGGTTCGTCTGCCTTTACTTCCGGATCGTGACCTACGACCTCTGCTTCTGGACCGCCTCCTCTCTCGACTCCTGGACCTCCTCCTCTCCCTGCTCCTGGAGCGCCTGGAGGAGAAGCAACACACAACAACATAACCATCTACTCACGTACAACAGACACCGACACGCAGGTAGGGCTGCATGATGGCTTCTTCTCAAGTATTTGGTTTAACTACATGAGCAAGATTACGTCTGTTATTTTATCTATCTTTGGTAAATAGTCCAGAAACAGAGATCTTTGGAAAGTGCACTATGAGTGGGAGAGTGTGTCTAGTCCGTCTATGGTTACAAACAAACCTTGCTGGACGTTTCCGGTCTCTGGACCGAGACCGGCGGCGGTCCCTGCTGCGGGACCTCTCCTTCCTGTTCCGGTCCCTGTCACGATTCGCGGCCCGGTCATCTTTCTTGGAACGTTTGCTGTCCGGGGACCGGCTCTTGGACCTGCTACCAGAACGACCCCTGGATGATGAGCGCTTTCTGTAATGTCTGGAAAGAAGAGTGATTGGTTTAATTAGTACTTGAATAAGTACTGTTGATCTATAAAGCTTTAGGTTTAGGGCCAAATGCAATCTGATGATGTTGTATATCATGAACAATCCAGATGTCTCAGGTCATCTGGGAAAAGGTCTCATGTAAACATTATAAAATGTGGGCAAGCATATTTTGTGCCACAGCGCCACACTCATTTCTTTAAAAAAAAGAAGAAAAAAAAAACACAACTAAAGATTTTTCCATTTGCGCTCTGTTTTCTCCTCTGTAACTGTATAATTTCTACCTACTTTGTATTACTTGTTTTAATTCATAAAGAGTATTGTTGTGAGTAAAATCGCAGGGCATTGCAAAAACAACAACAATAAGGACATTTTTGCCCCCAACCGAACCCTTGGCGCTGAGTGTCAAGCAGGGACCGATTGAGTATCAATGTTATAGTCACCGGTATGACTCGGCCGGGGATTGAACCTATGTCCCCCGACCTCCCATCTCATTTAGGGCGGACACTCTAACCACTAGGCCACTGAGATGGTGATCCGTAAAGGTGGAGGAGTCACACAAGAGAGACAAACCCCAACCCCCCACCCCCAAGGAACTCACTAAGGTTTATCCTAATATTTATTTAGACTCTCGTAGATGTATTTGTTCGACCGTTATAATTCACGTCAATTCACATTCATGTCAGAAACGACTAAATAAATACATCTACTACAAGAGACTAACTCTTTTAATCTAGATTATATAGATTCAATTTAAAGGCAAATAAGAATAAATTAAGAAAGTAAAACTAGTAGAAAGCACTTACTTAATAAGAATTGAAAAGATTGTTTAAGACTTAAATAGCGAATAGAACGTATAAATGCAGTTAATAAATACATCTAAAACACGTTCATGAAGTCAAGGCGAATAGTTTACTAGTAATTCCAGTGGTGAGAAACGTGTTAGTTAGCGGCTGCTACCGTGGTTAGCTACTACTCTTGACAATTGAATAAAACACTCTTTGAACGCGCATGCTGGAATATGTCAAAT
Organism: Benthosema pterotum; assembly: GCA_039105355.1. Taxonomy (NCBI): domain Eukaryota; kingdom Metazoa; phylum Chordata; class Actinopteri; order Myctophiformes; family Myctophidae; genus Benthosema; species Benthosema pterotum. The sequence continues at coordinate 26,246,467 of CM076975.1, forward strand.
GAGTTTTTTATTAAATACCTCGACTCTCTCCCCATGCTTGTTTGTATCAATGCCCCACAGGCTTGACAAGACGACACGCAAAATAAAACAACTTTAAATAATAAAACGACACTCTCACGAATGTTGTTTTCAATGCGCTGCTGCGAACCCGCAACGTCATCTAAACACGACAGGTCAATCTGCTTCTTCTACATGTGACGGTGATGTGTGTGATGTGTGTGCTGCCTCTAGTGGCGAGGTGGCGTCACTTTGGTTTCCAAAGTGGGGGCATTTATAAATTAATTAACCCATATTTATGATTATACCTTTCAGTGTTTTTCAACCTTTTTCATATCTGGGCCCACTATTTATTATGTATTTGTATATTTTGTTATTTAACCCTAACCCACCATTTGATGACATTTTAGCCCCAGACCACAGATTTCTTTTGCTTTTGTCCACAATATCAGGCTGGATTTCAGAAACAAAACAGTCAAACATACAGATCAAAATGGCCATTAATCTTCTACATTCTCTAGTTGTATAAACTTGGGCTAATTCAGATGATGAATATTTCAACTCTTGAGAGTGTAAACATGGTCCTCAGCTAAATGAAAGCTTGGAACCAAATGGACCCTTATGAGGTCTGCAACTCTGAGAGTGTACAAACAGGTCCATTCCATTCAATTCAATTTTTACACTCTCTCACAGTTAAAGGGATATTTCATGTTCAACTTTTTGTGTAGGCTACACCCCAGACAGTTTTGAAGTTACTCGATTCAGCAATTTGATGTTCATTTTAGCTAACTGAGCACAATTACAATGTAAACAATCAAGTAAATTGCCCAATCGAGTAAAGTTCCCTCACCCCCTTATTCCCATACAAACCCTAGTCAAAACAATCCTATAGGATTCCTCCTATCAGATTTTGGAACAAATCCTACTGGATTTCCAATAGGATTCCAATAGAATCCTATAGGATTTTCCCTATCCTATAAGAAAATCTTATAGGATTTCTTATACGATTCCTATAAGATCTAACAGCATTCTAGGAGTCCTATTGGAAATCCAATAGGATTTGTTCCAAAATCTTTTTACTAGGGATTAATCCATTATAACGTAAAACTCAATTTTATCTATAATAGATGAATTGAAAACATTCCTTTTATTTTCTGGTGACTCCTATTACGAGGCCATGAGTGTAAGTTAATTTGCAGTTTTCATTATTATTATTTTTAAATATTTTAAATATACAGTAAATGAAAAAGCACACATTAGGACAATATCAGTCACCAGGTTTGTTAGAATGGAGTATGAAGTTATAGTGGGTTTGTATAGCTGCCACTAAAGTGAACGTCACTTATCCATAAGCCATATCTTAATATTGAATCAAGTAATGTAAAAACTGTCTGTAAAGTTATCTTGAAAGTGAAATATCCCTTTAAATTAATGTTGATTTTACAATATGTACTGGGAGTCCCACATCATAGAAATTACATTAAATTGGCATCTGTAGGCAAATGTCAAAAATGGTGGGGCCCTTGACATTTATTGGGTTGAGAATCATTGCTAGAGCCATAAAAATCTTCTCTTATGGGGGTCCCTGGCATATTCAAATGGGGGTCCATGAGCTCGTTAGTGTCAGTTTGGGCTTCTTGACATTAAAAGGTTAATGGGAACCACATATAGAGTATACAAATGATGCACCAACCTGCCTTGGGGCCCAAGGTTATTTTTTTCAGTTTACGCAATGGTGAAAAATCATCAAATCCCAGAGTAAAATCAAATATTACTATCGGACTGGGCACTGTAAAAAGGAAGTAGTAATTTAATCTGAAGATTCAACTGTGTCAACTAAGTATCCAAGAACTGCAAAATGTTACACAACTCTGTTTATTTTGGTTTTTAATATTTCGTTGTTCTGGTACATTTATGCAGCTTTACATTATGACACTGAATGAATATTGAAATATATTTTGCTATATAAGACCCATCAAAAACAATTTACAACTCAATAACTGAGCACAATTACTCTGTAAACATCATTAAAAAGCAATCAAGTAAGTTGTCAAGTACTAAATCATACAATTATACTGTACATAGAAAAACGCCACAGAAAAACGGAATAAATACATTTGGATCAAATTAGAAGCATGGACACACAATGAAGCAAACTACTTAGAGAAAGAGTTTGGGACAAACAATATTTGATCAGAATTAAGTTACCTGCAAAACTGTACACACATTCCAAGATGTTACTGCCGCACATATATTAGCAGTGACCATATACCCTTTTCAGTAACCCTCCTATCTAGAGTTGATTATTGTATTTTATATTTTGTCAACAGACCAGTGTCTCAAACAATATAAAATAGTTACATAGTGGCTCATTATGCAGACAAATGTACAAGCCACAAGCAACATTTTAGTATTTAGTGTTTGCAAGTTTCCCACTCAGTAAATTAATGTATGAATTTTACCGTAAGCATTTGGTGCAAAAATTAAAAAATGAAAGCAAAAATACCCCAACGATCACTGTTACCCTAAAGGATAAATGCATATTTTCATGTACCAGGGTTGAAAATGCACCAAAGAAAGAAAAGCTATCAAATTTCACCAGGATGTGGTGGATGGACCCGTTAGAACTTGAGCACAATGAAAGATGCCATGGACACCGGAAAGCCTGAATCACACTACAAATAATGCCGTTAATATCCACCTTTTAACAAGTTAAACCCTATACTTACTGTAGTTGACTGGGTTCTCAAGGGCTCAGTGCATAATGTCTTTACCAGAAAATAGTCCACATGCTCAAATACAGCATGTTTGTTGTGACCTACTGTAAAAAGCTACAGTTTCTGCATTTTGTGTAAAGGACTGTAATGGTGCTAATATGTGTGATTGTCTATTCACAGCTTCAGCCATACATAAACAAAATACTTTTTTGTCACCTGCTTTATTATTTATTTTGTATCGACTTTACTGTAAAAATCGGGTACTAAACTTCCATCCTGGCCATTTTCCGCTTGTGTGAGGGCCTTTAAGTAGTGAACTCCAAAGTCATTAAAACTACGACACCTTGTTAGCTTGAAGATCAGTTCCACCATGCGATGTATTACAAATTAGACACTACAGCAGGACTGCTGATAAAGCCCATCATCTTTCATTGTATCCTTTCATAAATAGTGCTTTAAAAAGGATTTTCTTACCAATGTATACCGGCAAATATATTGCTCAGAGTAACAGCACTGTCATCATGTGATTGGGACCAATAGCAATAAAGCAAGTATATCACTGGTTTAGTCAAGTAAAAGAATTGACCCCAATGAAAAACGAACTGAGACCTTGTGGCACTGGTCATGCCTGGTAAATGAGTGTTGTATATTGGTTCACAAAACGACACAAAGCATACAGTAGGTATACTGTAGATGGAGAGAGATAGCAGAACTTTGTGTTTTCCACTACGCACAGATTTGCTTGTGGCTGCCCATGACAATATGAGAAGGGCATACACACATAAATAAATATACTGTAGGTTACGTGTGCACTGTGCACCTTTTCTGTATGTTACTCCCTTCCTGAATTATGTCGGCCTTTGGGAAGCAGGGGAAGCTGTCGTCACAATTAGTCTCATCTTTGTGTACTGAATGAGCACTAGTCTAGAAGACGTGCAACCCTCCCCGATAGCAAACTGGTGCATATCATTTTTCCGACATCCTAACAGTCCGACACTGCTATGTCCTACCCCAAACCCTAACCGCACACGGAAGCTACGAGTGAGTCGTAACAGGCAACGCATGTGTCTTCACCAGTCAAATATGAGCCACAGTTAAGTCTTAACCAGACAACTACGTTGGACTGTTGGTACGTCGGACTAATGTATGCCCCTCCCATAGCAAGTAAGCAAGGTTTCGCTACTCCCTGTCACTTACTGTGGAATCCGAGGAAAGTATGGGGTAGGGGAGAAAAGGGTGAGGGTGGTGGGTTGCCGAGGTCATTCCTGTCCATCAGGGAGTCTCTGAGCCCACGAGTAACATGATCTCGTGCGAGAGGATGAAGGTGAAGAAATAGACACAGAGATCGGCAAAGACATCACCCATCCTCCTGTAGGTGTCCATGGAACGGTTGATGACCTCTGCGGGAATTCCCGACAGCAGCAGGGCTGCCGTCAACACGGTGGTCTTGGGCTTCTTGTCAACCTGAGATGGAGAACATGATTCAAATTAGGGTCCTGGCTCTTGATTTGACAATGATTTTTAGGGCAAGATTTCGGCTGTAAGCGTCTTTATGTAGCAGGTGGCTACAGCCTCTGTCGTGATGGCCTCCAAAGTCTAGTATCTGCCCCTGGACCAATGGGATGTCCCTTTGGTCTGGTGGTTAAGATGTTGGACTTTCACGTGGGAGACCCGGGTTTGAATCCTGGGCGTTACATTGGTGCTGTGACCTGGATTGGGTTTCCCCGTGGAAGGAGGTCAAAAGGGAGGTGAGTGTAGCAGGTGGCTACAGCCTCTGTCGTGATGGCCTCCAAAGTGTAGTATCTGCCCCTGGACCGGTCTGGTGGTCAAGATGTTGGACTTTCACGTGGGAGACCCGGGTTCGAATCCCGGGCGTTACATTTACATGTAAGGCATTGGACATTTTGGGCGTTTATTTTTTATAAAGCTCTGAAGCATCATTTTCATATACCGGTATACTGTATACACATACATATAGGTATATATAGCAGATTTAATGTTAACAGATCATGTGATCATGTGCCCAGGGCGTCTCCAAACGTCTTTAATCACACCCTGTGGTTATTATGTATTGGAAGAAAGCTTGAATGTGCATTTTCGTATTTGGCTACTTGCCACGGATCAGGGACTGAAGAGCAGATACGTTATGATCAATTGGAAGTACTGATACAGAGGAAATATTGGTTTGATAAATACAGTAAGTATAAGCTGTAAAAATGTGTATCAGTCAGAAGTAGTTCTGTAGCACACAGCCCAAGTGATTTCATTTAGCTATTTAAGTAAATTGAAGTGACCTCGGTCATTACCATAACTAAAAGAATCAAATTCAATGTCAAATATCAACTTACCTTTGGAAAGTATTTGAATAAACCCATGTAGGCCAGTTCAAGGGTGAGAAATGGAGCAAATATTGACTGAAAACAGGAGAATATGAGATAAGTTACTTTGCTATGATATATCACAAAAACATCTAAATATTCTCTTACAGAAAAAAAAAGCCAATGATTTGATTGCCACTGTGTAGGTCAATTGAGCTTCCTACCGGAGGATGCAACAAAATAAAGTCCATGAATTTAAGGCTTCATTGGTTGTGTAATTTATGTTATTTATTTTTTACAAACTAAAATAATAAAACAGAACAGAAGTGGTTTGTGGCCAAATCAATGATCCATACTGTAGAAGTCATGGCTCAGCATCTCACCAGGTACTTGCAGACAAAGGCTCTGACAAAGACGGCGAGGAGCACACTTCCAACCAGCCTGAAGATCCTGAAAGGGTCCAGGTCATCGGGGTCTGAGCTCTCGTCTTCGGTCGGCTTCTCGCTGGCCAGCTGACCCCGCAGCTTCATGGCATCGTCGAAGCGGGACAGGTACTTCTGGAGGCCGCCGCGGCGTGGCGAGCCACTGGGGTCATCGTCTGCCATCCGCTCGCCTCTGGCCCTCCGCTCCCTGAGTCCGGCTGCTCCTCCAAGTCCTCCCGCATCGTCCTCCAGACCTCCACCGAGCAGCGGTTCGCCAAAGTCAGGCAGAGGAGAGCCCCTCCTCTCCGGGGTGGCGCTATGGGAGCGGCTCTCTGGCAGGAAGGGGGACGGCCTGGGGGAACCGGACGCAGAGGACGGCCAGTTGTCTGTCCGGTCCAGATCCAGGTGGAAGCGGGGCTCTGATGGACGCAGGGAGGCTCCGGATGCTGGTCACAGATTGGAAATATTCATTAGTTTGGTTTTATTTTTTTAAAGGTAATTTACAGTATGACCTCAGAAAGCATTGTCTTTTTCCCTTTCTGCTTTTAACATGATTGCTTGAAAATCATGAAGTGTATTATTCAGCGAGCCAGGTGCAGATTCTACAGAGTTAATAGCAGCTAGCTCAAATTTGAAGGTTGAAAGCTGCAAATTTGCAATTTGACCAAGCAGGGCTGAGTTATCTGTGAACAGGATCAAATTGTAGTCACAAGCTGATTTTTTGTTTTTTTGGTACTTGTTCCCTTTAGTCTCTTTTAGGAGGGCAAACTGAGGAACCCTGGTGTGATCCAGTTGTTTTCCCTAAATGAAAAGATGCTCTGACTGACATTCCATCTCATCCTCAACAACTAACAGTCAACAACTAACAGTTTTATTGTCAAATCCTTGCTGGCTACCTCTGAAAGTGATATTCAATCCATCATCCAGCTAACAGCATCTTCAGTGACTGTGCATAAACCAGTAGGTGTGTGTGGCATTGTGATCTATCCACAAGAACCTTAGATGCAGCAAATCTAGTTGCTTATGATCATGCAAAATGGAATACCTTAGATGCAGCAAATCTAGTTGCTTATGATCATGCAAAATGGAATTCTCGTGACAATGGAACATGGAACCAGATGGCATGATCATCTGGTCCCATGTCTCAGAGTTAAATTTGCACCGGATATTACAGTTGTCTAAAGAGGAGAATCTAGATCTAGAAGATGATAGCAAATCATATAAACCTAAGCTCACCAGAAGACTATGATAATCGACTATTATGACGTACCGATGCTTTCAGATTCGTTTTTAGAGTAACCCACGATTCTGTTCATTCTGACTTCGGAATTCATGAGTAATTTTCGCCTTCGAATTTCAGCTCTCCTCTGCGCTGCAGACATTGGGGCTCTTTCTTCAGGGCCGTTTGCTTCTGCAGCCGAGGAGGACTCCATTGTTGTTATTAAGAAAAATACAAATACCTACAATATCAATCCACAGTGGATGAAAGAAACGAGTGTGGCTGTAAAAAACACAACAACACTAATAACGCTCAGAACATTTTGACACTACTACAGCCAGAGGAACAACACAATGGATTCTACGTGCCTCTCGTATGAAGAGTCGCACAGTGATGACATCATCTTGCCATCTAGTAGAAGAGTTGCGACAGTGAGGGGCAGAAAAACAACAACGCTCGCGCGCTGTTCACGCGGCTTAGAACTGTGACAAACCTGAACTGATAATCATAGATATAATAAACTAGATTTAATATATCTATGCTGATAATACACTGTTTTCAACGAGGACGGCACGATTTGGGGCATGTGTTGAAGTGCACAGTAACGTCTAAAGTCTCTGTAAAGTTTATGTTGTACCATTACTACAAAACGATCTATTCTAAAATAAAGGGATTTAAGATTTAAAGCCGGGCTGTTGGCGAGTTCATTTCTGAATAGGCCTACTGGTCCTGGTCCCTAATCCCGACTGTCCCGATTCTCAATAGAAGTTTATGTATTGTAGAGCACGCCATTATTATTAGACCTTTCCATGGGAGTGAAAGGAGATGTCCTAACTCTGTCTATACTCTATAGGCTGCACTCTGGTAACTGGTTGAGTGGAGTGGTCATCATTCATCACAACAAACCTAGCGAAATAGTATCTGTTTGTTGAAAACTATAAATAGAAGAGACCCCCCCCCCCCCCATTTTTTAATACTATGTCAGAGTTTGACATAAAAAACAAAACAAATAAAAGATATATTAATGACATGATTAAGTTGATGAAAATGAGAGGAATTCCATTTTAAGTAGGATACTAATTTACATCGCTCTATCCAGGTGCAGGTGCCTGGCGACCCCTGCGGGCAGACCTTTGAACTGCAATCATTGGTAATTTAGGACAGTACAGTAATGGAGGATGAAGGATGGTAAGAAGGCAGACAGACATTTATAGCAGATGACTGGTTGTAAAGTGTTAACCTAAACAAAGAGAACAACTTGAGTCGAACCATTCTGTGGGCCCTTTCAAAGCTTTGGTCTGCTTGTGATGTGCATCAGGTCCTGATCAGGAACATGGCAGGTCCAGGAATGATTCCAGTCTTCACTTTGTTACTTGCATGAGCGGAGCAGGCGCAAGGGTACTCCGATTGGCCGGTTTAGGTAAGGTTAAGTAACAGCCTTTTATAGCCGATGTCATGAATATTAGACCACTCTGGTCACGTACAAGTAGGCCATGGCTTACTTGTGCACAACACGCAAGTTTGCACTCTACCGAGTGCTGATCTAGTTGTAGTTATCAAACTCAAATCTTGTTCCACCACAAAAACAAACCGGGTTTAAAAAGTCCCAAACATTTTATTTCATTAGCATCATTTCACCTTAATATGTTCATACTAAAATCATCAGCATTTCTTCACTTTTATATAATGTAGTCTTTTCAATATACAAGTATCAATAAGTATGATTAAAAGATCACAATGGCTTTGTTATGTCTGTGTTAAAGAATTTCCCATATCCTATTATATTAAAATATCTCATATAGTCTGTATTTAAACAGAGGCTTAATAATAATAAAAAGTGAGTTCCCATACAAGGCAATTACAGAATTTAATCAGATTGGGAGTCTCATAAATTAAACAAACAAACAGAGAGAGAGAAAGAAAAGTAAGAAAAAAATATATAAGACGCAAGATCATCCAATATGTTTTTTGAATGTCCAGAGATATGGAACGACAGGGAATGAGACAGGAGACAGTCTTCAGAGACGGGATGAAAGGACTGACGAGTTTCAGACTGGATGAGGCGACATTTCATTCAGCAACACTCAATGCACTTCCACTAAACACATTCAAGGCAGTGGATAACAGCAAGATCAGTGGACCTTAAAAACTTCCTAAGATTTTTTTGCCTTTCGCAACAGTCAACACATTTTGTTCGACACACACGATTATAATGCAGAAAAAGTCAAATGCACAAGTTCCGTCCTTCACCACTAAGAGTATTTGTTATAGCTCAGGTATGCCATGTATAAATGCTTGAGGTGACGCCAAATAACAGTCTGAGCGTGGGCAAAAAGACAAACAAACAAAAACACTTCTTATCCACCAAGCCTTAACCACTTTGAAAGCCCCATTTCAAAAATATGGAAAATAACCAACTACAAGCTGCCATTTTCACTATTTTTGAAAATACATGCCCACAATAGGGATGCCAAGGTGAAAGTGGTTAAGCATACATACACATATTACTGTTTTTTTTTATAATTAGTAAAGACAACTGTGCTTTTTGGAACAAAAAGGCTTCACACACACACGCACCCATTGCCTGTCCCGTATCTGATCGATACTTCCGGTTAGACAGCATTGTTCTATGAGAATAAACACTGATTCATTAAATCAATCACTGTCACAGATACATGAGCAACATCATCATCGCCACCATGGACTCTCCTCCGCCTAACACCAAATACCCTCAAAACGTTGCTCCAGCTGGGGAGAAAAAGTACCAAATCTGCATCGGAATGGAGATTCCCTCATGTCACTGTCCTCACAACGTCCACTGTGTAGCTTCATTAGTTTGAATGGCAGTTCAGTTTGCATCGATTCAGCTCTGTTCAGGACAGGGTTCGTTTTCAAGGGGGAATTGTCAGGGATGGCTTGAGAGAGAGAGACAGCGAGAAACGGTGTGTCGACAACTGAAGATGATGCAAAGATGATGCAAACACATGCGTGCAGGTGTTGATACACGTACACGTGCACACCCGAACACACTTTGGGGTGGTATCAGTGTGGCCTTCACTCCTTGATCACACTGAATAGGTTATTTTGAAACTTGCGCCTGAAGGTGAAGGAGAAATTCGTAGTAGGACAGGGCCGACTCAGTCCGGTCCTCGATCATGTTTTGCATAAAGCTGGCCTTGATCTGGCTGTCATCTCTGGAGATGAAACATAAGGAGAAACATTTATCAGTACATGCTGCACAAGCTGTCTAAACCAACAGATGGTGAAACATAGCTTTGGATTTGCCACCATTTTGAGGAAATAAATATGAAGGGAGCTATAAATTGCATCGTATATACAGGTACATACAGTCTAATTGTTTCACTTTTTTCCTGGATTTACAAAGTGTGGGTTATGTAACCCTTCTCTGAGGGACTACAAACACAACCTGACAGCAATTCATGGAGAGACAGCAAATAGTTTACTGGGTCCATAAACTCGCAAGGACAAAGTATGCACAGCATGAGCTGTACATGCATGATCCCATTCTTCCTCTATTGGAGTAGATGCTTACTTGATGATGTGTAGGGTGGGGTAGAAAGGCCTCTGATCTCTCAGCCAGCCAATGAAAGCCCTGGTTCTCTGGGACTCGGCAGTGTCCAGCTCTGGGAGAAGGTACTATTGATGGAGCAGAAAGTCAAATGGACAATTCAAAATCTCCAATCCCAAAGTGATTGGTCATTATCACTGTGCGACACATTTGTATTAAGTAAGCATAAAATACAGCTTAGGGGATTAAGAGTGAGACATGTCCCCTACCAGGTTCTGAGGCACAGCAGTGTAGTCTGGAACCCCCAGGACTTGCGTCAGGAAGTTGATATTGCAGTTCCTTCCAAGCCACAGATACATCACCTGAGCAGAAGAAAAGGTTCTAGTCAGAACGATCCAATTAGCCCTTTGCTAAACCTCACCACTAAAAGCGTTTGTCCAATTCCAATCCAAATAGTCTCCTCTCTTAGTAACTATTGCCAATCTGCCTATTGGACAAGGACAACATTCTGAGAAAACAGACAATCTATAAGCTCACAATGACAACAGTTAAAATGGATAAGCAAGGCCTCTTGCCATTTCTGCTCTGTAGCTTCAGCATTGTATGGTTTCAGTGTTTATGGAACATTTGGACTTAATGTTCCATTATGATCTGTTTTAGATGTCAAGGAATAATAATTCAAGTTTTCAAGTTTGATGACTAAGTCCTTCTTACCGATCCACAGTCCATAAGGAAAGCCCCCTCCCTACTGAGCTTCTCCACAGACAGCTGCTGTACTCTGGGCTGAGGGATCGTCTTCTCATTGATGTTCAGGGCCCCCTATGGACAGGAGAGAGCATTCATTCAAGTCGCCGGTATCCACATATTCCATTTAAATCCTCAGAGCAATAATGGCCATTCAATAAATGTGTATCAAGCCTTTTCTCCTACAAAAACATCCATAAGGAGCTTTACGTTACCCCTTTCTTCGCTCCACTTTGCCCTCATTTAGTATTCATAGGATATTATGAATTATGTATGCATTTGAGCCTTCAGAGTTTGGATAATCCACAGAGACTGCACAACAAATCCACTGCGATGAAAAACAACCACCCAGATAACAGAGAAGTTGCAAGGCAAATTGAATGCAATGATAGTTCTGTCATCGCACACATTATTTGCACATTCAGTTCCATGAGAGTTATGAAAGTTCATTCTTGGAGTGAACATAGATAGCAGAGGGCTGCCATTTTTCAGCATTCTGAGATACCTTGTTTGCACTGACGGTGAGCAGCAATATGTATATGTACACAGTCAATTTTATTATTCATGGTTGTAACAATCACGAAACCTATTTATTCATTAAAAATATCATTGAAAACAAAAAGCCTGATTTTAAATAAACATGAAGAACAAGAAGAAGGATCCCTCCCCCAGACACACACAAACGGTAAACATAGTCTCTCACCTCATCGGTCAGGTCATCAACACGGTACAGGTTGGGATGGATCATGGGCATGACGTAGGCCAGCGGCTGGTACTTGAGCTGGCACATGGCAAACACCCTGTCATCCAGTCTGGTGCTGGTGCCCGTCCTGAACGCTATCTATAGGTCAGACACAGACACACAGTCAGGACTACCAAATCACTGCCCATTTTGCTGCAGTCTGAAAACTCAGACTGACCCCTAGAACTCCTCCTTTGAGTCACAAGAGATGCCAATTCAACTGCAGTTGATTACCAAATAGTAGCACAGGCTGTTCTTATGCAAAATCCATTTGGACCACCAGCATTTATAAAAAGGTACTGGTTCGCCATTTGTAGTACGCCATTTAATTTTGCACCGCCATTTTTTTGGCACGGCCATTATTTCATTAGTTTTTGTTGAACGTTTTTAGTGTAAAATTAAGAGGTATGATAAACATATACTTAGGAGGCAAATTATTCTCCTTTTGATTTAATATTTAGAATAGGAGAGCTTGTAGTCAGATTTTATTGCTTAATTGCTCTGACCCAGATTCATGCAAACAGAGATGATGTAATTACTTATTGGTAGCACAGTTGTGTAACATTCCATAACATTTTAAAATATTGTAATGTATAGCTTACTCATATATATTCTTTCAGATGAGGTTTTTCCCTATAGATCAAAATACATGGCGCTCCATTTTTTTTAATGAATCACTTTTCATTTGAGTGAAATTAACCGCTGGGAACGTCCCTGATAATAGAGTAGACCTATACAAGCACACCACTTGAATGCACATGCTGCTCTAGGCTACCTGCCTATACATGATAACATTATCGCTCTTCATGTTGTTTTGTAAGTCATAAAACGTGACTTATACACCCAATGAAAATACACTTTGACAACAGCATTGACAACTTGGGTTGAAAAGAGGGCGGGGATGGGACATTTGTAATATCAATATTTTGCGATGTCATTGCACTGATGACTGACGCATGGATTCACAGTGAGCTGATGTGCAAGTTCACAACATGCAGTGGGTGCAACACTTGGAGATACACAGAATGATAGCAAAGGTTTGACAGAATATACACCAGTTTGAATTAAAACAATCATACATGGCAGAGTATGGCAGAATAAAACATTTATTTTGGGGATGTGAAAGACTGCTGTTGCATTGTGAGATGCTGAGGCCATGGTGAGTGTTACGCAGGAATGAGGTCTGCAAAGTGCAAACGCACATGCTATACAGAATAATAATAATAAGACCATTAATATGTTTGCATACAGCCTGTTATTTGGACGAGGGCGGTTATTACAGAAAATGGTGTCAGAATGTGGGCTGTTATTTGGTATTTTTTTTATTTTGATTTGATCACCAACACACAAGGAAAGATGTACATTTCTGTGGCAGCACACTGAAGAGAAAAGTCAAAATGAAGGCATCCAGGAGGGAGCCATGACAAATAACAGAGGATCATTGTTGAGCTGGAACTGAAACCTTGACATTGATCTGGGCATGTTTCGCTGGGAAGGCAGGCGTTTAACCCAACAGAAACTATGGAACATGCACTTGAAAATCTGATCCACGGACAACTTGAACCCTGGTATCCATATGGTGCATATATGGTAAATGCACAACGTCTGGACCTGGCTGGTTCACAACACTTTATTTGGGCACTCGTGACACATAACTCCATTATAGGAGGAGGAATAAAGGGATACAGAGATACAGAAATATCCATAATATCCATAGGGACAAGGACATCGTTACAGACTTTGGTGTTGTACAGCCGGGCATTCGTCAATTATTATGACAAATAGCGGAAATAGCCAATCTACAAGTACACAAACAGTGCTTATAGATTGACTATTTTTGCTAGGTATGTACCCAAAATAGAGACAAGTGTTAAGTGTGCTTAATGTCCATGTTGTGTGCCTACCTGTTTGAGCATGGCCAGAAGGTAGAGGGGGAACAGCCTGAGGCAGGCTGGCGCCAGGAGGCCTGGCTGTTGGATGGTCAACACAGACGTGCGGTAGGAGGTCAGTGAGTCAATGGCCGCATTGGTCATGGCGTCCCTGGCATCGCTGAGGCTGGCCGACACTGAACGGTCCACAGCTGAGGAGGAGGAGGAGAATAAATACACACTAGGGGTGGCACAGTAAATTCAACTAAACTATTCAATAAATGTTATGATTAAATTAAAAACAATATATATGGTCTATAATTTTCTAACCATTCTTTCATACATAACTGTTCAATAATAATGAAAAAATGTGTGAGCTTATAGCTATAATTTTTTTCAAAACAATGTAAGGTTAAAATTATGAAGTAAAATACTTGATTTGTTGATTCTAGAGTATAAAATAAGAATTCCAAGACACTCACTCACTCACATTGAAAAAGTAATCAATAGAATAACCATCAACAACAAAAGAATCGATGGTTGCAAATCTAATGCAAACAGGAACATGACATAACTGTGTAGACAAAGACAGTGTAATACAGAGCTTATCCAATGAAGTCAGTTTCGGTTACACTTGTATCCGGAACATTCTTCACCATTACAAACAGTCACCTGACCCAGAACAGTTATTCCTGCAGCTGCCTGAGAACTACTCAGCAGGCAGCAGTATCAGGGATAGATGTGCCATCATAAACAACTGGAGTTGCCAAGTAAAATACAAAGTATTTCAAGTGAAATCTGGAGAATGCAATTCATCAGTAAAATGGTCTCTTACCCATTTTGTGAAGGACAGAAATCACTCCTCAAATGGTCTAAAAATTATAGACTTTTATTCCTAATGTTTGTTTGATCTCACCCAACAACTCCCATTAAGCATACTTTAAAAGGTAGGGAATAAGGAAATTGGTAAATAACAAAAAAAAAAAAAAAAACAGTCTAAAGGTTTCATATTTTGTCTGTCGAGTTTTCAAACCAGAAGACCAAAACTGCAGTCACTAATGTCCTGGGTTTGTATTATTTAAAGATGGTTATCCTGGGGAAACTCTTCATAAAAGTTGATCTTCTATGAAAGACATTTTGACATCCTCAGGAATAGTAATCATTTCTGTGTCTAATAGTAAGACACTATTACTACGGTTATGAATGGTTTTGGTGGATTTAATGTTAAGTAAAGACGGAAGAGACCTGATACAAATTGCTGGGGATCAACTTCACACACTTGTCCATTTGGTTGGTCTCAACTAAACCATCCAATGACACTGACATCAAAGTTATAAGTTATTTTAACAAGCATTGTCTCTTAGAAGAGACTATTTGCAGTGTATAAATTGTACATACCCATGCTGGAAAGCAATCCAGTGATGGCTTGCACATCAGCCCCAGCGAAGATGTCTGACAGGGAGTTGACCACAGGGAGACACATGGTGTGTACGCGGATCCTTCTCTCTCCTTGGGGATGTGGAGCAAAGTTAGATGCATTTAATTGATGAAGAAAAGTAGTAAGAAGTAAACAAGTAAGTAAGAAGTCAAAAAGAACAGAATCAATAAAAAAAGCATAACATTGAATCTAGGCACATTAACTATGAAAAAATGTGTGTACACACTCAGATTCCACACAGTTTTTAAAATATGACGCTGGACACAAAAAATGTGCAGTAATCTCATTTCACCCCTCTGGGATTTCTCAAGTCACTATACAGCCCAGAGGGGCAAAACGATAAAGAGGATGGGACGTGTGTGTGTGTGTGTGTGTGTGTGTGTGTGTGTGTGTGTGTGTGTGTGTGTGTGTGTGTGTACCTTTGCTGGAGGTGTAGAGCAGCGCTGCCTGAAAGGAGACCACCTGCATGTCTAGCAGGTTCTCCTCGATGGACATCTGAACGGCGAAGCCGGCGTCTGGGTTCACGTTGGGCAGAGACAGCAGGTCCGTGGAGCGCACAAAGAAGTTCCCGTGAAACGTGTGGATGGACAGGCCTGCACAGGGAAAAGAGGTTAGAGATTCACCACACGGTGGTCTACACAAGACAGACAGACAGACTTAAGGCCCTGATACACTAGCAATATTTTGATCAATATCAACTAATAATGTCAATCAATGGGCAAAATGATGAGACACAGCCAAAAAGGGCTGTGATTGGAGGATTCTGAGATGTTGACCAGTAGAGGGCGCTAATGATGTGACTTTTCTGAACAGCCAGGAGTTGAACATTTTGTATAAAAAAGTGAACAGTCAACGTCGATAATTGACGTTGCTTATTGATATTGATCAAAACATTGCTAGGTGTATCAGGGCCTTTAGTAGTTAACCTGTGCCTGACCTTTGGTGCATCGTATCCTCATGACGGCCTCAAAGCCGATCTTTCTGGTCAGGTATCTCTTCAGATCCTTCTGGAAGCGCTCCACCTGAGCAGGGGCGTGCTGGTGGTGGTAGGAGGGGTAGTAATACACACTGCCTGCAGAGTATCTGGATATACAGCCTGATGGATGAGAGGGAGAACAGACACGACATAGGAATTAAGACACCTTCTTATGTTTCTCTCGGAATGATAAAAATAGATGTACAGATTCCTCACACCCCCATAGGCACTTGTCCCCCTAACCACCCAACTCTCCTTCAACTCAACTTTTAAGTTCATTGTGTCACATGAAGGTGTAATCTTTTTTTTTTCCTTTTTTCTTTTTTTTTTTTGAAATGTAGGACAAAATACATAAGTAATCCACACATCTGCTCATCATGGCTTTTCAAAAACCATTTGTGTGATGATTTCACGATGAGCAGGTCTGTACCGGTTCATCGTTCACAAAAATGTACTCATCTGCCAAGGAGCAGATATTATAGAGAACAAAGTCTGACATCATTGACATTGACACTAGAGGGCGCAATCTTCCTAGATCAGTTTTTTTGGTATTGGAAATTCCTTTGGTAAATCTTGGTGTGGAGAGGCCTTTAGATTGTCTCTAATCTGTGTTCTACAACAAAACACCCCTGTGATTTTCTTCACATAGATATGAAGCATCAACTGACATTGACTGGAATGTGTATATGATACAATCTAAGATTGCCTATGGAAAATCCAACACAATAAAAAGTCCAGTCTTCCCATCCGTGTGAGGACTCACCTAGTGAGGCCAGATCACAGTACTGAGCGCTGAGCAGGAACAGGTCCACAGCCACCTGCTGGCCAGAGCAGTCCAGGGCCAGCTTCTTATAGAAGTCTGTGGCCGGGGATAAGTGCTGGATGTCCTTTAACCCATTGGAAAACAATGTCAGCAACAGAACAATAGACAGGGTAAGTCACACTGTCACAGGTCCGTTATAAGCTGCCTTGAACACACACAATGCACCTGATACCCAATAAAGATAAAGCAGAATTTAAAAGTTCACCCCATGATTGGCACAATTTGCAGTCTGACTAAAATATGATTCACTACAACAGCACTGTTGGGTTGCAAGATATAAGATATAAAGTACTATTATCACTTACAAATCTAGTCACAAGACAGGATACAGAATCAGACGTCTGATAAATGTTAATAGTTTAGCAATAACTGGGATTTCAGAGTAGCAGTCATTGTACACATTAGGGATTTTAAGCTGTGCCACGGCAAGTCTCTAGTACAGCAACAGGAACACGATCCGTGCTCGAGAGATAAACCTGTTTACCGTAGCAGACGTTCCTACTACGGCAGAACGTACACTTTAACGTAGTGTCGACAACGCCTGTTTGACACACGCTGCATAGACGTGTCACCATGGTAACCCATCACAGACGGCTAGGTGCTTAATGATTTTGACAGCTACGGTGATTGTGTCATAGGAGCCGTACTTCCTGTAACGGTTGCCGTTTTAAAATGCGGTAGCTTCAAGTCCCCATTATCTGTTTAAACTTGAGCCTTTTCACAGTGCTCACCACAACCACAACCTCAAAGAGTTATCTGAGGTTTCTAATGAACAATTAATTAAGTACCCAACTAAGTAGCTAGTGCTACAGAGTGGAGCATCTAACATTTTGAAAGCCACCACCCCAATTAAGAAGCACTACAACTCACACTCTCCCTCTCCCACACACTGACAATGAATTGGAACAAGCCAAATGAGGCATAATGAAGATGGATCACTAATAAGCTCTGAGTAAGTGGATAACAGTGAGCTTAATGAGATTCTAATGAGAAAACAAGAGGAAATCAGCAACAATCTGCAGTTATTGTCTACAACAAGAGAGCAATGTGTACTAACAATTATAACAGACTGACAAGCAATCTGTTATGAAGACTGGAATATTTATCTAATCAGCAACTGAATTTCAAGTCTTCTCCCTGTGTCACTTAACATTAGGGGTGGGACGGTTCACTTATCCCACGGTTCGGTTCGAACCTCGGTATGGGGGCCACGGTTTCGGTTCGGTTTCGGTACATTTTGCTTTTTAAAAATAAGTAAAATGTAAAATGTGCTTTCATTTTGTTTATAAGCAAATTAAACGTGAATATAAAATTAAATCAAGATATTCAAAGCATTAAACAACCTTGTATTGTAAACTCAAATGTTAAGATATTAGACTAAAAATAATCCATATTCAGACCTATTCCAGTAGGCCTGTCTTATTCCTTTTCATTATTTACAGAAGAAAAAATGTATATTGCTATTTGTGCCTCATTATTAGGCTATTTTCAAGGGAAATATAAAATACCTAGACTAATAAAATGAATGCACGTTTCAGTTAAGTATCAGGCAGGTAGCATGCAGTCATGCAGCATTGTAGACAGACAACAAAGTTAAATTAGTTTAGTTTACAAGACAATATCTGCTTTATTAATAAGGATATTATTATCCATACTATAATTAAGGAAATGTGTCTGTCTGAACAGAAATATTGCGGTTCATTAGCCCGTATTGAACCTTGGACCCCGTATTGAACGGTTCGGTTTTTTTCGGTGAATTGTCCCACCCCTACTTAACATTGTGTGCAAAATGACAATCATGAGGATTAATGACTCTTGGCATACGTTTTGCTGTCCCAACCTCCACTTTAAATTTTTTCTATACAACAAAACCAAGCATATAATATGTATGCAAGCAAAAGAAATCCTGATCTCACTTGAAATTCAACTATGGATGCCACCAGTGATCCGGGAGCACATACCTTGGCGGATGCCCGCTGGTTAGGATCCTCCCTTGATTTCAACGCCCCGACCCCGAGGTTGGGCAGCTGCGTCTGAAATACAGACATGCGCCCCCCTGTGGGCGACACCAACTTGAAGGCTGCCTGCAGGGCCGGACCCAGTGCCGACTGAGTCTCCATGGTTTTCTCAAATATTTGGGGCAGGCTCTTCAGCAGGTCCTGCACGAGCTGGAGAAAGACAAAGTGAGAAAGTCTATTAATGATCCTCCTGTCAGCTTCTCTCCTCAGGTCCAATGGGGTTCATTTCTCTCAGAGATATACGAACAGAAAGGATATTGCTGCACAGTGCACAGTGTGCAGTGTATCTTAAGAAATTACAGAGGGGCATGCTTAACAATGACCCCCAAGATTTCAAAATGCTCCTATAAATCAACGGCAGTGGAGTGAAATAATTGTACTACTTTATGTTGCATTACCAAACTAATTTATATTTGCAGCTGCACTGTCTGGTAAACTAAGAAATCCCCCACCACCTGCAAAAGGGTTTATAAATGCCCTTAAATTGTAAACAGTACACAAAACCACACACTCAAACATCTTCTAGGCAAAACATAAAAATCATTATATGGTCCATCTATAAGCTTCAGACTGGGCATATGAAATGTGTGTGATGTTAAATTACATTTACAATGAAGACTAGAAGGCCATTGTCCAGCATTCAATAAATAATGATGACTCATTGTTCTCATCATCCAGAGTTAATTAATCAAATCAACTTGAATAAGCTGCACACAGAGCCATGCACCAGATCCCTGATCCCACTATTTGAAGCATGTAAATCTGGCATGGTTTTGAGTATGTCAAGGAAATACATGAAGGATCATCTTTTTTCACGGTGTATAATTGCATATATACATTTTCTAATGAATTCAAAACATTTGTGTTTTTTCTGGTTATATCCTCAGACAGTAGCAGTTTTTGTATTAACATGTACTTCTATTTGAACTGTACCCATTCTACAAACTGAATACATTTTAAAGCATTCTAAAATTTACAAAGAAAAGGGGCTTTGTGACATGGAAAATTGCACATAATACAGGTATAGAGCATAAGTGCTTAAGGTGGCTCAAATACACTCATGAAAATTTGCAGTGTGCAATACAGCATGACTTAAGGGTCATTAGTTAAAAAAGTAATAATAATTCTAACTCAAGCAGATGGCACACCACAACTATAACAGACAGTGGTGAACTGTATCGTCATAGTCCTTTAAGTTTCCTGGGTTGCTCCAAAGTGTTTCTCACCTCTTTGCATTCATTGAGGTTGACTAGAAGGCTGTCTGGTGTAGGTAAAAATATTTCTGTGGAGCAAGGAGAAAAGATCATTGAGACTACATCATCAAGAAAACACATCTACATTTATGGGAGATGAATCAAAACAAATAGATCCCCTTTATGGGATATTAATAATAAAGCTATAGACATGAAGCCATCTAATACATAAAACATGTTGACAACCACTATGCTATAGACAGAAGTTTGTAAGCTGCTGTACACACAATGCTAATAAATTCAAGCAGGATGAAAAGGGAAAAGTGAGGGGGGGGGGGGACTGCTGGCACCGACTCTGAATATTTAATAATATAATAATTCAATCTGACAACAGTGTTTGGGGAGATTTCACATTTCTAAAACTCTTAATTGAAAGCCAGAAATTAAGTAGGCCACTTTCTGACTGCCTGATGTAACCAGATGCTTGAAGTGAACATCAGCTTGAGTGGGACAGCTTTGATGTCGGTTCGGTAATATTCACATACCAACATTTCCAAAATTGCAATTGCATTATTTTTAACATTATTTAGAATGTGTTCGTTGTAGCAGGAAAAATATTATTGTCGCTTGGTAATCAAAATTTGTGCATCCCAGGCATTACTACCATTACAACCGATTTACCTCAAATTTGGACAATTGGTCGTAGGCGTGGCAGTATGCATTGCAGAGTGGAAAGTCAGTCAGAGCAACAGTGATTTAAAAGTGCAAAAGGGAAGACCCTGTCTGTCTGTCTGTCCTTTTCGGGCCACACCTTTGATTTTGGTGAGTCGAGTGATGAGCATCAATGCACACCACTCAGTTGTTTTGACCTGCACTCGGGGTACCCAATAGGTACTGTATGTACAATGTAATTTCAGCGATATCCTTGAAAAGCAGGCTTCAATACGCAAACCTAATAATCGGCCTGCCTCTCACCTTCAATGTCAGACACGATGAGCATCTGTGGTTGAGATAGGCCCTCCTGGAGGTTGTAGAAGTGGATGGTGCTGTCAAATGTGATGAAGCCTACCTTTGTCCGTGAGTCTCCAGGGAGCCTAGAGCAAACGAGAGGAGCGAGACACATAAGAGGTGACTGCAGCGCGAGTACAGACCAATACGTTTAGTATTACCACAACTGTCAAGGCAGACAAAAAATGCTTTATTCTTGATCTGACACCTAACGTAATGACTTCACTTTGCTAAAAATGTAGCGGCAAAATCCAGGATATCCCTGCTCTGTCCTTGAAAGCACTAAATATCTACACAAGAATAGAACAGAGAGGGAGATCCCGGATTCTGGTGAGAATATTTACTTCTTTCAAGTTTCAAGGACAGAAGAGGGTTTCCGTGTGTGCTATGCGCGCACGTGCACACACAAGAATATAAGCTGACAGACAACAAGGTTGACCCACTTTCTGCTGCATCAAAGACCTCTCTGTCTCACACAGCAGTGTATCATTCAGACTACCACTTCTGCACTGATGCTGAAAAGCCTATTTTAAACAGCTTGTAAATATTTTGTTTATATATATACACAGAGAGAGAGTAGCCACGTTTCCATAAAACCTTTGCGAAAATAGGAAGAGTATGAACTTAAGTCGAAAAAAGAAGAGCGAATTGTCCGCTGTTTCCATTAACTGATGAAGTGCGATATTGTAGACCTACACCATGTCATCTGCAGCGCGACACGTGCGAGGAAAAGGGGTTTGAACTTTATTAACGGAATAATATCTATAAGGGCAGAGCCCGGTCATGTAAAACAGCTGTTTATGTCTGATATCACTTGCGTATCTTAGCTATCATGCATGATGATACAGATACTGTAAATATAGGACCTGTAGCTGCCTTGCGACTTTCATGAACAAACGCAATGGGAGTCTGAACGTTATTGGCCATGCGTCCCTCGTCCGTTCTGAGCGTTTTTTGTAGAAATATAACTTAAATTAACAAATAACAATGCACTCATCGGCAGGCCACACAACTCTTCAAATGCGCTATAATGCGTGTCCAGTGCTTTCCAATAGAAAGTCTTTTCGCAAGCTGTTTCCATACCTCATTTGCGCATTAGGCTCTTCCGATACGCTCCAAAATACGGCACCTTTCAGCGAGAAAATATTTTTGCGCAAAATGGAAACTTATTCGCATTTTGAAGTGTTTCCATTCAACATTCTCTTCGCAAGAGCCGTTTTTGCGCAAAAATAGGGCTTATGGAAACGTGGCTAGAGAGAGAGAGAGAGAGAGAGAGAGAGAGAGAGAGAGAGCTACATACATTTTGAGATTTTAGAGATGGAATATTCCAAAACTAGAATCATGAGAAATCACTGCCAGATAGAGCACTTGTTTTCTCTAATCTCTACAATGTCTTGTTAACAGAGATGCGGTAACTTGGTTTCATTTGCATGTCCATCCATGTTTTTGTCCTAGTGTGTAGACTATTCATAAATTATAACAGTCTCAACTGAAGAGCTTGTAATGTGAGCTTTGCATCACTCCACACATACAGCCCAACAGTTTCAATAAATGCTGTTTTCTATGCATAAGTGACATGATAAAAGCCAGGATTATATACATAATACATAAGGGTGAACCATACTTTAATAAGACTGAGGAAATTGATATGCTCTGTACATATATATGGTCTACTCTAGACATACAAATGAGGTCTTCTGTACTCACTCTGAACCCAAAACTGTTAAGTGCCACAATGACTGGGGAAATTGGACATGCTCTCCACATATAATATTATGGTCTACTCGAGATATACAAATGAGGTCTTCTGTAGTCACTCTCAACCCAACACTAGTAGGTACCCCAATGCATGTATAACAAAGTGAGATGTTTGTATACTGAGGATGGACATACGAGTTTAAGTTGTCCAGCAATGACTGACAGACAACGTTCAGGTAGCCCGTCTCCACTGCATTATGGGATACGTCAAGAACAAACAGGTAAACAGCAGGCTGGGGTGGTCGCAGCTGTGAACACAAATTCATAGAATTGAGTCAAGGCAAACAGACCCGGAACTTCCTGGGTGGTTTTGACAGTATTGATGCATGCAAAATAAACCGCATTGTCTTACAGAGGTGGTTTGTATGTGTGTCGGTCATCACACCATGCCAGACACTCGGTAAACCGTGTTATCAAAACACATAATGAAATTGCACCACGAACAACCTGATGCCACATCTCATGAATCATAGCAACAAAACAGATTTGTTGTCAAACGCTATACTACGCCACCCTACTGTATAAACCTCCATGCAAGAAGAACAGGCAAGCAAAACCATACCATATATTCTGAGGGAGCGATGAACTCAATGGTGGGGTTCAGAACCTCAGGTCTTTTGTGTGGTTCTCCATATTGCCTACTAACTGGGTTGTACATGAACTCCTCGGGTACTACAGGGCAGGAAAGAAAGACAAGGATTGCATGAGGTCAGTGTCCCAGTCATAAAATGTTACATACCATAAGTTAGAATGCTGCATCATGCATGGGCACATGCTCAGCTAATGCCATTTTCCCTAATACACATGTAAACATATGGATACACAAGTGGATTATTTGTGCATACAAATAAAACTGAGTACCAACATTTATTTTAGAATAACTAAGTAGCAGTGTATCGATTACTGATTTTGCGCTTTTGTCTTTTCTTCACAATTTGAATTCTTGACCACTGTGATTAACCTGTTCTTAACTCTCACATGATATTCATTACAAAAAAACAATTTTATATTACCATCGTTGACCCGGAAGCAAAGGTTACATTTCCACCTCCTCTGGTCTAAGAAGGTGACAAAAGGGTTGATGTAGGTTCTGCAGGAACGACACCTGACTATTGTGCTGGACGTCACCACAGGAAGTTGCTGCCCAGACAAAAAAAAAAAAAACAGAATTGTTTTGTAGACATTTTGACATACACCTCAGAAGGCAGACGTGTTTACGGTAATTTATCCAGAAAAACATAAGAAATGCGTAATGGTTGTGCATGCTCTCTGAATTACACAGAGAGCATACTGTCACTTATTGTGACAGTATGATTGTCCTTAAGGGAATGATTAGTCAAATGCTGTATATTTAGCAAAGACACAAATTGTAAGCTTAGCCTAAAAAGTGCAGTGGTTCTTAGACCATGTGCCGAGGTACTCTTATTAATCAGATTGTTTTCACAAATTCTTTGACGCATGGGGTTGTAGAACAGCCATTTCTTGTCTGTTAAAGTGGCCATTTTGCCAGGACATGAATATATGCATGCTTTGGTATTCTGACCTGCCCTATGGTGTGCATTAAGCACAAAATGTTTGTAAACTAATTGTGAAGTCGGCTTATAGCTGTATCCACTATACTAGCGTGTAGAGGACGTACAGCAATGCTACGCAAAGTGGGTCCATGGAGGAGTTCCAGGGGCAAATACATAATATAAATTTTCAGGGGATCTTTGACATAAAAAATGTTTGAGAACCACTTCTGTAATGTACCGTGTGCCTGTGGTGGTGGTGGCACCTACCGAGAGGTCTTTGAAAGGGTGTAGCAGCAGGCCCAGGGGCAACTTGGCTTTGTTGAGCAGGGACTGAGTCTGAGGTATGCTGGTCAGTGTGCAGCGAAACACCCTGGAAAGAAGCAGAGCAACAGCATGTTGTCACTGTGGTGCATGAAGCCTTGTAAGCTCGCAATCTGTCTTCATCTGTGACACCCATAACACAAGAGGGAGCAACCACAACCTGGTATGTGGTACGACCAGAATTTGGGGGGGGGGGGGGGGGGGGGGTCATGGGAAACCTCTTATTCTACCCTACTACTACTCTACCACTACTCTACCTCCCCAATATGGAATCTTTAAGTGGATGGTGTCGGGAGCACCGTCCGCTAAAAGATGTGAGTCAATCATTGGTTTCTGTCTAAACTGACCTGGTAAACAAAAAAAAAAACAGGATACCACAAGGGGAGGTAGACTTTATGTCCCATCGAAAGGAGGTGCATTTCACTGCAGCTGCTTTTCCTTTTTCTCCTTTGTACGTACTTATTTGTATTAATGCATTCAGACCCTCCCACCATTAACAGTCAATTAGGGAGCACGAGGACAGGCCTACATGCCATTATACATACATACCATGCATAGCATACATACACAGCCGACCATGGTACATTTTGCTTGCACAAGTAACAAATACTGAGGTGTTGCATTAAACATACTCTGGATTGCAGTTGATCTTCTGCAGGTCTTGGGGTAGGCAGGGCGTGGGGGCAGGGACAGGGCCTGGGGGGAGCAGGTTCCTCTCCTGGAGCAGGTTGACCACTCTCAGGGACTCTGGGGTGCTGGACTGGAGGCTCAGTGCAGCCAGCGATGGGCTCAGCTGGGCTGGCCCAGGGCCACCAGGTGACTAAAGGAGAACACAACATGAAAATGGATATGAATAGGTTCAATAAATGGTGTCTACAGTAGCACACAGTTGGCCAAGTAAGGCCCCAATAGCTGTGCATACACTTAGGATACAAGACAAGACGATCTGTTAAAGGTCCAAGATTCACGAGAGAAATTTTGACAGAACCTGATCCAAATTTATCTCATATGAAGATTTTTGCACTTCCCTATGAGAATGCACCCATTTCCTTGATGGCATGATTAATGGTGGCAATATCACCGATTACATAATGTGTCATAGTTGATATTATTAAGGGACCAAGCAGTCCACGAAGTGGACTTGGTCACTTAATTGATATTGACTGCTTTTTTCCTTCTCCTTCTTCTTCCGCCAAAAATAGCTGTTCTGGCTGAACCGTGCAGTCGGTTTTCGCGAAAATTGGTAATCTGGTAGAGGGTGATGCCAAACGGTGATGATGCGAAGCCCGTGACCACTGGTCAAATGGTGGCGCTGTAGCACTAAACTGAAATTGCAAACTTTAAACACTCATAACTCATGAACTGCTCGACTCTCAGAAATGTAACTTATATTCACTTATGCGTCTGCTTATGCCAAACAACTTTTGCATTCTGACTTTTGACCTCAGACCTTTAGATGAGCCGACATCTTGAATTATATGTAAAACAGTTAAAATGCGTCTCCTCCTACAATCTTTGATCAAAATGCATAACAATGACCTACACATGAACTTTGGAGCCATACGAATATGAAAATAGGTGTGAATTTTGTTTTAAGTGAAAAAATTATGTTTTTACGAGCCAATGAAAATTGCTTGTTTGTGAAAATGATTCTAATGCCCCTAATCTACACATGCAGCGTAATCTGCTTCTGATATTTTACAGTTTTGTAGAGGGGGATGCCAAATAGCAGCAAAACCAGTCTTACTTCAATTGCTCAAATGGGGGCGCTATAACAATTCTTTGAAACTGAAACATTTGAACAAACATAACTCGGGCCTCGTTTGGCCAAAAATCATGGGACTTGTTTCTACGTGTTCCTTGATTCATGTGGAACACATCTGTAACTTTGACCGGTAAGCTCCACCCCCAGAGTGTCCGCCATTTTAAGCAGTTTGAAAAAAATGCTCATGCCTGATTTTCTGCCTGGATTTTGATCAATTTGCATGACACCTGCTACATGAGAACTGTGTCCCCATCCGGACAAAAGATCTGAAGCAAATTTGTTTTCATCAAAAAATGACGTTTTTATAAGCCAATGAAAATTGCTGGTTTGTGAAGGGTCTTCTTCTGCTTGTTTCTCTCTGGCAACACGGGACCAAGTACATTGTGCCAGATTATGTGAGAGGAATAAGCACCTTGACTAATGAGAAACAATTGTGTCAAGCTCCAACCCTGGATTGCTGAATTGTGCATATTGTTCATATAGCTTACTGCTTGATGCCGTGTTAGGGTTGTTTGATTGATCACAACAACTAAGCAAGTCATTGTGCCTGGATAGCTCAGTCAGTAGAGCACCAGACTTGGGACAAAAAGCTTGTGAGTTCACGTCCCACTACTGAAGTGAACCCTGCTCTGCTCCCACAATTGCATGACATTATTTCTCAAGTTCAGTCTTCCATGTTTCTATGGCTTATTTGTGCATATTGTTTTTATTGCTTTAGCTAACTCAATATTATGTAACCCAGGGTAAAACTGGCTGAAATGGTGATTGTCCCTATTCGGCTGCATTGGTTTGTCCCTTTTTGACTGTCCCTATTCGGCCAAGTTGTCACTAGTGACAGTTCACAGCTCAGCTCACCACTCACTCACAGCTGACCAATCATTCACTCCAATCAGTCACACCAGGTTGCAATCACACACACCACACCCCCAGTATAAAGCCACCACTCTGTCTCAGTCAGTGAGGTGCACATCACTGGCTGAGGACAGGTCTGTATGCTCTCCTTCTCTCAAACATTTTCCCAAACATTGCAATATAAAGCATTATACTAACATAGATTAACATCCTTTTAGACCTACATACAAACCCCACTAGTGAACGTACTGAGCATGAATGAGCTGTGAATCTGAACCGAATTGGTGAGTTTTGTTTTGGAAACATTTGTTTGATCTGTTTTGTTTGGCATTGTTTGTTTGGATTTGATGGTATAATAATGACCAGAGGTGTCAACGTTCACGCATTGACCGTGAGACTAACGCATTTGATGTCATTCACACTCTCTAACGCCACATGTCCCATCCCTCACGCACTGTGGGAGCATGGTGATTTTTCTTTTTTTTTACGTGCTACAACTGATATTGCCAAATCTGCCTTATTGTAAGCGGCTCTGTGCTAGCGTTGTCTATAATGTTGTCTAATGGGCAAGTGTCTGTACATGTTTGCAGGTTTCTCACTCGAAATCTGGCAACACCAAGACCAGACCAGAGCCAATAGAATCGCACTAAAAGAGTCGCGCTGTTGAGGCATTGAGGGGTCAGAAAAAGCTCTAGTTGTCCCATAGAGTTATATGGGTTGTCCCCATTTGTTGTCCCCATTCTAAATACAACTCTATGTAAAAGAGCCACCATAGGCGCCATTGGACTGGCCCCATGAAATGAACACAGAGTTGTCGCAACTCTGTGTATACTCTAAGGCTTTAGCAGCACACCCGGTATGATTGAAATGTCAGCTACTGGATGAAGACCTGTTGTTACGTGAGGTAAAAATTCAACTGAATTATTATTAATGGATTACATTACAGATATGCATGAATCATGGCAATGTTGATTTTGACCAACGTCATTGCTGTTAGGTTGCCATCATGGTTTGAAGCTTTTCTTTGTGTTTACCAGTAGTGTGTGAGACTACTAGCTGAAACAAGTACTCCTTTAGCTTGTGATTTACATGCCTCTCAGCTGTTAGTAAATTAAATTCCACAATCTTCTCAGGTATTAGGAAGACAATATGAGCTACCAGAAAAATAATTGGGTGTTTTTGATGAATCTATCTTGGTTAAAATGAAGTTTTAAGTCATAATGGGTGTGTATAGGAAGGAGCTGGAGGCGCTAAAATGAACATCAAATATCTAAATAGTGAATGTAGTAACTTATAAACTGTCTGGTGTGTTCACATGAGACTGAGTAGTAGACCATATAATGACCAAAATTTGACTAATTGCTAAATTAACTATTTCAATTCACATTTAGTTAGCACTAAATGACTGTTTTTGTTGCTGTTTTTAAGTCTTGATTTAATGTGTTCAAGTTTCATGTCAAGCACTTTAAGGAATTTAATGTGAATGATACATGCATGTTAATCAACATGCAATAATTGAGTCATTGTGTGTGTGTGTGTGTGTGTGTGTGTGTGTGTGTGTGTGTGTGTGTGTGTGTGTGTGTGTGTGTGTGTGTGTGTGTGTGTGTGTGTGTGTGTGTGTGTGTGTGTGTGTGTGTGTGTGTGTGTGTGTGTGTTTAGAATATTGGGATTTCTGTTCTGACAATGCAAGTTTAAAAGCAACTGACGGTGCTTCAGTCTTGTTCTGGAGGCTGTAAATGTGTGACCAGTGACCACCACCTTCTTATGACAGCCACTGGACCCCAAAGAGTGACTGTTCCTTGAAGTGTTGTTTAAGTCTTGTCGTAGAGACTCAGTCCCCTTTGTGACCAAAACTGGGAATGGTTGTCTATTATGAAGCCAGGAAAATAGATGTGTGCTGGTGTCCCCATGGTATACACTAACTAGAGAGAGGGCACAACGAGGCTGACATTGCATGGAGAACAGCTGGCAGGGAGGTGAAGACATCAGTCTTAAAGATTACAGATCATTGTTAAAATAGGCTAAATCCACAAAAAAAACTCATTTTTTTTCCGGCCGGGCGACGGCCAAACGCATTAAGACACTAGTTTCTCACTCTTGACATTTTCCAGAAGTTGGCAACCCTGATAATGACATTTGTGAATGCTGATTTGTTTTGTGATTTGAACTTGCAGATCAGTTAGTTTATTGTTTATTGTAGATGTTTAATTTGTTTAAGATGTTTAATTTGGCCTTTTTGTGTTCAGGCCAGGTTTTTCCCTTAACCCTTCGACTGCCCGATGATGATGATGAAAGTGAACTCAATGAACATAATGGCGAGTTAAATACCAGAACGAACCACCTTCTGTTTCTGTCCGACCTGGACGGTAGGATCCTCCATACCACAACCACACACAATCATTCCCCCCTGACTACTCCATAACCTCCACCTACCATACAAATTGACTGAAAGACTTTATCCCAAACTCAATGATCTCAAACGTTGGACAATCAACTTGACACCTGACTTGGTTGAATTTATGATGGTTTAAATTAATTTGCATTTGTATATTTGTTTTTTTAATTTCTAAATAATTCAATAATTTAAATAAGCATATGTATTGTGTCTTGGGTCTTTATTCTTCATTATAATTAATCCTTCAAAAACTACCTACTTCTGAAGCAGTACTGGTCCGTATTATTAAAATCCCAAATGCGGTGTTGGTAAATGGAGTGATAGAAACAGAGAATTATGAGGAGGTTGTGGATTTTCTCAAACAATATGGTGCAAGTAACAGGAATCATAATATAACCACTTTCTGGTTGTGGAATTTGTCTCAGGGTCAGCCATTCTAACTCTGGAGAAGATTTTGTCACATTCACATGTGACCACAGAAAACACGTGTCATTCAAAACCTGTCTGATTTGTATGCGAAGGGAATAGGCAGTACAAAAAAACAACATGGCCGAATAGTGACAAAACCATCATGGCCAAATAGTGACAACCACCATTACCATTACATTGAGTTTTACCCTGGGTTACATATGGCTTATTGTGCTTGTCACACTGCCATACTATTAACAACAATGAAGGAAATTATTCAGTCTGGATAGTTCAGTCAGTAGAGCGCCAGACTTCGGAACAGAATGTTGTGGTTTCAAGTCCGGCGACTGACAATCCAAAGTGTGAGTCTGTCAGTCTTCAAAAACCCTACCCTGCTCCCACAATTAGCTGATGTATTTCTCAAGTTCAGGCTCCCATGTTACCGTGGCTTGTGCGTATTGTTCTGACTCCTTATTGCTGCTTGCTTGGTCCCGTCTTATCGCTGCTTGCAGCTATATTTATTTCTTATTTTTTGTGTTTTTTGTTGGTGCTTTCTGTGTACCTTTGTATTATACCATTCCTGTAATATACTGTATATATACACTGTACTTGTGTTTGCAATTTCTGGATGCAAAGATAAATAAAAAACAAATAACATATGGATGGAAACGTAAGGGGCATAGCATTAATTGGCTAACAGGAATCCAGCAATCCAATAGCAACTGCATATCTTCAGTATTGATTGCAAAGTACTAGTATCAATGGCCACAATGCATATCAAAACAATACTGTTACTACAAAAAGGATGCCACATGCTATGTTATATTTACAATGACAATTCCGGCCTAATTACTTCCTGCAAAGGAGACTCTTATCTAGAACGACTTAACAAGTAAATGGCATGAAGTCAAGAAATGACAGGGTAAACAGTTGTACAGGTAGAGTGCAAAGAGAACACAGTAGTGCTTCAAGCGGTCTCACCTGTTGGTAGGGCTGATGTGGCTGTGTGAAAGGCTGTGCTGCAGGTGGCATGGGAGAAGTGTTGGGGGGCGTTGAGGTGTTCTGGTACCCGGGAGGAAGGGACGGGTAGTGGCCCAGGTGTCTACCGGGAGGTCCCGGCTGAGGTGGGCCGGCTGGAGAACAGAGGAGTGTATCGAGACACAATTTGTTCAGGCTGACTGCTGTTTGTTTGTGATTTTTGTAGAAAGAATAACCGGTACATATAAGGATAATACTTAAATGAAAGCAGTCAAAGCACCCACTTTCAACATGGCGTCATCTTCGACAAGAACATTTCATACAATTTTCATATAACGAAACAAAAATAGCAGCACTACAATCTCATGTTGTGATGTTGCAGATTATTATTATTATTACTACATTTTGTGCACATGAACAAACCCCAAATGTAAAAAAAAATAAAAAAAATAATAATAATTAAAAAAAAACCCTACCAAATTTGGTGTCCATGTGATTGAAGCTGTTTGGGGGTTGTGGTCCATTGCCTGCCACATGTCCTGTTTTAGCACATAGATCAGAGTTAGTAAGTGTGAATAATGTCAGTGACACAACCTGTTACACTGCCTCCAGCAGTACACAAGATCAAAGAGAAGGGAAAGTGGATGTGTGTAATGTTTCTGAGAGCTAGAAGCATATTATACAGTACACAAGCAGGGCTGTAAAGAAATTAGCTATAGGATAATGGAGTGCTACAATTAAATGCCGTTGACTCAACACGAAAAGATGGAGATGGACGAAGAGCAACGATGACAAATGATGGTAGTTGCCTGTATGACAAAATGGCTATCTATGCAGCACCTAATCTATCAAGTTCATCAACTCTTATATAAGTATATGCCATAATATGACGTAGTGAAACTAAACAAATGATTAGAAACATCTACAGACAGAAGTATTAGCGATGCACCAACACTGACAAGATGATACTTGTTTTACAGTGGATTAGGAGAGTAATATGCAGCAGATCAGAAATTCACATTAAGGTCCGAATCACAAAAACAATAATGATGGATGTGGTGGGTGCATCCTTAATACATAGCAAGGGAAATCAGCACAAGACAACGAGGACAACATCTACTACAACACATTGCTACTAGTAATAGACATGATCACACCTGGACATTCAATGTCCCCTTCCTGGGTTTCGGGCTCAGCAGGGGACTGAGTGCTGTTAGCAGCACCCCCATACTGAGCTAGCATGGAGAGATGGGAGGGGACAAGTCAGACCATCATACATACTGCCCACCTGACTCCAAAACTCACTGATATCGGTAGCATGACTAGGATCCCTGGTGTTAGTATTGCTTTTTCTTTAACCGTGTCATTGTAGAAATCAGCATCAGTACAAATACAGATACACACAATGCATGTGTGCATCCATCATTTCACGGCAAGAAAATGGATGCAAGAAAAAGGGCACATTTTCAGAGACTTACCATCTGCCTTGGGGGGCGGAGGTGTGGCGTTGCCCATCGAGGGTGGTGGGGTGGGTTTCATGGTTGGTGGGGGCCCAGTGGGTGGGGGTCCGTATGAAGGCCTGCCTGGCTGGTTGTACGTGTGAGGGGCCATGGGAGTCATTGGTGGGGGAATGGTGCCTGGAAAATGACAAAACATTAAAAATGACATTTTGTAGAATTACAGCTTAGAGTTGGCCACAGTATGATCAGTAAAACCAGCTGCCAGGCAACGGCTCTGCTCACAGCTTAATTGCATAAAACTCCTGCATTTAATCATCCATTTAATTTCATCAGAATTTTTTTATGATTTTATCCATAATGAAATCATTCTGACCATTATTCCTGGAGAAATATAAAAAGGTTATCCTATGCTAAGCCATAGGATTACCTACTTATTTTATTCTCTTATTTTACCAATTACAGCACATCAGAGGATCATAAGCTCTCTAATAAACACTACACATGCACCACAAATGTAAATAAACCAAAAGGAAACAAAAATTTGAAAGACCACTAAACGCAGCAAAACTAGTGGGCAGTGGCTGTTCCACATCACAGTCTTGGTCAATACTCGATACCAGATTAACATCAGGCAAAGGTCTAAGGTTCTTTTTTCCACTTTCTCCCCCAAATAGTACAAATGTAACCACGTTCAATTTTAATTCCCACCTTTAAATAAAATTAAATAGGTCGCACTCAGGAGCCCTGATTGTGCACAGTGTGTGGTGACTGGTGAGACCATGGACTTGGCAGCTGCTCAGTGTTTGCCTTGGATTGGAGCAACTATTTACTGCAACCAAGCAGGACAGGTTGGAACCGTTCTTTTTTTCTCCCCTGCTGGGGGAGTGTCCAAATATAGAAGTACAGTACAAACAATTGAACGCCTTGACCGCCAATGTTTTTTTCTGGAGTCAATCACAGACATGAAGATGGAAGAATCGGAAGATGCATATAATGGTTCCAGTTGTGAGCTTGTAGATGAGCCGTTTTTGCACAGAGCGCGCAGCTCTAACCACCCGGCGGTGTGAGTGTGTGAGATGCGAGGCTGGAGGTGTGTGTGTGTGTGTGTGTGTGCGGTCAAAGTCTGTGAAAACTCAGAGTGATCAGTGCAGCCAGTGAGGAGTTGTGAGTCTTGCAACGATTTCAGACAGACCTTTCCTTAATTATAGTATGGATTTCATCCATGGGGCATGGATTAGTGATTAGACTGCGCCACTGTTGAGGTGTTATGGAAGCCCAGGTTTGCTTTGATAAGAGCCGTAAATTAATTTGTATTGTTCAGTCCTTTGTCTCACACTTTTCTCTTGACACTACAACACAGATTCTCTGTGGGGTTCAAGTCAGGACATTTGGGTGGTCAGTTAAGCACACTAACAACATGGTTAGGTGCCAAATCGAGGAAAGGAAAATGAACATCTCGATGAATCTTGTGAACATACTAAAGCACATTGTACTCTAAAAAGATGTCTGTGTTAAAACCATTGTTATTTTTTCACTGTCAGTGGATCAACAGATAACATGGCCTGGATCAGAACATGTGTTTTTGATCATGTGTTTTTGTGCCAAAACACACTAATTACACATTTTTATACAACATTTTAATTCATGGAGATGGACCTGTATGAGCTCCATTACAGCAACATGATCCTGTTCACTTCTAGCTGTACTTGGTTGACAGGGGTCACCCCCAGATAAGCATGTTGAGTTGAGCAGTGTATGTGCAGTGATGTATCATGCATGTGCTGCACATGGGATGAATATGAACACAGGAATGGTCCATACATTGATGGCATTTGGCCTACTACAGCAACAATAAATTAAAGGACATGGTGAGAGACAATAAACATAGTTTAATGCCCATGTTTTGTAAAGGGAGTCACTAAGGAAGGTCTAAATCCACGTGGCTCTAGAGCTAGTAAAAGACGCATCACTACTATCGAGAGTAGTATCCACTATCCACATATTGTACTACCACATATCACTATAATGTGAATTAGGGAGCTTACAAATCTGATGATTGGTTATGTTTTGTACTCCAGTCAGTCAGTCAAAATTAAGGTAGCATACAAGCAATTTTGACACGTCGGTGAAAACTGTTTATATATGTCTAGATCCACATAAGCAAGTCTCAGTTTTACAACAGGAAATTACACAAAACAAAAACACATGCAATTCAGTTGTTGCTGGCAGTGTAACTTATTTTGTAATTTAGATCCATCCATATTACCCATACCGGTAAGTATTTTCTATATACTGTACCCCTTCCATATATGCCCTACCTATTGAGTATCAGTCAGGGTCACGTGGCACCTCCTCTCTCCTGAGGAGGTCTGGGTGTTGGCTTTATTCATTCTCAGTAACTCTACACAATGTACAACACTGATTATCACAGTTTGACATGTATTAGGGGAGGCCACAGATGGCCTTGTGATAGTTTTGTCCCCCTTGAGCCCTGCGACTCCAACCGGGAAACACTAATAGCATGTGTAATGTAACTATGAAAGTGTACTGCACAGAGTCTATCTACAGAGACAAAAAAACCCTTGGCCTTTTCCCCTTGTCCATTACAATTGTACAAATATACAGACCCATTAAGTGTCCA
This sequence comes from Benthosema pterotum, assembly GCA_039105355.1. Lineage (NCBI taxonomy): Eukaryota > Metazoa > Chordata > Actinopteri > Myctophiformes > Myctophidae > Benthosema > Benthosema pterotum. Next base: position 26,281,571 of record CM076975.1, read on the forward strand.
ATTGGTAAATATACAGGTAGCCATCAATGATTTAGTTGGGGAATCCCTGAAATCCTCTCAAGAACATCAGAGAATCTCCAGACAATGTTAAGCCATTACAGAGATCCTGGAACAACTCCATCCAGCACTAAAGAAAACAATAGTGACCTGCTCAATACTCATTCTGATGTTGGTGGAACTGTAACTGAAACTCTTTTTGCATACGATACTTTATAAACAGAGATGCAGCCACCTCACTTTCTGTAAGAGTAGATTTTTTGCATTAATCATTGGTAATTAAATTAAAGCTATATTCAGTGATTTGTCTTAATTTAAATATCTCCCTACTATAGAGTGTGCTGACCATATAAGGGGTTCCTTCCTGCCCCCACTGCCCCAGTGAGCCCCTAGAGTCAACAAATTCTAGTTTTGGTTTCGGTGGCGGCTGGTGGGTGAGATGAGAGAGGATGAGAGGGACCTTCCTCCAATCACACACCGAGTGTGTGCATGTGCACAACTTGGTCCCGGTGTGGATCAGGGCGGTGCTCCTCTGAAATGTATGAGTGCATGAATGCAAGTGTGTACATTTAGTGTGTGATTTGTGTTTGTTTTATTGAATAACAATCACAAATAGGATGATATATCAGAGATAAAGAAATTGTTTTGAGGAATGAAATCCTATACAAGTAAGGGTGGTCCAGGCACATGCCTGGCCAGCGTGTTGCATGTTCGAGTACCGTTCATGACGACCTTTGCTGCGTGTCTATCCTTGTCCTTCTTACCTGTCTATATTCACTGTAACTATCAATAAAGGCACGAAAGCCAAAAGCAAATACTAAGAGATGATTCTACACTGTACATGAAGCAGGAAATCACAGTGGGAATTCCTCTAGTCCACGCTGGGTACAACTAGAAAGCCTGGGTGGGACATCCAACCCGGTCAATATGTGGAAACAGGGGACAATGTCCAGCTCCAACGTCAGACCAAGATAATAAACACATCATGGAGGCAAAAGGAAGGAAATGGCATGATCAGTGTGGCCAGGCCAAGGACCTGACAGGAGTGTTGCCATTTTGAATGAAGATATCATCAGAACAGTCTTCCGATCTGTTCCTATGTGCCACCACCCATTTCTTCACAAATAATATTAACTAAATGATTCTCACATTGCAATCTTTCTTGTCTGCACATGACAGCCCTGGGATTGCCCTTTGATGCCAACAGACAGATTTATTATATTATTTAAAGAAAATATAAAATACAGTATGTCTGCTGAAAACGGTTTATACTTCTATATTTTGTTGGTTGTGGTTATTGAGAAGCTGAGATGAATCTAAGCCCACACTATTGATCCATAATGTAGATATACAGTATGATGAATAAGTGGCCAGCGAGGCGGCAAGATGAAAATATAGTCTTAGACTGTTACACATTTCAACTGCTCAAATGTCAATATTCAAGTATGGTCACTGGTGAGAAATCTGCTGAGAATCTAAACGGCTGAGAATCTAAAGGATCTTTGGCCTGTAGGCGTACCAAACCAGAGTCATGCAGTCAAAAAGCTCAGATAATCATATGAGACCTCCATCCTCCCTTTACACACATGCAAGTTTAATCTGCTGCCAGTCTGCTGGAGGTTTTGCCACCAGGTTTCAACAGATGCAGAGGGTCTTTTACCTCAACTTTTCAATAATTTGAGATCGAGATTTGAGCCGAGATCATCTGAAGATGCAATACAGTGCCCTCCATTCCCTTACTTCCCTACTGTTCTCTGATAATGCTGGTGACAATTCCATCAACAAGATGTTAATTGTAATGTTGACATATTGATATGCATCCGTCTCAATGCATGTCAAAAACTGCATTGTATTGGTGGGGTATCATTTTTACACTCCAAGAGTTAAAATATTCATGATCTTAATTAGCCGAAGTCTACACAACTAGAAGATTAATGGTCACTTGGATCTGTATGTTAATTTGCCTGTTTTGTTTCCCAAATCCATCAAATTTGGGAAACAAAACAGGCAAAGGAAATCTTTAGTTTTGGGGTCTGAGGGGCTAAAATGACATAAAATGGTGGTCCGTGGCTCAAATGCTGAATAAATGGTGGGCTCTGGTATTAAAAAGGTTGAAAAGCCCTGCTTTACTGTGATTAAATCAATAAAGCAGTGACCCATTCATTGGCTGTGCTGTGTTTTGCAGTCCCTGGACTGTGTCCTACCTGGCTGGGTGTATCCGTGGAGGCTGGTGGGGGGCAGGCCCGGCCCTGGGGGATGCGTGGAGCTGTGTGGTACAGGAGCTGCTGGTGCCGAGGTGTACCCTGCCGACGTCGGTGGCGGCGGTGCTGCAGCCGAGCTCGCCACCGGGTGCACGTGGTTACCCATGATGCCCGGGGCTGGCGCGCTCACAGGAGGTGGCGCCCCCATAGCTGGGGGTGCTGCAGGCCCGTAGGACCAGGAGGGAGCCAGAGGTTGCTGCTGCGGCTGAGGGCTTTGGTAGTAGCTGTTAGCGGACACCGCAGGAGGAGGTGTAGGGGTGGCCTGGGCGGGGGGCGGAGGTGGGGTGGCCTGGGCAGAGGGTGGAGGAGGGGTCGCCTGGGCAGGGGGTGGAGGGGTGGCATGCGGAGGGGGAATCCGCGGCCCAGGGCTGGGGCTGGCAGAGTGAGGAGGTGTGTGGGGCGGCAGACCTCCCATTAAAGGCCTGGTTAACAGTGGCTGACCCGGAGCGGCCTGGTAGGAACCACCGGGGGGGCCAGTGTGATAAGAACTGGTGGGGGGTCCTGCCTGGTAGGAAGTGGCCGGAGGCATGAGTTGGTAGTTGCTGGCTGGCGGAAAAGGCTGGTAGGGTCCAGAGTTATAGAGTCCAGAGGCAGGGGCCATGGGGCCCTTTGCCTGCATTGGGTTGTATGGTGCCTGGTGGGTCATGGTGTATCCCGGCCCGGGTGGCTGTTGCAGTGCCATGGAGTTCTGTGAGGGACCTGGAGGAAGAACCCAACGCATGTTAACCACTTTCAAGGTTTTGTGACTGTTATGAGGTACCACGCAGCTGAATCGGTTGACCAATCTAGAGCCCATGGACAGGAGAATTTATACCAATAGAAAACACCTGATTTATAGGAATAGAAAACACCTGATGAAGGATACACTTGACATATCCTCGCTGATCCTTGCTCCAAGAACCTTGGCGAGGTTCTTCTCGCCTTGCTCAGCTCTTTCAAAAGGAAATTAAACTTGTACTATTCAAATCTCATTCGATGGCAGGTCCTCTGTGCATTCGCTGTAGTGTAGAGCAGGATTTGTTTTACCACTGAGCTAATAGAGCATGAATGCTTGCTCAGGGAACACATTGCTTTCTGACTTTCGGGCTTTGACATTTTGTGTGCTTTCAGGTCACACTGGACGATGGAGGAGACAGAAAGATTAGTATTGGGAATTTGGGACTCTTAAATACACAACAAATGAGGTGACTGACTAAATATCTGAGGCTGGAAACCCTTTACCTAGATTTTAGTACACTAGCCCTAACCATACAGACAACTTTTTTTGTATAAAACTTGAATTCTATATTCCATTATTCTAAATGTGGTATATATGGCGTTTGTTCTGCAACTGGTATACCCCTGAACAACTCATGGACAATTTTTTGTTGAACAAAACATTAGTTACACCGCTTAACTCAACGACAACTTTCATTTCAGAATGCACTTGGACTGGATTTGAATGCTAGGCAAACACCAACACTAGGCTAAATTAAACCAATATACTTTGTTAGAAACCATTTGTTCCTCTTCTTCCCCTGGCAATTGTCAGGCTTGTAGGTGAAGTGTAGATATACTATTTTCACCAAACCCATTTTCACTGACAGTTGGCCGACAAAGCAAAATTAAGAACTATGAAATTATTACAGGAGATGCCTGGTATCCTAGGAAAAAGGGGGAAACAATGGAGGAGGGGGGGGTCAACAGAGGCATTTACACACAAAACAAAGATTGGTAAATTGCCCATTTGTAATACAGAGGATGTAGAATGTTACATTTGGAACACTGAGTGAAATGAACACCTAGAATTTTGTATTGAGAGACAAGACATTCCGCTCTCCACTATATTACAGTTCAATTGCAGATGAAATGGGATTAGAATACAACTCTTCTCAATGGCTGAAGATGAAGAGGCATAATCCGTCCCAAGACCTCATCCCTCCTAAGAGCAAGGAAGCTTGACAGGCCCAGCTGTCATCCAATGAGACGCCAGTCGGACTGGGCTGAGGAATCCTCTCAGCCAACCACAATTCAGCTCATTAACCACTTAAGCTCTACAATACAGCAAAAATAGCCCATCTACAAGCTCGCAACGTGTCATGAAGCAACCGATGGTAGACTTGTAGATCAGCAAAAAAAAAATACTTTCAAACATTTTACAAAGATTTTGAACATTTTCAACCTATGACGTGCCCAAAATAGACACTTGGTTGAAAAGGAGGGAACTTCAGGTGAAGGCACTGAAGCCTACATTTTGAATTTTGTGTCAGCCTATAATTCAGTCAAAATGTAATTCATGCTAACTAAGGCATGTGCACTGTATTGATACTGGCCAACATTCGGGGGAAATAAATCACCAAAATTATTGAGGGGTATGGATTACAATAGATTGACATCATTTCACATTACTATCCTATTGTCTACTAGAGCCATTCAGATTCAGAAGTCACTTTAGAGAGAATCCAGCATCAGAGACCTGTACTCTACCATTGAGTAACTAATTCTAGATTATCTACCTATTTTATTCCAATTGCTTTCAGATAGAGTAGAGTTCAAAGAACACTGCTAGTGTGGATGGCCCAGTGCCTCAAGGAGATAACAGATTACAGGTGAATGTGATGAACTTTAATTCATCAATCATAAGTTATTATCAATACTAGTTAGTACAAACTAGTACTTACAGTGCATGAAAGCAAAGACAAGTCAGAACGGTCTCTTCTTTCCACGATAAGCCACACAATCAGTGACTAATCTGTGTCCTAAATCATCTATCTACGATATTCTTGAAACCTAAAAACAAACATCCATAGACCGTGTCACTTTTGTCAGCATTCTGAAACTAACAGTCACCGACTAGCTACGGATCATGACGAAGAAGGGGGAAAGTTCTCTGGCGACAAATCTGGATCATCCCCAACATGCCACATGTACAGAGAGAATGCAGACAACAAAATCGCACTGAGCTCGTAGCATACTATTGCAGTAGGCTGCAAATCAGTATTGCACAACAATCAAGTCATTTAAGTTACTCATAGCATTTTCTATGGCTGACATCATAGATTTAGAATCTGTCGATGAAGGGGGGTAAAAAAGATTGAGTCACAAATGTCACGGGACCAAAAACAGAAGAAACAGAGCCGTAGTTGTTTGCATCACTTAGAAAAATCACAGATCATCATACCTACAAGATCTGCTGTGGCCAGAATCACAATCACTGTTTGGTGCCTTCAAATAGCAGATCTACAAGCGTTTGCACGTCTGCGATTTCAGAGTACTACTATATTAAGCTGAAGGGTGACAGACAGAGTGACATTTTGCGACGCTGTTGTTTAATTGCTACGGTACTACCTGTTGACTTTAAAACCATGAACCCACACATAGTACTCCAGTCTATCAATAAAATACAATCAATCACCAAAAAGTGAAAGTTGGCGCTAGCCGACAACATTAGCTGTCCCAGTGTATACCGGGCTAAAGTTTAGCTTCCCCGCTGCGCTGACCCACTGATCACTGTCCCACTCAGCACTAAATGGCTAGAATGACGCCGAGCTTAGCCCAGGTTGCTAACAGGTTGTTGCTGGTGATAGGGGTGTGGGTCAGCAGAATAAAAGGGCAACACAGCAGCGGTGTCGCTTGTCGAAAACGGACAGATCTAAAAACAGTGTTTGTGAGCCTGTAGATCTGATCGTCTTTGAAAAGTGACACTGTAGTACCAGTGGATAGCTATAGCCGGTATCCTTCGTTGCTCACCGTTCGCATACGGCTGTCCTCCTCCTGCCCCGTTCTGGGAGTTGAAGCCCGGACTTGACATGTCGAGAAACAACCCGACACACACACACGCCTGCCTTTGGTGGTTTGGTCGGTGTAGCTGAACCCCAGCTAAGCGGCTAGTCTGCTGCGTCTGTAGTTTTTAGTTAGTTAGTTAGCTACTTTAGCTAGCTAGCTCGCTAACTGATGATGAAACCAGAAACGACAGAACCGAAGAAAACAGAAACGGGTCCTATTTAGTTGGGTATGTCGCATACATCACAGCAGGACCACCGTAGCCAGTGACGCCATTATTCCGCCCCGTTCGGTTGGGGTTCGGGTTCCGTTGTGTGTGTGAGTGACGGGTGGAACCAACAGGCCAAGATGTATGACACACTTCTTCTTCTACTGCTTCTTTTTCTTCTTCCACAGCAAAGTGTAGTTCCACAGGAAGTTGGGATCACCCGTGGAGCGCGAGCATGTATTTGGGTTAGCTTTTGAGTAAATGGCGACGCCCCCAGCGACTGCGTTTAGTTTCACTGAGGTTAATTAGGGTTAGGTTTAGTCACAGGCTGCCAATCACACAGCGACTGGCCACTCATAGCGCACATCACCATCTACTCAAACGCGAACCCAAATACATGCTCCTCCCAGGCGCAAAACCGGATCAACGTCAATCCTCCTTACTCCCTCACGAATTTATCTATTTATTATGTGTATTACGCAATTTTTGTTTTTGTTTTTACGAGTGCTAAAGTTCTGTCAAAGTATCAAAGTATCTGTCTTTGAATGCATCGTTTCATGATTATTATTTTAACTATAACGACATTCCAATGTGAAAATAAACGTAGTACACTCGCGTAGCGGAGCTGACTCAAATAAAGTTTGGAATGGGGAGTGAGAAAAAAAATAAGTACCCTCCCCAAGCATGCGCAGTATGTACACGTGGCACTTCCTCTGGGTGTTCCCAGGAATGTCAGTGTACTAGAAACAAGTCAGGATGGAAGAAGGCATGATTGTGTTGTTTGTTTGCTTATTGATTGTTGATTCATTCACCACTAAAAATGTCAAAGCATAGGGCCTAAATCCAGAATAACAGGCCAGTATAATACACTTGAAACAATGTAGGATCAATAGAACAAAAAGTGTGGGTGTTAAAGATACCCCAAGTTGTAATACATGTAAACTGTTAGTTAATGTCAGTTGGAATTGCCAAAGCCATTGACACACCTGTACACCTGTAGGTGCACAAACAAAAGACATTAGGAAAAAATAATATTAAAAAAAAATACAATAAACAAAAAACATTCATGAACAGGAATAATATGCCACCAAAATGTGGAATGCCTTGACACCATCCGGACCACTGGTTTCTTACAAAACAGGCCTGATCTATCAGGAGACCTGCGACCAAGAGGAGATGGGGGTAAAATGCATCGATTTTAACAGCTACAACATTTCTGACTAATAAAGTATTCAACAAGTTAGACCCTGTGTGTCTTTATACGCATGACTTACTTGCACACAAGCATATGTGGAGTTCTGGGTCAGGTATGACAAAATATGGAGTGTGTTACGACGACACACTCATATATGGAGTTCTGGGTCAGACATTCCCAAATATATTCCACACACAGATATTCTAGCCCTGCTTACTACTTAGTCACCGCGTTCACAATCAAGCAATGGAAATTAATATATATATAAATATGTAATAAATACACATCATTAATTCATTATATATATATATATATATATATATATATATATATATATATATATATATATATATATATATATATATATATATATATATATATATATATATATAAAATGTACATACACATTCTAATATATTATAATATATATTTATATGCATACATTTATACATATTTTGATGGAGTGTTTTTTCTAACTCTGCCCGGAAAGCTCAGTGTGAAACATAAACAGGAAGGGCTTGTTGGACGGTGGCACAGGCCAGCCATTGCAGTGTCGTGGCTCAGTAACAAAACACCGAGGAGGCACAGCGGCAGCCAAAAGACCTGCATTTGTGGACTCTCTCTCTCTTTTTTTATCCCCGTTTTTCATGGTTTACACGAACACCGCTCACCATTTGAATTCATCTATCTAAGACGTAATAAACGGGTAAGTTTGCCGTCACACCATCGAAAAGAAAAAAGTGAGAAGAGAGGGGAAAGGCTTGACTTACTACTTCATGTATGTGTGTGTGTGCTAGTAGGAAACGCAGCGGCTAGCCATGCTAAGCTAACGTCGCTAGCGGCAGGGGTAAGCGAAAACGAAAAAGCTTCAAAAATGTATGCTTGGTCTGATTGCCAGAAAGAACGAGTCTACGCGACGCGCCGTTCGCCCGTCGGTGTGTTCAGTCTTGGCAAGGGGGTGACACCGTGGTATGTTCACGGAGTAAATAGAGTTTTTATGATTTAGCTAACGTTAACTTAGCATCGCTGCTGCTAGAGCCTGTTGATGCAACGTCGCCTGTCTTGTCTCTTTGCCTGGATATGAACAACATATGACACGTAGCTGCTTAGCTTCATGCTAACGATGGCTAACTGGTTAGCTGGCCAGCCTCACCCTCCCTGTCTTTAGATAATGTTGTCATATGTTATTGTTTTTTCTTCTTTTTCTCTGGTATTACGTAAATACAACTGTCAGTAGATCAAGCCACCCATTGTCCTCAGATTTGACATTTGTTTTTTGTATAATCCCGTGGAATATCCATACAAATCATTGTTTTCGTATGGCTTTAGGTTAAAGACAAACCTAATCTGAGTCTAAAAGACTTTTGCCTTAGTTTGACAGCCGTGTCAGTGACCGTAATCAGGGACGACCAGTAACTTAATAGATGTTCGACAAGGAATTGCAGACATAGTTTTGATGGAGATTTCTGTTGGTGATTTCTCACACAGGTTGAATAATCACTGTGTAACAGTTTGTTTTTAGTATGCAAACTGAATATGGTTAAATCATCCTTGAACTAAAAATTACAATTAAGCTGCTGGTGGGGGTGCTGAAGCAGCCAGCAGTGATTTTAATCTAACGGTATTATGATGAAAACAAACTGTAGTGAATAGTGAATGTTTGGGATCCCAGCCCATAATCCAGTTTTGCACTGGAAATGTTTATGAAAATGACAATTCATTTGGAAGGTCAAAAGGTTTGGTATATAGTTGTTATAATTTGTCTGTCGCTAGTATTTAACTCATGAGCTTTTGAATATGAGTGTCTTTAATGTAGTGTTTGTTGTGCATCCGCTTTTTGGGGGAAAGCTCGGCTCTGGTCCATAGCTAAACTGCCTCTAAGAATCTTCTTGCAGTGGAGCTATGGACCAGAGTTAGGCAATAAATACATTTTCACTGTTTAAACACCTGTCCAATGCCAGTGAATGATGTGAAACTTGAGATTTACATTACATTGTATTGTATTTAACAGGATATTATAAAACGTAAACACGTTATGACATGTATTCAGATAAACAACTGTAAAGTGTATACTATTAATGTGTGTTATTACAGTCTATGGATATTGTAGATTTGTTAACTCAATCTGGTATTGACAGCTAGCATGTGTGGGAAGGGAAGTGGGAACCCCGGCTTCTGGTGCCGGCTCATAGCATAGCGGCACTCAGTCAGCTGTAGCAGGCGGACGGCATAGAAGGTAACAAGTTGAACCAGAGTGTAGCCGCTGCTGACGTGTAGTTCTTGACCTTTGCCTGCCGTATACTTTAGCCCTGGAACTGTTTGCACGTTATGCAATCAGGCACACAGGTTGTGCCTAGCCTGAAATGTAACGATGCCACCCTAGCTGTCACAGAAGCAGATGGAATAGAAGGTGAAAGTGAGTGAGTGTTGGCATGTGTCTGTCTAGGAGTATGTCAAAATGACAGCTGACACAATTCAGAAAGTTGCCTCTGCTTAGGTTTTTTTTTTTTTGTGGTCTCTGACTATTTCTCCATTGGTAAGAGAGAGGTCAGTACTTCTGCCTGAACATTCGATCACATGCAGATCATACAGTCGAAGAAGAAACATGCTGTCATTGACATGAAAACACCAACAGTCCACTTTACAGTGTTGCACCTGGAAAGACTAGTCATTCATAACATATGTTTTAAGTGCATCTGCCGACTTGGTCCATCCATTTTTTACAAAGATGCGACTCAAATATTCAGCAGTTTAAATGCCCTGGCTATATAATATATTACCGACAGACTACCATGTGTGCACAAACTGCACATACACACAGTTTCTTCACAGATATTAGGGAAAGGTCACAGTTTGTGAACAGTGAACATTGATCTGAACTGCCTGTTCTGCAGTCTGAGAAATCCCTACTGGAACAAGATTGTCCTGTACCAGAGAAAGACTGTTAGTAGCTGTCCATTCTCTTATCACCAGTTGCTACAGTCTTCCAGATAGGGCTGAGCAGATCTCCGAACTGGTGACAAGGCATATTTATGAGGTCCACGCCGACCTGCACTGATTGGGGATACTGTGATTTGCGTCCCTATACAATCTGCATTTTGATGAGAAAATGAAACCCGTCATTCTGTCTTATAGTCTCTGGCAGAAATGAGAGAAATTCAGCTGGAAAACAACCAACTGCCACTGAACAATTTGTGCCTTTTTTTTAAGCAGAGAGAATTATGCAGTGACTGAGTTTACTTTCAGAAGAACAGGTTTGACTGAGCATAAGACAAGATAACACAAGTTTACAGTACATTTCTAGGCACGTTAACAAGTTTCTTTCAGAGTTTTGCTCTCACCGGGTAGTTATCTCGTTTATGTAGTGAGGTAGGTAGGTAGTGAGCTCAGTGCTGCGCTGCATAAAACCACATCACTTAGAAAGTGTGGTAGCCTATCTCTGCCTGATAGTATGAATGTAATGTGTTGTGTAAATTACTACATTATGCATCTTTCCATCTTAACTTTTCTTCTCTGTTCTTTCTTTTCAGGATTAAACAGCTCCGGATATGTCCTTCATATTTGATTGGATTTATAGTGGTTTCAGTAGCGTACTACAGTTTTTAGGTGAGTATTTATTCTCCTTATACATTTGTATTTCTATCCAAATGCTAAGTTGGAATATCTAGTCCCTATATTTAGCCAAAGTGATGTCACTTTAAATTATTATGCAACAACAGAGCTCGCACAGTGGTAATTCTAGAGGTCTTGATGTCTGCCTGATTACAACTTTTCATAATCACAAGAGCTACTTTAAATGGTTAGAACCACTGGTCTCCCTTACCTGCTGCCCCAGGTGTACAGTGAAAAGGTGAGCGCCTGTGGCATGGCATCATGCACAATAGCAGGCCTTGTTCGTTGAGACCATGACCCATGTTAGTCCCCTTGTGGTATTAAGTAGAGTTTGTCCAGGACAGGGGTTGGCTTACCGTATGCCCCGCTGAACTGAAACGCAGACAGACAGATATCACTTCCAGTGGTAGATTACCATTGGCAGATTTAATGGAGGAAATTTTTGTATAGGTGCAACAGTCAATAATAACACTAATTGGTTATAAATAATAATCAAAATACTGGACATAAATGATCTACAAACTCAAAGCGTCTCCATGCAAGCTTGTAGATTGTTTATCTTATGTATGTAATTTGTGTGCAACACAATTGTACAAAGATCTTTTGAAAGTATTGTTGCACATGCTTGTAGTTCGGCTATTACAGTGGTTAAACTGATTTAATTTACTATACTAACTTTGGGACCACTGTTCTAACAAACGCAATTGGCGCTGACCTGTAGGTTCAAAAACCCAATCTTTTTCATTAATGCTCTAGTGGGATGGCAGAAGTGGCAAGTGATGGACAGACCACTACAAGCTGGAGACAGACAACAGACATTGCAACACCATTTTGACCATTTTACCTATTCCAACCAGTTATTTACAAACCGCTTCTACAATTCGATCGTGTTAGATGAGATCATGAGGTGCTTCATTGCACGCCCCGGGCCTGATAATCGGGTGTTTAAAAAAAAAAAAAAAAAAAGAGTGTGTGCAATGCATTCTAACGTGTAGTTTGAACTGGGTGGAGCAGAATTGGGCGGTGATCTGGTAGTCACCAAGCATCTATACTCTCTCACCCCCAAAGCCCACTTGCTCTACTTTGAGTGTCAGAGCATGTGGAGGTGCTGTAGCAGAGTAGTTTATCCTGCTCACCCTGTCAGACGGGTAGCTCCGTCACTGTGCTCCGACGTGCAACCATGACGTACTTAGTATCTGTGTATGTATGACACGTCTTGTCAGCCACAGCTGGAAGACAGAGTTAGCATTATGCTGACTGATAGGAAACACCCCATACAAAGCTCTTTCATAAAACCGCCCTGCAGAAACACGCAGAGGAGATCTTGTCTTGCATACAACATATACAGTATGTTATGTCCACTACTAGAGGTGTGGCATCATCACAGCATGGAACTGTCCATCTGGTAGTGAACACACATAACAGATCGGTGCGCCTTCATTTATATTCCATTCCAATATGGTACAGCCTTGATGTTTAATAATGTGTTATATAATGAAGTATCCAAATTGAGACTTTCATTTGTGGCACTGAAACCTGCTGCAGTTGGACCAACATATTGAAAGAATGTGGAGCCAATTGATACATTTGTACAGACAAAGTTTGTATTGTACTATATTTGTTCTGAAATGTTTTTTTCCCCCATTCTTTTCAGGACTGTACAAGAAATCGGGCAAGTTAGTATTTCTTGGACTGGACAATGCTGGCAAGACGACGCTACTGCACATGCTCAAAGATGACAGATTGGGACAACACGTGCCAACTTTACATCCCAGTGAGTTGGCCGCTTAATTTATGCCTGTGCCACACACAACTTGCTTGCAATGTTTTAATGATCAAGCGACTTGAGATTAAAAGACACTTTCCTATGAGTTGGTTCTCTCATGCTTTCCTTATTTGTGTTTTGATGTAACCATATTGCTTTTCCTACCAGCCTCGGAAGAGCTGACCATTGCTGGCATGACCTTCACTACATTCGATCTTGGAGGCCATGCACAAGGTACGTGACTGTATGACTTTGTGATTACCGGTATATGCATTCATCAAATCCTGCTTCGTTGTTGTTTAACATTGATTTTGTGTGTCCATCCAGCCCGCAGAGTGTGGAAAAACTACCTCCCTGCCATCAATGGCATTGTCTTCCTTGTGGATTGTGCAGACCACCCCAGATTGGCTGAGTCCAAAACAGAACTCGATGTAAGCAAACTTTTTGTTATATTCAACGAGACAATATGCAATTATCAAATGCCTTTGCAAAGGACTGTATGTATTTACCGACATGACGTCCCAAGGGGGCCAGAGGCGGAATAATAACAAGAACGTTATGAGCTTCCTTTTATAAATAAAGACGGACAATTACTATTGTCTGGCTGCTCCGTTAACAGTTTTAGACTGTATGACATGTCTGCTCATCATAGAAAATACAACCGATGGTACACATGATGTAGCAGCTTGTCAAATAATGAAAATGGCCTATCCTTCAATATCCTCTGTGATATCAGGCACATGCGTGATTCGTCATTCAGGCAGGAAGAATGGCTTGTATCTCCTAATCTAGAGCTCTGTCCAATGTTTTGCTGCAGTTTGGCAGCACATATACGTATGTCTTCATTTTTGACCGCTACAGGCCTCTCATTTAGAATATTAACACTTCTAGCTTAGGGAAGCATTCTCGAGAACTATTTGATAATAGGTCTTTATTTAAGCAAAGGTTTAGCTTAGTTCATGAACAGATTGTCGTTTAGTACTATAACGGTGTTGCTTCTAGTCAGTGGCTACTATGCCAGGCAGTAACAGTTTGTTCAACCTCCCACTACCAGGCACTAATGACGGATGAGACCATTGGAAACGTGCCTATACTGATCCTGGGCAACAAGATCGACAGACCAGAAGCCATCAGCGAGGAGAGGCTGAGAGAGATTTTTGGATTGTATGGACAAACGACAGGCAAGGTGAGGAGGATCTCCTAACACAGCCCCCCAAAAATCACATTATGGGCGCAAAAAAATGAAATAATTAAAAATACATCACTTATTAAAAAACAATTGATGCTTGAAATGTCGCTTTGCCTCTTCCAAAACATCTTTGTCATTTGTGCCTTTTTATACGTAAAAGTATTATGTGGGCTAAACTATACTGTTTGGTGCCGTAGTAACGTTTTTAGTTTTTTTTATGTTGGAGAACCACAGATTTGAAGATGTTTTGTTTTGCTTTTCCCCCTCTGGCATCATCATCAGGGCAACATTCCCATGAAGGAGCTGAACACGAGACCACTGGAGGTTTTCATGTGCAGCGTGTTGAAGAGGCAAGGCTACGGAGAGGGCTTCCGCTGGCTCTCCCAGTACATCGACTAAAAAAAAAACACCTGCCAGCAGCACCACCACCACCGTCACCACCATCAGGGGAAGGGGCGCTAAAACCGACCACCCAGACGCCCGCTGCCGCCACCAGTACCACCACCATACTCAGCCCCATGTTTGGTTTAGAAAAGTCTGCCTCCACCATCAAAGAAAACGATTTAACGTTGAAACCCAATAGACTTTTATTGGTCGAACATTTGGTCAGACACACAAACAAATGTACCAATACATACATGCATATTCATATATAAATGTGTGTGCCCACACACATTCATTTCTCTGTCATTCCTTTCCTAAGAGAATAACATAGCATTGATTTCTCCTGCAGAGTGCAGTTTTCAAAATCACAGTGGTGACTTCTTTTCTATATTGTTTTCTATTGTTTTTTTTCCTTCTCCTCTGCCTTCTCCTCGCCATTTTGCCATCTGTTGAGTGTGATGAATGCATTCTAACTGTAAATCTGTACACCATACTATTGAATATAGCTCCACCCCACCATCACCACTTTGTTGACACGTTTTGGGTCAACAAGAGAGCCATAATAGTCGTATGTTGCAATAGTTTGTTTTGTTTTAAACCAGAAAGAAATGCAGACATAGTATTTAATCAAGGCATTTTCTTTTTGTCTTACTTCCCCTTATATTCTAATTTTCTTTTTTACATGGATTAAATAAATACTTGCGGCCACCTAAATACAGCCCCCATAAGACATAGCGTGGGCTGTTTGGACCATTTATTAAAATGGAGTTGTCCATTCATCTTAATGCATTGGTAGATCCATTTGATTTTTTTTTCTTTGTCACATCAATTCAAACTTTAGGTATTCTTTTGGGTCGAGGGAGGGGGGAGTTTTCTATATGTGGGCAGGCAATGTAGAATTGGAAATGGTCAAAGTCGTTTGATCTATTTTCCTTTTTTAATTATGTGAAGTGGTGTGAGGAAAAAGACCATCTCACAAAATAACTGAAGACTTGTAATGCAAAATGATATTGGCTATAACTTTCTCAGCTCTTGTTGGAGTTTGAAATAGTTTAGATGGCACAAATACGAGAAAGTCAAGAAATCAGAGGAATGGTAAAGATGATATTTAACTGAAATTATGTAAAACCAGCTTGATAACATGCAGTAAGGAAGCGAAAACAAGTGGGTTGGCACATTTTGTGACATCTGGTAGCTGTCAATGTTAGAACTCCATCTTACAGATGTGTTCCCTAAAAGCAAACCTTTTACAGGGTGAGTCTAGTGACCAAGTGTAGATAAACAGAGGACAGATTCCCTTAATGGGAACCGAGTCGGACCATTAGTTAGTCCCAATACATGTCTGACACACTGTCTTTGTGGATGGAAATTCAAATCAAACCATGCACCATTTGATTCCTTGCTCACCGGCACAGCACTTAGTAGTCATAGTGGGACATTTAGTGATCCAAGCCTGCCGATAAGTTTGGTGACTTCTAGACTCAATGTATGGGCTAAAACGGGATGGAAACAGAATGGGGACATTTCAAATGTTACAGCACCGCAAATTCAATAGTATGTTGGTCCTGCATTATTGGGGGTAGAGCAGGTGTAGATTTGTACTGTTCTAGCCTACTGAATTTGGGAGTGACCATACAGTACGTATTGATAGAGCAGAGATGATATTGTCTGGCTGCAAAGGGAGTAGTAGCACAGCTCTTTACTCAAAAGATGTAACTTGAGTTTTTCAGAATTCTTAGGGTCTATTGCATATTTTGGATTACACTCCGTCCACTAAGCAGCACAACTTTAAAGAAATGCCTTATCAGTTGTCCCTTTGCTCTTGTTCGACCACAGAGACTGGCAGGAGGTGGTGACGGGTGAACTGGTTTAAAAGACGTCATTTTATCGAGCAAATTTCTTTCTTGATGGTTTGTATAGATGCCGAACTGCAGAGCCCGTAATGTTTCACTGAGTCCAAAGCTGCCTGTGAGCAAGGCACCAAACGGTTTTATGTGACCTCCTCCGCACACACAACGGCATGTATCAGGGGGCTGGGCTATTTCCAAGAATCCTATATGAAAGGGACCATATGTGTGAAATGTACATTAACACCGTACATGGATTTTTTAAAATAAGCGGTTCCCCTTTGATCTATGTGCATTACTGAAAAAACTATTATGCATGCCTTGTTCTTTTTGACTTTTAATGACCATTATCCGAGAGTACATTGAGGGATTCAAATGCCAAAACTTACATTGTTACAGATTTGGAAAACAGACTTTTTCATTTTTTTCTTTTAAGAAAAGAAGAAAAAAATCAAGAATGAAATGGCGTGTAATACACTTTCTGTTTCTGTCCCATATTGTCTCTTTAAGCCTTATTTATACTTCATTGTACAATGGTGTCTCGCACTGAAAATAGATAATAGAAGCTCTAAGCTTGTAATATTGGCTATTTTCTACACGGGATACTCATACGGCAGAACATAAATTAGGCATTATTCCCTCATGACTGTACAATGAGCTGTTCCGACAAGCGAGGGCCTTGCTGTTGTTCGCATCATTAAAAAAAATTGTAATAAATGTTTGCAATGAATAACAGGCTTAACACTAGTCCCTGATGAAAACTTATTTTGGTCATTTGTTATGCAGTATTTCTGATCACAAAAGCAATGCCTCCTGTGATTCGCCAGCAATATCACATTTAACCCTATACATTAAGCTATACTTGCAATGTTAAAATGAATCAACGGAAGTAACAGCTTGTAGATTTGCTCTTTTTTAAATGTTTGTGATATTTACTATTTTCACCTGTAATGATGTGGCATGCCCCAAAATGGGGATCCCAGAAGTGATTAAGACAGTAGAAGATTAAATAATTCAATAATGCTGGACTAATGTGAAAATAAACATAATTTGGCATTCTTATACTAATATTCAGAAGTCACCCAATAAATAAGTTTTTTTTGTGATGTAGCCTGACCTCTCAGGTCCAGAGCGCCACTGCTTCTATGATTCTGCCTTTAAGCAGTGGCGCTCTGGACCAGAGTTGGATGCAGCCGCCCTACACATGGAAACAAATGGACCTTCCGAGAGACCATTTTGGTTCCATTAGGCTGGGGGGGTCCTCTCCTGCATAAGTCCTGCAGCAGATGTGGTCAAATGCAGGAGACTATGGGTGTTTGCAGCCTTATCTTAGCCCATTGGTTCTAAAAATGGGGCCCCCTTGAGGGAATTCCTGCGGGTCCCCAGCTAAATGATAGTTCGGAAACAAATGGAACCACATTGAACTTTGCACACTCAGGGTAAATTATCATTGTTTCTCTCACTATATACAGTAAATTGGGGGTTCCAGGGATAGAAATAATGGGGATGTGAGTCCGTAGGCTAATACATCAATGCTGGAGTTGTATATTGGAGGGGAATGTGGGGGAGCTCCATCCCCTCACTTCTCTAAAGCCTAAAGATTTACTTTTATGGATATGATTAAGCATTGTATTCCCTATTTCTAAATAGGCTATACACATCTGCAAGTTGTATGTGTGTCTCAAAGATCCCCTCCCCAAATAGAGTATTCAGTAAATAAGAAAGCATAATCCAGTCCTTTGAATTATTCATAATTTATTGTTTTACAATATAAGATATGATATTCGTTAGGGCTGCAACTAATGATTATTTTTCTAATTGATTAATCGGCCAATTATTCAAATGATTATTCGATATATTGGATTATATTGTTTATTTAGTTATCACCTTAAAGATATATTTTAGGTAATTTGAGACATGTTCTAACAAAAAAAATAATTTGTTCAAAAATACATTTGATTGGCTGCTGATTAGGCTGCTTTTCAAATAAAAGACCAAGCCATACTCTGTTTTGTAGAAGCTATAATCATTCAACTGTACATGTGCATTGTGCAACTATCAGCAGGTTGTAAGGGAAGAGATATGGATCACTGCTCGTTTGTTTAGTTAGCTTTAACACTGCAGATACTGGTTAAGCTAATTAAATTAGCGATTCGATTGCGATTCATCGATTAATCATTGCAGCCCTAACATTCATAATTGAAAACATAAAAGACAAAAAGGTCAGCATTTCTCATTTGTAAAATCACATTTTCCCCCATTCACTTTAATTCAAATATTTTCTTAGATTTTATGGGCTTTTGAAATCCTCTATTATTTAATTGTCCACATGCAGGCCAATTATGCCATTGGTTGAGAAATAGTGGTATGGGTTATATACAGGTGCTGGTCAACGAATTAGAATAATCTGAATAGTGCAATCGTTAAATTCTTTGAATGCATTTCTTGTGCAGAAAACAAATCAGGTGTTCACCGCGCCTGTCCTACTGGTTAGAGTAATCACAGAACTCGTAACCTGTAAAAAATTTGCTCAGCTGAGCTTTCCAAAAGGCCCATTTAGGCCATTTAACTGTGACACTGTTTCATTGAATTAGAATAATGGAGAAACCGTTTCATTGAATTAGAATATTTTTTATTATAATTAGAATCATCACTTTCTCAGTATTTTGTGGCTGCCCCCTTGGCTTGTATGACTGCCTGAAGTCTCCGTGCAGGGGTTGACACTAAGGTCTCCGAGGTACTTGCCCATCGGGCAAGTGCAATCAGGTTCTACTTGCCCTCAGGTCATGGTCACTTGCCCCCCCAAAAATATATTGTAAATTTTGCTTTTATGTTTACTTCCTACTTGGGTGCTTTCAACAGGTGGTCCAGGGACCACCAGTGGTCCCGGAGAGGGTTCCAGGTGGTCCCTAGCTAAGTTGGTTAACCAGATGTAACTCTTGAGAGCGTAAAAATGAAACCAAATGGACCCGCAAGGGTCCATTTGGTTTCATTTTTACGCTCTCAAGAGTTAAAAATTCATCATCTTAATTAGCCCATAGTGGTCACAGACCCAGTGGTCCCTGACCCCAGCAAAATGATAGTTTGGAACCAAATGAACCTGGGAGAGAGATAGGTAGATAGCTAGAAAGCAGGGAAAGACACAGAGGCAGAGTGCAATGACCGCCTTCAAGACAAATTTATCTTGTGTAGTGTTATAGTGCACGAAGTTGCACACTTGCCTGATCGGGCAACCAGGTAGCAGTCTTCACTTGCCCCACCATTTTTTTACTTGCCCCGGCAAGCGGGCAAGTGTTACTGTCAAGCCCTGTCCGTGGCATCGATTTGAAGAACTAGCTATCTCTACCTATCTCTCTCCCAGGTCCACTTGGTTCCAAACTATCATTTTGCTGCGGTCAGGGACCACTGGGTCTGTGACCACTATGGGCTGATTAAGATGATGAATTTTAACTCTTGAGAGTGTAAAAATGAAACCAAATTGATCCGCAAGGGTCCATTTGGCTGAGGGCAAGTAGAACCTGATTTGCACTTGCCCGATGGGCAAGTACCTCGGAGACCTTAGTGTCAACCCCTGCACGGAGACTTCAGGCAGTCATACAAGCCAAGGGGGCAGCCACAAAATACTGAGAAAGTGATGATTCTGATTATAATAAAAAATATTCTAATTCAATGAAACGGTTTCTCCATTATTCTAATTCAATGAAACAACAGTGTCACAGTTAAATGGCCTAAATGGGCCTTTTGGAAAGCTCAGCTGAGCAAATTTTTTTACAGGTAACGAGTTCTGTGATTACTCTAACCAGTAGGACAGGTGCGGTGAACACCTGATTTGTTTTCTGCACAAGAAATGCATTCAAAGAATTTAACGATTGCACTGTTCAAATTATTCTAATTCGTTGACCAGCACCTATAGACATATAGCAGGTGTTAGGAAAGCAGTAATCCTCCTAACACAGGGTAGTATCTAACTCAGAGTGGTGGTGGCCTCTCACAATCAGTTGGAAATACATTACATTACATAGTGAATCTGGTCATAAAGGAAGGCACTGTGCAATCTAGACCTCTAGAGGGCAGTCTTGACATGGAGAAGAGTGATTTTACAATTTCAATATCTCCATCTTCCCAAGTGCTGGAGGAAGTACTGGAATGCTTTACTTCAGTACCCTAAAGTATAGCAATACAACAACGTGGAAACACACGTCACAATTACAGTATTACAGAATTCAAACTTTACTTGAGTAAAATAATATAAATATTGCCATTAAAATATACAGTATGTTCAGTATTTACAGTATCAGATCAGCTATTTCCAAAGAGCCAAGTATAATAGTAAAAAGGATTAAAACTAAATAAAAGATCAAAACTGATGAATCAGTGAGAAAGGAGCCTCCACTCCTAAAACAACTACACAAAGTCACAGTTCCAACTATCTTCTTATTCAACCAATCAGTTGAAGAATCAGTTGAAGAAATCAGATTTAAAACCAAGGTTTTAAATCTTTGCTTTTATGAAATATATGATGACATGGAAGAGGCTCCTGGACATATTGCTAGTTTTACTACTTCAAGACATATCTAATCTTAAAATAACCAGCCCATCTACAAGCTCTCAGTGCACCATTCAGAGCTTGTAAATAGGCTATTTTTTTGCTGTGCAACATGCTTTCTTCTAATCATATATCATATGATAATCTTATCATAATCAACACAGTAAATGCCATAGGGGTTTGACTCAGGAAAGCAAGTAGTAAACAATGTTAAGATAACATATTTGACAAGCAGAGCATATCTTTATTTAGTGCAGCAATCTTTTCCTCAGAGTGACTTGGCCATGGTTAGCCTTCCACTAGCCACATCTTATAATGGATATAATTGTATAGGCCTATAATTGTATTTGTTCTTAGATCCTGTGTCTTGCTTAGATTTTTGACACACAATCTTGCTTGTGGCTTGACAGTTTTGACCTGAAGGCCAGAATTACATTTCTGCCCAGATCAAGCAGGTAGGCTCTATTCATTGCTACACACCCAGCACTTCTGTACCAGATCCAGGTCCAATCCAGCAGCTTTCACTAGTTGCCGAGTAATACTTGATCAGGAATATCTATACTTTGACTCAAGTAGTATGAGTTTAGTACTTTGTCCACCACTGGTCAGTCATTGTAGATATATACACGTACAGTATATAAAATGTTACTAGTCCTTCCATGCAGTATTCGATCATTCACTGTCGTCCGAGTTTTTCTCTTCCTCATTACAACACTTTCCGGTGACAATGTCAGCCATGCATACTCCCACGGCAACTACAGGCGAGAAGACAACCAGGAGCACAGCCAAGATCAGGTGTCCACATGGCCCACAATGCCTCTTTTGGCCCTGGGCTGTTTCAGTGCTGTCTTCAATAGCTTTTCCTGTAACCCTGTCCTCCAGCACAGCGCTCACCGTGGGTACAGGTACAGATTTGGACTGAGTGGCATAGGGTTCAGAAGGTGGTGGTCTAGGCCTAGGGTGATGATGACTGCTCGGGGTCTGGGATGGGATCTGGGTGGTCCCGTTGCTTGTCTGATGGAGAAGAACCTGTTGATCCGATGCAGCAGTTTCTCCCGGACTTGGGTTCGGCACGAGGAGTTGTCCAGGACAGACGAGGTCGGTGTGTGTTACGTCCGGCTGCCCAAGTATCAGTGTAGCCTGGCTGGGCATCATGCAGAACAAAGTGACTGTTTTTTGTTGTTAAGAAGTTGATTTTGATCTGAAAAGACGACAAGACAATCACGTTTGTGAATCACAAAAGGACAAAAAACATGTTCTATATATCCTAGCATTGTAATGCATATTTAATAACTTATGTTCTCAATTTAAAACAAGTGTTGGGTAGGAATTGCTATCAAACACACATTTAAAGTAGCACATTACAATTATAACATTTGCAACAATTGTAAGCCTAGTATGTAGTAACACTATGAGTGAGGGGAATCACAAAATCAATCTCATAATATACTGTATATGGTGACAATGCCAATTCTTGCAAGCCCAACTTTATTTGTATAGTGCTTTTCCTACACACAAATTGCTCAAAGTACTTCATGTTAAAATTATAAATAGAAAGCCAGAAAAAATAAAATGAACTAAATTAACCCATTTAGGCATGGCTTCAATTCTTACAATGACTTCTAAAGCTTGACCTACGTTCCTGAAAAACTGGAGAATAAAAAATAAATAAAACACTGTAGGCTACATACTGTACATAATCCAAAATTGGATTCCCATCTAGAATGGGTTGAGCAAGTCAATGATAGGTGACTTGGTATTCAAAATCACAAACAATGTCTATAAAGTATCGATATATTGCCCAACCATTATGCTATAACTTGTGGTAGGTACAGTAAGTAATAAAACTGTATATATCTGCATTGATCTCGCACTTACCTCACTGACTGTCTCAGGTCTGCTGTGTTCCGCTGACAGAGCTACATTTGTTCCTATGAATCTGCTTTTACAGGTGCTTGAGGACAAATAGGGGAGGTGACGACTCAGGTGGCATTCAAGTTCACCATTACAAGACACACCTTAACCAGCTCACTGTCAGTCACATAGGGAGAATTTGCAACACATCCAAATATAGATTTTCTATCTACATTACATACATTCCTACACAATGTTCTTTTTGTGATCAACATTAAAAGAAAAGTGATAACACGTCTTTGAAGACACGGCGCTATCGCTTTGGCAAGCAAGTTTTGCGTGCAGATGCCAAGCATTCTCAGACACTACAGTACAATGATAAGTCATTCGTGGAGAAATATGTAGTGAGAACATTTATTATTAGCCATTGTGTTTTGAAACACGCTCCTTATTTAGAAACAATCCTTCCCCATCGTTCACGCATCAACATGTGGGATGAAATGAAACATTTTTCTGTTCCCCCTGGCCCACAGCGAACGCCAACTCGTACTTTCCCTCCTGCCAGGCTGGGGCTTTTTAAACCAACCACATGTGTACAACCTTTAAGCCTGATTTGACTGATGTGTCCAATAACACATTCATACTTCAAGCTGTGGTATCACTTTGGGAAATGTGAGATTTGATCTGATCAACTCAACCCGGTTGCACCATTAACTATTTTTCATGAGAAGGTTGCTGCAGCTTAAAGGAGAATTCCACCTCCCTTATTTACAGTTGTGGTCCAGTTTTTATTTTATTGGGGGGAGGAGAAATGCTATTGGCTGGTTCCCCCTACACCACCATAAGCTTAAAATGGGCCTATGGGGTGTTGTTCAAACTCATCTATTTCCATCGCTCCAAAATGCAATCTTTTGCTGTATATTGTTTCTCCACCATGTCAATAGTGTGTTGACACTCACACTCACTTTTGGTTGAGCCATAAAGCTCCCCCGACACGGCCGAATATACCACAGC
This sequence comes from Benthosema pterotum, assembly GCA_039105355.1. Taxonomy (NCBI): domain Eukaryota; kingdom Metazoa; phylum Chordata; class Actinopteri; order Myctophiformes; family Myctophidae; genus Benthosema; species Benthosema pterotum. The sequence goes on from CM076975.1 coordinate 26,305,205, forward strand.
TATATACTGATATATACGTATATTGACTTGTCCCAATTTCCGATCACATTGAACCCAACATCCCATATGCATGGGTAAGAGAACATAAAAAAATCTCATATATGGCGCGGAATTATGAACAAGAAGATCAGACAGCTACTTATATACTGTCAGCTTTAAAAAGTTATTTGTTGTTATTTGTTAAATAATGCACCCCCCACAAAGGAATTTGTGGACAAATATATTAACAGTATCATCTATTGTATAATTCCATGCTTTAACAGGTTAAGGTGGAGTTTCACTGTATTGGCTCACTCCCTCTAACCTTACACACATGCACATGCGCACACATCTTGAAGTTGAAGTCACAATGAGAACTGATATCAGCCTATGGATTTTTGGCCCTCTTTGTCTTTGTGCGCACAAGCATGCAGGTCAGGAAGTTTTCTAAAAGTTTGAGCCGATACCCGTGGGAGCATTCACTTCTCTGTTTGTTTTGGTTACAGTGCTACTGTATCCTAGATTGGAAATGTGACACCTTTGTGCTTGTTGGAAGCCATTGTTTTTTCTTGTTTTACTTCTTACTTTGTCATGCTGGCACACAGCATAGTGTGCCAGCCTATTTTTGGACAGTGTAATATTAGTAACTTCCTATGACTATAAATAACCATCAACAGATGCATACTATACTGTAGGCATACCAGTATGTGATCTGGTAATAGTCAAAGCACTTCTGCATGCGGGCCAAATCACACCTCCAAAATGCAGACTGTTTTCCACATCAAACATTACACAGAAACTAACTGAGCAGTAGCTCAGGTAAGCTCGGAACTTTGGACAGAGATTGCCTAAAGGTCGAACATCCGATACATGGCAAGTCAAGTAAAGCATTATTCTTCAACACTGAACCCGAGGGTTGCTAACAAACTGAACAAACCAGTTGTGGAAGGCTATAGCTCCACGCCAGAGTTGATGTGGACAGTATAGGGAGGTGGTTGTGGAGGGGAGGATGAGAACCCTTCTCACCGCTCATGATGTGATAAGATAGTGAACAGCAACAGTACATTCAGCCATGTACTGATTCATCCCTCCTCGAAAACACAAAACACTGCCCTGGACCTTAACATTGACAATAGGCTGTGCAGTTTACATATAAATACAGATACTCATTGCTTATAGCAGCCGTTCTCAAAGTGGTGCCTGCCGGAAACCTCCAAGGAGGTCCCTGAGTGGGTCCCTGGAGGTCCCCAGTAAAATAGCTTTAATAGGGATAGTTCGGATTTTTGGAAGTTGTGGGAGCTCTGCTCTGAGTTTGGTGAATATTAAGTACATCCGGTCATTTTGTGGGGGACAATGGGGCCACGCAGTTAAAGTAAATGAGTCCACAAAATGAACATCATTTGTATTATTGAATTATTTCTATATAATAAGATATTAGCACATCCTTTGTTCATTTTTGACCTCCCCTATCACATGGAATTACGTTTTGGGCGTAGTGTTATGGACAAAAAAAACATAGTTCCCTGTGATAAAGGGGTCACAAATGTAATTAAGTTATTTATTTTCTAATTGTCTACTACACTCCTAATAACCCCAGGAAATTACATCTGACTGCAAAAGATCACAGGATGTACTGAATGCGACAAACTGCCATATTGAGCCTCTGGGTCAGGCATGGCCAAATATTGTGTAAATTGCTATACGCCATGCACTGCACTTTACGGCACTGCATTTACAAGCAGTTATAACTTCCTGGGGTTTATTACTATAGTACGATACATAATAAAAAAGAAATAACTTTAAAATTTTGTAAACAAAATACGTGTTCAGGACCATGTTTGAATGCCCCCGCCTCCTGTCAAAAACAAACTAAAATCCCTAAAAGAAAGCAATTGTTAAAACTTAACACCCATCTTTTACTTTCTCTAATAACAAATTAAAACATGAATCTTGGTGAAAAAAATAAAAACAAATTGTCCTTAAAGGTGGTATATTTTGATTCAGGTCTGGCAGGCAAAAAAACAATAATGGAGCTCTCCTTTGGTACAGACATTTCTGGGACATGAGAATGTGGTCCAGAGGGTGGAAACAAAATGCCTTTGTGTGTGTATGGGATTTATTTTCTTCTATCACAATAAACACAGGTGAAATTCACCCAAACACCTGCCTGTAGAAAAAACTGGGATGTGGGCAGGGAAACAAACCTAGTAGTTTCTATGATACCCTATGACAGTTGCAGAGGTATTGCAGAGGTTCATGTTTACACTCTCAAAGAGTTACCATCATTTAGCTGGTCCTCTCCAGGACCACTGGTTGAAAACCACTGATTTAAACAGACAAGAGTTACAAAGTTCTTTTGTGAAAATAGTTGCATACTACAGATCTGCTGTTGAAAAAGACCACCACAGTCTGTGGCTCTGATGGCAAAGGCCCTGTCTCTAGTCTAAAAACTCAGGAACAATATATAGAGCCATATCAGAAGACCTTGGGACAGACAAGCACATGGGGTTGCAGTGTAGGTTGCAGCAACTCAGATAGATATCGAGGAGCCAGGTCAGATCTATCTATATATCTTTGTATCTATCTATCTATCTATCTATGCATCCATGCATCGATCCATCCATCAATCAAAATATTACCTTGTAATGGAATGTCAATGGCAGCATCTCGGATTAAGGTAAATTAAGTGTATTTGCAGTGAGCAGATTAGGGTAGTTTTTTATCCTGACAAGCAGACCTAATGTCCTCTCAGAGTCAGTTGAGAAACAAAAAATAACATTTATTTATGGATGCGTTGCCGAGCACTGAAATTAGTGCGTTGACATTTTTTGTGAAGGGTAGGGGTGGAAATGGGTTGGAAATGACAGTTCTTCTAACATACACCAAAATCATTGGCTGTTGGTGTGACATTGGCTGACATGCTGAGATATTGTGTGCAAATGGAGGTAGCACTAAAGGAAAAGGCGAAGGGTCACAAAACCAGTAGGGGTCCATTCTCAAATCTACCCATTGTATTATATAGAATTATAAGATATCTTTTGTTTGACTTGAGTATTCGATATTTGACTTGAGTATGTGGCTTTAGAAGAAAGGTCAGGTTTCACGGAAATGGTTCAGGTTCTTCCACTGGGGATTGTGAATGCGAATTGTCATGGCAATCAACCCTCAGAGTTTACAAATTGCAGAAAAGGGAGAAAATCATGAAGAAGCGGAGCAGTACGATATCTGGGATCGAAGTGATGGACAGACAGACAAAGCCAAGTTAAAAGAAAGTAAAGGATTGTTCTTACCTTACATTCCCTTGGCTAGCACTCCAAAACAACTTGGGAAATTCCAAAAAAAAAGTTCACCTGAAACATAAATACAAGTATTAGATCTACAGTCAATGTAAGTAGTTCCTTTTAATGCAACAACTTGAAAACTGCTCCTCTTGCATACAGTTACTGTAAGTAGGCTTATACTAGCCTCAAACTGTCTGTTGACAAACACATAAACTGCCCCCAGGAAGCTATGGAACCGTAGCCGCAATTTACTAGATTTAATATAATTTCGTGAATCCAGAGTTGCAATACCCTCCATTGGCTTCCTACTCATTCAATTTTCATATGCCACCTGCATGTATTAACCAAAATTATACATTGCATCTGTAGGGAAAGCTTGAATTGCTCTCTATCGTCAAAGCATTTGCTTGATAAAAAAAAAAAAAAAAATCACTGTAGACATTTTACAAGCTACTTTCTGTCAATAAATACAAGTGCGGGAGCTTGGAAGCACTTGTTTGTATTAACGGGCCGCGCCACTGCCAACTGCATTATGTGCACATTCTATACATGTGATATACAGGGCTTCCATATACAGTATGAATGCTTCCAAACTTTGGCCCTTAGAAAAATAATCACCTGCAGAGAATTTCTTGAAAGAAAATATCTCATAACGTCTATGGTAGAGTTTTATCAAACTATTCTATCTGCTTTGCAGATAGAAAGAGGATAATTAAAGCTTTCCCTACAGCTGCAATGTTTGTGAAATTAATGTTTAATACAAGCAGATCACAGATGCAATTTTTCATTAATAGGAAGTCAATGGAGGGTATTGCAACTCTAGATTACTCCCCATTATTAAAAAAAAAAAATGAGTTGCAAATTGTGGGCTGGATGTTCAGAGAGCAGGTTGTAAGATCAATTTACTCAACTTTCCTAAGAGAGACCCATAGTATCATTGCCTAACATGATGCATCAATATAAACAGATTACACCGCAACAAATTCATGATATTTGTATCTCCCCTGGCAAAGGCTTGTTTGGAGTCATGCTTATAATGCATTGTAATTATGCAAACATTAATACACATTTAATTGAACCAAAAAGGCATATGCAAAGCCATATGGCTGAATGGGAAAATGGTTGGGATTGTTACAACTCATTTTGTGTAAGCCCACCCTTAATGCATATTGGCTAATGGTAGGTTGCTGTAGCATGTTGTTGATTGGATCATGTATGTTTATAGTTCCATTAGGTTGTGCATATGTTTGGTTGCTACGAGTAAAAGTGGAACAAACATGTCCAAGAAATTCACATTTGCCTTCCCTAAAAATGTAAACATAAACAAAGATTTTGAGCTATCATTATGAACGTCTAGTCTACTGCCACAACCTCCATATTTACCAATTTAAGACTTATTTTACACGTTGTCATAATGGAGTCTGTAAGATTCACCAGTTGGCCAAGGCTCCAAAAATCAGACAAATCTCCAAGAATGCATTTTGGGTTTTTTTTACCCCAAAGTCTCCACCCATATGGAAAATATTTTATATGCAAACACTTGAAAGTGGCACCTTTCATATAAGAGAATAAAGTTAATATAAGATCCATACTATGTCTTTGTAAAGAGCAAATATATACACCATACATAATTTTGTGATTTGTACAAATTATGACATTCAAAAATATATAAGATCCATAGTATTTTTTGTGAAATAACATAAAACATATATAATTTTGTAATTTATAAGAATGTGACATGCAAAACATAAGCAGATATAAGATCCATAGTATTTTTCTTGTAAAGTAGCTTGTATGAAAGGTGCCACTTTCGCATAGTTTTCACATATGGGCAGCACCAACCAGGTACAGGTAGTGCAATATAGGCCTACAAAGTGACAGTCCATAATTAACACAGGCATATAGTTTAAAAGAACAGCAACTTGAGGTAACTACTTTAACAGCCTACTACACCCTCCCACATAGAGCTTTCTTCCCACACTGCTGAATGGAGCTTATACCTACTAAATTCAGTCACCATTTTATACTAGGTGGGTCATACCAAGAGCACTCACATTAATTGGTCACAATTAACTTAAACAAGGCAAACTAAGGCCCATAAGTTGTACACCATTACTAAGACCATGTTCAATTTACATGTCATAATTCAGGCATCACTACCAACACATTAGGCCAATTAAATACAGGAGGCCAATATAAAACAGGAGCAAACAACCTCTTCAACAAACCTTTTCACACCACCCAATCAACAGGAGCATTATCCGCACAGGAGATGAGACAGGTGATTAACATTTGAATTGATCAACTGAATAGACCAGGTGCAGCCAACACTTCCTTGTTCATTTTGGACCATCCAAAAGCTTCCTGTTATATTATGGACGTTGCCATGTCTGCTTTTTATAAGTGACTTTTTTTTTTTCTTTTTTTTTTTCAGTAAAGATGCTTCTATGATCCATGATCAGTCTTCGGCAAACATAGCTGATCTACAAGCTCAACCCCTTTTGAGCTCAAAGATACATGTTTGTAGGTACACACTTTCACTACAGTGACATGCCCGGCCTAAATAGAGATGCCAGATGTAAAATTGTTAATTATGTGGATATATCCGTAGTGAAAATCCACCTTCTTATATGGAGTTGTATTGTACTGGACGTCTCTGGGACCAGGGCCCGGCCGGCGGCCTGCTAGCTAGAGGAACAGGATGAGGAATGAAGTAATAGAAAGATGAAAGGAGGCTTGGCAACTAACAGCTGGAAAGTAGCTTGGCTTGCCAGAGTCAATAATTCAATAATTCTCCAAGACAAGTCACAGACTGTTCTTTGACCGATAGCGGTTTCTCTCTCTGCCTCTCTCACAGCTAGGCTATGCTCGGGGAAAATGATGTGGCATTTGGCATGCAGGCAAATGGGAGGAGAGACGGTGTGCATGTGTGTAGGCACTTTGTGTGGACACACACGTGCATGTTTGCATGAATGTGATGGTTTTCCTCTGTGATTCCTAGATCTGAACCACTTACTGTATATGTTTGAACAAACCTGGTGTATATTGATCTAGCCGAAAAGTAAAAAAAAAAAAAAAAAAAAAAAAGCCTAATAGCCTAATTACTTCTATTTAAACAAAATCTAGCACATTGACAAGAACAAGCACATACAAAAGGTAAAAGTGTCGTCCAGGGATCCTTTGAGGGCTTCCAGGGAAACAGCAAAAACATTTAACATGGAATCAAAATGAATTAAACCACTTGAACCCTTCATTCCCTGGCATATTCAGATGGGTGTTCTGCAGCCAAATACTGTACATTAATGTGAGAGTCAGTTTTTGATGTGGAAAAAGTTTGAGAGACACTGGGATACTGCAGGGTAGAATAGGACAACACTTTATTAATCCTGTACCGGTGAGAAATCATGGTGCTACGTCAGCAAAGAACACAGGCATCTGGGTGGTGCAGGGGCACAATTGCTGTGTCTGTGTGGCCACTCATACTGTAGTCCAGTCTATGTATAGGAGGAAGGTGATGTTTATCATCCTCCACCTCAGGGCAGATCTAGCATGGGGTGAATGCCCCCGTAAATGCCCCGACTGCCCCACCAAACATGATGGCATGCAAGCAACGCACATATTAGTGCGTTGCTTGCATGCCATCATGCTTGCATGAC
>CM076975.1:26317120-26324620 GCA_039105355.1 Benthosema pterotum
GCTTACGGCAAGGTCTATTTGAAGAGCCAGTCTGGACCACAGGTAGGCCTACTTGCTTATACTTTGCATAAAGTACAGGCAGATTTGCCTCTGTATAGTCGGGACCCTTTTCATTCGGCATGAAATTCAGGGTTAAGTTCTGGAAATCGTTACTGTATTTAGGCCCATGGGCCTGATAGGCCCATGGGTCTTAACAGTCAGTGAGGGGTTGACCACATTAATTTAAATTCAGTTTTACTGCCAACGGGAGGTTAGGGAACACATTAGTATGCTAGGTTGTAATTCACTTGCCCACAGTTTGTCTTGTAGACCTACTGTCCATTTACACTTTGTGTGCGCAAATAGACCTACAGTACATGGTCAGCTGCGGTTTGCATGGAACAAGTCTGTCTAACTTTTTTTTTCCCATTCATTTGGACCGTTTGACTCCTCAACACGGCTGCCTGTTCATTGTGACTTTAAGAAACCCATCACTCCTGCCTCTACCCTCTGACACAACATGCTATTACAGTGTATGTTAGCTCAGACAGGGCCCAGACAGGGCCCTGAGGTCGGCTGAACAAGGTCTTTTATCTGTCCCAAAGACATACCGTAAGACAAAGGGCGATCGAGCCTTCCAGTTTGTTGCACCCACCTTGTGGAACGCTCTTCCTAAGGAACTGAGATCCTCTGCCTCTGTCGATACTTTTAAGATCAACCTGAAAACCTTTCTTTTTACTCAAGCGTTTTCTGATGTCTGACTGCACCTTCTTTTGTTCTGTTTTTTCTTTGTCTTTGTTTTTGTTTTTTGTTTTTTGTTTTCTGCTGTTGTATTCATATGCTTTATTGTACTGGAATGTTTTTAAAATATTATTATTTTATTGATGTAAAGCACTTTGTGAGCCTTCTCTGAAAAAAGTGCTATATAAATAAAATTTACTTACTTACTTAGCTCACCCTGTGTTAGCATTATGCGAGCGAGTGTAGGAGGGGAGGGCGACGTTGCTATACGCTGCGTTGTCGCTCACCGTCCGTCAGGGCAGACTCATTGAAAAGCAAGTATTCTAATAAAATGTAATCTCTCTATCTGGGCTATCGCTCGCATCACTTGCAGTGCGGATGAGGGGTTAACCAGTGAGTAGTAGAACCAGTTAGATGTAGAATTGATGCAATGGGGAAACAGCATGCTGAAATTGTTGTCTTCAACGTGATCCAATGGAGAGGATCAATACTAATAATAATTGTTGCATGCGACCAATAGAACACTACAAGGTAAACAATGTGTTGATGAAATGTCTCAGTGTGCTTCCAAACCCAATTCACAGCATGAGGCCTTATACATCTGCTAAAATTGGCTACTGTAAAATTGTAAAAAGCAGCAAAAAAAGCTAACTGGCTGTATTTGATGGTGATGTAAATAAAATATGTTCAGTGTTAGTGGGAAAATGGTAACATCTACAGTATGTGTGTCTACTCTATCTATAGGGTAGACATGGAGGAACATCTTGGCCAACCACCATTCTTGGTGATGCAACTATGGTATGTTTTAAGGTTCATATGACAACTAAGGTGTGCATCACGGTTAGGTAGGTATAAGGTAAAATTAAAAAGATGCATGCATGTATGATATTTCCACATGTCCCTAATTGTTTATCGATAATGACGCAATGAAGACATGTCTCATATACCTACATATCATAGGGTCAGTACGGGGCATATGCAGGGACCACAACAGTAGACCTTTTTTGACTGGTTTATGGCCATGTATGGCTACTTGTGTGCAATGCACAGGTTAACTGCACCCAACAGTTGCAGTTGTAGTTCTAGAAGGTTTGGCCTGGATATTCAATCATTAAGTCAAATAGACAACAAGTAGTTTAGTATAGGTTGTATCAAGTCAGGCCAGCAGAGGGCAGCAGTGTGTGTGTGTGTGTGTGTGTGTGTGTGTGTGTGTGTGTGTGTGTGTGTGTGTGTGTGTGTGTGTGTGTGTGTGTGTGTGTGTGTGTGTGTGTTTAATTAAGTACTTTTACTTCATTACACATGTAATGAAGTAAAAGTATAATATTTGACTCATCATATACATGACATTTTGTGCTCAGCCAATCAAATGATTGCTATGGGGTACACACAAACACGCAAAGCTGGGCACAGGAGCGGATAACGGCCTCGCGCCCTGTAGCGACCCTGAGCTGGTGAATAAGGTTGAATCCCAACTGAAGTCTTTTATTAAATCAACATGAAATCTAATAAAAAAGCACAGTAAAACACAATAATCAATATAATGGAGACACATAATCAATATAAACAGATACATTTCCAGAACAATAAAAGTAAAATAGAAAACCACAACACCAATAAAAGTCTATAAAACCCATAAAATACCAACAAAAACCATTAAGACCTAAAACATAATGCAGTTTTACCATGTTCCCTGCTCCAACTAAGGTGCTAAATTCCAAGAAGTCCCAGATGCATGATGTTACTGACCCCAGTGTCTGGTAACTCTCCCAGAGTCACCATTATGTCAATAAAGCCAAAAATTAAAAACTTCACATTGCATGTTGTTTCCCGTTTCACTTCACTTGTATCAATCATATAGGCCCACTCACTTAGTTTGTTGGTACATTTAAAGGCAACCAGGACCAATAGCATGTCACTTCAACCAGGTTGTATTTGAGACTTGAGTCTCCACGAAGTTGCTAATGCTATGAATAAAAAAAAGTTCTTCTCACCAATAGACCTTTCAGTAAGCTCCTCCACGAACCGCTATGGTCCAATCACAGCTAAGCATAACCAGGTCCAATAGCATCTCACCTCAACCATGTTGTATTTGAGAGTCTCCAAGGAGTTGCTATCAATCAAAAACGGGATTAAAATCCACATTCTCCATTTTGTTTTGTTATTTTTATCCTTCTACAGCGATCATGTACTCACTTGCTAAGTTTGTTGGCTCATTTAAATGCGTTGGCGTGGTTTGTGTAGCTGTTATAGTCTTTGTTTGACTGCATGTCAAGCAGCAAACATGATATCTCCTCTATGGACATCTCTCACTGTCAATGCAGCCCTGATGACCAGGTACTTCCGGGATGTATGTTGTGCTCTGTGGCCTTTCAAAATAAAAGCTCCGTCCTCTGTTCCATTTCGAGTCCATTACACGCCCCCTCATCTAGAAAAAAAGTATGGTACTTTGTCAGTACTTTGCACATTAACACATTGCCCTGGTGTTATGTGACTGAAAGTAACCTAATGTCTCAAAAGACAGGATGGAGACAGAATCACACAATTTGCATGTTTGGTTCTCTTTGAATTAAAGCCAGAATTCCAGACATCAATAGAAAGCTGCCTGGTGTTTGCTGTTTGACAGTGACAGTGGAGTGGCTTCATGTGAGGTCAAAACTTGTGTCAATTATACCTGTTGATAGCAAAAATTCGAACCAATATTTTAAGTGGTTGTCAATTATACCTGTTGATAGCAAAAATTCGAACCAATATTTTAAGTGGTTGTAGTCGTCTTACCAGTATGATGAAAACACGTATTGTAAGAGCCTGCACGGTTCAAGTTTGCTCGAGCATGTCTGGTACAAAGGAACATCCAAAAAGATGAATCACACATCAGTATGATAGCTGCAAGCAACCATAACAGGTGCCAAGGAATGAAGCAGGAGCCTATAAAGAAGAAGTAGATGAAAACCAAGACGAAGAGAAAGAGAAGAGGAAGTTATACAAAAATAGTGTCTTTAATGAAAAGGTGAAAATGCTACTTTTTCCCTCTGAAATTATTTTGAAAAATATATGTTTGTTTTCAATCTAAAATATTTACATTTTTCCCATCTTTTGATACAATAGCCTAGCCCTAGGCCTACTAAAAACTATGTACGAAGAAAAGAAAGAAGTAAAAAAAGGTTTTTGCATACAGTATTTTCATTTTGTGTTTACTTATCACACATTAAAATGGGTCTGGTGATCAAAAATTGTTTGGGTAACACTGTTGTAGAATAGCAGTCAGTCTGTGGGCAGCAAGAGCCGCTCCGCCCACTGTGACTGGACCAGCGATATTTACATGTGTCTATACGGGAATCGCTGCGTCACTTACTGCAAAAGTGGTCTGGAACGGACCCAACGGCAACAATAACAAACTATCTCTCAAGTTGTCTGCAGGCCTCCGGGCCTGCAGACGTGTGTGTGTGTGTGTGTGTGTGTGTGTGTGTGTGTGTGCGTGCGTGCGTGCGTGCGTGCGTGCGTGCGTGCGTGTGCGTGTGCGTGTGTGTGTGTGCGTGTGCGTGTGTCACTTTCTGGGGAAAAAAACTTTGCTCCTAAAACAAGCTCCTTCACTGAATCAACTGTTTGTTGATCTAAAAGGAACTGGTTGACATTGAACTCATAAGGGAAACAGTAAAAAAACGGAGTGGTCCTCTTGACGTCTAGAGAACCCCGCCGGCCCTCCGTCAAACTGTAATAGATGGTTTCAACACGGCTGGCATGTGAAAATACAGGCATGCTGCTGTGGTCAAGACGTATTACTGCACTTGATAAGCATCTCTAGGGAACTGAGGGAGAAAAAGAAGGCGATACAGCAATGCAACACATTGTTACTCCAACTCGATTGTCACTTTACCAAGGACCAGTGCCGGCCCTAGTCTTTATTGACGCTTCTGGCGAGAGTGAGACTGGGACGAGATTCCTGTCCCAGTCTCACTGTGTGTGTTGTCAGATACCTGACCGATCCCCCCCACTCTGGCACCCTGTTTTATTTCATTTATTTGTGTTTAATTTCAGGATTTTTTTTTGGAGGGCTTAGATTAGTGCCCTAGGGATCAGAGGACCCAGGCGGTCGCCTGGTCGGACTCTCCTGAAAGCCGGGCCTGAGAAAGGACCGTTAGTCACACCTAAGTTGGGGCTGGAAGTTAGAAACGTGTAAAACTTGGAAAGTCAAAAACACTGTAATCTACTGTGTGAGGAAAGAAAGAAATTAAGAGAGAGACAGAAAAAAAAATAAGGAAAGGAATGAAAAATAAAGGGTTGAAGTAAGTGAATCACACACATACGGTGTCTGTGTGTGTGTGTGTGTGTGTGTGTGTGTGTGTGTGTGTGTGTGTGTGTGTGTGTGTGTGTGTGTGTGTGACAGCCTGTCAGATTGTAACAGATAGAATTGTTCTAAACAAGGCCCGTGGTGGATACGGCGAGGAGGAGCGGCAGACCGGTGTGGACTTGACGGTTAACAGCAGAGTGGATGTCAGTTGTCAACAGTCCAAGCAGCTCTCCTCCTCCTCGTCTTCCTCCTCTGACTGGAGCCCATGATGCATCATGTGACACACTATATGGCAGGCTTGTCTGCTCACATGAGCACTAATGGGACACCTCCATGTGTTGTTGTTGACTTGTATTTATTTTTCATTTTCATGGCACTTTTTGTCACGTTAACCACTTTATAAACTCGATACAGTTCCTTCTTGACCTTTGCCCCCATGCAAGGGTCTAATCTCAGTTCTTTTATATTCCTTTGACGCCAAATTTCTTTGCTCAAAATAGCAGTTTGCTCCTGTCAGATTTTACCTTTTAAATGAATGCAGTACTTGATTACACTATATACAGTACAGCATAAAGTATCATGTGTAGCAGGTGGACAAGCTCTGTGGTACAGTGGTAGTGCTGTCGCCTCGCAGCTAGAAAGTCCTGGGTCACCTGCTTTGACCGTTATCAAGCGATAATTCCCAGGACGCTGCTTATTAGCCGTTCTTATCGACAAGGCAAGGCCGACTGACACGATTACATTGATAAGACAACAACCCGGAAATCCTTGATCAGTGCAGCTGGTTGGCCGCCTTGTTTTAAGCCCTGTGTCGGCATGGCAACGTTTTGTTCACGTTCATTCTCCCATTGGAGACTTATCCACTTACCTTGTTGTGACAGGAGGTGCTGACTGAGAGACTGCAGGTCATAGTATCTTAAAAATACCATGCGCATTTCTGTAAGATTAGCCTCTTCTGACCTGGAAATGTAAGGTTTGGTTTTGAAGAAAACCTATTTTGACTAGGTCCTTGGAGGAAAAAGCGACCAAAACCACCAGAATCTATTCCACATGGTGCATTTAAGACATTTAGGTGCATTTGGCTGTATCTGCTGCTAAATTGATTCCCATTAGTGTGTGTCTATGGGGATGTTTGAATATGACTACTGCTCCGGTAGTGTGCTTGTGTGTGTGTGCGTGTGTCTGTCACAGCGACAGAGCTAGACAGACAGTGGGAGACAGAGATAGAGAGTGAACAAAATGAATCAATCATATTCCCAACAGTCTTGGGGATCTGGAGAATGGATTGATGGATATTTGAGCTGTCTCTGGATTTCTGGGTTCATGTTGTGCGTAATCACTCTCATTTTCAGGTGAATCTACTGTATAGATAACCATGCTACAATCACCCTTGGGACCTAAGCAACCTTTCTCTGTAGTTGTTGCCAAAACCCACCATCCAAAAACTTGCCTGATCACCTCCAGTGACCTCCTCGCACTATTACTATTGTCCTATAGTGGTTGCCCTGACTGCTGATTGGTGTCTGCCGAATCTCCACGGGGACAGAGTTACAAAGTGTAATTCCAAACAGCACAGCCTCAGAAACATCAAAACTCACATCAGTGATTCAGCGGCACGCGGTGAGCTTGTAGAATGGCTATTATGTTACTAGACCCCACCCTTCTTACCAGGGACTCCAGAACACAACAGAGAGTGTGTTTCTATTCACCTGATGATTATATTATTAATTGTCTCCACTAGGCCGAAGGCATGTATGTTTTGCACTCCATGTGTTCGTCGGTCCATTTGTCTGTTACCAGCTAAACCCTCAATCCACTCGATGCCAAACTTTGCACACATACTCCCCGGATGCCAACGATGAATCTCTGCCCCACATTTTCTACAACGGCCTGTTATAGCGCCACCTTGAGGCAGCTTTTCACATGTTTACCTATAAATGCATCATCTGCATGAAATGTTGCATGCACCCTCCCTAGCCACAAGGATTAACCTTTGACCTGTATTTTTTTACATCTGATTTTTATGGCGCCACCAAGAGGTCAATTGTTCTAAAACACATAATTTCGTATTACTCATTTCGTATTACTCCAGATTCTGTACCAAAATCCTGCAAATCTTTACACAGTATCTCTACAGTCATGACAGATCTGTCCCATATTTCATATTGCCTAATTGTGTATACAGTAATTGCCTTTCAAAGTTTTTGTTCAAAACAGGCAAAGCATGAATGCAGCATGCAATTTATGTGAAATCTTTGACACACTTTCCCACTAGGCGGACAAATATATACAGTATATAATATAATAACTGAACCCTTTTCACATTGGCCTATAGCGCCACCAGGAGGCCACAACCTGACCTGTGCCCGGAAGAGCACTTTTTCTAGTTTGTGTTTTTTTTTGTTGAATGAACTACTCCTTTAAAACCCTATAAATAAGCCAGTACAGTACATAAAGTCATACATGCCCCGGGCTGTGAGAGAGAGGAGAGA
>CM076975.1:26329620-26389620 GCA_039105355.1 Benthosema pterotum
CGACAGTATTCCATTTTTCCTATAACCTCTTACAATAGTCCAAAGATGATCTTGTGAATACTAAGATGCTTTGGAGGACCAAGCCCCTTGTGAGTGCTGATGTCTTTTTCAAACAAGCCTTGGAACAACACCAGCCGCTGGTTGTTTGGTGGCCACAGGAAAAAAGATCAGGCTCCAATTACTTATGGCAATACAGTGTATCCTGCCATGACTTCTTTTTAAAGGCCCCCCATTCCAGATTCGTCTTGGATTGTTATTCAAGTTCCACCAGGCGAAAAACGTTTTCCAAAAAAAAGCACAGTGAACACAGCCAAACAAAATCTAAATCCCGGGTGCAGGCGGTGGTGAGAGATGTGCCCACAACGCTTCTTTGCCTGCATGGTGTTTAATTTACGGATGCTTTAACATTTATAAAGCACACAAACACCGAGGGACAAGATTAGGTTCTGATATGCACACTAAACTACCGCACTGCTGTAGAATTCTAAATTGTAACGAAAGCGTTTATGAACCAAGGCTGCCGGTGACGGTGTGTTAAAATACTCCTCTGCTCAGAGAGAATGAAAACGCATTCTGGAGGGTGAGCCAGCTAGCGCTATCATGAGATAACCTGCGACGGTCGCATTCCACCTGCACCGCTGCTGATAACGACGCCCCGTATAAACCCTGCTCCGAGTCACCACTGTCGTAAAAAGGCAGAACGAAAAGGAAGATAAAATATAGGTCACATCAGGCTAAAATGTGTTCATCGCCGAGAGCCGGCACCTGTGCCAAAACGTGAAAGAACATCAGAGGTCATTAGGGGCTACACTACCGTACAGAACCACAGAATGTCTTCCTTCATGCACACCCAGTAGTATGCTATCGGATATTGAGAAGAGCCTCGAAAGACTCCGGTCTACGGTAACTAAGAAGCGGAAGGAATACAGAGAGGAGAGGGCATTGTAGCCACACTGTAACTAAAAACAACTAGATTATTTTCACTAGGGCTGCACGACACACGCTATGTTACAAAAAAAGTCCAGATGGCAAACATTTGTTACAGGCAAAGGTTCTGTGTGAAAGATGGAAGGATTTCTGTCCTTATGCTGCTGCCTTGGAGTCATCTCTGACAAATCAAGTCAAAATGTGAGAACGGTTCAGTCATATTACAACTGAACAGAGATTCTAACAGAGTTTCTAAAACAGAGCAAGAGAATTACAACCCAGAAGGCTTTCTTACCCTTATTTGCAGTTGTTTCATTTCCCCTCAAAAAAAGTTGTCCAATTTATATTTTGTGACAAAACTCCCCTAACCCACAATAAGCTTAGAATGGGCTTATGGGATTTTGTTCAAATTCACCTATTTCTATTGCTCCATGAAGGTAAGAAAGCCTTCTGTGGTGGAATTTTCCAACAATATAGAAATCCTGTGACAACAAATGTGATCAGACCTGTCACCAGTGTTGCACAGCCCTAGTGTCTGCTACTACACTATAAGGCCATACATGAGAGGCCTAACCTAAGACAGTGGTTGTCAAAATGCAAGGAACCGAAAATGAACCCTTATGGAAGGGGGGGGGGGGGGGGGGGGGGGGGGGGGGGGGGGGGGTGTACACAATAAATGGAACCGAATATTTGCTTCCACTTGTACACCGTCAAGAGTTCCGGGAGCCTGTGGGCTCATATTAGTTATACAACAACAAACTGGTTTCTTGGAAATGAGGAAGTTTTGAGAACCACTGACCTAGAGAACACTGTCTACGGAGTCGGGTTCAAGGAAACCCGGCTTACATTTCATTGTCTTATAGCAACACGTAAAATGGTAACATGGCCTACTGGAGGAGGGTCACGGCTGCACCCATCCTCGCCCTGATGCGTATCGGCACAACCACAAGAAGTAAGTGGTGGTGTTTTTTCACTGTTGCACTGTAAGTGTGTGTAATCTGTACGATCGGTTTCCATGTCACAAGTAAGACGAAAACATCTTCTGCTGTTATGTTATTTCTTTTCATTCTGAATATATATATATAGCCTACTGTATGATATACTGTATATATACTGTATATACACACACACCCTCACGCCTCTACCTGAATCATCTTCTCTAAAATCTTAAAAGGAAAAACTACTCATCTTTTACATTACAACCCTGTTAGACCTGCTCTGGTGTATGTGCGCATGCACGCGCATGTGTGTGTGTGTGTGTGTGTGTGTTAATGTGTGGCATGTGTGCGTTGTATGTATGTGTATGACAATTTTTAGCTGTCCCGACATAAAAGGATCAGCAGCATTTGGCTTGTGTATGTGCATGTGCGCGCACGGCCACACACCCATACTGGTGCGCTCGCGGAGCTCTTGTATTGGTGGTGAGTTTTAATGGCCGACACCAAGTGGGTGGTGGGGCGTATTACTGTGCTACAGTGGGTAGTCATTCATCTGTACCAGGTCAACACCTGTAGGTACCGTTTACTCAGAGGTACCTCTGGAATGGGGACCAGGAGAACACGCATACGTCACACTGTATGCATACTGAGGCAGACTGGTTCTGGAACCAACCCTGGATTAAAACTGACAAACGGACAATCTGATGTCCTGATCCGACATTCCTTATGTCGTTTTTCATTAAGATCACGAGATGGGGAGAGAGTATGTACAGTATGAATGTATGTATGTATGTATAGTAGTGTATGTATGTACGACGTGTATGATATTTGTGTATTTATTTAGGAGTATATGCTGCTATAATACACAGAACCTTTCTTTGGCATGGTCATGTTTCGAAGACAGCCAGAAGGGGCAAGGAGGAGGAGGAGCCACCCATGGACATAAATGCAGGAAGCGGATCGGACCTGAACCTCTACGGAGGTCTGTCTAATATATGATCGTCGGATTCGTAGTATTTGAACAGACTTCCAAGGTTTGTTTCATCCTCCCCCTGGTTGCTGAATGGGACAGAGTCTGCATCGTGCAACGGCCATATAAGGTTTTTTACAAACAAAGTTAAACCTTTTTGATTTGTTCAACCCCAGATCGGTCCGAGAATGGAATAAAAACACAAAACAGATATGCAGATGCTGACTGACTCGGTTCCGATGCTCATTTACAAAAAAAGGAGGAAAGACATGCTCAGTAGTAGTGAAGGACTAGTGAAGCTTGCCAAAATAACAAACTTTCTAGACCTTTCTTTCCGCACACAAACACATTGTTATATCATGTATCTTACGGCTTTACTTTGCTTTCTCCAGAAATTGTTCAACCCTTTATTCATTTGTGTTTTTAAAAGTTCTTTTTTTCTATACCCCTGAGAAAATTCCATGGACCACTTTAAGTATAAAATACATCTCTCTGAGAGAACAACAGAAAAGTTATTTTTTCTTCCCTCAAAATGAAACAAATTTACAAACAAGTCAAAAAATTCAACAGGCCTCTGAAGCAGATTGTTACATTTCAGTCATTCGTCTAATAGGAGAAGAGACTGTGAGCATGAGCCTTACGGAGGTTAAGAGAGTCTGGTCGCGACACCGACGGCAGCCATGACAGATTCATTCATGACCCCGCCCACCCCCGCAGCGGAGGCAAATTATTAACCACAGTAACCCCCGTTGTCCCTGCTTTTTGGGGCAAAAATTTAACCAAAGTCTAAATAAAAAAAGAAAATAAGAATTCAGCGTACGACTGTGTAGATACTGTGTTTAGTAACACTTTGACTGCATAACCCGACTTTCCCAATTTTTTTTTACAATGGTTTTCACTGCCAAACCCGTGTTATCAACCATTTTTGGCCACTAGGGGGCACCAGAATGTGTTTTTTTTACCCCAAAATGACCAAAGCAGTGAAAGCCATTTTTGACGATAGAATAAATCAGTCGAAGTGTTACTGCCCTTCTAGGTTCCAAGATAGGGGCAGCAACAAGAGCTGAACACGACCAAACTCTCTCAAACCCACAGACCCTCCACAGTCAACTATAGTTATGCGGGGCACAGAACATGTAGGCAGCATTTTGCACTAGTAATGATAGCACTACATTTGTGTGGCTTTGCTTTGTGAACCGTTGCAGATTATTCCTTGATTAATGGCAAAAGCTGCATTGTACATCCTTTTTTTATTTATCAGGCACTAGACATATTGTTAAGGTGGCAGGAACCCACTGTTTGGCTAAACATATAAGTCACCAGTACGAGATAGGACTGCCTTCGGCTTGATTGTAACAAATCGGATTGAGACGCGACAAGATTTGATCGGCTTGATTGATTGTTTTTTTTTTTGTTGATTTTTTTCCCCTTAAGGTTGGGGTCTTTTATTTGGTCGGGCAGGTGAGGGGGGAGGGGAGCGACAGAAGGCACAGTTTAGTAGAATTATGTTTCTCCCATGATTTTAGTAAAAACAAACAAACAAACAAAACAAAACCAGGAAGAATCAGAATGTTTCAGGTGTTTGAACAGCAGCTCAGCTGTCTAAAGAGTGTGTTTGTGTGTCCTGTACATGCATATACACACGCTGAGGGTAGGTGTCAATTCACCTCAGTGTTTTTTTCTCCTTCCCGTTCAGAGAAATGGAAATGGAGATCATTAGAAGGCATGCTCTCTGAAGAACTCAATTAAGTCAATTAACGTTCAGAATTTGGCTTTAGCATTGAACTGGCATTTGCAGTTTTTGAAATGTATTCGGTTGCATTCCGAGTGAATCGCACCAGAACGTGAAGTGCGACATTTTTACCCACATGGATTTACAGTATATCGTCCCGGTCGGGTGGAAACCTTACATGTCTTACTTACTTTTTAAAAAAGCAGCCGATCATCAGGATCAAAAGAAGTGATTCCATTTGATATCGATAGGGAATTAATTAAAGGTAATGTAGCCAACATTTAATGCTAAATTCAAAGTATATGTTTATATATCTATAAATTTTACATTTTGTCCCTCTATCAGCCACTATATAATTGTGCTGGGGTATTTTCCTGCAGAAAGACACATCCCTCCTGCTGTATTTTGGGTTAGGATGAAGGAAGTGTCTTTCTACTACAGCAAAACGCCCAAGGCCAATTATAGTGGCTGAAGGTAACAAGGCTAAATATACAAGGCTATAATATAAATACTTGGAATTTAGGATTAAATGTTGTCTAATGGAAAAAAGTCTCTACCCGACAGCAACGATACAGTTACAGTTCCCATTAGTTGTTTGTGCTTTTCAAGGCTAATATGATTGCTATCTGTGACACCTCCTGTACATTTGAAAAACAGAAAAACAAAATGAAAAGCTATAGTTTTGGGATGGATCTTTAACAGCAGGACCCGGGAATAGACCCTGAATCAGCTTGAACAACAACAACAATAATAATGCCCAGAATTATTTCTCCTCAATTCCAGATGCACAGTCAACACCAGCCACTGGAAGTTGGGATACTTCACAAATAAAGCAGAGGGATGACAACTAACACAAAAAGAGAGTAAAAAAGCAACGTCTGCTACCTATATGTTTGAAACGTTACAGCACGTTGTGTCCTAGCTATAACCACCACTATGGTCTGGTACAGCAGCTATTTGACAGACTAACATCTACATTCAAACCCCATCTCTGGAAAAAAAACAAACAAAAAAACAGCACATTAAGGGCAAAAAGATTGTTTCCACTGGTATGTGACAGGGATTTGGATCTAGTGCAGACAATCTAAAAAAAAAGAGAGAAAAGGATCGTATCCTCAGGGTCCTTTGAGGTTGTTCCATGGGGCTCCCAGCTAAATGATTGATAATTAGGGGTCCAAATAGACCCTTATGGGCCTGTAACTCTCAGAGTTACCGACCTGGAGTTACAGGTCTGTAGCTATGAGGAGGTAACCGTCTCATAGCTCATTGCTAAGGAATTGTGACATTAAAAAAAAGTGTTGTCATTTTTCAGGTCATGAGAGCTCAATTGCACACAAAAAGTGAACTTTTTACATACATTCAGTGCTCTGATTTTCCTGCTGAATGTGATGCCCCATTCTGCAAATCAATGGGATTTGCCACCAGATATCACTGTTTCCACTGTTTTGCCGGTGTTCATGGCAGCTCAAAAGCCTTCCAAACCACCCAGAAAACTCCAGGCCATGGAAAATCCACTGAATGTTCAAAAGTTCAGGTTTTCCTGGGTGTAACTGAGATCCTGAAACGTGAAAGGAAAAATAAAAGGTAAATGAAACTGAATGTCACAAAACCTTTAAGGGTTACGGTGGTCCGTGAAATCAAAAAGGTTTTTGAGAACCACTACTCTAGCAGAGAGAGAAGGAACTGCCATGGATTCTAAACAGTTTACTGTAATCGACAGACGGTTTTGCCAGTGGGATGCAAGGATGTCATTCTGCTCAGGGGTAAAACAGTATGTAGGTGTATATACCGTATGTGTGTGTGTCCTGGGAGACACGCGCAAGCGTTTGTGTGTGTGTATGTCTATGCAGTGCGCGTTCGCGTGCACGCCGAGATTTTCAAGTCTTTGCTTTTTTTATGAGGCGAGCACGCTCCTCCTGAGCAGGTCCTCGTTCCCAGCATGCAACGGGGGCGGCAGGCGGAGCTTGTTGCTGCTGCTGCGCCTGCCGTGGCGTTGCGCCGCGTCCGAGTCGCTCTGCTCGCCGTCCGAGAAGTACCCGTCGGTCTCGGCGGCGGCGTCCAGAGAGGAGGAGGACGACGCCCCCTTGCTGTTCTTCTTCTCCGCCGCCAGGCTCACCGAAGAGTCCCTGTCGGAGGAGGAGGGCAGCTCTGTCGACTCCGCCCTGACCCTGCCGCCACCCCGGCCGGCCCCGCCCACCCCACCCCTCCCTCTGGACCTCCCCTGGCGGGAGAGACGCAGCCGCAGTGCTCCTCCTCCTCCTCCCCCTCCTCCTCCTCCGCTGCGGTGGTGCGTGCCACCGCCGCCCGTGGGACTGGAAGGCGGTGAGGAGGAGGAGGGAGCCACGCGGACGCTGTCCCAGGGGCAGTGGTCCTCTGAGATGTGACAGGAGTCCATTTTGGAGATGGGGGGCTGCGGCGGGGAGTCCCTCTGCGCGTGGTGGTGGTGGTGGTGGTGGTGGTGCTGGAGGTGCGAGGCCTTCATGGAGGACCTCTCCCTGGCCCTCTCTGCCCTGCGGGCCGCGTGGTTGGAGCGCTCGTCCTCCTCCTCCGCCCCGGCACTGCTGGACGCCCAGGTGCTCTGGGCGGCCGAGGGGCTGCTGCCGGCCGAGGCGGCCGCCGCAGAGGAAGGTGTCTGGGGCAGGCTGGGGTGGGCGTGGGCGGCGGGGTGGCCGTGGCCCCCGCGGGGACCCCCCCGGGGCGCGCTGCTGGGGGCGGCGGCGGGGTGGTGGTGAGGGTGGCCGTGGTGCCCGCGGGGCCCCCGGGGCTTGCCGCCGCTCCCTTTGGGCCCCTTACGGCCCAGGTGGGGGGTCTTCCACGCCGACTGCATGGAGTTCTCCATCATCAGGTTGAGCAGGCTCTCTTCACCCTGCAGGAGCTGAGGAGAGGATCAACAAGGTTGGGTTTGGCAGGGTTTTTCATTCATTTTATCCCTACGACTTTGACCCATTTTATCACCCAGTGCCAATTCCTAATGTGATCCTGGGCTCTACACATCCTCTGCCAACCTGGGTAGGCAGCAGACTGGCCTCATGCTTCCTTCAATGCATGAGGAGTCCAAGATGCCTTCTTCTTTTCACCTGAGAGGGGGACATGTACACGCTCTAGTGTACATGAGCGTGTACATGTGTATACGCTCTAGTGTACATGAGCGTGTACATGTGTATACGCTCTAGTGTACATGAGCGTGTACATGTGTATACGCTCTAGTGTACATGAGCGTGTACATGTGTACACACTCTAGTGTACATGAGCGTGTACATGTGTACACACTCTAGTGTACATGAGCGTGTACATGTGTACACGCTCTAGTGTACATGAGCGTGTACATGTGTATACGCTCTAGTGTACATGAGCGTGTACATGTGTATACGCTCTAGTGTACATGAGCGTGTACATGTGTATACGCTCTAGTGTACATGAGTGTGTACATGTGTATACGCTCATTACACTCATTACCAGTGGGGGAACAAAAGGCAACAGGCCAACAGCCTGTGCACTAAGGCCTGCCCCGATCGATCCTGATTGGAAAAAAAACTCCTCTTTCTTGCTTGGATAAAGGCTTTGGTCTCCTGCAGTTCACTGGAGACAGGGAGGAACTCCATGTATGCTCACCTCACTCTATATTAAAGAAAAACAAAAGTAAAAAAAAAAAGTGCTATTTGAATTAAGTAAAATCACTGACTATACCTTTAAATGGGGGTCTGTAGACTAATGTGTGCCAAACTGGGGGTCTTTGAAGTGAAAAGAGACGTAAAACAATCTTCTCTTTTGGGGGTCCTATAGGCATATATTTTGTATTTTCTACCAGGGGTCCATGGGCTAATGCGTGTCGATTTGGGGGGTCCTTGACACGAAATAGTCTGGGAACCACTGCACTAAAGCATAATCAGTGGTCCAGACAGACACAATACATGTACTTAGTACACTGAACAATATCAGATTCAGAGAAAGAAGAGAAAGGAGGGGAGGAGAGGAGAATCGGTTCATGGCTAACTATTCAACTGTGCTATCCTCTGTGCTCGGAGGCCCTTTGCCTGCCAAACAACACAGAAAAGGGCCCAGAACCCTGGGCAGAACAAAAGGAGGGTCAGCCACAGTGCAGCTCCGCTCCTTGGCAACCTCCTTAGCTTGACAGATAGTTGCACGCACATGAAGGAGGAGGAGGAGGAGGAGGAGGAGGAGGAGGAGGGCTGTGCATAGGAGGAGGAGGAGGAGGAGGAGGAGGGCTGTGCATATGAGACAGTAAGTAAGAGTTTGGAATCACATTAGTCCCGCCGATCACAAATTGCACCAAATAATGGTACATCTAAAACATGTGTCAGTGCATTTACGCGTCGATTGTGTTACTGTATTTTCAAATCACTGGATAGTTGTCGGCTTTATTGCATTTGCGTTCTTTTGGTTCTTTTTAGACTGTTCTGTCGGGAAAGTGTTCGCAAATGCATTCTCTTTAAAAAAAATCACATTAACCCTGCTGTCACAGGCGATTTCATAAAATATAATTTAAAAATGTAATACTTTCTCTCTAGTTACATTAAAAAATAATGACACTAGAAGATCTACAGGCCCTATTTCTGCCACAGAGCTGTCTGTGGTGACAGGCAGTTCCACTTGGTTGTGATTGTCATGATTTGTGTACTTTTTCCAATTTTCCATGTGTTTAAAGAGGTGACATGTTATAGGATGGGGAAAAAAAATCATGGTACTCCATCATTAACAGCCTGACAGGCTGTATGAAAACTCACCTGGGGGAGCCGACATTCACAGTAGGTTAAAACTAACCCGTGGCTTCCCATGACGTTAGGGTTTAGGGCTGGGTTTTGGGTGGATAGGGTGTAGGGCAGGGGTGCCCAAAAGATCACACAGGCCATGCAGGTAGATCACATGACAGTCCCCTAAAATGTATAATCTGTAACTCTTGCGAGCGTTAAAATGAAACCAAATGGACCCTTACAGGTCCATTTGGTTTCATTTTACACTCTCAAGAGTTAAATTATATTTAAACGTCTGAATTACGTAATTTCAAGAGTCCACACAATTAGAAAATGGAGAATAATTGTTATTTTGACCAACGTTTTGCCAGTTCTCTTTCCCAATTGTGGTCAAAAACGTGAAAGTTATTAGCTTTGGGTGCAAGAGACTATAAATTCAACATCACAATCTGTCAACTCAAAGCCCAAATACTGTTTTCAAACGTCAGTAGTAGCATATATAGGAAAACCTTCCAATTCTCCCCCTATATTTTTCATTATAAGTGCATTATTCTTAAACACTATAACAGTAAGTAACACCATCACCACTATTCCATTTCTTGGGGGCCTTGAAATGTTTTTTTATGTATGTGTAGATCTTGTTGAGCTGGTCATTTTGAAAGTTGCTCTCAAGTCAAAAAAGTGTGGGCACCCCTGGTGTAGGGACTAACGACCAGGGCTCGACACTAACACTTGCCCGGGGCAAGTAAAAAAAACGGTCGGGCAAGTGAAGACTGCTACCTGATTGCCCGATCGGGCAAGCATGTGACTTAGTGCGCTAACACAAGATATATTTGTCTGAAGGTGGTCATTGCGCTCTGCCTCTGCATCTTTTCCTGCTTTCTAGCTATCTCTCCCATCTCTCTCTCCCACGTCATTTTGCTGGGGTCACGGACCCCTGAGTCCGTGACGACTGTGGGAACCACTGATTTACAAGTTGAATATTTACTGTAACTGATTGTGACTTAAACAAAACAATCTTTGACTGCAAAAGAAAATGTTTAAAGCACCAAGCAGAAAGTAAACTTAAATGCAAAATTCACAATATATTTTGGGGGGCAAGTGACCATGACCTGAGGGCAAGTAGAACCTGACTTGCACTTGCCCAAGACTTGCTCGGAGACCTTAGTGTCAACTCCTGTAACGACTGTTGCGTCCAACAGGATCATCCACCAGCACCCGCCTGCTGAAATGCAAAATGACCCTGGGGGGGGTTTAGTTAGTGAATGTCCCTCTGAAAAGCAGTTGTTTCCCTACCTGGTCGGAGAGGAGGCTGGCGCTCTTGTCGCGGTGCTGCCCTCCCAGAGCCCACTGGCTCAGCATGTCGTCAGCCGTGATCTGGACGGACTGAGCCAGCCAGCTGTCGAACAGAGAGTTGTCCAGCGGGAAGGACTTGGGTAGGCCTGAGAGGGATGGAGAGGAGAGGAGAGAGTCAGTCAGTCAGTCATAAACCATATCCATTTTACAATCGATCTCTTGCGATACTATAGATCAGGGCTGCACAAAAGGTAGATCGTGATCTACCAGTAGATCACACAGGCTGTGCAGGTAGATCACATGACAGAAAGAGGACTTATAGATCTGTAACTCTTGAGAGCGTTAAAATAAGGGTCCATTCGGTTTCATTTTACGCTCTAAAGAGTTAAATTATATTTAAACATCTGAATTAGGTAATTTTCAAGAGTCCACACAATTAGAAAATGGAGAATAATTGTTATTTTGACCAACGTTTTGCCAGTTCTCTTTCCCAATTGTGGACAAAAACGTGAACGTTCTTAGTTTTGAGTGCAAGAAACTAGACTCAACATCTAAAACTGTAAATCTCAAATTCATTCAAGCGCATTATTCTTAAACACTAACAGTATGTAACACCATCACCACTATGTCAAAGCTAAAACTTTTTAGGGGGCCTTGAAATGGATTTTCAGTAATGGAATAATCACATTTTTGATGTGTAGATCTTGTTGAGCCAGTCATTTTGAAAGTAGCTCTCAAGTCAAAAAAGTGTGGGCACCCCTGCTATAGATCATCCTGTGCAAGCCCGGTACAAAATCTGAGATCAGTAACCCCACTGATGCGAAGCCCAGAGATGCAGTTATACTTAACCCTTCAAAAGGCAGGACTTACACAGGTGTAACCTGTGTAATCATACATTCCCCAGAGCTCTATAGTTTGTGACAGCGTGTGACATCACCAAGAAGGGGGTGGAGTCTAAAAGGCTAGCGGCACCATATTTATGGGCGTTAAACTCCTGCCAGGTAGCACCCCGCCCCGCTAAAAACACCTGGCCAACGCTCCATACGCCCCCCTGGCCCCAAAACTATGGAATGCTCTTCCCATTGCAATCAGAACTGCAGGCTCATTCCGAATCTTCCGCCACAATCTGAAAACACACCTCTTTGGACTCCATCTCAGCCCATAGTACTAGTATCAGCAATTTCAGTACCAAGCTAGGTATTTTAGATAGCATATTAAGTAAACAAAAAATCCTGGGAGTGTACACATGTGAACCAAATGGAAAGGTCCTAAAAAAAAAATCATTAACATGATGAAACACAACTTGATGATCTCATCAAGATGTGATGGTGAAGCACATCTTGATGAGATCATCATCAATGAATCATCAATGATTTTTTTCCCAACCTCCATTTCTAGGAAACACAGAACGGACCAGAACTTTTTTTTTTTATCATGTCCACACAACATCTTTAAGTTCTATTAATGACATAGTAAAATGACAAAAAATGGGTGGAATTCCCTTTTAATGAAAATCGCTCTGGATTAAGAGTGTCTGCTAAACGCCTAAACTGTAAACTGTGATGGCTGCGGTCTGTTTTTTGTTTAATTAAGAATAAAAACTAGGTTCAATGTTGCTCCACAGGTCGAGGGATATTTTCTTTGGCCCTTTGACGGAAGAGTTGCTGTAATTAGATGCTTAGAAGGAGCATCGATAGAACAATTGAGGGATGAAGTACAGATGAAACAGGAAGAGGCCACAGTAGGACAGAAGCAACCATGGGAGGAATAGAGGCAGAATAAGCAGGACGGGTGCAGGGCCGGATCTAGGCATGGGCATGGGGGGAGGCAAGGCCCCTCTAAATGCCCAGACTGCCCCACCAGACATGATGACATGCAAAACAACCCAAGATATTTCAAATTAAAGTGCTTATATTTAAAATGATTTGAACCACTACTACTGCTACGAACTAACTAGAATTGTGGTGCCATTAAACCAACATCATTTCATCATTGAAACCAGAAAACTCTGAGTCAGACCTTTAGCTTTATGCATGCTGCGTGTCTGTTGCAACTTCAAAAACAACTGATGTTATTATTGATGCTTTACTTGCCCAATAAAAGTCATGTAACTGAAAAAAGGTATGGGCGCGCTACGGGCGATGAAGCCGCCCCCATACCATTTTCTCCTGCCCCACCCCCCCAATTGGGAAATGTTACATCCGCCCCTAGACGGGTGGAGGGAGGATAGGAAGTGTTGAGGGAGAGTCAAATTATATAGCGATCAGAGCTCAATCAAAAGGCCAAGGCCTCAACTCATAACTACCACGTCAGCGCCTCAGCCAGAACATTCTGTTGAGATCCATTTCACGTAAAAAAAGCAATTCACCCGCAAATGACAGCAGCATTCATTTTCAGTTGTTTTGTTGTAAATGGAGAACATGAAAACCTTGGTTTGAGCATTCAGTCAAGCCCGTGTTTACAGAACCGTGTAAGTGCAGTTAATAATAAAAGCTAGAATTACAAAACAGGCAAATAGCCGTGATTCAAAGTTTTGCACAATAGATGTTGTTACATACGAATTTCTATACAATATTAAGGCCTTATACGGTAGCATCAAGTTTATTATTCTTTTGGCATTTCAAAATCAGAAATTCCCAGCTGTGAATTTCTGATTTTGAAATGCCAAAAGATTTGAGCCAGCCTGTGTGTTGCTGCTGTCGTGAAAATGACCGTGTAAAACCCGGGGAAGCATGTTGCTAATCATTATATATGTTATACAATTCACAAATACAAGCTTAGTGTCAATTTGTGCCTCAATACCAATTAAATAATTTGTTATACAAAATCCTCTTTTGTGAATTTGTGCAAGCAAATGGTATCCAAAGACAGCTTATGGTGTCTGCATTAAGGAAATAAATAAACTGGCCGAGTTATGTTTCTGTTTTCTTTTCTTTTCTTTTCTTTTCTTTTCTTTTCTTTTCTTTTCTTTTCTTTTCTTTTCTTTTCTTTCTTTTTTTAACAAAACAGCCCGCATTTTCATATTGTCACTGTTTCCAGGACTCATTCAGTGATACATGCATTTAAAGTTATTATCATGTATGATTTAATTTGTAAAGTGTGCAAGGAGTTTTCTGCATACTGTAATGCAATCACCACTTTAAGGACTTTATGAGGTGAGGTGAGTTAATCTGAGCTTATTAATAACAAAAAGACTAAAACGACCTTTGGAGTGATACGCAGACAACGTTTGTAAATCAATCACTCCAAAAGACATGGACAATGTGCCAAGGAGCTAAAGCTCCTTTGGATATAATTGATAAGATGTGGGCGATGAACAAAACGAGCGTCCTGCCGTCGACGAATGCCCTGGGGGAGATGTTCTGTCTAGTCTATACAGTCTGGCTTTTCATAGGCCCATGCTGAGGAAGGTGACAGGCGTACGCAGGGACAAAACACTGAGAGACAAACACACCATGTTGCTTTCACTTCATCAGCAATGAAACATTAGAAAACGTTGGTTTACAGCAGCGCTAATCCTCTTCCCTGTCTCGGTCCCAACAATGCATTCTCCACACTGTGGCCTGTGTGTAGAGACTGAATGTGTGTGTGTGCATGTGTGTGTGTGTGTGTGTGTAGTGCACGCCTGCAAGTCTGTGTGCGCGCGTTGCAGACGGGGCTCACTGCGTTGTGTATATAATTAGGAGGATTTTCATGGCTCCTTTTCTGTCACTATGGGCTGCCAAAATGCTGCCGAAGCAGTGTGTGCCGTCTACTGCAGCAATGTCGGGCCTTTTTTTTGTCACTTTGTTGTACACACACACACACACACACACACACACACACACACACACACACACACACACACACACACACACACACACACACACACACACACACACACACACACACAAAGACAGTGCAGAGAAGCGTGGGGAGATAGGATGGGAAGAGGGGCGATGGTTTTTGACAGACACAGAGAGGACGCGAGGGGGAAGGTGTGCATAGGAATGAGTACAGTACAGTACAGAATACTGTCTGAGAATCATAATGTAACAGTTATCATCCCCAGGGCCGCCCATGACGCATCTTATCAGCCCCATCAGCTTCTTCTTTTTTTATCAACCCCCACCACCCCCTGCAAATAATGGTACCTGTATATGTGATAAACCCCTTTCTTTATTTGTCTATTATAGTTGATATGCAACCTTTATTTGCAATGGTGGAAGGGAGAGATAGGACAGTAGTGATGAGCAATCAATGCAGCCTACTAGTTATAATATAGTGTAAGGTAAACTATTCCACCACATCAGGTTACATAGAATAGACTCTAGAAATACAACGACTGAAAGCCAAGGAAGGAAGCTGTCACTTCTGGTCAAGAAAATCTATTCAGAAATATCTTCTTCTTCTTCAAATATATCTTCTTTCTTTACATTACATTACATTCTAACACAAAGACTGCCACGTTTAGGACCGGTCAGCAACGAATCGCGCAGTCTAGTTTTTCAACAGGACCAAGGTTTTGTGCTCAGAAAACGAGTTTGATAAAGAGAGCGTGTGATGCCGGGCGTTATTGCACGGCGCCCAGGTGTTGTTTATTGCGCGTGTGCTCGCTCCGTGCACACATCGCCGATTTATCTTAGACCTCAATCCTGTGTTGACAGACGATTCTTGTCCGTCAACACTGAGTGGCACGGTGGAATCGCTGCGATACTGTGTGTGCGTTTCAGACTCGCCGTCTGTAACGCCCTTAAGGGTGGCATTGTGTGTTAATAATCAGAATGCTATATTCCTAAATATTTTTGTTTTCTCTACATTAGGGGAAATTTGCATGAGTGTAAAGGGGAAACAGAAGTTGTCACATCTGCTTTATCCCGGATCATTCGCTTCACTCCTGAGAGTATAGGGCAGCCGACTGTTCAGCACGGATAGATTAACAAATATAATACAAGTTCCAGCACCGTACAGCGTGGGAACCTGAATGTGCACGGTGTCATCAATCGATCAAACAATCGACAGACGTTATTTAGTGCAGACATTGTTTTGTGTGCTGCAGAACAATAGAGTTTTTTCTACCCTATGACCAGTGTTGGGCAGTAACTAATTTTAGATTACATATTACTGTAATATTATTACTTTTGCTCCAAAAAGTAAAGTAACGAGATTACTCTGCAAAAATGGGTAATAAGTAACGCATTACTTTGCAAGTAACGCCAAGTTACTTTTTTAAAATGAGCTTGTTGTTGCATGCAAAAATAGAACAGATTTACAAGCTATCAACAGGTACTGTAACAACAGAGATGTGCAGTAGATTGTAGATCCAGTCCACACACTGCATCCTGCGCAGTTATGTACACTACAAATCGCATTGCTGCTTTATTTTGTAATAAACGGATTATGTTGTACTTCTCTAATTTTTCAAAAGCGGTGTTGAGAACTTGGGAAAGTAATAACGTAATATGTAATATATTACTCTTCAAATCCAGTAATAAGTAAAGTAATGATATTACTTTGTCTAAGGGGTAACGAGTAAAGTAAAGAAGTTACTTTCCTAAGTAATATAGACCAACACTGCCTATGACAACGTTGACATTTCATCTCCGAATTGTCCTTGTGAATGAGATTAGAGTCAATTTCATCCACCACTCATTGATGAGGACACACGCAGCAGCAGACACTTGGGGAAGGACGAGGCAGTGCCACACACATTATGTAGCATAGTGCACACAGGCACACACTCACACACATGCACGCACACACGCATGCACACACCTCATCACTGGCAGTCCCTAGAATCAGCATCTCTGCAAGATGCCAGGAGGTGTTGTGAGTGTGGCACACGCACGCACACACACACACACACACACACACACACACACACACACACACACACACACACACAAACAAACAAACACACGCGCACGCCCGCACACACACGTGACATGTACCTGCGCACACACACACACACACACACACACACACACACACACACACACACACACACACACACACACACACACACACACACACACACACACACACACACACACACACACACACACACACACACAGCAAAGAGAGCCAACAATAAGTTTCCATGATGCAGCACATCTCTCCACAGGAGACGGGCCAGGCGTTGAGAAGGGAGAGAGAGGTGAGGAAAATGGGTGTGTCAAGAGAGTGTACAAAGAGAGAGAGGTACTGGGGACCACACCTGTAGCACGAGGACAATCTGTACCACAATGTTGGTGATGACACTGTGCCAAAACGGTGTCCCAATTCTACTTCACAAACCTAAGTCTATGCCAGGGTGTGGAAACCTAATGTTCAACAAGGGGTAACTTTTTAGGAATACCAATTTTGTACATGTTTAAGAGATGTGTTTTTTATTTGCAATTAGGGTTTCTTCCTGGGGGCTGAACCTTTCCAGTCAAATGTGCCACTGAAAAAGCTGTAATATAGTGACATTGCATTATCAGCCCCTCCCCTAACTCCGCCCCCTATATCATACAACTACAGCTGTGGGTGTGGCTTCAGTTCAAGTGGATCACCACTCATCACCAGCCATACTTGATGAACTGGTGGGGGTGCACACATAAAAACATTTTAACAAATACTGAACAGTTTTTTGAAATAATTATTCCTCCCCATATAACACTAATAACTGATGACCATGTTTTAAGGTGGGAAAAAAAATCATGTCGCATCTTTAATACTGTATTTTGCTCTCCCTCTCTGTTCTCTGGGTCCCGAAACTTTAACTACAAAATCAATGTTCTCTTTGTTATTGTAACTTTGAGAATGTCCTTATTAGCCTATGGAACAGAAGGGTTAAAGTTGGATCCATTTGCAAATTCTCATATCAATGTGGATCCTTGACATTGAGAAACAGTAGCCTAGCTATACAGTAGCTTCAATCAGTAACATAATTCTCTTTACACAGGAAGATGTCCTAACTAAACCATTTTAAGCTTTTACTAAAGCCACTTTCAGCTCTTGCTTCTCCTATTTGTAGGCTGATGTACAGTAAACCAGGCATCAGGCTACTTGGTCACTGCTATGTCATGCTATTACCACAGATACAGAATAGCAAACCCTGGTAGGGTATTTTGTACTGTATATTAGGCTGGGACAGTTATAACACGGCATGCGGTGGTATAATTTGAAGTTCGGTTGGACGCTGGTCTGCTCAAGGTGGAGAAAAAAAAGCCTGAGAAATGCGCAACGGGATTAGCCTGAAACGCTAGCTCGCGATCATGCTAACAATACAACGCACGTTAGCCAGCCCTGCTTAGACAACAAGGCTGGGAAAGGAATGTGCTGGCAGTGGAACAGGACCAAAATGGCCTGTGTGTGTGTGTGTGTGTGTGTGTCTGTGCGTGCGTATGTGTGTGTGTATGTGTGTGTGTACACGCGTGCGTGCACATGTGTGCGTGTCCTGTTGCTAGGTCTAAAGCCCACACTACAGTGTGACGATTTTCCCAGGTGCCAACCGTCTCCCTAGCAACTCCATGACAGAGCAAGAGACAGAGAGACAGAGAGAGAGTGAAGGAGAGACAGAATGAATAAACGCAAAGGGCTGACAGTAAATTAAACACCTCAGTGAAAGAGGTGAATACACTCGACCACACCGACTGTCACAACAATACAAGGCACGGACATGAGCCACTGAATGTAAACCTATAGTCCTGGTCTACTGATACTCTATTACTATACCATTATTGGACTAACTTCAGGAGCCCTATGTTTTAACTGCTGTCCATTACCATGCAATTTCACCAGGGTTTTAAAGAACCTTGGGAGTAACATTTGACTTTTAACTGCATGTTGTTGTTGGACCAGAACTACCTTCTTTCAATTAAGAAACATTTGCTAAAATCTGGTCTATCTGCTAAAACCCATTTGTTTCAATATTTCATTTATTTTTATGGTTTTGCTGTATTGTTTTCAATCTTCATTTTTTAAAGAGGGAGTGCAGTGATTTTTATATTATTTCCAATTTTGTACATGTTTAAGAGGTGACAGTATTAATTAGACTCCTGTGTGTGTTTTTATGTGCAATGATGTCTTCCCTTTGTTTTTAGTGATTCTTCCTGTTTATGTGGGCTGAAACCTTTCCAGTCAAACATGCCAACTGAAAAAAATATTACCACCCACTAGGAAAGCCAGGCATACATGTACTTAATGAACTGGTGGGGTGCCCAGAGCCACATAAAACATAAAACTGTACACTCTTTGGGGAAAAAATCTTCATACTTAGATAAGAATAATATCTGATGATCATTTTTTTCCCCCAACTACAGCATGTCACAATGGAATTTTGCTGTGACAAGTTGAGCTTGTAGATTCAGGTCCAGTGTAGACTGTGTAGATTCTTGTCCAGTGTCAATCCCGGGATTGAGATGCTATAGAGGTTATCTGGTTAAGTGTTTCAGGGCACTCAGATGAGTCAGGTTTTCAGTAATGATGTGCCCAGTCAAATCCCACAATTGACTTGTGAGAGAAAATCTCATCTAAGAAAGCCTTCAGATTTACAGGCCTACCCGGGGCTTACAAATAACGGTTTTAAGGCACTTATAAGTGTCTGAGTATGAGGGAGCATATAGGGACACAAATTTTCGTTTGGTAGGAAATTTTATACAATTCAGTGTTACTAGATGGTGCGCACCAAGATCTCAGTCAAAGATTTGATCTGGTGTATGGTCACAAGAGTCAGTAAGTCATTTTGAGAAAATACAAATGAAGAAAATAAACTGACTGTCATTCTATCTATGGGTTTGATTGATTGACCTTTATAATTTGTTAACATGATTGTTACAGTAGATTACAGGTACTGTGTAACAGTCAAGGCAAAATGAAATGATTGCGTAATGATTGAGCTCATTTGCAATAAATTAAAGGGATATATCACTTTCAAAGTGAAATATACCTCTCACGTATTAGGAGGAAAATATCAGTCACCATAAAAAAGATTGGATGTGTTTGATGAATGTATTATGGTTAAAATGTAGTTTTAAGTTATAATGGGTTTGTATAGCCCCATTTTCAGCATAATGGTGGAGTAGGGGAAACAGCCAATAACAACTCTACCACTTGTTTTGGAATAAAATAATGTAAGAAGGCCTTCTGGGATGGAATTCTCCTTTAAGTCGCAGCAGAAAATCCGAGCCAGTAATGACATAAACGCCATACATTTACATTATGCCTACACACTATATGCGCTACACATAATACACACATACAAATGACACCTTTTTCTTGCAGTGAAAGAGGCTACGTGGGCTACACACAAACACGTGTGTGCATGCACCGACACACGCACGCCTGCACACGCACGCAACACACAGAAGGGCTTGTTTGTCATGGAAACACTGTGTGACTGATGATTTCCCAGCATCCGTTCAACATCATCAACACACAAGCCTTTATCCCCTCCATCATCAGGTGGAAAAAGAGAGAGAGAGAGAGAGAGAGAGAGAGAGAGAGAGAGAGAGAGAGAGAGAGAGAGAGGGAGAGAGAGACAGATTATGATAAGGACAGGAGGCGGTTGGGCAGAGATGAACGTCTCTCTCCTCCACCGCCTACGTTCTCTGTGTTTATCTGTTGTGTGTATTGATCACCTTCACATCGACAGGAAAACATTGCTGACCCTGCACCGCTCACCGGATAAATAAGGAAAACAAGACATGGCCAGATCTCCCTTGTGTTGTTGCTGATGTGCCTGTACGGTGTGTGTGGGGGCGTGCACACGCGTCAGGTGCTATTTGAATGTTAAATGCACAGATATCCTCATAATGCGGTTACTAACAATATTATGTAGCTTGCCCTTAAACGATAATGCCATGCATGGGGGGTCCATGCATGGAACTTCCAGACCCACACCACCCCACAAGTGACAACTTACACACAACGCACCCCACAATACTATTTTGTGCTTGGATGGACAGACACAGAACAGCCAGGGACACGCATAGCTCCACGAGGATGTGGTTGGACCACTTAGTTAAAAAGAAACAAGGCTTTCATCCTGCTATCGGCTAGATAAGGGGCTGTGCAGGAAGAGGATGTTTTATAGGTCAGTAGACTAGATCAAATGTATTGTTGCTTCCCCTTAGCCAATTATGAGGTGAGAGTCAATGTCAGGCTGCCGTATCTGTGTGCTTTGCTGGGATATAATGTATGTACAGTACGTGTATATGGTGTGACCGACTGTCTGTCTGGCCCGGATGTAACAATTCCAAATTGGAGAGGCAGACGAAAATGGTATGACCCATACCATTTTCAGCTACAGGACTTATATTAGGCAAGTAAGAATCAATAATAACATCAGTTGTTGTTTAAGTTGCAACAGACACGCAGCATGCATAAAGCTAAAGGTCTGACTCAGAGTTTTCTGTTTTGAATGATGATGAAATGCTGTTGGTTTAGTGGTGCCACAAGTTAGTTAGCAGCGGAAGTAGTTTCAAATCATTTTAAATACAAGCATGTCTTTGAAATGTGGGTTGTTTTACATGCCATCATGTTTGGGGGAGCAGTCAGGGCATTTAGAGGGGCACTGCCTCCCCAAGCCCTGCTGGCTGTGACTAAATCCATCGGACTGAGTTACGGTTCTGAAGATCTTTTGAGAGTTTCAAGAGTGTGGACCAAATTCTTCTTCTTTTTCTTCTTACTTGTCTACTATTCTCAGCCTTACCCCCTCCCTCCTTTGGCCCTCCACTGTCCTATATTTCTTTGTCAGTGTGTGTGTGTGTGTGTGTGTGTGTGTGTGTGTGTGTGTGTGTGTGTGTGTGTGTGTGTGTGTGTGTGTGTGTGTGTGTGTGTGTGTGTGTGTGTGTATGTGTGTGTGTGCAAACATGTGTGTATAAATAAGTGTCACAAAAATGAAGGTGTGTGGTCAATGAGATCATTGACCGCAGGGCAGTTCATAATTTTAGCATTAGGTTTAGTATGAAAATCGAGAAAGGAGCTCATCACATTGTAACCCCCCACGCTGTCACACTGCGCTGTAGAACAGGGATTCAGGTGGTCAACAGATTCTGCAATGCAATAACACTGGACCTGATGATGCAGGTGCACACACGCACGCACACACACACACGCACATACACGCACACATTACCTAGCTGTTTGAGTAGAGAGACATTCTGTGACTTCCATCTCTCCCTCTTCTTGTCAGGACTGCTCTTCCTTCTCTCCTTTCCTCTCTCCTTCACTCCGTTCTGCTTCCCCCTCTCTGCCTTCTGGCTTTTCTCTGCAGAAACACACAGCATGTTGTTGTTAGTGTTTGTGTGTGTGTGTGTGTGTGTGTGTGTGTGTGTGTGTGTGTGTGTGTGTGTGTGTGTGTGTGTGTGTGTGTGTGTGTGTGTGTGTGTGTTTATTTTACATCATTTTAACTTCACCTCCCTACGATGTTGTGGGAGGTACAGCACCCACACACAGTGTCCCTAGCCTCGACACCCAGGCTTTCATTTTCGTTCGCCTTGCGCGAAAACGGAAAGCCTGGACTAACGCACGTTGGAAAGTGGCCTTCAAGTGGGAATGAACCTTCCGGGGTGGGCGTCGCTCTAAATAATGTGACGTAGAACAGCAGTGGACGGGCGCGGGAGGGGCCGGAGATGACGACACGTTAGTGAGATCAAATCAGAGCGCAGCACTTCCGCCGCGTGGATCCCACGACACCCCCGCCCCCCAAGGCCAAAATCATTGAGGGCTAGACCAGGCTACAGTGTCCCCAACGGGAATTGAACCGAGGACATTCTAGCTGTGAGGCGACAGCACTTACCACCGTGCCCCATACACACCCTGATTTTAAGCATGACTAATTTAAAATATATATCGTGGTTATTTATCTTCGTAAATCCTATAAAAAACTATAATGTTTGTTTCCAACGTTCCAAATACACAACAAAACATGCCACTAATGCAACTAAACACCTTTAATGATCTGAGTCTTGGGTTCATTCAAATGTTTTTTTTTGAATGGATTGTGTTTTGTGGCTTGTATTTCCCAGGACGCCACAAAACACAATCCATTGAGAACTATTCCGAGAGTTTTCAGTGGGTCGTGACTCGCGATGTAGGAACTGGTGAAGAATCGCCTTGACACAAAGTCAAAACAACTGGTATGCTGCTCTCAGTTCAAACACTTTTGTTTTCCCTCGTTTCCGCTCATTCTCAGTGTGTGCGACTGTGCGAAGCCCACAAAAATCTGTTGTGGAGATATTACCTTTCGGCGCATGCACGCACACGCAAGCGCACACACACACACACACACACACACACACAGGGGTTTTCAGGTGTGTGAGCGTGCTGACACACATGTTGGGTGACACATAACAGAGTCCTGTGGAGGAGCTCCTGCTGAGAGCTTTCCCATCATGCTTATAGGAAACCTCATATTCTCCCACCACCTGCTGGGAGCCTGGCAGCTAACACACACACACACACACA
Source organism: Benthosema pterotum (assembly GCA_039105355.1). Taxonomy (NCBI): domain Eukaryota; kingdom Metazoa; phylum Chordata; class Actinopteri; order Myctophiformes; family Myctophidae; genus Benthosema; species Benthosema pterotum. The sequence goes on from CM076975.1 coordinate 26,352,628, forward strand.
CACACACACACACACACACACACACACACACACACACACACACACACACACGCACACGCACACGCACACGCACACGCACACACACACACACACACACACACACACACACACACACACACACACACGCGCACACACAGAGATCCGGTGTGCACGAGTACACCCAAGGTAACTTAAAAGAGAATTCCACCCCAGAAGGCTTTCTTATCTTTATTTGCAGTTGATTTATTTCCAAAAAAAGTGGTTCAGTTGCTATTTTGTGGCAAAACAACAAAGTCCTGTTTCCCCTACCTCACTATATTAGCTTAGAATGGGTCTATTACAGTGGTTTTCAACATTTTTGATACCAGGACATTTAGCCCACAGACCCCAAAACTAAATATTTATTTCGCTTTTGTCCACAATACTAGGCTGTATTTCGGAGAAAACAAAACGGCCGAACATACAGATCAAAGTGACCATCAATCTACATTCTCTAGTTGTGTAGACTTGTACTAATTCAGCAGGTGAATATTTTAACTCTTGAGAGCGTAAAAATTAATCCAAACGAACCCGCAATGGTCCGTTTGGTTTCATTTATACGTTCTCAAAGAGTTACAACTGGTTAACCAACCTTTCATCATTTAGCCTGGAGACCACCTGGAATCCCTAAAGGGACAATTGGTTGTCAGCAGACCACCTGTTGAAAACCCCTGGGCGATTAGGTGTCGCTCCAAAATGCAATTTCTTGCTATAAATTATGTCTTTGCGAAATAAACCAACTCAAATAATGGTAAGAATGCCTTCTGGGGGGAATACTCCTTTAAATGCAACCATTGTCACAAATTGTCCACATCTAAATAAACGAGAACGCTTGGGGATAAAAGTACGCATACAATTAACACACATGCGCAAATGTCAATTTCCATGAAACATGTTCAAACACACATGTACATCGTTGAAATTGTGATACTGATACACACACACACACACACACACACACACACACACACACACACACACACACATGTTTAATTAAGCCACCTTTGGGGACGGATGACAGAACACCCCCTTTCGGGGGCTACCCTTTCTGAATGGGTTAGAGAGAAGCTGCGACCACTGTTGACGTCCAGAGGATACCCACTTTACCAATATGACTTGATACTTTTGATTTAACCTTTCTTTCAAAAGTATGATTTTTTACCCTGAGATTGGGGACAAATCATATTTAAGCCACTTTTGGGGAATGGGGCGGGGCTTATTTCACACTACAGGAAGTCACCTTTGGGGCCTTAGTCTATACACAGAGCTTACATTAAGCCACCTTTGGGGTCCAGTTCTGGGGACATATCCTGGCTACTCTATAGCCTACTGACTACCTATGAGCTAAAGAATTGATTATAAGATTTTAAAGCCCCACATTGAGAGGCTTCTACAGGCCTGTAGGGGATTTGATGGTCTGCTACAAGCCCCTGCTACAAGGATTCAAATCCTCAGATAAGGCTCTCTTGGTGCTTTCCAACCCTGCTTGTGGATCTTTGGCCTGAAAACACTCCTATATGCTACAATAAAAACGTAATTTTTTACCCACTCATACCGTCCCTTTATCCAGAACCACCAGAAAGCATAATGTTAAATTGCATCTAATTGGACTAGTGTTTCATTGTGTATGATTTGCTATTCTTGGTATATGTTTTGCACTTTTCAGTGATATCTGTATGCCTTCTCTGTCTTGTCACTTTCCATGTCACAATGTTTGTCACTACACAAATAAATAGTTGTCCTATGCATGTGATAACACTTTGACCTTTGCCTTTGGCTACACAAAATCTGACCTTTGCAATGTAATTTCCTTCACAAACTCTACAAGAAGTAAACAGTGGGGCCTGGGGGCTAACATGATGCACTCTCTCGTATCTTTTTATTGGCTAATTGTAGTAGAGCTTTCTGCCTTCTTTGACTACTAACTCGGCTCAGTCCCTACAGTACATCCGCCATTGATGAGTAAGGATGTCTCAGAAGTTCTGAGGCATCCTTATACTGTAAGTTAGAAGTGGTAAGAGTCACTCTGCACTCATTGCTACTGTAGAAAGTAGCAGACCACCTCGATCTACAAGCGGTGGGGGGAGGAGGGGGTTTGAGGAAAACATCATGTATGTCGGGGTTGAAAGCCCAACTGAAACTAAAAACTGTAGTTACACAGCAACACTTTTGGGGACATTTTTCGGAATACACACCAGTTGATTGGGGACCTCTTAACCTCTTGGGCCCCATGGCCCCCGCCGTAAGGCAGCAAGTACTTTGACCTCTGAACTTCCGCCAATAAATGTCAATAAATCAATAGGGACCAAATAAAATAAGATATTCATTGATTATTGTTACAGTGGGTATTTATAATCCATACATTACTCCTATTACATGATTAGTACACCTAATTGTTACTTATTTCTATAATTTTCCTCCCTATACGTTAACATGACTAATATTACAGCAATAATACATTTTCTCAATTCTATGTGTTCAATGAGGTCTTCAGGCACATTCACTACTCAGAATACAAAATCTCCATAGACGGAGATAATTTTCAGCTATATTCTCCTGAGTAAGTGATCACAGAGGGACAATTTGGAGAGAAAAATGTTATGCTTTACACCGCATTCATAAATTTTCAGAAGTTGGCTTCTATTTGGTGATCCAAGTGTAGCCATAATCATTGTAGTTTTTTGCCCACAACTGTTCCCATTTGAGCATACGTTTTAGGCGGATTTTCCCCCTGGGAGAGGTTAACAACCCCACCAAAGTGTCCCCAATCTGTCTTAAGTGGACAGGTCTACACTAGTCCTTCCCTCTCCCAGGAAGACAAGCACACGCTCTGATTAACTTGAAGACAAAGAACCTAAATGGCCTGGAATTGAAGGCTCATGGTTTGGGGATATACAATTGAGTGAGAAAGTTTGTCATTTGGTCTTAACACCCAATTTCACCATGAACAGTCAGTCTGAGCTGAATCCAACTGCCTCCAGTTGTCTCTACACCAGCTCATCGGTAGTGGTCAAATGGGATGATGCACCCTCGCATATCTTTTTATTGGCTAATTGTAGTAGAGCTTCCTGCCTTCTTTGACTACAAACTCGGCTCAGTCCCTACAGTACATCCGCCATTGATGAGTAAGGATGTCTCAGAAGTTCTGAGGCATCCTTATACTGTAAGTTAGAAGTGGTAAGATTCATCTACCCCAATCCCCACCCACCAGACACTGCACTCATTGCTACTGTAGAAAGCAGCAGACCACCTCGATCTACAAGCGGTGGGGGGAGGAGGGGGTTTGAGGAAAACATCATGTATGTCGGGGTTGAAAGCCCAACTGAAACTAAAAACTGTAGTTACACAGCAACACTTTTGGGGACATTTTTCGGAATACACACCAGTTGATTGGGGACCTCTTAACCTCTTGGGCCCCATGGCCCCCGCCGTAAGGCAGCAAGTACTTTGACCTCTGAACTTCCGCCAATAAATGTCAATAAATCAATAGGGACCAAATAAAATAAGATATTCATTGATTATTGTTACAGTGGGTATTTATAATCCATACATTACTCCTATTACATGATTAGTACACCTAATTGTTACTTATTTCTATAATTTTCCTCCCTATACGTTAACATGACTAATATTACAGCAATAATACATTTTCTCAATTCTATGTGTTCAATGAGGTCTTCAGGCACATTCACTACTCAGAATACAAAATCTCCATAGACGGAGATAATTTTCAGCTATATTCTCCTGAGTAAGTGATCACAGAGGGACAATTTGGAGAGAAAAATGTTATGCTTTACACCGCATTCATAAGTTTTCAGAAGTTGGCTTCTATTTGGTGATCCAAGTGTAGCCATAATCATTGTAGTTTTTTGCCCACAACTGTTCCCATTTGAGCATACGTTTTAGGCGGATTTTCCCCCTGGGAGAGGTTAACAACCCCACCAAAGTGTCCCCAATCTGTCTTAAGTGGACAGGTCTACACTAGTCCTTCCCCTCTCCCAGGAAGACAAGCACACGCTCTGATTAACTTGGTGACAAAGAACCTAAATGGCCTGGAATTGAAGGCACATGGTTTGGGGATATACAATTGAGTGAGAAAGTTTGTCATTTGGTCTTAACACCCAATTTCACCATGAACAGTCAGTCTGAGCTGAATCCAACTGCCTCCAGTTGTCTCTACACCAGCTCATCGGTAGTGGTCAAATGGGATGATGCACCCTCGCATATCTTTTTATTGGCTAATTGTAGTAGAGCTTCCTGCCTTCTTTGACTACAAACTCGGCTCAGTCCCTACAGTAAATCCGCCATTGATGAGTAAGGATGTCTCAGAAGTTCTGAGGCATCCTTATACTGTAAGTTAGAAGTGGTAAGAGTCACTCTGCACTCATTGCTACTGTAGAAAGCAGCAGACCACCTCAATCTACAAGCGGTGGGGGGAGGAGGGGGTTTGAGGAAAACATCATGTATGTCGGGGTTGAAAGCCCAACTGAAACTAAAAACTGTAGCTACACAGCAACACTTTTGGGGACATTTTTCGGAATACACACCAGTTGATTGGGGACCTCTTAACCTCTTGGGCCCCATGGCCCCGCTGTAAGGCAGCAAGTACTTTGACCTCTGAACTTCCACCAATAAATGTCAATAAATCAATAGGGACCAAATAAAACAAGAATTTCATTGATTATTGTTACAGTGGGTACTTATAATCCATACATTACTCCTATTACATGATTAGTACACCTAATTGTTACTTATTTCTATAATTTTTCTCCCTATACGTTAACATGACTAATATTACAGCAATAATACCACTAAAATATCTGTAGAATTTACATAGTTTGGTACATTTTCATAAATGTTTTCCTATCAACTGCTGACACCGTGATGGACATTTTCTCAATTCTATGTGTTCAATGAGGTCTTCAGGCACATTCACTACTCAGAATACAAAATCTCCATAGACGGAGATAATTTTCAGCTATATTCTCCTGAGTAAGTGATCACAGAGGGACAATTTGGAGAGAAAAATGTTATGCTTTACACCGCATTCATAAGTTTTCAGAAGTTGGCTTCTATTTGGTGATCCAAGTGTAGCCATAATCATTGTAGTTTTTTGCCCACAGCTGTTCCCATTTGAGCATACGTTTTAGGCGGATTTTCCCCCTGGGAGAGGTTAACAACCCCACCAAAGTGTCCCCAATCTGTCTTAAGTGGACAGGTCTACACTAGTCCTTCCCCTCTCCAGGAAGACAAGCACACGCTCTGATTAACTTGGTGACAAAGAACCTAAATGGCCTGGAATTGAAGGCACATGGTTTGGGGATATACAATTGAGTGAGAAAGTTTGTCATTTGGTCTTAACACCCAATTTCACCATGAACAGTCAGTCTGAGCTGAATCCAACTGCCTCCAGTTGTCTCTACACCAGCTCATCGGTAGTGGTCAAATGGGATGATGCACCCTCGCATATCTTTTTATTGGCTAATTGTAGTAGAGCTTCCTGCCTTCTTTGACTACAAACTCGGCTCAGTCCCTACAGTAAATCCGCCATTGATGAGTAAGGATGTCTCAGAAGTTCTGAGGCATCCTTATACTGTAAGTTAGAAGTGGTAAGAGTCACTCTGCACTCATTGCTACTGTAGAAAGCAGCAGACCACCTCAATCTACAAGCGGTGGGGGGAGGAGGGGGTTTGAGGAAAACATCATGTATGTCGGGGTTGAAAGCCCAACTGAAACTAAAAACTGTAGCTACACAGCAACACTTTTGGGGACATTTTTCGGAATACACACAGTTGATTGGGGACCTCTTAACCTCTTGGGCCCCATGGCCCCGCTGTAAGGCAGCAAGTACTTTGACCTCTGAACTTCCACCAATAAATGTCAATAATCAATAGGGACCAAATAAAACAAGAATTTCATTGATTATTGTTACAGTGGGTACTTATAATCCATACATTACTCCTATTACATGATTAGTACACCTAATTGTTACTTATTTCTATAATTTTTCTCCCTATACGTTAACATGACTAATATTACAGCAATAATACCACTAAAATATCTGTAGAATTTACATAGTTTGGTACATTTTCATAAATGTTTTCCTATCAACTGCTGACACCGTGATGGACATTTTCTCAATTCTATGTGTTCAATGAGGTCTTCAGGCACATTCACTACTCAGAATACAAAATCTCCATAGACGGAGATAATTTTCAGCTATATTCTCCTGAGTAAGTGATCACAGAGGGACAATTTGGAGAGAAAAATGTTATGCTTTACACCGCATTCATAAATTTTCAGAAGTTGGCTTCTATTTGGTGATCCAAGTGTAGCCATAATCATTGTAGTTTTTTGCCCACAACTGTTCCCATTTGAGCATACGTTTTAGGCGGAATTTCCCCCTGGGAGAGGTTAACAACCCCACCAAAGTGTCCCCAATCTGTCTTAAGTGGACAGGTCTACACTAGTCCTTCCCCTCTCCCAGGAAGACAAGCACACGCTCTGATTAACTTGAAGACAAAGAACCTAAATGGCCTGGAATTGAAGGCACATGGTTTGGGGATATACAATTGAGTGAGAAAGTTTGTCATTTGGTCTTAACACCCAATTTCACCATGAACAGTCAGTCTGAGCTGAATCCAGCTGCCTCCAGTTGTCTCTACACCAGCTCATCGGTAGTGGTCAAATGGGATGATGCACCCTCGCATACCTTTTTATTGGCTAATTGTAGTAGAGCTTCCTGCCTTCTTTGACTACAAACTCGGCTCAGTCCCTACAGTACATCCGCCATTGATGAGTAAAGGCCAGTGCATACTCCTTCCGACCGCCAAACTTTACCATTTTACTCAAAGAACAAAAGTTTGGCGATCGGAAGGAGTATGCACTGGCCTTAAGGATGTCTCAGAAGTTCTGAGGCATCCTTATACTGTAAGTCAGAAGGGTAATAAGTCAGTGAACATCCAGAGTCATCTACCCCAATCCCAACCCACCAGACACTGTACTCATTGCTACTGTAGAAAGCAGCAGACCACCTCGATCTACAAGTGGTGGGGAGTGGGTGGGGGGGTTTGAGGAAATCATCATGTATGTCAGGGTTGAAAGCCCAACTGAAACTAAAAACTGTAGTTACACACCAATTCAGAATACACACCAGTTGATTGGGGACCACTTAACAACCCCTCATCAAAGTGTCCCCAATCTGTCTTAAGTGGACAGGTCTACACTTCAGTCCTTACCTCTCTCCCAGGAAGACAAGCACATGCTCTGATTAACTTGGTGACAAAGAACTTAAATGGGCATGGAATTGAAGGCACATGGTTTGGGGATATACAGTTTTCTTTCTACCTTCTTTGACAACAAACTCGGCCCAGTCCCTACGGTATATCCACCGTTGATGAGTAAGGATGCCTCAGAAGATCTGCCTTGTAAGTCGGAAGGGTAATAAATCAGTACCCCAATCCCCATTCACCAGACACTGCACTCATTGTTATAGAAAGCAGCAGACTACCTTGATCCAAAAGCTCTGGACATCACCACATTGGGTGGTGGGACAAGGAAATCATCATGTATGGGTTGAAAGCCCAATTTGACCTTTTAAACTGTAGTTACAAAGCTGGATTAAAAACATGTATGTCAGCAAAGTGCTGCTGCGTATCTGCATTCCTGCTACTGCTTTTGAAAAGGCTATGATGGTATATGTTGCAATCCGCTCACACACTTGCAGCATGAAGAGCTTGGAAATTGGCGAATATAGGAGAATAAGATGACATTTGCAGATTGTTTTGCTCTGATCTTTGAGGTGGCTCCAAGCTACAAGAATCACTACTATATCACATATCCAAAACATTTTCTATCAATGTTTATTTTAGCCATTTTAAATACACTTATATTATGTGATTAGAATAGATGTTTGTGTGAGGCAAAAATCAGTATGATGCAATAATAGGATACGCAGATTTTGTCTTTCACCTGTCAGAACAATTCACTGCTGTTGTTCTGTCAGCTTAGTTCAACTGCTGCCCTTCCCCCATACTGCAATGGTTGGGTCGTTAATTAAGCCACACAGCCTAATTAACGACCCTGCACCCTACAGGCAAACTGCCTAAATCTTTTGGTTTGTTGAAGCAGTCTGGACAAAACCCATGCAGGTGCATTAATGTGTGTTTTTTGGTAATCTTACATTGCCCTAGTATCAATTTCAATTTCTAGTATCTATGTCTATTAGTAAATTATAAGGCAAATAGCAACAACCTAACACATGCTGTCTCCCTGTTATAGCAGTCTGGTTGTGTAACTTTTCCAAATTCTCCATGTCTTTAGCAGAACAATATTAGCCCAGCATAGACTATTGAAGTAAGTCATATTTGGTGGTATCCTGTCCATGTGAAAAAGCTATTATGCTGAACCTGCATGAGGTTCTAATACTTGCCAATGAAGAGTGAGAGATGTTTATCATGGGCAGATGTTATGTTTTAGACAATGTGTGTCTTCACATATTGAAAAGTATGCCTTTCTGGAAAGCAATCCTTTGTTTTCTCATATTTTAGCACTAATCACTAGTTTAATATGTTCTTTAGCATTCCCATATACTTTAGTCGGGGAGCGGCGCGCTGTTTTTGGGCTGAACCGAGTCTTTATTGGATTTGGGGAGATCGGTACATAAAGGGGTTAATGTGCATTAATTAACAATTCAATAATTATTAACCATATACTTTGTGCATATCCACATTCACAAACACTATATAAAGATAAATTTGATGCATTTAGACCAAGTAATTTGCATTAAATACCATACAACTCTATTTTGTATGGATTTTTTTTTTAAATATTTTGGACATTAAGGGGTTAATAAATAAAAATGCCCGAGGCATATCAGTGGGCACCCTCTTGAATTCTTAAGAGGTGACTCAAGCTACAAGAATCACTATTATATCACATATCCAAAACAGTTTCTATCAATGTTTATTTTAGCCAGTTTAAATACACTTATATTATGTGATTAGAATAGATGTTTGTGTGAGGCAAAATCAGTATGATGCAATAATAGGATACTCAGATTTTGTCTTTCACCTGTCAGAACAATTCACTGCTGTTGTTCTGTCAGCTCAGTTCAACTGCTGCCCTTCCCCCATACTGCAATGGTTGGGTCGTTAATTAAGCAACACAGCCTAATTAACGACCCTGCACTCTACAGGCAAACTGCCTAAATCTTTTGGTTTAATGAAGCAGTCTGGACAAAACCCATGCAGGAGCATTAATTTGTGTTTTTTGGTAATCTTACATTGCCCTAGTATCAATCTCAATTTCTAGTATCTATGCCTGGGACCATATATAGGAGTGACCCCATGGTGTCCATCACTATGGCCATATAAGGAGACATATAGCATGCAAATAACCCTATATATGGGAGTGACCTATACTACTAGTAAGACCCATAAGGGCAAGAAGCGTCTCGCCCTTAAGGTGTCTTACTAGTAGCAAGAAATAGAGATAGAGAGAGAGATAGCTAGGGCTTGATGGCCTCACTATCAGATGGTTTTGAGCAAGATCTTAGAGAAGTATAGCTCCCTACTCTATTTGACTACACACCAAGTATTTTAAAATCCGTTGCAGGACTCATTAAACTCTACCCTCCCCCACTAAAATGTCCCGATTGGACTTAGAGTGGACAGGTCAACAATTTTGCCTTTACCTCACTACTCTCCAGAATACACACACTCTGAGCAACTTGGCAACAGAGAACCTATAATTGAGCATGGAATTTAAGTCACATGGTTTGGAACAATTATTGGGGAGGGGATGTTGATCGTGTGGCCCTTACACCATAATGGTGCCATGAACTGTAAATAAAATGTACATGTACATTTTATTTAAATCTATGATCTATATACTCTAAGTTGCCTTTGTTGAATGGACTTAGTGTCCTCTCTCAAAAACATGTTAATACAATGGCTGGTGGTGGGTGGGGATCAAGGTCAATGACACTGGATGATCACAGACTTCTGAGGCACACTTACTCATCAATTGGACCTGCAGTGTCTCTGTTCTGCTCTATAACTGTGCCAATCTGAGAACCTAATGGCTTATAAGAAAATGACAGTTGATTAGTACATTGTGTAGGGCTGCATCTGGAAAGGCTTAGGTTGTCTCAAGCCATTAGACATCGACATTTTACAATGTAATGTTAAGTCCATAGCTGCCTTGTTCCATGTATTGCAACTGCAGTGCTGGTTGGCTTGTACGCTTTTTCTCTCTCCTTGATATTTTTCATCCATTTTGACCGTCAGTCTAGTTACGTGTTTTTGTAGATCTTTGATCATTGCAATAAGTGTTCCTCTTGAAACATTTGTTTCCCAGTATATGACTGGGGTTGTGGGATTGTGTTGAATAATGACATCAGCACGTAGACTACAAAAGGAATGTGGAAGTAATTTGAAAGAGAGAAAAAAAGTATCTCATTCTCAACAAATACTTCTCGATAAATGATCAACCCTGTATGAAAATGGACAGAATATTTCCAGTGTTTTTTGGGTGGCAATGTGTGTTACGTATACGTTGCGATCAATCATGTCTTCTAAATCACGTATTTTGGTTTAAAAGCTGAATATTGATGCCTTCATTTTAAGAGATGACACAGATGTATTTGTCCTGTTAGTGTACTAGGTTTGGAAAGCCAACATTCATTCTGCAGTGCAGATAGGGAAATGGGATGGCACCATCCATGAATGCCACTGTAAGGGCATTGGGTGAGAAATGCCAGGGTCTCATGAGGATCCATGCTCTATCAGGATGGGATTCTGTATTCCGTCTCTGTGGAAAGGGCAAGGTGTAATACTCTGCACCTGTATGTTTTAGGTCACTGTGAGTGGCATTAGATTCAACAAGGTATGGGACTTCCCCGGAGAACTTTCAGTGCAGATAACAGTATAGGATGAAGAAGGGCAAGAGTATGAGTACTGCTCGCTACCAGAGGAAAACAACACTCAGCTTAAAAAGCTTCCTCAAGCTGATGCCAACATGATGCTGCACATACAGCAATGTATGATCATCTTCAGATCATGTTGAGATCCGAGGCAGCCCATTTACAGAGACAAGAGACATAACTACATTTGGGTGGGAGCTCTAAAGGAGGGGCTATCATGACCACTGTTTCCACAGAAATGTACCCACCTTCGGCCACTTTGTGACTTTTTAAATGTGTCAGTTTTGTCATCACAGTTCTCGATGTACTATTAGGGGTAATGATAATAATACATACATACATACATACATACATACATACAATTTATATTGCGCTTTTCAGGGTACCCAAAGTCGCTTTACAGAAAAGTGTGGGGTCCAAGATGACCCCGAGATTGCGGATTTGGGTTGAGGGGGTGACAGTGGATCCATCGATGGTGAGGGAGAAGTTATGGCATGAGCGGGTGAGAGACTCGGAACCGATGATGATAATTTCAGACTTATTGCAGTTGAGTTGTAGAAAGTTAGTTTGCATCCAGGTCTTTATGTCATTGAGGCAGGAGGTGAGGGTGGAATGGGTGATGGCTGTGATGGTTTTGGAGGGAAGATACAGTTGTGTGTCGTCGTGTCAATGATTCCAAGGGTGGTTTTGAGGCGTGAGATGAGTATGGCATGGTCATTAATTATAATGCTAAGGCATAATGATGAGGCTAGACATTTTTCTGGGAATCTGGGAAGTCTGATTATTTTTAGATTTTCTCTTACATTCTACCTATAATTTATATAATAGCTTATTATTTTAATAAAGGTATAATGATAGGCTAGACATGTTTGTGTTTTATTTTATATGCACTATAGAGTACATTAACATTAAAATAAGCCTAATCTGTGAAGTCTGTGATTATTCTTGAACTTTCACTTTTATCTTACCTATATTTTATATATATAATAGCTAATTGTGCAAATTGCTCAAAGTGCAACTTTTAGCAACCAAGCTTAATCTCATTTGCCAAGCCTATAGATGATATCTGAATCATACAAGTTTACAGAAAACAACATTTCTGGGTCTAACATGGACCTAGGCGGGACTTCCTGTAGAGCTTTGTAGCTGCAACTTTTCACACTTCCAATAGGGGGCAATGTAGAGTATACACACCTGAGGGATTTTGGGGGCGGGGTTATACACAGATTATACACAAAATCCTCAAATATGTCACTTTTGGGGGCAATTGTAATTTTAAGGCTACAGCCCTTTTTGAGCATGGGGAATATGATTATACTGAAATTTAAGGATTTCCCTTTGGGGACGGTAAATTTCGTCCCAATTGTTTAGTGGTCCCCAATCAACTGGTGTGTATTCTGAAAAATGTCCCCAAAGGTTGCCTAAATAAACGCACACACACACACACACAACACACACGCACACAGCGCGCGCCGCACGTGCGCATGCACACACATGCGGTCACACTCCAGTGACTCTCTCCCACACGGTGATAATCTCCCTTATTGTTGGGATGTCTTGTTGCAACACGCTCCTGCAGCTTAAACAAACACGCTGAGTACTGCCTGCATGGACCAATGACTCTGCTGTGCTATGCTGCTGGCGTGTGCATGCGTGTGTACATTACTATACTTTTGAGGGCCAAAATGTCCCCACAAGTATAGTACAATCAAGAACTATTTGTCTGGTCCTCACAAGTAAATGGTGCATTTATATAGTGCAGTGGTTTTCAACCAGTGGTCCGGGGACCACCAGTGGTCCTTGAGAAGGTTCCATGTGGTCCCCAGCTAAATGATGGAAAGTTGGTTAAGCAGATGTAACTCTTGATCCTTGCGGGTCCATTTGGTTTCATGTTTACACTCTCAAGAGTTAAAATATTCATCATCTGAATTAGCCCCACTTAATTAAAGGTCTACACAATTAGAGAATGTAGAACAATGGTCATTTTATCAAATGCTGAATAAATAGTGGGCCCTGGTATCAAAAAGGTTGAAAACCACTGACATAGTGCCATTATGCAAGCCACTTTACATTGATTGTGGATCCCATTCACACACTAATGGCAGCGGAAACCATGCAAGGTCCCGACCAGCACATGGGGAGCAAATAGGGGCTAAGTGACATTGATACTAACTCTAGGGGAGCCCGGGGTTCGAACTGGCAACCTTGTGGTTACCATCCAGCCACTCCAACCCCGAGCCACTGCTGCCCAAGTAGTTGTGTTGTAGTTAAAGTAATACACATTTTGGGTTACACTTAGGAAAAGTTTCAGGTTTGGGATTAGACATTTAAGAAGTTAGATTTAGGTATTGTTCTCCCTATTAAATGCTCTGTAGGGGGGGTTGTGGACATATATATAGTCAGGAGTGTATAGTTCTTGTGGTTCCCAAATAGAATCTAGGAAGCCTCAAGCCGACGGCCACCCAATGAACAGCATTACAGAAACAGGCTCTTGTGAAGGCGACGGCTATTTCAGCTACTCCTCCAACGAAGGAAGTGCCGCTGAGCCGTTTTTTGGAGGTGCTGACTCGGTAGCTGAGTGACATTGCTGCACAGCGAACAATAACTAGACGCTGTGTCTGTGTGTGTGTGTGTGTGTGTGCATTTTGGGGGGTGGGGGCTGTCATTGGTATAGCAATAGGCTGTCCTCGTGCTCAGTTTAGCATGGAGGAGCAGGACATGCATGGATGGAAGTGAGAAAAGACCAGGCAGATTTCACAGCAGGCACTGTCACACGGACGCCACCCATGCACACACAGAGAGAGAGAAGTGTGTGTGTGTGTGTGTGTGTGTGTGTGTGTGTGTGTGTGTGTGTGTGTGTGTGTGTGTGTGTGTGTGTGTGTGTGTGTGTGTGAGTGTGTGTGTGTGTGTGTGTGTGTGTGAATGCTGTGCGTTCCTGCAGAAAGAAAGAAAGAAAGAAAGAAAGAAAGAAAGAAAGAAAGAAAGAAAGAAAGAAAGAAAGAAAGAAAAGAAAGAAAGAAAGAAAGAAAGAAAGAAAGAAAGAAAGAAAGAAAGAAAGAAAGAAAGAAAGAAAGAAAGAAAGAAAGAAAGAAGAAAGAAAGATAGAAGAAAGAAAGAAAGAAAGAAAGAAAGAAAGAAAGAAAGAAAGAAAGAAAGAAAGAAAGAAAGGTATGGGCAAGGTTTCAGCCTGATGCAAGCCCCATTGATTTCCATTAAAAAATATACAAACGTGGAAAAAGTGTGGCCGCACAACACACACGAATGGCCCACAACAAGACTGCTGAATGGTCCAGTGGTTTGTGAGATTAGCTCCACACAGACGGTCAGATCCTCTTATATACAGCAATAGATGGTTACGCTGCTGCAAAGCCAAAAGCCATTAACAAAAAGAAAGCTAAACAAAAACTAATTTGTTCCAAGATGTTATAACTCTAATACCAGCAATAAATGAATATTGCATACTAATAGTAAACATAGCAACAGTCTGAGGGTATATTCATTCTTCCATTAGGTGGAATTGACCCTGGTGAAAGTGAGAAGACAACAGGAGAGTGGAACCAATCACGTTTAGAAGCGTTGCATTCATTCCCATTAACGGAGATACATTTATTTTTTGTGTTGTGGTAGTTATGATGTGCGTAGCCAATGAAGTGATAAGAAATGCAGTGCAGGTAATTTGCATGCATTACCGCCTGGCTGAAGGTGAATATGATTTAAAAGCCCCTAAATACTTCATCGCACTATGAATAGCGAAAGCGGCTGATGATCTGTCTGCAAGCTCACAACTTGGCTGCTGAATTTCCCCTGTGGGATCAATAAAGGTCTTATCGTGCCGCATGTAGCTTAGATTGTAATGTGATGGCTTGTGTGCGATTGTAGTTCTGTTGTTTGAGATAATTCCAACACTAATTGGAAATCATGCGACCTTTTCCCCCCACAAGCCCTCAATACTAGTCGTATGTTTTGACGTGTTATTTTGTTTTTACACTAGATGGCACTCTTAGCTAACCTAGGGTAAAGTCCCAAAACTCACCTCCCATCCACTTTCATGTTAGCAAATGTTCTACAACGCCTCTTGTATGGTTCCACTTCAACAACGACCACTATTGCATTTTCTGGGCGCTAAATATCGAACCCATTCTTGTCTATATCATTAGCGACGGTCAGGGATGTGATCGTAGTGAAGATGAATATTCTGTGACTACTCGTTTAAATTGTAAACGGTGCATTTATATAGCGCCTTCATCTTCATTTGCATAGACCATTACATTCATCCAGTCACACGTGCATTCATGTGTGACTGGATGATCTTCCGATTGCGGAAGAAACCATGCAAGGTAGCAACTAGCACATCGGAACAATTTGGGTGTTTTGCCCAATGACATGTAGACGGGGGGAGCTGGGATTCGAACGGCTGACCCTTGGATCATTGGACGACCTGCTCTGCATCCTGAGCCACAGACACCCCTACTAAAAAAGCAAAGTACATATGAAAAAAGCATGGCAGTTAGCCTAGTTTTCCATGATCTCAGGCCCAAAGGTCTGCAAGGTGGAATTCAACAGATCTGATCAGCAGTATTGGTCTATAAAAGTGAGTACAGCTACGAGCAGAAGTCAATATAAAGTCACTGCTGTTGAAGTTGGTTGCGTAGAAACTTAAAGGGGTCCAGGCAGTGAATGTACAAAAAGACATTCCACTGAGCGGGTAGCGACTCTCCCTTTGGCTAATCTAATCTTCACATGCTCCCAAAGTGTCTTCAAACTTTTTTCCCACCACGTCCTCATGCTTGTTTGATCGTTTCTCATGAATTCTTTACGACGGGAACGTGGTCCCAGAATTCACATGGTTTTCAGGTTCAGAACCCCCCCCCCGCCAATAACCTCTGGATGAATCCAACTTCCAACAAGCAAAGAATTATACGTTTTCTACTTGCCCATGTCTTGTCTCTCTTGCTACCTTTCATACTCTCCTTCTCTCTCTGGACCTGCAACACCCCCCCCACCCACCCACACACCCACACCCACACACAGCCCACCCCTCGTTCAGAAGGTGCAACAGCGCCGGGGGAATTTGTCTTTTTGAAGTCAGTGATTAATTTCCCCCTCTTCTGGGTGCACTGAACTGCTGTGCCTCTGTGTGTGTGTGTGTGTGTGTGTGTGTGTGTGTGTGTGTGTTGTGTGTGTGTGTGTGTGTGTGTGTGTGTGTGTGTGTGTTGTGTGTGTGTTTGCACCGAGACAGTGTTCCATTCTTACCTGGGCTCGTTTAGTGCAATGTGAGAAGAGAAACCCCCCCCCCCCCACTCCACCCACCCCCCCAATCCCCCCAATCCCCCCTCACCTTCCTCTTTCTCTCTCTTCTCCTCTTCCTCGGTCGCTAGTTTATAGCGCTATACCTGCATGCTATTCTCTGTCGTTTCTCTCACATTTATGCATGTGCACACACACACACACACACACACACACACACCACACACAACACACACACACACACACACAACACACAACACACACACACACAACACACACCACAACACACACACTCCACACACAGGTAATCCACGTGCACGGAGCAAGATCAGAGAGGCCAGAACTAACCACTGTCAGCTTGTCACAGCTCAGTTGGAGCCGGAATTGTAATGCAGGGTCCTCCCTGCATAGCAATGCTGTGTGTGTGTGTGTGTGTGTGTGTGTGTGTGTGTGTGTGTTGTGTGTGTGTGTGTGTGTGGTGTGTGTGTGTGTGTGTGTGTGTGGTGTGTGTGTGTGTGTGTGTTTTCTGAAGGAGAAAAACTGTACTATCTGCTTAATGACACTGTAACTCTCAGCCTGTGTGTATGTGTGTGTTGCATGTGTGGTGTGTGTGTGTGTGTGTGTGTGTGTGTGTGTGTGTGTTTCGTGGGTGTGTGTGTGTGTGTGTGTGTGTGTGTGTGTGTGTGTGTGTGTGTGTGTGTGTGTAAAATATACATATGCGTATGTTTGTCTGTTCCGTGCATGTGTATTTTTTCTTTTTTTTTTTACACTAAACACCACCACCTGCATAATGATGCCATGAAACTCTCAGTCCAGAATGATACATGTTTGCGTGCATGTGTACTAGGTGTGCATTGGTGCACGTGCATGCGTAGAGTACTGTGTGTGTTGTGCGTATCGTTCGAAGACAAATGAGCTCTCCTTGCACGTTAATACAATAACTCTGTGCATGTGTCTGTGTGCATATTAGAGACAAACAATGCAGAGCCTCTGCTCATAGCTGAAGAGGAGTATATAAAACTCGCCAAAACACAGAGCTGCTGTGCTGTGAGGACATGACTCACACACACACACACACGCGCGCGCACACGCACACGCACACACGCACGCACGCACACAGTCCTCCATTCGTCCGAATGCCTGCAACCTTAATAAGCCGCTGAGCTGAGGGTGAGAGGGTTGAATATTACATCAAACGGGATTAGAGCTGTGCTGTGGTGACTTCAAAGAGTGTTATTGTAATATTTAGAGCTACAACATTAAAGTTTTTTGGGTTGTGTAGTTGTAGTAGTAACCATAATGAATAATAATTCAGTTACTTGCAAATAATACTATTGGCAAGGTTCCAGGGGGTCCTCATGCTAGTACGGCATCACAATCATTTTAATACCCATGTAAATGTTTGCTCTTTTAAAAAAATAGCATTTTTCAAGTGGTTGTTGTTGTACATATTCTGTGATCTTTGGAATAACCAAAAAATAATATTGGACACATCCAGCATGCCTTGCCTATTAATTTAGTTACATGGACAGATCTCCAAGACACACTTTTAGCACACAAATGAAAAGTGAACAAAGCAGATCATGGCAATGCCAAAACCGCCTTTTTAAATGAGGTCGCTTGCTTTTGGACCGATATGCCATCAGATATCAAGATATTTGCCCAGGCGTTGAAGATATTTTGATAATGTAGCAAACCTTTCATATCCTTCTATCTATCTATCTATCATGTTGGGGCCTTAGATAAGCTACTCTGTCTAAATGGGATTGTTATCAACACATTACAAATGATGTTGGCTGTAAATCTGTCACTGTTTAAAAAGAAAAAAGAAAAGATAAAAAGCAGATAAAAGTCTTGCAGGAAGCAACATATTGTGGTTTATGGACCCTGTCACTTCCTAGTATAGCAAACTTCCTTCACAGGTTATGATATTAACCTTTACTACAGTAACACGGTTTGTTGTTCTAAGCATTATGTTATAGTTTAGCTATTGAAAAATAGCAGATCTACAAGCTCATAGCGTGCCACTCAGTGGTGATCTTGTAGTTCTGCTATTTTTTTTAATCGTTGAATATATTAATTCAAAAGCAAACATCTTTGACTCAAATCTTTGCTGCAGGGACATCCCTAGAACATCATGTTTTCAGATGGGGGTCCGCAGCCAAATATGGATAATTCTGATGGTCCTTGGCATGAAATATGTTGAGCATCACTGACACAGAAACAGATTTTTCAGAAAAACTAGAATCTAGTGTCAGAAACTAGGATCTAGCGTCACCAGTGTCACAAAAACTAGAATGTAGTGTCGGAAAACTAGAATCTAACGCCCTGAACTTGAAACTAGCGACAGAAGCCGGAATCGAGCATCTGGTGCTAGAATCAAGCACCAGAAACTAGAATCTAGTGTCTCCAACTAGAATGTAGCATCAGAAGCCAGAATGAAACGTCAAAACTAGAATGTAGCATCAGAAAATAAAATCTGGTGTCAGAAACTAGAATCTAGGACAAAATGGGTTCATGAAGAGTAGGCTCCATTCTAGTCAGTGTCATGGTCAGGGGCGGATGTAACATTTCCCAATTATGGTAAGGGGGCGCCCATACCATTTTCAGTTACAGGACTTTTATTAGGCAAGTAAAGCATCAATAATAAGATCAGTGCTAAGCTAAAGGTCTGACTCAGAGAGTTTTTCTGTTGGTTTAGTGGAGCTGTAGTTACTAGTTAGTAGCAGCAGTAGTGTTTCAAATCATTTTAAATAATTTATAAGCACTTTAATTTGAAATATCTTGGGTTGTTTTACAAGCCATCATGTTTGGTGGGAAGACTGGGGGGGGGGGGGGGGGGGGGGGTTTTATGCCCATGTGGGGGGGGGGGGGGGGGGGGGGGGGGGGGGGGGGGGGGGGGGGGGGGGGGGGGGGGGGGGGGGGGGGGGGGGTGGGGCATGGGGGGGGGGGGGGGGGGGGGGGGTGCTTTATGCCCATGTAAATGCTTTCATTCTGGCTGAAACTCTCTGCTACACAAGTGATTCTCAAACTGTCCTTTAGTGCATTCTTGCTTAGTTGCGACAATCACTATGCGAGTAAACGCCAGGTAATCATGGAAATATTATAGCTCTGGACCAGAGCCAGCAGCACTGCTTTAAACTGCTGTTTTTATCTTGTGTCCTTCTTCATTTCTCTTGCTTCTCATTTTGCTTTCCTTCTTCATTTCTCTTTGCTTTTATGGAATGTGTCAACCTGCTTGTGTGCATCACACACGCAACATGGTGCTCGACCATACAGTAAAACAGTAAAAAGACAGTGAAAATACACACATACATACATGTTACATGTACCATAGCACTTCAATAGACCAAGGTGGATGGACCAGCTTGAATCATGTACTATCCTATAAATATACAATAATAATAAATATGCAGGAGGGGAAAAAAACAACAACTCATACATAACGTCATGGTGGAGCTGCCACCTCTGTGTACCAGAGACAAGCTACACGTGGATTCCATTGGAATTTAAGCCAAGGGCTTAGTTTTGTGTGTCTTTACAGATAAACAAGCCCAAAGTAACAGCTTGGACAGATCTAGAAGCTAACAATCTGTACATCTAAAGCACTAGCGTCATTTACAAGGGGTGTATGGGTGCGTGGCACCCATGGGCCCCATCGCCACTCTTGGGGGCCTCGAGGCCCCAACAGACTTTTTTCCTTCTCCTTTTATTAAAAGGAGAAAGAGAGAAAGCTGCTTCGGCGTGGGGCCCCACGCGAGCAGCATACGGGAGATGATCTAATGTTCGCTTTACTTTCATCTAAAAAAGTCCGGTGAACAGCAACCTTTATTACAGTCAGACGTACAAAGACGGCTAGTGTCAAAGCTGTGACATTGAGGCATCAGAAACTAAAGCGCTCGAAAGCTGTTTTGTGCAGCATGTGTCCCTATTTATTGTCCGATCCTCAACAGAAGTCTATGTAGAATGGCCGCCCTTGGACTGGCCACTTTAAGAGAACGGAGTTGTTCGTTGCTGCTCGACTCTGTGCTTACCTTTCGAAAGTCCGCCGAGAGATTCTTTTGAGATTTCAATCTAAAAACTCTCAGGCCATTCTCACCCGATTTCAATAATTCCAAGTGTGGTCCAAGTATATCCAATATATTTTCATTTGCTATATAGGTCATGCTTTATAGTATGCGTTTAACCACAATAGGAGAGGGAAAATTTCGCATTTTCTCCATGCACTCTCTCTGTGCCCCGTGCAGTGCTTAACTGGGGATTACCCATTCTAATATGTAATACGACACTGCTGTGTATACTGAACTAATTACATGATCTCAGTCTGCACAGTATATTCTATTTATACTATTCTTTTTATTACTATTACTATGTATTACTCAATCAATTATTCATTTATATAATCAATTATATTTATAAAATATAATCTTAATATAATCAATTAAGCCACTGGAGCTATTTATAAGTCCTAAATATTAAATCACAAAGAGCTTATGCTTATCTATGTATGTTTATCATACCTTTAATTTAGCATTAAAACATAGGGACAGGAACTGTAACCAAATAACATCCTACTGACTACTGATTAAATAACAGCCACTGCAATGGTAGGATATGTTAATCAATAATCATGTGTGGCATAGACCTAAATGTTAATTTAGTTTTTTTTCTAGGGTGGGATGGTCTGTATTCATCTATCAGTACATTATACATCCATTCATTCTTCACCTGCTTATCCATAGTCATGTGTTGGGGGCAACAGCTCCAGAGAGCTCCAACACATAGCATGGTTCTGATTGGTGACTCTTGTTATATTTTTTCTGGCTATTCAACATTATAAATGTAATGTGTTCTTGTTGATTTTTATTAGTCAAGGTGGGATAGGACGAGAATAGTCCGAAAAAGAGAGCCTTCCCAAACGATCCAAAATATCTGACAAACACTCTGTGTGTGCATTGTGAGCGCACGCTGACAGGCCCTCGGACTTTGTCTAAGCTTGCAGTTCCCTGTTACAATCCATCGGTAATAACAGTTATCGACCGCAACAGCGATTAATAATATTGGATATCAAAACTGGCCAAAATGTCTCCTCGGCTCTGATATTAAACAATAACCAAAAAGAGTCTCTCAGTGCGTCTCAAAGCAACGCATTGAGAGCTGGTAATGTACTGTAGATGGACTACAATATAGGCCCAACACGCTTCCATAAAATGCTGGACTTCTATGGAATGCAAATGACTGAACTCCGTCGTGTCTGACTGAGAATCCTTGTGCATAGCGGAAGGAGCCGCGTCAGGTGACAGACTACACTGTGTGTTTCATGTGGGTTCTTTGTGTAGATCCATAGGGGATGAATCCTCGCCTGTCTGACCCGCGCTGGCGTACATGACGGCGAGGATGGCTTCCATAATGCATGACGAGACAAGCCGGGACATGACAGACAACGGGATAAACATGACAGACAGACGGTAGAACATGACAGAGAGACAGGCTGAAGGCCTGACAGAGAGGAAGACAGACAGACAGGCAGTGGACAGAGGCTAGTATTAGCACTGAGACAGATATTCACTGACGGGAGGAGAGCTTGTTCTTTGTGTGTTCCAATGGATCCCATGTGAAGACTATTTCTGACTTAACCGATGTAAAGTGAATGTGCGGTTGGCCCACGGGAGTACAGCACTGACAGACAACCCTTTCCAGGTGACGTCATCCATCCCCAACCTGGCATCCCTACTTTGGGCATAAGAATAACTCAAAGGGCTCACGTAGCTTCGCAATGCACTGTGAGCTTGTAGATTTGCATTGTGAACACCAAGAGCCCTTACTATGGAAGCCGGCAGGGATGTGTGTGTGTGCGTGCATGCGTGTGTGTCTGTCTGTGTGCGTGTGTGTCTGTCTGTGTGCACACAAAATATTTGAGCATGCCTGGCCCCGAAGTTAACTCCACAAAGACTGCAGACTCCATATATGGCTAACAAAGAACTCCATATATTGGCCTAAAAGGGATATAGTACTGATAGGCCATTATACTAATTTGCTCCTGCAAATGCTCTAACCAGTAGTTCAGGGGTTTTCAACAGGTGGTCCGGGACCACCAGTGGTCCCTGAGAGGATTCCCGGGATAAATGATGGAAAGCTGCTTAACCAGATGTACAGTAACTCTTTGAGAGCATAAAAATGAAACCAAATGGACCCATTTGGTTTCATGTTTACACTCTCAAGAGTTAAAATATTCACCATCTGAAGAACTAGGAATTGTTTACACTCTCAAATGTTAAAATATTCACCATCTACACAACTAGAGAATGCAGAGAGATTAATGATAGTTTGGATCTGTATGGAATCGGGGACAAAAGCAAAATGGACTCCCCAAAAAGTATTATGCCACAGAAGCACTGTAGATGGGCGGTCACAGCGAAGTGGTCCCTTATTTCACTGGGGGACTTGATGCTATGGATACCACATAACCAACATGTCACTGGAACACATGCGTCACAGAGGACCCCATGGACCAATTACTTCATGTTCTGCATCCTAGTTCAAATTAGTAAATTGGGCTATCTTTATCCGTTGAAAAGATCCTTGTGACAGCCCCACGACAACACAATTAGGCTACAACAGCGTCAACATGTCTGCATCATTAATAGTATGTAAAACTCCGTCAAACTTTAGGTTATATTAGCTCCCCTCCTCTACCGCAGTGAGTTGTTCTCCACATCTCCCTGCACAGCTAAATACTGTAACTGTTAGGAAGGAACCAAATGGACCCTCAAAAGCCTAGAGCACCTGGCTCATATATAATCTGTGCTGCTTGTTTTTTGACGTATCCAACACCTCCAGACATGTAAACATTAGTTTTTAAAACATCTGGACAGACACAGATGTACACGTCAAATGCTTGGTGGAGGCATGCAAGTATACAACCTCAATATGGTCTGGTAAACCATTTTTTTTCACCCAGTGCCAATAGCTTAATGTTATCCTGGACTCCACACAGCTATCCTGGCTAAAGCCAGACCAAATCAGCTGTTGGCAAAAACATGCCTGTCAGCAGATACAGGTCTGGAATAGCTCAATTGTAATTGTTATTATTTTGGTATAATCAGTATTTTGGTATAATTGGTATAATCGGTAAACTTCATTATCCGTCCTACAATTAATTATATCATCCTATCTATATTCACATCACCATCCGCTAATATATATTCACCCAAATCCATCAGCAACTGTGGTCCCCAGCAGTAATCCACCACCTGCAGGTTGTGACATCATTGTACACGCAAACCATGCGGCAATAAAGTACTTTCTGGCCTTGACAGCCCATACATTCAAACAGAAAATCTTATATTGTATTAAACAATGTTAAACTCACCAACGCTGCAGCTGTACGGTCCAAAAAAATCCATCATAGAAACATTATGAGCTACTTTCTGTCAATAAATGCTCCGCATTTGATGCATTTTCAGAGTTGTCAGAGTTTGGAAGCGCTCCTGCTGCCTCCAGCATTATGAGCAAAGCCAAAGCATGTGGTACAGTACAGTAGCTATGGGCTGTTGACTGATAGGCAACAAACACTTCCAAACTCCTGCACTTACAAGAAAATCATCTGCAAGTAATGTCTTGACAGGGAGTAGCTCATAACATGTCTACAGTCGATTTGTATTAAACAAACATATTGCAGATAGAAAGAGCATAATTCAAGCTTTCCGTACAGCTGCAATGTTGGTGAGTTTGATGTTATTTAATACAATCAAACAGGACTTTTGAGTATGGATGATTGGGCTGTCGATGGGAAGTTCCCACTCAGTCTAGTTGAGGCCAGGGAACGTGTCCTGGTGTAAAAATCATGCATGTGCGTGTCTATATACTATGAAAGTTGACTTGGCATCCGCCCTGACCTGCTGTGCCTGGACTAGTCAGTGTTGGCCAGTCTGTGGGATTTGGATATGGAGGTGAAGGTCTAACCTTTACCTTCAATCAGCAACAGCGTATAAATAGACCAGGGGAATGTCTGGTTGCCTGCACTACACACTGTAGTCATAAATAAATAATATACAAGCAAAGCATACAACACATTTTGAAAAGCTTTAGTATTTGGAGTTAAGTATATTTTGGTGCAATATACTGTAGCACTGCAACATTTTGAATACAAGGCTTTTTACTTTTACTTGAAGAGAGACGAGGGGCGAAAGAACGAACAATGCATAAAAAAGGAGAAAGAGAGACAGAGAGAGGGGGAGTGAAAAAGAATGTTAGAGAGAGAAAGATCAAATGGAAATAGAATGAAAAAATACTGGACATTAGAGTAGACAGCACCATTCTTCACACGCACACACGCACACACACACACACACACACACACCCATCACACACAACACACCACACACACACACACACACACACACACGCACACACACGCACCGCACACGCACACATGCCACACACACACGCACACACGCACACACACACAGCTAATCTAACTCCTGTGGCAGTGTGAATAGATATGGCTGTTTAGTGCCAACAGCACAACTCCAAACTCCTGATAGCAGCAAACTGCTGAGTCAGTAGCTTCTCCCGTTGTGTGTGTGTGTGGGTGTGTTTGTGTGTTGTGTGTGTGTGTTTTGTGTGTGTGTGTGTGTGTTGTGTGTGTATTTTGTGTGTGTGTGTGCGTGTGTGTGTGTGCGTACGCGTGTGTGTGTGTGTGCGTGTGTGTGCGTGCGCATGTGTGTGTGTGTGCGTGTGTGTGCGTGCGTGTGTATGCGAGGCTGTGTATGCCTGTGTGTGTCTGATTATGCGTATGTGCTTGGTTTCATACGAATGTGTGTAGTTCAGTGTGCTCGCTTGCGTGCGTGTGCATGTACAGTACGTGTGTGTGTGCGTACGTGAAGCAGTGAGTTAGAATGATGAACAGTGCAAATTGAGTACAAGCTGTGGGACTGCTACCACTCCCTAGCTGCGTGTACACGCACGCACACACACGCACGCACGCACACACACAAATATAATTTCCCATCATTTCCACACCCTGTGTTGTCTCGCTCCAGTGAACTGAATGTCCTCTTTCATCTCACACAGACGCACACACACACACAGCCGCACATACACACACTCACACGCACGCACGCACGCACACGCGGACACCCGTACTGTATGTGACAGAGCTATGGGTTCATGGGTCAACTGGAGTTCACTATCACCACCATCAGTACACACTTGTGAGGGTGTCTCTAAAGTACGGTGCTTTGTTAGCACTGAAGCTAAATACTGTACTTAATGCATTAAGTAGGCACAACTGTATGTTAGTATACTTGTGAGGACATCAACATTTTAGGATGGCAATTTAAGGCAGTTTAAGGGTAGTATAGACAACTTTTAATGCTAAATCCATAATATCTGTACATGTACTGTATATATTTAAGCCTTTTAGCGTTTAGCAGCCACTATATTGTGCCAGGGTGTTTTCCTGCAGAAATATACATCCCTCTGGCTGTATTTTGGTTTTGTTTCCCATGTTTATGTTGACATTTCAATGTTTATGTTTATGTTCATCCCTTTACAGGAGGGGTTTTCAACAGGTGGTCCGGGGACCGTATTTTCACAGAATCAAGAAATCTTTAGTTTTGGGGTCTTTGGGTCTAAAAATATCCTCAATTGGTGGTCCGTGGCTCAAATGCTGAATAAATGGTGGGCCCTGATATGAAAAAGGTTGAACCCCTGCTGTATACATTTTCTCTCCTCTCTGAAGAGGTGAGGTTCGACCACAACTGGCATGATCCATGACTTGTCCACTCAATGGACAAATCCGAGTGTGCCCATTAAGAAACACATGGAAAATCACAGATTTATCAATGAAGGTCTGACTGTTTAAAAATAGACTGGGGAACCTAAAAAGTCCAAAAATCTTGAAAAATGTCAAATTCACGGTGGAGCCTCTTTAACACGTTCCAACATTATTTGTGAGCATTTCTGTCAGTGGCACTTGCAGCCATTATGTTGAGTTATTATGTTGTGTGTGGATATCAGAGAGTGCAAGAGATTGCACATCAGAGAATGCTCACGTCAGCGAGAGATTAAATTAATTTGGTGTCTGGACTTGGCTGGGACTCTGGCTGATGAATTGCTGATCCTTGACAGATTTGGGCCTGACTTGGAACACAACCGGACAGTGCTTGGATAGGGCTGGAGGCTGGGATCTGTGCAGGACTCTTAACACACAAGCGCCACACACGGATATACGCATGCATGCACATACGCACACACACACAACATAGCCATGCCCGAATTAACACAAGAGAATGGTAGTGAAATGAAGTTGTGTGTATAAAATCGTTTGTATCACAGTTGTGTTGCTGTGTACACAGAGTTTGTTTACGTTCACAACTTTGGTTCACTATTACCATGGCAACTTCTCTCCAAATCATATTAAAACAAGAGTTAAAAATGTAACAAGGGTTCAATGAATTATGGATCATGGACACAGATTTGCATTTTAATGACATTGCTTAAATGTTTTTGTATTATTATTATTTTTTACCATTTTTAAAAACCTTTTACATTGGTTAAACTACAATTTTTAGTTTTAGTTTTTAGTTTTTAACAAGTTTAAATATTATTATATATTTGCAGTTTGGAAATGACAAAACAGCCGATCTGCTATGTATACAATAGATTTACTGGGAAAATGTGAAATGGGACATTAATAACTCCTGATCTAAATCCAACACTACACATAATCAAAGTGCACGTTTTTGATGGCCCATGGCGGCAGTATCGTTAGTCGCTGTATATGATGTATATGACCTCCCTTTGTTTTGGTTGTTTGTTTTGACTAGCCACATCTGCAATGAAGCCTGGTGGCGCCATGTGCGTCTGAAACTCTGTCCGGATGGAAACGACCGTGGGCGCACTTTTTAATGGTTCCCAATAGTGCTGGCAGTCTAAAGTGTTAATGAGCATTTTAATTTTTTGGTATTTTAAGTACATTTTGATACCAAAAAGAGGATTTGTACATTGCAAGTTGTTGGTACTTTTACTTCAACGTTTACCTGAAAAAGTGTGGCAGCTTCAAGCCGCACCCTTACCATTTTCAGTAGTGTTTCAAATACTTTTAAATATAAGCACTGAAATATCTTGGGTTGTTTTGCATGCCGTCATGTTTGGTGGGGCAGACTGGGCATTTAGGGGGGCATTGCCCCCCCATGCCTATGCCTAGATCCGCCTCTGCCGCATGTCAAGCTATATTTAGCCCAGGCCTGTCCAGTTCCCTCAGGACTACTGAGGGGTTGAATGAAAGGTATTTGGGTCATTCACCTGCACCCAGCGGAACAGGCCGGAGTGGCGGTGGTGGCTATGGGGGCTAAGCACCATTTATTTAAACTGTGCTGATCTGCTCCATGTACGACGAGGCAAAAAATAACGGCAAAGAAAAACAAAACAAAAACAATGGTCCTCATTGTTTTCACGGCGGGCCGCGCAGGTGTCAAGTGGCCCACGGCTACAAAAATAGATCAAAGAGAATTTCCTCCCAGCCGCTACCCGCCCCGGCCCTGCTGTAAGCCTCTGCTGCTGCCGCTGCTGCTGCTGCAACAACAGGGACTGCTGCAGGGATGGAAATTTACTGCTGCTGTATTTACTGGCTTAAAAACCGGAGAGAAGGGTGCAGGGTGGAGTGGATACAAGGACAAAAACGATTTTCCCCCAAAAAAGGGTTGTTTATGGGACTGTATTAAGGGCATCACTATTTTTGGCTGTTGCCCAAATGCCTGCTCAGGAGTGGAGATGTGGGGGTTGGGGGTGGGGGGGGTCTGCAGAATATTGTGATTTAATTGAAAAACGTGACCACACACACGCACACACGCACACGCGCACGCGCACGCGCACACACACACACACACACACACACACACACAACACACACACACACACACACACACACACACACACACACACACACAGCATGAAAAAAAGCTTTTAGATTGGCCGTTTAGACCAGTGGTTTTTCAACCTTTTTGACACCAGTATTTATTCAGAATTTGAGTCACGGACCACCATTTGAGGACTCACAGATCTAAAACTAAAGATTAATTTTCCTTGTGTCCTCAATTCCAGGCTAGATTTTGGAAACCAGACAAACATACAGATCAAAATGACCATTAATCTTCTACATTCTCTAGTCTAGACTTGGGCCATTTGGTTTCATTTTTACGCTCTCAAAGAGTTACACTGGTTAACCAACTGTCCATCATTTAGCCTGGGGACCACCTGGAACCCTCTCAAGGACCACTGGTGGTCCCCGGACCAACAGCTGTAAACCTTTGGTTTAGACCTTTTCAAGACAAAGTATGAAATAAATAAATAAACATACATAAGCTGCATAAATTGTTGTTGCCACTACATCCAGAGTGCTTGGTTATTAATAATTCACCACTTGTGGGAGTTCATATCATAATAATGTAATACAGGGTAATATTATATTCCTATTGTTGAGGAATTCTGTATCAAGTCGACTAAAATTAGTCTAAAACTGAAACTGAAATATTTATTTGTATACTTTTCAGATGGCTAAAATATGACGAAAACTAAAGGAAATGTTATTCAAAGACTAAACTAATTTCTCAAGGAACCCTGGGGGTCCCTGGAACTCAGTTTGAGAACCACTGCTAATAATATGCATACCATGTGATAATATGCATCAACAACAAAATAATTAATAGTAGAATGGTTAAAATGCTGTCTGTCTGTCTGTCTGTCTGTCTGTCTGTCTGTCTGTCTGTCTGTCTGTCTGTCTGCGTGCACGACGTGCTTGTGCAAATGCATGCATATGTGCAGGTTTGCTGCCTATTTTCACACTCACATGGCCAGATGCATGATGGAATCTGTGTCTTTGAAGTCTGAAAAGGCTTTTAAAGTATTAATACTATGTTGTGATCTTCAACAAGATTTTCAGCAGAGACCATGAATACAGACAATAAAATATACAGCTGCATGTGTGCAAACGTGAGGTTGATTTTTTTTAATGTCCTCTATCAGAGTGAATTTCCAAACGGTTTTCAAAAACCTCAACACTTCTGCTACAACCGAGACAAAGCGATAGGCCAGAGGTCTCGCTTCAGACCCTTTTTTTTCTTGGGAGTTTTCCCCTCGCCAACACAGTTTTAAGTGCTTTATATTACTATCTTCCAAATCTGGATTGATTGGACCATACACCAAAGATTTTAAGCCTTTGATGCATGATATTCCCCCTGACAATAGTTCCATGGCTTGTTATCAAACAGACAACACCATCCAGTGTCGCAATCCATGTCATGGCCGCTGGACCCCAGTGAAAGCCACCACACAATTCCAATGAATTTTCCCAGAAGCCTTTGCACTCTAGAGCGCCGGACCTTTCAAGTGGTGACGTCGTCAACATATCCACATCCATATCTGTCCACTAGTAGATCACCCATACGACTTAAAACGGATTAAACAATGAAAACACATCGCGGGCACGTCGTTAATCACCCCCGGAGCTGTTGCACAATTAATTATCTGGTGTAACTCGCGGAGGGGAGTCATAGTGTTAAGAAGACCCGAGTCTAATTTACGGATTTACGGTACGCTCCGTAGCAGTAGCGTGGCGACTCGCAGACAAAAAAGTGACTATTGTTAGCTTTAAAGTTCAGCTCTCGGGTTTGGCAGGCGACACGCGCGCTACAATGGAGCACTTCTAAATGAAGCCGGAGGGTCTGGAGACAAGGCGGTGTCTTGTGTTTTCCTCTGATAAATGTGGGCCTTGTGGAAGACGCTGGAGACCGTAACAGTGATTAAGCGCTGTACAAATACATTGGAGCTGAGTTCAGACGGGACCCCTCTCGCCCCCAGGCTTCCATGATTCATTCACACACCATCCCTTTGGGCTCTTGCTGTACACAGCCAATTACTCACCCAACCGCACACACACACACACACACACACACATGCACGCACGTACGCACGCACAGACACACACACACACAAACACTGCTACTGTACATTCGAGGACCTTCCATTCATTTCTATTGACTCCATTCATTCCCACAACCCTCAGTGCAACAACCTTTACTCCTAACCCCAATTTGGTCACATTCCCACACACACACACACACACACGTATGTATGCATGCATGCACGCGGCCACGCACACATACACACACACACACACACACACACACACACACACACACACACACACACACACACACACACACACACACACACACACACACACACACACAACACACGCACGCACGCACACGCACGCACGCACACGCACGCACACGCACACACGCGCATGCACACACACTCACACACACGCCCGCCCGCACGCACACACACGCACGCGTGCGCACACACATACACACACACACACACACACTGACATTTGAAACATAACCTCAACCGCATACGAGTCACAACATACCATCTCTCTCTGTTTGTCACCATGGGTTCTTTGTATGTGTGTGTGTGTGTGTATGTGTGTGTGTGTGTGTGTGTGTGTGTGTGTGTGTGTGCGTGCATGCGTGTGTGTGTGTCTCTAACCTCCAGCCAGGTCCTTCTCCAGCAGTTGTATCTGCAGGTGGAAGATCTTCTCCTGGAGGTCACACAGGCTGTGTTTCATCTTCTCTCTACGGGTCACCATGTAGCACAGGTTACGCACCTGAAAACAACACACACACACACACACACACACACACACACACACACACACACACACACACACACACACACACACACACACACACACACACACACACACACCATAATTAAATATGTTGTTGTTTGTACTCACATGTTAGTTAGCCTATACATACAGTTCCAGACGGCAGGTTTGTGGCACCATGGGAGCTAAACTACAGCCGGAAGTTCAGTGGGATGAGTTAATGAGAACTCAGTGAACAATATTCAGTATCTCAATAACTGAGGCTTTGTTTTGTAAAGTAATCGCTTCTGGACAATAAGATGAAACTTACGCTCTCAAGAGTTAAATTATATTTAAACATTTGAATTACTTAATTTCTAGAATCTACACAATTAGAAAATGTTGAAGAATTGTTATTTTGAACATTTAGCTAGTTATCTCTCCTAAATTGTGGAAACAAACTTGAAAATCCTTAGTTTTGTGTCCGAGATTCAACAACTCAACAACTTAACAAATAGTCGGCCCTGGAATGAAACTATATCTACTGCTCTTTAGATCCACAAGTGTAGCATACAAATAGAAGAGCAATTGAATGTCATTCGCATTTCTGCCTGACTTGTCCCTCTGTGCTTACCGTAATGTTGTTGTTGTGAGGCCCCAGCAAGGTGGAAGCCATTGCATGCATCTATCGTATACACTATTACTGTATCCTCCCAGTGAATTTAACCATTACAGTATCTCATGGTGACAGCCAGATGGATCATGGAAACTAGCGTTGTTTGATGCTGCCATTCTCTACTGCTTCCATAAACAATAATCACAGCATCCAACGCTCTCATGCAGGGGCGGATGTTACATTTTCCAATTGGGGGGCAGGAGAAAAAGGTATGGGGGCGGCTTCATGAAGTCGCACCCATACCATTTTCTGTTACAGGACTTTTATTAGTCAAGTAAAGCATCAATAATAACATCAGTTGTTGTTGAAGTGACAACAGACACGCAGCATGGATAAAGCTAAAGGTCCGACTCATAGAGTTTTCAGTTTTCAATGATGATGGGGGCATTGCCCCCCCATGCCTATGCCTAGATCCGCCCCTGCTCTCATCTCAGCTGAAACGATGTAGCTGGTGTGACACCCCGGGTAATTAATTACACCGTATCACAGAATCACTGCACAACTCCACTCACTGGTTCATAAAATGTATTATGAGCTGTTGAAGCTTTGCTCCATTCATTGTGCTTATTCAAATACTGTAACTTTGCTCTCATGGAGCAGTGCAGTCATGTGACCTGACACTACCTCCGTTGCACAGGATCTCTTCCTCTACTTTGGTATTTTGCACATTTTACTGACACTAGCCTCACGATGTGGCGAGAGGGATGTGTTAAAACTGTATTTTCACAAATACAAAAATAGGGCTTTCCCATGTGCTTTCCCACGTTAGATGTGGCATACGTTAGAGATGTGGCATACGCTACAAAACTATGCAACTGAACGTTTTTCTTTACACATTTACAGATAATACCTCAGACAAGGTAAAGGTGTGTGAACATAGCAACCGATGTGCACTGTGCATAATAAATACCTGAATTCTATTTAGATATTCAGGTATGTGGTACTGATTGCATTCCATAGTTTTTGGGGCCCGGGAGAAGAGTTTGGGGCAAGTGGAGGGTTGGCCAGGTGTTTTTAGTACGCCCTAAAAACGCCTGGCCAACACTCCACTCACGTCAAACTCTTCTCCCTCCTGGCCCCAAAACTATGGAATGCACTCCCGATAGCAATCAGAACCACACCAACCAGAAAACACACCTCTTCAGACTCCATCTCAGCCCATAGCACTTGCAGTACATATCAGCCCATAGCTAGGTTTTAGATAGCCTATTAGACTTGGATAGCAGTTACCTTATATGTGTAAGGGGAGAGAGAGAGAGAGAGAGAGAGAGAGAGAGAGAGAGAGAGAGAGAGAGAGAGAGAGAGAGAGAGAGAGAGAGAGACAGAGAGAGACAGAGACAGAGACAGAGACAGAGACAGAGAGAGAGAGAGACTAATTGGGTCCAAGCCAGAATATTGTAGAACAGTCTCTAACTAGCTACAGAAACTGGCTCCCTTCCAAGGACACACACCTGTGTGTGTGTGTGTGTGTGTGTGTGTGTGTGTGTGTGTGTGTGTGTGTGTGTGTGTGTGTGTGTGTGTGTGTGTGTGTGTGTGTGTGTGCTTACACGCGTTCATGTAACCATCGTGTCTCTGGTCTCAGAGCGGTGTGGGAGCTGTGTGTGTATTTTGTATCCCGGCGGTCAAAAAATAGAATCTTAGTGTTCCATTATGGAGTGTGACTAAAGATTTGGTCATCACACTAACGGGAAGAGAGAGAGAGAGAGAGAGAGAGAGAGAGAGAGAGAGAGAGAGAGAGAGAGAGAGAGAGAGAGAGAGAGAGAGATAAACAGAGAGAGAGATAAACAGAGAGATGCAGAAGTTTGATAAAAAGTAATGGAGATGCATCAGGCACGTGGGAGAGTGAGCGACAGACACAACAACTGACAGCTGTAGCACATGGACACAGACAGTAAAAATGGTTAATGTGTTGGTGTTGTTGTTGTGGTTGTTGTTTTAGGTTGAGACAGAGGACTCTCTGTCGGCCCATAAATCACTGCTGGGAAGACAACATCATTACATCATACACTACCGCACACCACCGTGAGTGTGCATGCATGTGTGCGTGCACTTGTTGAGAGTCAAATGTTCCCAAAACTGTAGTAGAATTTGAGGGTGAAAAAAAAGAGTGTGAGGGGACACATCTCCTGTTTTGGTTTTCAACCTTTTTGACCCCAGGGACCACTATTTATTCTGCATTTGAGCCATTGACCACCATTTGAAGACACTTTAGTCCACATACCCAAAACTAAAGATTTTTTGGAAACAAAACAGGCAAAAATGGATCAAAAATCACAAATCTTCCACATTCTCTAGTTGTGTAGATTCGGGCTACTTCAGATGATGAATATTTTAACTCTTGAGAGTGTAAAAATTAAAACGAATGGACCCGAAAACATTCCCTATGACAGAATATTCAAGGTTTGTGCGACATCTTTACGATGTTTCAAAAATAGCAGACGTACAAGCTCGCAGACCTGCTATTAGAACTGCTATTTTTCAACAGCTAAAGCTAATGCTAATGCTTTCAGTAGCTAAACTAATGCTAGCTAATGTTAAAAACACCAAGAGGGGTTCAGTAGCAGTACAGTATGTTCCTAAAATGTTGATGTGCTCAGAAGTACAATATACAGTAATACAAACACAAGTGTGTTTGCGTGCAAATATGTACACGCATTGTCTGTGTGCACGTGCGTGCGTGCGTGCGGGTGTGTGCGTGTGCGTGTGTGTGTGTGTGTGTGTGCGACTCAGCCTGGACTGTCTGAACCTCTCCATCCCTCTCCACACATTGAGGGTATAAATAGCTACTCAAGTGGGACAACATGTACAGAATCTGGCTTTGATTAGGACACTGTGTATTTGCCTGCGTGCGCGCACGTGTGTGTGCGGAGTAAACAACACACACACACGCACACACGCACACACGCACCGTGCACAATTGCCTGGACACAGGAATTGCTAAAAGTGTGTCTGTGGGGAGGGAGGCAGTCACATGAGCAAGGAATGAGGTTTCAATTAACCACTTATAAAACCCATTATTGTTGACCTGGGGTCCCTCAGGGCTCCGTACTGGTGTATTTTCTCTGTTTACCGTTGTTGTGGCGAGGAAGACTATGGCTGATGAATACCATGCCATAAAGAAACCGTACTGTAATTGTGAATCCGTAACTGTAATTGTGCTCCGTGTCTCTGCAAAATAAATCCAGTATTAATCAGTATCTGTAATTGTTTTCTGTATATCTGCAAAATAATCCGTGTCAAATTTTGCATGTGTAGAAAACAATTTGTAAGTTTGTATTTGCTGTTTGTATCACTGCAAAATTTCACAGGTGTAGAAAACAATTTTGCAGTGGTGAGGTTTGTATTTTTTGTATTTGCAGCTTTCAATCACTGCAAAATCGTTTTGTACCTCTGCAAAATAAATATTGTGTTCTGCAACTCTTGTGTTTTGCAACATTGTAAAAGTATTCGGTCTGCGCAACAACGACTGCGGCGACATCTGCTGTTCAAGTACAACACCACACATCTACAGTTTAAAAAAACACAAGTCAAAATTTTACAGAATTATGGCAGTGTCTTCACTTCACCGCGGAGAGCCAATCAGCAGTTGGCTTACTCAGCAGTGCACCATTTTGATTGGTTGGCCAAAGGAAGCAGTCTAGCCAATCCCAGTCATTCATAATACATGAATATGAGATCCCATTGTTGGGAAGTACAGAGGTCTAATGGCGGCTGTTCTATAGCCCAGCACAGCTTTAGTGATCTTAAATCCCTTTATTTTAGATCGTTTTGTGTAATAGTAATGCATAAACATTGCAGAGACTTTAGACGTTTCTGTACAATGGTTTAAAACTGCACGAGGGTATGCTTAAAGTATCTTATTTAAACAGGGACAAACTCTGACTGCAGTTTCTGCCCCTCAATGTCGCCCCTCCACCCTCTGACAGCTGTGTGATTGCTGTGCTAGCACACAGCATTAGCATAACTATAGCAGTTCTGACAACAGCTATGTGATTGCTGTGCTAGCACAGCATTAGCATAACCAGCAGTTGTGACAACAAAAGAAGAACATTTGAGGAAAACTCCACTATTTATATACTATCGTTTTGACAGATACCATTAGTCTGTTGGCTTGTGTATAATCTAAATATCAGATAAACGTGCATTAGCGACAATATAACCAGTGTTATTTTAGCAATTCTATTAAAGCTAACAAATATAAGACTTCCGGTGCTGATCACTTCAAAATAAGACAATTCACTGGGAGACGGCTCGGTTGCCATGTAGTGCCATGTAGTTGAGAGAACAACAAGCAAACTGGTCTATTCAAATGACTGTTGCAGCTATAGTCAGTGTTGTAGTGGTACTTTAAGAAGTGGGGGGACGCCTCTTAAAGGAAAATTCCACCCATTTTACGATTTTTTCGGAGAGTGCACAAATGTGTTCCATTTGTGCACTCTCAGAAAAAAGGAAACTCATTAACATGGTGAAACACATCTTGATGATGTCATTAAGATGTATTTCACAATGCTACTGATTTTTTGAATGAAACCGTTTACGAATTACGAATTACTATAGCCAGGGGTGTAGTGGAGGGGGGGCGCGGGGGGACAGCGTCCCCCCACTTCTCTAAAATATTTTTGGGGCAAAAGGAAAAAAAAATCATTAGCATTGTGAAATACATCTTAATGACATCATCAAGATGTGTTTCACCATGTTAATGAGTTTCCTTTTTTCTGAGAGTGCACAAATGGAACACATTTGTGCACTCTCCGAAAAAATCGTAAAATGGGTGGAATTTTCCTTTAAGAGGCGTCCCCCCACTTCTTAAAGTACCACTACAACACTGACTATAGCTGCAACAGTCATTTGAATAGACCAGTTTGCTTGTTGTTCTCTCAACTACATGGCACTACATGGCAACCGAGCCGTCTCCCAGTGAATTGTCTTATTTTGAAGTGATCAGCACCGGAAGTCTTATATTTGTTAGCTTTAATAGAATTGCTAAAATAACACTGGTTATATTGTCGCTAATGCACGTTTATCTGATATTTAGATTATACACAAGCCAACAGACTAATGGTATCTGTCAAAACGATAGTATATAAATAGTGGAGTTTTCCTCAAATGTTCTTCTTTTGTTGTCACAACTGCTGGTTATGCTAATGCTGTGCTAGCACAGCAATCACATAGCTGTTGTCAGAACTGCTATAGTTATGCTAATGCTGTGTGCTAGTGTAGTATTACGCAGAAGCGGGGATCGAACCCGGGACTCCCACTCGCCAGTCCAACGCACAACAAGTCGCGCCAATAGGGCTGAGCCCGATTGGCGGGGCTGTTGTGGCTGGCTCATGGCTGGGTGCTACATTCACCCCCTTGATCTTTTGGAGCGCGTCCTCGCGCTTCACACTTCACACCACGGACCCCCGTACGTGATGTCCCTCATGTGGACCCGCAAGGACGTATACGGGTATATTGGGGATAACACCC
>CM076975.1:26394620-26459620 GCA_039105355.1 Benthosema pterotum
CAATACAAGTCAACAAAGGTTGACAGCCATGCTGCAGCCATTAGCCACTTGTTATCGATCGCGGCAGAGTATTTTCTGTTCAACAACAAACTTTTATATACGGTATTGTCTCGAATATAAGACTACCCTGGTTATAAGACGACCCCCATTTTTCAAGACTCGTGTGAAAAAAGAACATTGATTGTCAAACTAATATAGTCCCCAGATATAAGACGACTCAGGCCAATATTCAGGCCAATAGGGTAAATAAATTTCATGGATCAAAGGCGCAAATACTTTGCATTCTACGTCTGCATTCTACAAGTACCTTTAGTACTTTAAGAATATTTTGAGGGCAATACTTTGGGAATTTTACTAATCCAAGTACTTCCTCCCACCGCTGCATTAAACAATAGAGAAATCCGGCACTTAATCCATCTGTGCAGGATAGCAGCTACAGCATGCGGCACGCGCAACGTCTCATCTTTGATTCATGCTTCCAAAAGGTCATGCCTGGCTGACTGGAACTCAGGCGCTCACGCTAATACTGGCAATGTGCCGAACAACACAAGAACAATGGGGGGCGTTGATGAATGCCTAGTGTCTAGTGACTTCTAAACTATGGCTTGTGGCGCGAAAACCAGTCACAGGACGTCCCCCCCGCCCCCGCGTGATGCGTGTAAGCATGTTTAGTAGAATAAAGGCCTAATTATACTTGCCACGTCCTTCCGACACAGCAGCGAGGGTCAGATAGCATCTATAGAGTTCCCATTTTGAGGAGAGGTTGAGTTACAGTAGGAAACCGGTCACTGCATGTCTGCTCACTATAATTATCACTATAATTACCTCAAAGTAACTCTTACTTTCACAAATGTGACACCTAAGGTCACGAACATCCACTCCAAGAAATTAAAATGCCTAGAGCCGTAGTCTTCAATAAAAAGGGGTGTTTCGATCCACTCGTCTCGGAATCTCCTCGTCTATGCTAATGGCACAACTGGATGCACAACTCTATTCCGACACAAGTGGAATAAAACATTTTCTTTATTGAAAACCACGGCTCTTTGGCATGCAGTTTCTATGCGAATAGTCATCGGACAAGTGGAACTCTATTTTACCATGTAAGAGTTACTTTGAGGCAGAAACGGTCAAACACGGTCTTGATCGACTTCTTCTCCCATTGCGCCGGTATGATCGGTACACTTGAAATCTATCCAGTGAAAAAGGTTCTGTGGTAACACTTTAAACGAAGGTCCTTGTTATAAGCGCTTATAAGCGCTTATTAACGGCTTATAAGACATGTTATAAGTGCTTATAAGCGCTTATAAGACATTTGTAAGACATGAATTAACTGTTTATAAGTAGTTTACAAGACACTTATGTACCTTGTTATAAGTGCTTATTAACGTTTATAAGACATTTATAAGCTATGTGTTACCTGTTATAAGGTCGTTACAAGATACTTATTAATAGTTTATAAACATTTATGGGGAGTGTTAATAAACACATCATTAACTGTTAATAAGACATGTAAAACTGTTAACAAATTATTTATAAGACACTTGTTAACGTTATTATTTGCTTATAAGAATTTAACAAACACTTTTATGAACTGTTAATAGGAAATTTAGAAGGCACTTATTAAACCTTATTAATATGTTTATAAAACACTTAATAACCGTATTATTTGTTTATATGCATTTATAAATCATTTTACATACCTACACCATTAGGCTCCTTGTTATAAGGGTAGATTGCTAGGATATTTATAAGACTTAATGAGACATTTATAAAACCTGCATTAAATGTTATAAACTAATTATAAGACACTTACTAACCGTTTGTGCACATTTATAAGGAATTTACTATACACATTTAATAACTATTATTAATATATTTATAAGACATTAACAAAACACCTTACTTGTTTATATAACATTTATGGTACGCTTTATGAAACCAAAGGTGCTTGTTCCAACTTTGTTCAAAGTGAAAACAGGAGGGTGAAGAGAACTTATAAACCTTTCATCTTGTGTTTATTAAGAACTCAAAATTGTTTACAAACATGG
This sequence comes from Benthosema pterotum, assembly GCA_039105355.1. Lineage (NCBI taxonomy): Eukaryota > Metazoa > Chordata > Actinopteri > Myctophiformes > Myctophidae > Benthosema > Benthosema pterotum. The sequence continues at coordinate 26,396,669 of CM076975.1, forward strand.
ACAGGCGGTTAACAATGCATTTATAAAAACGTTGATAGGCATTTTGGAGGCACTTCGTTTAAAGTGGGAACCGCATTTATAAGCCGTTAATAGCGTGTCTATTAACAGCCAACATTGCTTTACAAGCAGGAACAGATGCTTATTAATGCATTTATAAGCACTTAATAGGCATTTTTGGAGGCACTTCGTTTAAAGTGGGGACCGCATTTATAAGCCGTTAATAGCGTGCCTATTAACAGCCAACATTGCTTTACAAGCAGGAACAGATGCTTATTAATGCATTTATAAGCACTTAATAGGCATTTTTGGAGGCACTTCGTTTAAAGTGGGGACCGCATTTATAAGCCATGGACAGGCGGTTAACAATGCATTTATAAAAACGTTGATAGGCATTTTGGAGGCACTTCGTTTAAAGTGGGAACCGCATTTATAAGCCGTTAATAGCGTGTCTATTAACAGCCAACATTGCTTTACAAGCAGGAACAGATGCTTATTAATGCATTTATAAGCACTTAATAGGCATTTTTGGAGGCACTTCGTTTAAAGTGGGGACCGCATTTATAAGCCGTTAATAGCGTGCCTATTAACAGCCAACATTGCTTTACAAGCAGGAACAGATGCTTATTAATGCATTTATAAGCACTTAATAGGCATTTTTGGAGGCACTTCGTTTAAAGTGGGGACCGCATTTATAAGCCGTTAATAGCGTGCCTATTAACAGCCAACATTGCTTTACAAGCAGGAACAGATGCTTATTAATGCATTTATAAGCACTTAATAGGCATTTTTGGAGGCACTTCGTTTAAAGTGGGGACCGCATTTATAAGCCGTTAATAGCGTGCCTATTAACAGCCAACATTGCTTTACAAGCAGGAACAGATGCTTAACAATGCATTTATAAGCACTTAATAGGCATTTTTGGAGGCACTTCGTTTAAAGTGGGGACCGCATTTATAAGTCGTTATTAGCGTGTCTATTAACAGCCAACATTGCTTTACAAGCAGGAACAGATGCTTATTAATGCATTTATAAGCACTTAATAGGCATTTTTGGAGGCACTTCGTTTAAAGTGGGGACCGCATTTATAAGCCGTTAATAGCGTGCCTATTAACAGCCAACATTGCTTTACAAGCAGGAACAAATGCTTATTAATGCATTTATAAGCACCTCAATAGGCATTTTTGGAGGTACTTGTTTAACGTACCTACAGTAAGAATGGGTATATTAACAACAGTGACGGCATTAAACAAAAGGTAAAGGCTGCACTTGTTGAAGGGTTGTTCCAAGGGGGTTAACAAAACGTAATGTATTTTGGTGGCATTTAGTATGGAAACCTGAATCTCCTGTCACCCATGCCTTCATACCTTTATGGTCATGCATTGTGACACTACACCACCATTTATGGCCATATCTGTTTATGAAGATCATAGCACTAACCTCAAACCCTGGATAACCATGTGAAGACTGATCACCTATATTTGTATATAGGGCCAGTCGGCATCTTTCATCTGATCTCCAATCAAATAATCAATCTTTTTGACATATTTTCTGGATGTTTTGTTGGCTGAAATCAAATGGCCATCTGAGGTGATTATATTTGTAACTACTTCCTGTAAAAGCAAAATAGAGAATAACAAATGTTGCACCCATACATGGTTTCTAAAATGCAACTGCTATAAGAAGCGTGATGTAAGAATGTTTTGATTGGTGAATTCCTTCGCAGTCCAGTTGATGTACAGTCATGAGTGTTGTACACCTATCTCCTTTTCTATCCATTTTATGCCATTGTAGAGCTTGAGGACTGAACCAGAAGAGGTCAGGTAAGCGCCGACACTTCATAAGGTTGACTTGACAGAGGGCGCATTTCTTTCAGTGGTGTTAAGGAGCTGCATGAAACAAAATGCAATACAGAGAAGATTAGAGGATGGGTTAAAGAAAGCCTTTGGGCATGAGGAGGTACAGTACAGGTCCAAAGTTCAATCTACAGTTCTTCAAATAAAATTATACATGATACAAATCGAAGAGCAAGTGACGAGAGAGAGAGAGAGAGAAAAAGTCATATGCATACATAATATTTCTGAACCATTATATGACACAAGTCTCATTGGTTTGTGTTTGTTAATGATCTGTTCCAGCTTGCTCCATTCACTGTGCATATTCAGGTAACCTCAGAGCGAGATATATCAATATCATATCAATATCATATTTGGTCCCATGAAAGTATCATGGCACAGCACTGTGCATGACGACCATGACGCCTTCTGTACAGAGCTTCATTGGCAATAACCAGGAATCATAATCAGACAGAACGGACATGCGCAGTACTGCGCATGTCCGTTTCCTTCCATGGATCAATTTGATGGTGATAAACTCATAAATATATAGGTTCCTGGTTATTATTATTTTTCTGAGATTGTATTTTGGGTTTTAATGATTCATGTCGAAGTGACAAGGCATTCTTGTTTGGGGTACACCAAATTTAGGTTGTAAATAAATCAAAACAGTAGGCAGCATGTGGGAGACTTTCAATACCTGAAGTGAAGTGTCCACGTTGCAGTGATTGTGGAGAAGCCAATCTGTCTGTTGGAACCAGTGTCAGGATGTTTGGAGGGCCATCAGAGTCCTAGTAACAACCACAATTAATTTAAACTGCACAAATCAGGTGCAGTTTGGTGCCCTCCGTCCCAGGCGCCCCTAGTCGGCGTAACAGCAAAAAAGCCCCATGTGCAACCCAGATTTGGCACAAACAATATGTAACACCTGTGTCGTAATGGTAGGATGGACAGTTACCAAATTACAGTTAGGGGTTAGATGGTATTGGACTAGTGTTTGAGTACATATTCTTTTTTCACCAAAAAGAAATAATCATGCACTGTAGTGCAAAAACGTTTTTAGTTGAACAGCAAAACAAGCTTAAGATTACTTTTCTTTAGCAGTGGATTACATTTCCAGTACTCGAGTACATTAGACAACCAGGCACCAGCAGTGCTGGGCCTCCATGTTAGCAACATAGCAGCTAATGCAACAACACTACTGTTTGTCACTCACCAGGATTTGCATATGAAGTCAGCACAACAGTACTGCTAGATGGCTGGAAAATAGTCACTACAGCCTAGAGTCATAAATGTTGCTTTGTGTAGCACACAACTGGCAGCTAACATTTATATTTTCTTCAAACTTTGTCTTTTTCTCTCTCTGCAGTACAACTCTCTCTGTGTTCTCCTCACTCTGCTTACTTGCTCTCTCTCTCTCTCTCTCTCTCTCTCTCTCTCTCTCTCTCTGATTAGGTGGGTCGTTTCACCTGCTGTCCTGCACTCACAGGCAGCAGGCTCAATTGACGATCGTTTAGACAAGTATAGGCAATGTCTCTCAACCAATAGGGCTGTGACCTATTTATTGTTTGCATGCGCTGATGTGGTAGGTGTTCTGTGTAGAGGTTTAAAGGAACACTCCGCCTAATATTGTCTATTTTAACCCACTTTCTGGACCTGGGTTACAAAGAGATTTACTTCTATTAGCTCCTACCAACAACAACCATTAGACTTGCAAATCCTGTGACTCAAAAGGCACCTACAAAGGTCTGCAATTCATAACTGCCCACCCCCCCCCCCCCCCCCTTCCCCCCCTGAAAAAAAAATACTATGATCTGCTGCTTCTGACTTTATGGAAGGGAATATTTGTATGTCTCTAAATGTTTTAGTATAGTGTGGTGTGGGCAGTTCAGAAACTTCTTCCAGTGCCATCATCAATGGTGGAATCCAAGCAGAATGATGAGGTCATTGGAAGAAGTTTCTGAACTGCCCACAGCCCTCCTGTGACACACAGACTGAGTAGAAAAAAATAGTGGTATTTTATCATGTACATTAGTGAGGACCTATTATATGAAGATACATTGAAAAGTGGTGAAGTGGCCCTTTAACCGCTTTATCCATTCACAGTTATCAGTGTTGATTTGGGTCACTTGTCAGTGTTGTAGTGGTACTTTTAGAAGTGGGGGACGCCTCTGAAAGGGGAATTCCCCCCATTTTATTTATTTATTTCTGAGAGTGTACAAATGGAACCAAATAGACCTGTGATGTCATCAAGATGTATTTCACCATGCTAATGATTTTTTTTTCAGACCCAAAAATATTTTAGATGTGAGAAGTGGGGGGACGCCGTCCCCCCACGTCCCCCACGTCCCCTACACCCCTGCTTGTTGTATTGTAAATCTCCCAAGCTGTAAATAAAAAATCAAAATTAGATGTTTTTGGGGTGGACTATTCAGTATTCATGGCGTTGTCATATTACTGCCACACTAGTTTCACACCCTGTATAAACAAAACCTTGGTACACAAATCACACGTTGACACTAGTACAGACAGCAACAACAGTGAAATAAACCTTTGCAAACAATTGTAGCCCTTTAGCTTTTAACATCTCTTGAAACACAAATATAACCAGAGTAAAACAATAGGCCTACAAAAGCAACACTGTGACTGTACCTTAGTTGCTACACAGAACCTGTGCAGATAACTTGCAGATAAATTGGCACAGCACTGGAAAAAAATTGCGGGTGCGCACATTAATAGGTCCGTGCGGGAACGAACTCCGAAACAAAGGTTCCGGATTTTGGTTCCTAGCAAAAAAATACAATACCAAGCAAACAACTCCAATGCAAGGCTAGTAAAAATAAAACTATCTCTTTATTTGTTTTTGTTCAGAAGTTTTGTGTGTAAAAGTATAACAAGTATAACTGCCTCTGTGTCGTCCCTTTGTTTCGGAGTTCGTTTCCGCACGGACCTATTAATGTGCGCACCCGCGATTTTTTTTTTCCAGTGCTGTGCCAATTTATCTGCAAGTTATCTGCACAGGTTCTGTGTAGCAACTAAGGTACAGTCACAGTGTTGCTTTTGTATTGTTTTACTCTGGTTATATTTGTGTTTCAAGAGATGTTAAAAGCTAAAGGGCTACAATTGTTTGCAAAGGTTTATTTCACTGTTGTTGCTGTCTGTACTAGTGTCAACGTGTGATTTGTGTACCAAGGTTTTGTTTATACAGGGTGTGAAACTAGTGTGGCAGTAATATGACAACGCCATGAATACTGAATAGTCCACCCCAAAAACATCTAATTTTGATTTTTTATTTACAGCTTGGGAGATTTACGATACAACAAGCAGGGGTGTAGGGGACGTGGGGGACGTGGGGGGACGGCGTCCCCCCACTTCTCACATCTAAAATATTTTTGGGTCTGAAAAAAAATCATTAGCATGGTGAAATACATCTTGATGACATCACCAAATGGACCCTAGCGGGTCCATTTGGTTCCATTTGTACACTCTCAGAAATAAATAAATAAAATGGGGGGAATTCCCCTTTCAGAGGCGTCCCCCACTTCTAAAAGTACCACTACAACACTGACAAGTGACCCAAATCAACACTGATAACTGTGAATGGATAAAGCGGTTAAAGGGCCACTTCACCACTTTTCAATGTATCTTCATATAATAGGTCCTCACTAATGTACATGATAAAATACCACTATTTTTTTCTACTCAGTCTGTGTGTCACAGGAGGGCTGTGGGCAGTTCAGAAACTTCTTCCAATGACCTCATCATTCTGCTTGGATTCCACCATTGATGATGGCACTGGAAGAAGTTTCTGAACTGCCCACACCACACTATACTAAAACATTTAGAGACATACAAATATTCCCTTCCATAAAGTCAGAAGCAGCAGATCATAGTATTTTTTTTTTCAGGGGGGGAAGGGGGGGGGGGGGCAGTTATGAATTGCAGACCTTTGTAGGTGCCTTTTGAGTCACAGGATTTGCAAGTCTAATGGTTGTTGGTAGGAGCTAATAGAAGTAAATCTCTTTGTAACCCAGGTCCAGAAAGTGGGTTAAAATAGACAATATTAGGCGGAGTGTTCCTTTAAACCTCTACACAGAACACCTACCACATCAGCGCATGCAAACAATAAATAGGTCACAGCCCTATTGGTTGAGAGACATTGCCTATACTTGTCTAAACGATCGTCAATTGAGCCTGCTGCCTGTGAGTGCAGGACAGCAGGTGAAACGACCCACCTAATCAGAGAGAGAGAGAGAGAGAGAGAGAGAGAGAGAGAGCAAGTAAGCAGAGTGAGGAGAACACAGAGAGAGTTGTACTGCAGAGAGAGAAAAAGACAAAGTTTGAAGAAAATATAAATGTTAGCTGCCAGTTGTGTGCTACACAAAGCAACATTTATGACTCTAGGCTGTAGTGACTATTTTCCAGCCATCTAGCAGTACTGTTGTGCTGACTTCATATGCAAATCCTGGTGAGTGACAAACAGTAGTGTTGTTGCATTAGCTGCTATGTTGCTAACATGGAGGCCCAGCACTGCTGGTGCCTGGTTGTCTAATGTACTCGAGTACTGGAAATGTAATCCACTGCTAAAGAAAAGTAATCTTAAGCTTGTTTTGCTGTTCAACTAAAAACGTTTTTGCACTACAGTGCATGATTATTTCTTTTTGGTGAAAAAAGAATATGTACTCAAACACTAGTCCAATACCATCTAACCCCTAACTGTAATTTGGTAACTGTCCATCCTACCATTACGACACAGGTGTTACATCTTGTTTGTGCCAAATCTGGGTTGCACATGGGGCTTTTTTGCTGTTACGCCGACTAGGGGCGCCTGGGACGGAGGGCACCAAACTGCACCTGATTTGTGCAGTTTAAATTAATTGTGGTTGTTACTAGGACTCTGATGGCCCTCCAAACATCCTGACACTGGTTCCAACAGACAGATTGGCTTCTCCACAATCACTGCAACGTGGACACTTCACTTCAGGTATTGAAAGTCTCCCACATGCTGCCTACTGTTTTGATTTATTTACAACCTAAATTTGGTGTACCCCAAACAAGAATGCCTTGTCACTTCATACACACATTATACTTGCCCTCTATGACTAGAATTAAACATTTAAAACACATACAATAAACTCCTTAGTTTAAAAATAGTTAATGTTTTTATCCCATGGTGGCCGCCATTTTATTAGCCTGTCACATGACCTGTCACTGTGATGACATCACAGTAGATCTGTTGTATAGAACATAGTATGGAACGTTAGATGATATACAGGATTAAAACGTAAAACAGTTCTGTTTGTAATGACAATGGTGATTGGCGACCCCCGCTGGTGAAATAAAGCAAGTGAAAAATGTAAAATGAACCATAGGAAGAGGAAAATGTATAGTTGTTTACATTCCATTCCATTCACTTCTACTGCGAAGCAATGCAATGTGACGTCATCACAGTGACAGGTCATGTGACAGGCTAATAAAATGCCGGCCACCATGGGATAAAAACATTAACTATTTTCAAACTAAGGAGCTTATTGTATGTGTTTTAAATCTTCAATTCTAGTCATAGAGGGCAAGTATAACGTATTATCCATATTTATCTCATTATGCAGGGATCCTTTTAAAACCCAAAATACAATCTCAGAAAAATAATAATAACCAGGAACCTATATATTTATGAGTGTCAAGTTTATCACCATCAAATTGATCCATGGAAGGAAACGGACATGCGCAGTACCGTTCTGTCTGATTATGATTCCTGGTTATTGCCAATGAAGCTCTGTACAGAAGGCGTCATGGTCGTCATGCACAGTGCTGTGCCATGATACTTTCATGGGACCAAATATGATATTGATATGATATTGATATATCTCGCTCTGAGGTTACCTGAATATGCACAGTGAATGGAGCAAGCTGGAACAGATCATTAACAAACACAAACCAATGAGACTTGTGTCATATAATGGTTCAGAAATATTATGTATGCATATGACTTTTTCTCTCTCTCTCTCTCTCGTCACTTGCTCTTCGATTTGTATCATGTATTTTATTTGAAGAACTGTAGATTGAACTTTGGACCTGTACTGTACCTCCTCATGCCCAAAGGCTTTCTTTAACCCATCCTCTAATCTTCTCTGTATTGCATTTTGTTTCATGCAGCTCCTTAACACCACTGAAAGAAATGCGCCCTCTGTCAAGTCAACCTTATGAAGTGTCGGCGCTTACCTGACCTCTTCTGGTTCAGTCCTCAAGCTCTACAATGGCATGAAATGGATAGAAAAGGAGATAGGTGTACAACGCTCATGACTGTACATCAACTGGACTGCGAAGGAATTCACCAATCAAAACATTCTTACATCACGCTTCTCATAGCAGTTGCATTTTAGAAACCATGTATGGGTGCAATATTTGTTATTCTCTATTTTGCTTTTACAGGAAGTAGTTACAAATATAATCACCTCAGATGGCCATTTGATTTCAGCCAGCAAAACACCCAGAAATATGTCAAAAAGATTGATTATTTGATTGGAGGTCAGATGAAAGTTGCCGACTGGCCCTATATACAAATATAGGTGATCAGTCTTCACATGTATAGTTATCCAGGGTTTGAGGTTAGTGCTATGATCTTCATAAACAGATATGGCCATAAATGGTGGTGTAGTGTCACAATGCATGACCATAAATGTATGAAGGCATGGGTGACAGGAGATTCAGGTTTCCATACTAAATGCCACCAAAATACATTACGTTTTGTTAACCCCCTTGGAACAACCCTTTAACAAGTGCAGCCTTTACCTTTTGTTTAATGCCGTCACTGTTGTTAATATACCCATTCTTACTGTAGGTACATTAAACAAGTACCTCCAAAAATGCCTATTGAGGTGCTTATAAATGCATTAATAAGCATTTGTTCCTGCTTGTAAAGCAATGTTGGCTGTTAATAGGCACGCTATTAACGGCTTATAAATGCGGTCCCCACTTTAAACGAAGTGCCTCCAAAAATGCCTATTAAGTGCTTATAAATGCATTGTTAAGCATCTGTTCCTGCTTGTAAAGCAATGTTGGCTGTTAATTTGAACACTATTAACGGCTTATACATGCAGTCCCCACTTTAAACGAAGTGCCTCCAAAAATGCCTATTAAGTGCTTATAAATGCATTAATAAGCATCTGTTCCTGCTTGTAAAGCAATGTTGGCTGTTAATAGGCACGCTATTAACGGCTTATAAATGCGGTCCCCACTTTAAACGAAGTGCCTCCAAAAATGCCTATTAAGTGCTTATAAATGCATTAATAAGCATCTGTTCCTGCTTGTAAAGCAATGTTGGCTGTTAATAGGCACGCTATTAACGGCTTATAAATGCGGTCCCCACTTTAAACGAAGTGCCTCCAAAAATGCCTATTAAGTGCTTATAAATGCATTAATAAGCATCTGTTCCTGCTTGTAAAGCAATGTTGGCTGTTAATAGGCACGCTATTAACGGCTTATAAATGCGGCCCCCCACTTTAAACGAAGTGCCTCCAAAAATGCCTATTAAGTGCTTATAAATGCATTAATAAGCATCTGTTCCTGCTTGTAAAGCAATGTTGGCTGTTAATAGGCACGCTATTAACGGCTTATAAATGCGGCCCCCACTTTAAACGAAGTGCCTCCAAAAATGCCTATTAAGTGCTTATAAATGCATTAATAAGCATCTGTTCCTGCTTGTAAAGCAATGTTGGCTGTTAATAGGCACGCTATTAACGGCTTATAAAATGCGGCCCCCACTTTAAACGAAGTGCCTCCAAAAATGCCTATTAAGTGCTTATAAATGCATTAATAAGCATCTGTTCCTGCTTGTAAAGCAATGTTGGCTGTTAATAGGCACGCTATTAACGGCTTATAAATGCGGCCCCCACTTTAAACGAAGTGCCTCCAAAAATGCCTATTAAGTGCTTATAAATGCATTAATAAGCATCTGTTCCTGCTTGTAAAGCAATGTTGGCTGTTAATAGACACGCTATTAACGGCTTATAATGCGGTTCCCACTTTAAACGAAGTGCCTCCAAAATGCCTATCAACGTGTTTATAAATGCATTGTTAACCCCCTGTCCATGTTTGTAAACAATTTTGAGTTCTTAATAAACACAAGATGAAAGGTTTATAAGTTCTCTTCACCCTCCTGTTTTCACTTTGAACGAAGTTGGAACAAGCACCTTTGGTTTCATAAAGCGTACCATAAATGTTATATAAACAAGTAAGGTGTTTTGTTAATGTCTTATAAATATATTAATAATAGTTATTAAATGTGTATAGTAAATTCCTTATAAATGTGCACAAACGGTTAGTAAGTGTCTTATAATTAGTTTATAACATTTAATGCAGGTTTTATAAATGTCTCATTAAGTCTTATAAATATCCTAGCAATCTACCCTTATAACAAGGAGCCTAATGGTGTAGGTATGTAAAATGATTTATAAATGCATATAAACAAATAATACGGTTATTAAGTGTTTTATAAACATATTAATAAGGTTTAATAAGTGCCTTCTAAATTTCCTATTAACAGTTCATAAATGTGTTTGTTAAATTCTTATCAGCAAATAATAACGTTAACAAGTGTCTCATAAATAATTTGTTAACAGTTTTACATGTCTTATTAACAGTTAAGGATGTGTTTATTAACACTCCCCATAAATGTTTATAAACTATTAATAAGTATCTTGTAACGACCTTATAACAGGTAACACATAGCTTATAACTGTCTTATAAACGTTAATAAGCACTTATAACAAGGTACATAAGTGTCTTGTAAACTACTTATAAACAGTTAATTCATGTCTTACAAATGTCTTATAAGCGCTTATAAGCGCTTATAACATGTCTTATAAGCTGTTAATAAGCGCTTATAAGCGCTTATAACAAGGACCTTCGTTTAAAGTGTTACCAAAGGTTCTGTGGTGCAAAATATATGTGCGAATAGAATGAGTTAATTACTTTAATTGCGTTATTGTTTCTTTGATTAATTAATCTCAATGAATCAGTTAAAGACCCAGCCCTAAATGCCATATTTTAGTCCTTAAATTATCAACTGTATAATAACACCCCCAAAAAATATTTTTCCACGTTAGCAGAGGAGCTAATAAAAGTTCCCCAGGTGGAGGGTGAATTCTCCTTCAATCAGGATCAAGCAGCAGGTTCACATAGTGTAGCTACTCTTGGGCGCCCCTAGTGCGCCAGGCTGGAACTACACAATGAATTTCAAATCACTTACCCTACCTTTAAATTGTAAATTGCATTTGTAAATGCAACTAATCTGTATGTATTGCATTACAATGTTTCTACTTGATGTAAGTCGCTCTGGATTAAGAACCAAATGCCTAGATTGTAATACGGAGATCATTGCTGTCGAGAATAGACAAGAAATGTTTCCCGAGGCTGACCTGTTGTGTCCACGTCCCTTTTATTCCCATACACACTACACAGAGGTTAGGCATCAATATGGCATCATATTATAGTACTGACATCATAAACATATTTTATGATCACATCATCATTGGAACCTGAAAACGCGGTTGTACTCAATGTGTCAGCCTGATACCCTGCTAGACACACACAAAAGCTCATGAACTGGAAGGTTGACTTGAAGTTATAGAATGGTATAAGCAGAATACATAGCGGAATAACAAACCTGAACAAAAGACTTCTCAAAGCCTCGTTGAAGGACTTCGGTGGCATTTGAGGTCTTTAGAGAATAACAGAAATGCACTGAAACAAAGTATGCAATTTAGAGTTAACTTGGACAGAACTCTTCTAACAATGGTCTCTCTTGCCTTGGCAAACGCTCTTCAGAAGGTCATTAAAGGGGAGCTCCACCCATTTTCAACATTTTTTCTGAGAGTGTACAAATGCAAGCAAATGAACCCTAACGGGTTCATTTGGTTCCATTTGTACGCTCTCAGAAAAAAGACATGGTGAAAATACATCTTGCGGATGTCATCAACATGTTTCACCATGTTAGTGGTGCTTCAGACCTCCATTTCTTGGGAACACAGAATGGGGGAACTTTTTTTTATCATGTCCACCCAGCACCTCTAGGGTATACTAATGACATATTAGAATGTTGAAAATGGGTGGAGTTCCCCTTTAAGGACGATAGTTGTACTGAGACCCTTTGCTGCTCTAGGTCTTGAACATGTGCGTGTCTGTCTGTAGACACCAAATAGTTGTATAATCAGAACCATGGCAGGAGTAATCAGGCCTTAAGGCTCTCCATGATGCGCAGCAGGCATTTCGATATTTACTGGGGTTTAGTTCTTACTGTAAGTTAAGATATGGACAAAGATGTGCCAAGGTTTTTAGACAATACAAAGCAAGCTCTGGAATGCGCTCATTTGGTTCTGTTTTGCAATTCGTTCTCCCAATGGTGTCAGAAAAATGTTTAATTAGCCCAGCCTGCCCTGTTGTCCTCATAAATCCATATTTAACCAACATTAGCGCTTCTCCCACTCTCTCCGTCTCTCTGTCTGCATAAATTCAGCTGTCTAGGTAATTGCGCTGAAGTTGAGCAGGAAAGTTGTTCGTTAATTCACAGCTGCTGAGATGAACTCATTCACATAATCACATTCCAATGTAATGTGATTAATTTTCTAAATAATGGCTCTCAACACCCTGTTCACCAGTCCTGCCACCAAGAAAACAGGTTGGAATTCTAGTCATTGTCAGGCAAGAAAGATCTGTATTCTGTTCATAAAAAAGGCAGAAATCTTTTTTTATTCCACATTTTAAAACATTTAAAATGCCAGATAAGTCTAGGTCAGATATTTCCACTAATTGTCATAGAACAGTATAATGTATAGGGTTTAAAAGATTATTATCAGCTTCATCCAGAATCCAGCAACAGCTTGACCGCTTGTCTTGTTTTATCTAAGATTTGACTGATATTTCTGTTACTGACATTCCTTCAGACTATAAAAATACACTTCATGCCTTAACGATGTGGATGATTATACAAACAAAAGCATAAAAAAATAATAAAAGTACCAAGAAATGTCAAAATGCACAATAAATCAGACATGCCACTGAGAGAGACCGTGATCCAAATGACTACAGACCGCTTGTGTAGCAAAAAGAAAAACATGAAAATATATATTCTATTGGGCATCTATGCTCAAGAAATGTCAAGGAAAGCAGACAAAGCTAGCTATACAGTAGTTGACCTGCACTCTGTCCAGTGTTGTGCCTGGGCAGGAAAGTATGTTCCACACATGTACCACAGCAAGCAATCTGCACAGCCATTTGTGTTGACTTGCTTTTTTTCCCCTTTTGCATTGAAGGAGCTCCCTGGTATTGTATTTTTTAAATGATTTCGCTGTGCATAAGGCTGACACAAATGGCATGCCTCAGTACATTTTAATCTGAGCCCAGCTAGGCTACAGTACATGTGGCTGTTTGATAATGTGTGTTGGAGGGGGAAAAAGTGGCTGGAACTGCTGATGTATAACATATTGAATGTATGGAACAGAAGGTTGACCCAGACATGCTGAGGGACAAATAGGACAGAAAATAAATGAAGACCAACAGATAGATGCATAGCCAGACAGACAGACAGACACACAGACGGACGGACAACTTCCTACAAAGCCATGCATGCATTTCTTTTTGGAGTGTTTAGATCGATACCATATGTGTCTGTACGTACAGTATAATAATTAAAGCACAAATAACATACATTCTTGTAGTGTACATACTTGCAGTGGCCAATCAGGACACAGTAGGTAAACATACTGTAATTAAATACTGTGTCCTGATTGGCCACACACATTTTCTGGAGTAGGAATTTGGTTTACAATTGAGCTATTCCAATTTGACCAATCTGCTGACAGGCAGTTTTGGCCAACAACCGATTCGGTCTGGCCTTAGCCAGGCTAGTAATATAGTGTGGTACTGATGCTTTTACTAGTGGTAAAGTAAAAAGAAAATCAACCTCAGTTCACCCAGCACTTTGTGACAAAGGAGTGAGAGAATGAAAGCACAGTGTGAGGAGAAGCAGTGGATTAGAGAGGGACGCAGGGAGGACACAAGAAGGAAAACATCACAAAGACATAGAGGGAGGGGAGAGCCAGCTATAGACAGGCCAGAGAGAGAGAGAGAGAGAGAGAGAGAGAGAGAGAGAGAGAGAGAGAGAGAGAGAGAGAGAGAGAGAGAGAGAGAGAGAGAGAGAGAGAGTGATAGAGAGTGGCTCGTCAAGTGGCTGCCAAAAAGGAAGAATAAAAAGGAAAATGCACAGGGGAAAGAAGAAAGGAGGGACGAAGAAGAAATTGGGTCAAACAGAAGGAGAGAGAGTTGTAGCATCTGGATGCTAGACTGAGACTCTTCTTTCTTGGTGTGCAATATTTACAGAATACACACACACACACACACACACACACACACACACACACACACACACACGCACGCACGCACGCACGCACGCACGCACGCACGCACGCACGCACGCACGCACGCACACACAGATGCCTTGCTGGTGCCACTCATACGCTGACACCAGAGTGACACTGCGCATTGGTTTCCATGGCAATGTCATTCATTCACTCAAAGTTCACTTTGCTAGCCTCTTTCTCTCCCTCCCTCTCCCTCACTCTCTCTTCAATAACATGAAACACACTCAGTCTAGGCCAGTCTTTAGCAAACAAATCAAACCAAATGGACTCATGAAGGTCCATTGAGGCGACCATGCAGGGTGATACGCCGGCAAAGCATAGCATCGCCTCGGTGTCTTCCCTCCGGTTGGAAAGTCTCATGATGGTCTCACGTTTATCAACGCTGACCTGCACTGAAGCTATTTAAATGAATACTGTAGATATTTTATCTTGTGTTGGTGAGAACTTAAATTCAAGGTTTTCATGTCAAGGACCCCCCAGGTGTACCAGCATGTGTATGCCCACCTGAAAAGATTGTTTCTTTCCTATTTAGGAAGATATAAGATCTACGACGCCGTAAAAGCTCATGTTTGTTATTTCTTGGGAAAAAACATCTTTGTTGAAGTTCTACAGTGACAGTATGAGAGACAACGAGAATAGACCAACCACTTGCTCATTCATTTCTATGATCTACAGTACAACATCACAGCATCTGCACAGCAGTACGAGTATAAAACCAGCCTCAAGCAGTGACTCATAAAACCAAAAGAAATGCTACAAAATTTGTTTTCACAAAAAGTTTCCTTCTGAGAATATTGGAAAGCACTTTCCCCATAGAGCCTCTCTCTGATATCTATTTTCATTATTCATCCACCTCCACCCCAGCTCCACTGCTTTTTCTCCACTTTTCAGGCAATTCTCCTGACAAAAGTGCGTTTGGAATATTGTAAAATGTACTCACATGCACATGTGTGAAGACAGTCAGACAGACAGGCGAATACAGTATATCAAGAAATTAGAGATCAAATCCACGGCTATGAAAAAAAAAACATGACTGGAAAAATGCTTCCACATCTAGGGGAATTGCATTTATTTGATAACCTGTTTCAATTCAGCAAACAAAACAGGGGCTTAAATGGGTGCAGGTGGTGAGCTTTCATTCATTCATTCACTCATTCACTCAAACGTTGAGTCATCATGTCTATTACTTTTATGGCTCTCTCCTTGGCAGAGTTTGGACAGTCATATCGCTGTGTCAGGCGCTGTTAGACTAATTGCAAATGTTTTATTTCTTTATTTATCTTTACACCTATGAAAACATCTTCGACCTCTTTGTACCGAGAGGGAACGAGTAGCGCTGCCACTTGTTTGCCTCCTCCAATGATGAAATGAAAATAAGGCTACCCTTTGATTAATTATACAACCACTTAAGCTCCGTTTTATTGTTTGAAAGTGGTTGATTAACATTATAGCCTTGACACGGGTCTTTCTTTTTAAATGTTTACTGTGCAAATACAGAACAGAGAAACGGTATGCAGCCCACTGATACAGTGATGTTCCACTCTTAAGGTTGTTTTTCATACCACAATTTTGTTACGCATTTTTGTCTTCCAGTGCCAATTACAGTACCTAATGTGATCCTGGGCCACACACCCTCCACCAATCTGGGGAGGCAGCAGACTGGCCTCATGCTTCCTTCAATGCATGAGGAGTCCAAGCTGCCTTCTTTTCACCTGACGGGGAAGATTCCCTGTTTGGACATAGCGTGTGGAAGAAACACATTATTCCAACCAGGGGTTCCTGTCCCCTCCATCTGGCCAGGAAGAGGATGTCCACATCCCAGGATTACTGCATGTTTTTTGAGGGTAGCCTCGACACCCAGGCTTTCATTTTCGTTCGCCTTGCGCGAAAACGGAAAGCCTGGACTAACGCACGTTGGAAAGTGGCCTTCAAGTGGGAGTGAACCTTCCGGGGTGGGCGTCGCTCTAAATGATGTGACGTAGAACAGCAGTGGACGGGCGCGGGAGGGGCCGGGGATGACGACACGTTAGTGAGATCAAATCAGAGCGCAGCTCATCTGCCGTGTGGATGCCACGGCACCCCCGCCCCCCAAGGCCAAAATCATTGAGGGCTAGACCAGGCTATTGTGAGGGTAGCTACCCATAGGGGACAGAGGGAGAACATCTAAACTCCACACAGAAAGGCCCTTTGGCCAATCTCGCTTCAGGTATGGACACTGATGACCCGGAGCAGGAGACACGCCGCCAGGTGTGAGGTGACTACCACTGTGCCACCGTGTCCCTGCACTCACAGCACATGGTTTTGTTCTTGCTTACTGTAAATTGCTCTTACTGTAAAGTAGTTTACCTCCACAGTCCCCAAAACTAAAAATATACAGGTATGTTGCCTTTGTCCATTCCAATTCCAGTCTGGATTTCAGAGTAAACCAAACAATCAAACATACAAACCAAAAAAGGCCATTAATCTTCTACATTCTCTAGTTGTGTAGACTTATTTCAGATGATGAATATTTTAACTCTTGAGAGCTTAAACATGGAACCAAAATTCATGGAACCAAATTGGTTTCATGTTCGCACTCTCAAAGAGTTACATCTGCTTAACATCGTTTAGCCTGGGGAGCTCCTGGAATCCTCTCAGGGACCACTGGTGGTCCCAGGACCACCTGTTGAAAACCCCTGGTGTACAGTATTGAGGGAAAGGTTACCAAAACACAAGCTCCGATAAGCCGTTTAGCTTGTTAGGCAATTCCTGAGTGAAGGCTCCGCTAGAGGCCTTGTGTGTTTCTCTCACACACACAAACCTACAGGAAGTCGGGAAGGAAGTTATTCAGACGCAAATCAGACTCAGCAGCAGGAGAGGCGTTTCACACTGCGAAGAGTAAAGCTTAATTGGCCGCGATTTTACTGCCCGGCCAGCCAGGGGTAAGAGCAAACCCAAAGGAATGTATTTGGGTAAGGCAGCGGGGGGCAAGGGAGGACTCAGCAAGAGTAGCTCAATACTATCACGACTGGAGTGGGGCTGGCTCGGCACAAAACCATGAGCGTTATGCAAAAGTCAGCTGAACTACGCTCAAACGGCTTTTTACGACCAGGCGCGCGCGGGGAAGGAACTCGCTGGATTCTGACTCCGGCGGGTGTAGTTTTATTACTACCTCCGTGTACTCCCCCGTTAGCTGCCTATCAAACACCGTCTCAGTGTAAGGAAAAGTTATTTCCACTTGCTTTGAACGTGCGTGAGTGAGGACTGAGGACGCCAGTGAAATTCCCTTCTCAGGAAAAAGACACTCGATATCACGTTGAAAACCTGCCTTTTAGTGATTTCTTTCTGAAACCGAGTTTGGACAACTTAAGCAATTACATTTGTACTATGGACTAAGAAATCAACCAAGACCAATAAAATTAACTCAGAACTAAGAAATGATTTGGAATAACACTATGTGCACATGCACACACTCTACAGTGGAAGAAAGTGCAACAGCCCAACAGCACATGCACCAAGGCCCACCCTGACTTGATCCTGACTAAATTCTGATTGGACGAAATGCTTTTCTCCCAAAGCAAAGCAACTGTTTTTTTACCCCAGGGACTCACTGGGGACAGGAAGGAACTCCTGAGCTTATATGGTCACCACACTCTATAGTAGCCTCAGCCCCAAAAAATTTAACAATATTTGAAGTAACTGAATTCTGACTTACTATTACCTAATAGTAAGAAATGCACTGCCTTTCTGAACACCACAGCACAGACACTCCAAAGTGAACATTGTGAGGTGATTTGGTCAGACATATTGTTTAATTTCCTGCAATCTGCCTGAGGTGGTAAGGAGCTACAAAGCTCTATAATCCATCTCTAACACAACCAGATGGCAATTAATTAATGAAGAGAGACAGCAGACACTTTGTCCCCTGTGTGTGTCCTGCCACAAAATGGTGAAAGATCTCCGAGACAGATTATGTCAATGGACATTACGGATAATGAAAACAAATAGTGGACATTCATGTGCCAAAAATGTGTTGCAGCACTGCACACATAGTGGGAGAAACCCTGAACATTCAGTGTATGTTCTGTAGTTTTCTGTGGGTTTTGGAAGGCCTTTGAGCTGCAATGAAAATAGTGGAAACAGTGATATCTGCTGGCAAATCCATTGACATTCAGGATTTGCAGAATGTGGTTGCAAAACAAGGTTTTCTGCGGGACAATCAGACTTGTTTGAGCCAGAAAAGCCCAGACCATAGAAACGTACAGTATACTGAATACTAAAAAGTTAATGTTTTTGGGGAGCCAAGTAAAAAATAGTCCGGAACCCAGGGACACACATAGCAGTCTGTAGGAGTGGTCGCACCACTCAAAAAGTATGTGAAAGGGAGTGCTGGCAAATTTCTGCACTTTAAGCTGCATGCATCGACCTATCGTTATCTTTTAAACAGAGCGTGATTTGCTAGCGGACGCCTCGATATATCAACTCCGAGGTTGTCGAATTAAGTTGAACTTAAGAAGAGCCTGGAGGTTTACTGCAGGGCAGGACCATTTTACAGCTGAGCTGTTTCACTATATCTGTTAAATTATTTGAGACCCCCTCCCCCCCCCCCCCCCCCCCCCCCCGCTCCCGTGCCCCCGAACCCCCCCATGGCACCCGCCACCACTATTAATTATTAAAGGTTGGACCAGGGTCCCTGATATCGCTTCATTACTTATTGACGCATCAATACCTGTGTTTGGATGCCGGTATGTTGATGGCCGCCAGTGCTACACACCCATCTGAAACTAATCATACATGAACATGCACACACGCACACACACACACACACACACACACACACACACACACACACACACACACACACACACACACACACACACACACACACACACACACACACACACACACACACACACACACAAACTTGCATTTACGCACAGAGAACAGAGACCTATATCCCCTGAGGATAACAATTACCAGAATAACTGAGTCATACGTTTGGTACGGTGTGTAATGTTTATCAAGAGATTGCACATTTCCTTTTATGTGTGTGTGTGTGTGTGTGTGTGTGTGTGTGTGTGTGTGTGTGTGTGTGTGTGTGTGTGCGTGTGTGCGTGTGTGTGTGTGTGTGTGTGTGTGCGTGTGTGCGTGTGTGTACGTGCATCCGTGCATGTCCACGAGTTTGTCTGATTGAACAATGCAGCATGTGTGCATTACACAAGGTGTGTGTGCATGCGTGTGTGTGCGCGTGTGCTGAACGCACACGCACATGCGTCAAGGTCTGCCATTGCCATTGTTTTATCAAAGTGATGTGAATCCAAGGTTTAGCCAGCTGTGAATTATTTATTTGCCTCAACCCCGCTATCTTACTAGCCAGGGCCCCCGCACTGTTCCAGGGTTGAAAGCAACACACACACACACACACACACACACACACACGCACGCACACACGCACGCACGCACACGCAACCTGTCCCACACAGGTGTATGCTTGCACACTGACACGCACATGCACGCACATACACACACTCACGTGGCCACAAATACCACACGCTGCCGCTGCCGCCGCTGCTGCAGAATTATACAGAGCAGAGCAGCTATAAATATTAATGTCTCTCCCGCCTCATATTTATTTCACCTGACAGAGCAGCTCATATCAGGCGGGCAGTGGGATGGTGAAGCTGTCCACGGGGAAGACACATAAAAATATTGAGAGGCGTAAGAGAGAGAGAAGTTTGTGTGTGCGTGTGTGAATATATATATATAATATATATATATATATATATATATATATATATATATATATATATATATATATATATATATATATATATATATAATATATATATATATATATATATATATATATATATGATAGAGAGAGGGGGAGAGAGAGAGAGAGAGAGAGAGAGAGAGAGAGAGAGAGAGAGAGAGAGAGAGAGAGAGAAGGTTTGTATATTATATACAATAGACACTATACAGGTGGTGACATATTAAAGGGGAAAAAAAGAGGTGTGTAAGGTGTTAGGGCCACAATGAGCTGTCAGCCCAGAATGCACCTTGGCACAGGCTGCTGCTGTACAAGACTCTGGAACTCTACTGGAGGTGGAGGGGAAGGAACAGCATTCTGACAAAAGATAAAGATATTCACCTCATTTGGTGTTTTCATACTGCGGGGCGGGGAGAGTGCTGCACCGACACATCAATCCAAAATGCACCACAACACAATAGGATATGTGCACAGCAGCGACCATCCCTATTCACATTATTCCAATAGAAAAGTCCTATAAGATTTTGGAACAATTCCTATTGCATATCCAATAGGAATCCAATAAGAAAATCCTATAGGGTTTTATTATACTGTATATAATATATCCTCATAATGATCATTATAATGACCATTATAATGAGGCTATAAGAAAATATCCAATAGAATTTGTTCCAAAATACGTTGTATTTTGTATGAAGGCTCTGTTCCGTTCAGTGTAACTTCACCACTTTTCAACGTATAATAAGTCCTCACTCACTAATGTACAGTGAGTTTCTACTTTTATTTTGTACATTCCATTTTTTAGTTCAGCACTAAAAAAAAGAGATGTGCGTACTCTACTTTTGTTTCAGTTCAGAAACCTGTCTTCCAAGTTAATAAAAACTGCAGCTGTTCTATTCCTGAGAAGTGTGAAAATGGAAGCCGTCGTTCTCCTGCCAGTAAAAAATATTTTTTCAAAACAATATTGGCGAACGATGATGCGCCTGGGCGACAGGTTTCTGAACTGCCCACAGCCCTCCTGTGGGACAACAGTAGAAAAAAATAGTGGTATTTTATCATGAACATTAGTGAGGACCTATTATATGAAAATAGGTTTAAAAGAGGTGAAGTGGTCCTTTAAGGGTTATTTGGAATGCCTAAAGGATACAAATATGATACACCCCAGTTTGATACCCACTGGTGTCTTTCCAGTGAGACCACATCAACATCCTGACTTGTAGGACCAGAAATAAACACAATCTCAATTAGCATACCTTGTAACACCTAAGAGGCCCAATGTATTCCCAATTTGGCTGCTGTGCCGAGACACTATTGGTTTAGAGCAGCGAAAGGCCATAAGGCCATAGCATGTGGTAAATTAATTACATCCCCTGACTCCTCTCAACCTGTGGATGACAGTGTTGTCATCCCAGAAGAAAAAAAGTGTTACCCATATTCATGATAGAATAAAATGATCTCTGCTCTAATGTCACAAGTGGAACCAAACCGTGTCAAGGAACAAGCCTCTCACAGCCTGTACAATGAACTTGATTTGACCAATTGAATACTGAATATTTGATTGATTACAGTACTGAAGCAACAGTTTGCAGAAGAAAAAACAGGAAAATTAAGTAGCCTACAATACAATACAAAGTCTGCTCATCGTACAAGAGTGTCCAGCAAAAGTGGTGAAACTGGACGGTCTACAAACTCGCAAGCTGGTAAATCAGCTATTTCTTTTTGGAAATATGTTGTTGCGGTTTTGGGCATACATGGGGTCACGCACAGCGACAATCGATGCATTCTCAACCAGCAAAAGAAGAGTGGCTCCTCTGATTCTCCTTGCACATCACACTAATGCCTGAGCATCATCATCACAGTCACTGAACGTGCAGCACACTTCCCCACCCTGTTCAACTGACGTCTTTCCTCATAGATCGAAAACACAGGCTACCATTCCTAATCGAAGCCAGTTGGCCGAATCCATGTCTGAAACTCCTGCCATCCATGTACCAGCAATGAACCCAGTTTCACGGTCACTTACAGACCATGAAACTGTGGATTCTTTGGGCTCTCGCCTTCTTGATCAGCACAGTGGAAAAGAACACAGCCTTTGTGATACAGCGCCGGCTCTAACCGGCTCAGTGACCTGGATGACTAAAAAGTGACTCAGTGCTCTTCCATATATTGTGCGAGTCAGCATTTTCCCCCCACCCCAGAAGTGTTTCTACGGCGGGTGTGTAGAAGGTAAACCAGTATTTACCGCGTGACACGCAATGTTCCACACGGAATACGATATTATAGAGGTTTTTCTAGGCAAGCGGCCAAGCTCCTATAGATGGGCCCAGCCCAGGTTTCTTTTCTTTTTTTCTAATGGCAGGGGGAAACCGCTGCCGTGTACACTATGTAATATACAGAATATTAATTTAACAGTTACATAACAGGATGCTATATCGCTTCTTGTTCCAAAACGCTGTGTGCTCGCTAGTATACTCTTCCTGGCCAAGCCTCACTTTCAGAACAGACTGATTTTTTCCCGTAAATATGGTTACGTAAAACTAAACAATTGTCGGCCCTGGTCGGCCCTGACTATTTACTATCAAGATCCGTGGGAAGACTTCATGCACTTTCTCTCTGGTTTAACTTGGTAATGACTTCTGCAGGTCAATGACATCATCACTTAGAACCTAGAAGCTGTACTTAGGTATGTTTCATTTAGAAGTTGTAGACAGATTGTAGTCATACCATGAAGTATCTTCTGGTACACACAACAGAGATGGCCAGGAACGAATGTCAGATTGACATTAGAGTAAGACTGGTATGATAAATGACATGACTGCCATCGACTGTCATCCTTTTATGAGCCAAGGGAATTTTAAAATGAGATGCCTTGTTCGAGGGGCAGAAATCACCCCAGGCCTCAACTGAAAGTATTGGTTATTGCAACTTCCCATGAAGGCATGATTTTCTACCTTGTTTCGGTTATTGTTCAAGTCAACAAGGGGGAACCTTTTTAATGACGGAGCAACCACTTCCACTTTACAGAGGCACAGATACACAGATAGCCAGTAACATAACGAATCATGTTGCAACGCATTGTTTGGCCAAGCCTCCATATCTGGCTGTCCGAATACAAGTGACATGATGTCCATATATGGCTCTCCATAAATCGCAGTCTCCATAAACGAAGATCGCATATACATCTGCATATATGAAACTGGGCCAGCAAATGCACATCTGACCTCACTGATTAACAGGTTAACTCATGCTTCTCCCACTGTGCCGTATTAAGAAGCTGTGTTGTTTCAGCTGCACCTCATGGGGGTCTTATTGGTATAGTCCACTCACCACAATGTGCTCCTCAACAGGTGTCATGTGTCAACGTAGTCCGAGGAGCGCGCAAAGGGTGGCCAACCCCCCCCCCCACCACCACCCCCAATGAAAACAACATCGACGCCAAGAGTGAAAATATTGAATCCGACTCCATCAAAACGCAATTATAGCGGCTTATGACTACATTATTTCCTCCCAGTTAATGCAATTTGGAGCATGTCCAGCAGCCTCGTTGGGCAGCGGCCAGAATTTCCCTGCTGCTTGTTAATGATCATATGGGGCTTTTATTGGTTGTGTGTGTAGCGCGGCGGGCAGCACATGCTACTCGCACCGCCGGGGGTTAAGGGTTTCGCTTCCCCAGCGGTGGCAGTGCTGCACGCCACATTAAAAATGCAGCCATTCGTTTGCGACTAAAATTAAACTTGGCCTACTAGTGACCCGCCCGTCCCGCGGTGCTTGGGCATGTGACAGACCAAAAATATATCTTCTGATGCGATATTTACCAGAGTGAAACAAACAAACAAACAAACAAAGCTGTGTTGTCACGAAGGACCTCCCCTTACACTGTGAGCAGGGAGTTACTGTCCCATATCCCTTAACCCATAACCATCCATCTTCAACCTGAACTTCTAACCTCATCTCTAAGGGAGATGTCAGCCACCCATCAGAGAAAACTCATCCCTACAATCCTTACATTGACTACCAGTCTCCCATAGAATTGATTTTAAAATGTTGCTACTTGTTTATAAATGTATTTGTGGATGTGGGCCCAGCTACATTTCTGATATGCTGAAGCCATATGAACCTGTTAGAACCCTTAGGTCATCTGGGGCTGGCCTACTGAACACATAGTTGGAACAAAACATGGTTAAGCAGCATTTCACTACTATGCGCCACGGATCTGGAATAGTATCCCAAGTTACATTAGGAAATCTCCAACCATAGCTATTTTTAAGTCAAATTTAAAAACATATTTATTTAACATAGCCAATCCTAATTGAACTGTGTCTATAGTTTTTGTCTTATAGGTGGGAGTATTTGTTTCTAATGTATATTAGAGATGTCCCGATGCCACTTTTTTCATACCGATACCGATACCGATACCTTTCTTCAGTAGTCACCCGATTCCCGATACCTATTACCGATACCAAGATTTTTTTTAGTAACCACTTATTTTACTCCATTTTCCTCCAACTTGATTACAATGTCATAATTAAAGCTGCAAGCAGCGATTAACGGGCCCTCGATCGTGCAAGTGTCAGGCAAATATCGGCCAATCAGAAAAGGGGACGCGGCTAAGTCACAAGGAGCCAAAACATAGTCCAATGATACCACCATTATGTCTCTATGACATAGCATTGAGGAGTTATGGCAGGAAATAGTATCGACCAATCAGAAGAGGGGGCAGGGCTAAGTTACACCAATCAACGTCAGGGACGGGTCAGGGGCGCCATACCGAGTCCAGTGCTACCACCCATATGTCTCTATGACATAGCATTGAGGAGTTATGGCAGGAAATAGTATCGACCAATCAGAGGAGGGGTGGGGCTAAGTTACACCAATCAACGTCAGGGACGGGTGAGGGACGCCATACTGAGTCCTATGATGCCACCCATATGTCTCTATGACATAGCATTGAGGAGTTATGGCAGGAAATAGTATCGACCAATCAGAAGAGGGGGCGGGGCTAAGTTACACCAATCAACGTCAGGGACGCGTCAGGGACTCATTACTAGTCCAATGATGTCACCCATATGTCTCTATGACATAGCATTGAGGAGTTATGGCAGGAAATAGTATCGACCAATCAGGTGCAAGTACCACTTCCTGTTTGGGGCGAAGTTTGGCGCTCCACCACGGTCACGCCTTTTTACGAAAACTCACGATTTTAATAACTTATAACTACTACTTGTAAAGATAATGCAATGATTAATTACAATAACAGGAGTCAAGCCTTGTGAATCATTGTCAAGTAGTACTGTAGTGTTTATTGTAGACACAGAAACAAACAGCTTCTTTAATTTTTTTTTCTGCCCCCCCCCCCCCCCCCCCCCCCCCAAAAAAAAAAAAAAATCTGCTTCTGAGATTTTATGTTCCTTCTTCTGCGTATTGTTCTGACTCCTTATTGCAGCTTGCTTGGTCACGTTTTATTGCTGCTTGCAGCTATATTTTTAGACAAGACAACTTCATTACAGTCACCACTTTGAGGCTATAAATCCCACGTGTGTTGTATGTCACATCATAAAGGTGACCTATAGAAACCTGCACCTTAGCACCACAAAAGGATAGTGGTAACAGTTTTTAACGGGTCACGGCTACTCATATAACTGCGGGACGCGACGTTGCGTTTTGAGTGCAGCAGCAGAATGCAGAGTTCTTTTAACTGTCTGCCAGAACAATGCAACGTGCAAGCTGGCAATATAGGCCTTCTAAATGCAAAGGATTATGGACCCACTTGTGGATTATACATTTTTGCTGTAGCCTTTGGCTGTAGGAAGCAACAAGTGGATATAATGACACTGTAAGGTAAGCTAACTTTGCGCTCTCTCTCTCTCTGTCTCTCTGTCTCTGTCTCTGTCTCTCTCTCTCTCTCTCTCTCTCTCTGCTGCTGTTGTGCGCTGGTGTTCCATCACGTGTGTGTGTGCTGCAATAGCGTTTCGTTTCGTTTTGTTTATTTGTACATCGGATTAATGATCGGACCCTTTTCCCGATGCCGAGTAGGGGGACTTTAGGCTAAAATCGGGTGACTACCCGATCTTTGGTATCGGATTGGGATGTTTCTAATGTATATGCTTCTTTATGTCTTTCTACATTTTAAATATATCTATTTTTAACCTGGACTGATTTTCTAAGTGCACTGTTGCACTTTCTGTAATTTTTGCCTGTATTCTGTAAAGCACTTTGAATTGCCCTGTGTATGAAAGGTGCTATATAAATAAATTTGCCTTGACTTGCCTTGCCATCGGCCGCTTGTATTCATATATGAACTGTTGCTGAGGAATGGGAGGACCACAATGGGAACAAGTCCCCAGGACTCTTGTGCTATCCTTTCAGCCAGTGGTTTTCAACCAGTGGTCTGGGGAACACCACTTGAGAGGGTTCCAGGTGATCCCCAGCTTACTCTTGGTTACTCTTTTTCATTTTACACTTTCAAGAGTTAAAAGTTAAAAAAAGAGTTAAAAGTGAAAATATTAATCATCTGAATTAACCCTAGTATAGAGAAAGTAGAAGAAGGGTCATTTTGATCTGTATGTTTGCCTGTTTTGTTTCCATAATCCAGCCTGGAATTGTGGACAAAAACAAAGTAAATCTTTAGTTTTGGGTCTGTGGGGCTAAAATGTCATCAAATAGTGGCCCGTGGCTCAAATACTGTATAAATAGTCTGCTCTGGTATCAAAAAGTTTAAAAACCACTGCTTTTACTGTTTTACTGTACCACTATTCTACTGTTCTATTTACAACTTGTGACTAAAGTATGTAAAGTATGCAATCAATGAATCAATCAAAAATCCAGCCCCGTAGATACCATCCCATCCATCAAAAGGAACCTCGGTATCCCATCCCTCAAGATGCAGCTCTGTACAGCACAGCACAGCAGGGAGAGCCTGCTGGCTTTGAGTATAGCGATGCAGCTTCGAAACACCAAGGACAAGTTCATCAAGTTTAGTGACTACCATTGAATTCTATTCAACAAAAAAAATCTACAGCTAGCTGACTGGTCAAAACAGCGGAAGGGGCTGCCTGTAAATAAATAAATAAATCCCACCGGGCCGCTGCTGCAGCTGGTGGGACAAAATATGTTGACGTTTCCTCCTGCGCTGGTCTCTTGGATCAGTCATAGGCGTTTTGGCACAGTCTGGAGCCATACTATAGCTGACAGAGTAGAGCTATGTGTGTGTGTGCTATGTGGAGAGAGTAGGCTGTCAGACACTGTTAGGCTTGGAGCTGAGGCTGTGTGAAGGGAGCCAGGCCTGAATCCACTCCAGCATGGGTGGGTCTGTCTGTCTGTCTGTCTGTCTGTCTGTCTGTCTGTCTGTCTGTCTGTCTGTCTGTCTGTCTGTCTGTCTGTCTGTCTGTCTGTCTGTCTGTCTGTCTGTCTACAGCATGACCTGCCCAGTGCCTAATGCCCCACATACCATGTCTCTGGCTCTGAACGTCTGTGTGTGTGTTAGTGTTTAGCTATATGCATGCTATTTGCATGTATACAACACGCTGTGTATTTTCAGTGAATACGTATTAGAAAGTACTGTATATAAAAATATACGGTTAGATGTGTGTGTGTGTGTGTGTGTGTGTGTGTGTGTGTGTGTGTGTGTGTGTGTGTGTGTGTGTGTGTGTGTGTGTGTGTGTGTGTGTGTGTGTGTGTGTGTGTGTGTTTTTCAATTTCTGTGGGAAATTTATGTGTATATACAGTACATAACGTACGTGAAATTAGACAGCTGTCTGTCTGTCTGTCAGCCCACACTGACAGGAAAACGGTTCGAGTCCGCAGGCTCGACTCTTCCCAGCAATCATTTGTCCAACTCCCTGGATAATAAAAATGCATGAACCCTGTGCCAGGATAAAGTTCAACAAAGACAACGAAACGCTGTAAGGTGATATGCCTTAACGGAGACGCAACCTAAAGCCACTTGACCCAGT
This sequence comes from Benthosema pterotum, assembly GCA_039105355.1. Taxonomy (NCBI): domain Eukaryota; kingdom Metazoa; phylum Chordata; class Actinopteri; order Myctophiformes; family Myctophidae; genus Benthosema; species Benthosema pterotum. The sequence continues at coordinate 26,424,621 of CM076975.1, forward strand.
AACATCACTGAATGTTTTTTCCATCTTCAGAATGGATAGAGACAACAGTACAACGGACAAAGTGGAAAGCTGGAGGAGTGTGCTTTATGATTAATGATACTGGTGTAATTATAAATCTGTACACTAGCTCTAGAACTCCTCGCTCTGCTCTGTAGGTCTTGTTTTCGGGCCAAGGAAGTTTTCAGAGCTTGTGGAATTGTGAAGGATTTGAGCCATCCTGACCGCAGACTGTTTGAGATTTGGTGCACGACGTGGAAACGCTGCTGCATTGTCTGAAGGAAGACAAACAAATACAGTACTGTTATACCTATACACAAGATGTAACACTAAGGTACAACCTAGAACATCGTCTGTGTGTGTGCGTGCACGTGTTTGTATTGTGCATGCATGTGTGTGTGTTTCTGTAAATACCTCTGGAGTGACATGCATATCTGTGTGTAAAGTATGTGGTTAATGTTCTTTTCCCTGTGTGTTCTGTGTAGCATGTCAAAGTATACAATGTACAATTGTGCATGTGTGTGTGTGTGTGTGTGTGTGTGTGTGTGTGTGTGTGTGTGGGTGTGTGGGTGTGTGGGTGTACGCGCACCAGTGTGAGGGAGAGTGTGCACCTGAGTTGGTCAATGGAACTAAGAGGATGTCCCTGTGGTAAGAGTCAGTGTGTGTGTGTGTGTGTGTGTGTGTGTGTGTGTGTGTGTGTGTGTGTGTGTGTGTGCATGTATGCACACTGAATGGAGAGACAGGGGTTTGTGTGTGCGTGTGGTGGGGTAGGGGGTCTTGTCTGTCCTCTCTCTCCTAGTGGGACGTCTCGTTCTCTCCGTATGTCTCTGTCCTCTCTCTGACCCCCCTCATCACCCCCCCCCCCCCCCCCCCCCGTCTGTCGTTGCGTAACCACCGTAGACGGCTCCATGCCAGATGAGGAGAAGGAGACGCGGATTATTGTGTGAGTGTGTGTGTGTGTGTGTGTGTGTGTGTGTGTGTGTGTGTGTATGTGTGTGTGTGTGTGTGTTTGGCAGGGGGTGGGGGGTGAGGGTTACGTCCAAAACGCTAAGGACGGAAATAATCGCGTCGGGCAGGGAGGAATAAAACTGTATGTGTGTGAGAGAAAGAGTGTGAGAGAGGGTGCGGGGCGAGTCGAATGACATATCCATTTCCTCTCCATCCCATAATACTCACCTGTAACTCGCCCTCCTCCTCTTCCTCTCTCTCTCTCTCTCTGACTGTTACTAAACCAGACAGGTCGCCCTGGAACACCTTTTGTATGTTTTTACCACATCAGCCTACAGGAGTGTGTGTGTGTGTGTGTGTGTGTGTGTGTGTGTGTGTGTGTGTGTGTGTGTGTGTGTGTGTGTGTGTGTGTGTGTGTGTGTGTGTGTGTGTGTGTGTGTGCGTACGTTATAAAACATTCTCTGGCGTTTATTATTGTACAAGGCTCTTGGCTGAAGGTCCAAACTAAACAGCAGGTTAACCACTTACTGTAAGCTCTACTGTATTTATTGTACGACAAATTGTGAAAATTGGCCGATCTACAGTACGGTACGTATGCTCCAAGCAGAGACGTCCAAAATAATGGATGCCAGAGTTAAAATAGTCCATATTCTGACCAGCGTGTGTTTGTTCAGTAAGGAGTATCTATCCCTATAGCCGTCTATCCAGCTCATTAGTAAGATTGGACAATAAATGAGTGAAATTGCAAGTGACAAAACACAAACAGAAAAGGAGCAGGAGGATATTGGAACCTGTCAACAAGCTTTCGAAATGCTCTTTCCTTGTACTTTCTGTGGCAAAAAAGCTCAGACTCACGCTGGGATTCAACCCTACACGACTCTGGCCAAAACTTATACTGCTGAGTAAAGACGAAGAGCCTGTTTGGGTGCAGGGGAGATATTATTAAAATGTCAACCAATAGTGGAATAAAGGATCTAAATGTCTCAGTGGAATAGAACATCGATGTCTGCAGTTTGGGTTAGTCAAAGTAAAGCACTCTACAGTACCTAGTGGTTAAATTGTTCCTCATGGGATGGCTAGATAAATAGCAATGCAGCTGATACATTTCTCACACAAAAAAAAGGTTATGATCGGAGCTTTAATTGAATAAAAACAGTGACCAGATCCAGCGGGGAACAGACGGGTGGTCCGGTCCGGAGCGAGGCCCGGGTCCAAGAAGAAAAGCCCGTCGGCTAGTTTGACTTGGCTCTGAGCAGCCACTTTGTTTCTCTCCACAGCAGTACTGGTTTGTGTGTTTGAGCTCTGTTCTTTTATTTTTCTTTTTATAAGAGAAGAAGCAACTAGCAGAGTATGGAAGAGAAAGAAAGACGCAATGAAAACAAAACAAACCCCCTACCGTGGGCAGAAGGTCGCCAGTTCAAGACCTCGGTGGCCTGCTTTATTGTTTAAACTTGACGAAATCATTTGAAATAATATACATAGGCATGTATACTGTATATATTTTTAAATGTAGGAAATGAAAAAACAAAGGCCCTGCCCGCCTGTACTGCCAGGGAGGGTGCCACCCTTTCCCTTTCCTCTCTGCTCTTCTAACACTCTCCCTTTTCCATCTCTCTCTCTCTCTCTCCACCTCTCCCTCTCCCCAGGGGCGGATGTAACATTTCACAATGGGGGGGGGGGGGGATGGTATGGATGAAGTTTCGGTTACAGGACTTTTATTAGTCAAGTAAAGCATCAATAATAGCATCAGTTGTTGTTGATGTTGCAACAGACAAGCAGCATGCATAAAGCATAAAGGTCTGACTCAGAGAGTTTTCTGTGTATTAGCGTTTCAAATCATTTTAAATATAAGCACCTTAATTTGAAACATCATGGGTTGTTTTGCATGCCATCGTGTTTGGTGGGGCAGACTGGGCATTTAGGGGGACATTGCCCCCCCATGCCCACACCTAGATCCGCCCCTGCTCTCTCCCTCTCTCTCTCAGACTGTTTCATAAGTGTACTGTTCTATTCTGCAGTGTTCTGCTGCAGACCTCCTGGATGTGGGACTGTTGACCTGCAGGTCTGGGTGTACTGCCAAGTCTCTCCAGAGACGCAGAGAGGAGGGGGGGGGGGCACAGGAGGGCATTGTGCCAGCGTTGGCAAAATGCACTGACTAAGTGCTCTATACAGAGTAACCCATGCTTTATCCAGAGGGAAGGAGTTTAGTCCGCCTTCAGAGTTTTTGTGTGCGTGCACGTGTGTGTGTGTGTGTGTGCCAGGGGCGTTGTTGCCATTAGGCAGACTAGGCAGTTGCCTAGGGCGCCATGAGCGGAGGGGGGCAACCATGAAATTATGTTATTTACCGTAGTTTAAAAATAGTTCTTAATTTTATCCCTTGGGGGGTGCCATTTTACAGGAGATTTTCCCTGGAGCCCCCCCTTACCAAATGGACCCTTATGGGTCCATTTGGTAAGGGGGGGCTCCAGGGAAAATCTTGCCTAGGGCTCCAAATTGCTTAGAAACGCCACTGGTGTGCGTGTGCGGACATGAATTACAATTTGTAATTGTAATGTAACGAATTACATTCTTGATACGCAGGTACACAGGTTATGAACCAATGCACGGAAACAGTATGCAAAATGTGGCAAAAAAAAGATTATTTCACAGCCGACTCCAGTTTGTTCTGTGATTTTCTGAATGCTGTGAGTGCCTGAATGGTCCCTTTCAGATTCTTCCCCAATGTCCCAATTCCCCCCTTCCCACCGAGACTGAGTTGGGCTAGGATAAGTGGTGGTGAGGAGGGGGCTGTGAGACCCCCCCCACACACCCCCCATGCCCATTTTTATGAAAATGAATAATCTGAGTCGTTGTTTAGGCTCCAGTGGCTATAAAGACGTATTAAAGGGCACCATTTATATAATAAAGTGGCTTTTAAATTCATGGTGGTGCCCCTTTAAAATACAGCTTGAGTATTAAGACTCATTGACTGCTGCCCCCCCCCTGTGCTCCCCTTGCTAGCATTATTCATTATAACTGACCTTTCCATGACACGTTCCGTTTAGTGTTTCGCTCCCCTGGTCGCCTGTCTGTGTTGTGTTCATATATACAGTATATACTGTATATATCTCTGTATATCTCCCTAAGATCGCCAATGCTCAGTAGACTAATCAACCACACAGATAATTATTTTCAGGGTGCCATTTTTTCTGCAGTACCAGAAATATCCAGAAAAACATCCCCCTCCCTCCCTTCCCCCAACCACCTATTATCACCTGTTATTCCCGGTTTCAGTCAGTTTCAATGGGCTTCTTTGAGAGGGGGTGTGGATATAGGGTTATAGGGTGGAGGCAAAGTTAAAGGGGAAGGATTACTAGAAATGGTATTTTTAGTGACGTCACTAAATAGGAAAATCTGAGTGTCCCCTCATGCGCCACCATTCAGGCACACACAGAAAATCACAGATACCTCAATACAGGTCTGTATAGGAGTCTTTAAAATAACCTTTTGGGGAGTAAAAATACACTGTGGGGATGTTAAAAACTCCAAAACAAAACCCTCCCTACCAGGAAGAAACAGGGGTGGATGTAACATTTCCCAATTGGGGGGGGGGGCAGAAGAAAATGGTAGGGGGGCGGCTTCATCGCCCGTGGCGCGAAGCGACACGGGCGATGAAGCCGCCCTCCCTACCATTTTCTTCTGTAGTGTTTCTATACTTTAATTCTAATACTTTAAATATAAGCACTGAGATATCTTGGGTTGTTTTGCATGCCATCATGTTTGGTGGGGCAGACTGGGCATTTAGGGGGGCATTGCCCCCCCATGCCTATGCCTAGACCCGCCCCTGGGAAGAAACCCCGATACCCTGCCCTGACACAACCATCTCACGATAACCAATCACCTCGCGACACCTCTCTGCGGCACGCTGCGTGCTGATTGGTGAGGGGATGCGGGTGGACGGGGGGATGGCAGGGTGGGGTGGGGGGCAGTGGGGGGATGGCAGGGTGGGGTGGGGGGCAGTGGGGAGTTGGTCACTCCAGAGAGGAGGGCAGTAGCAGGGGAATAGGCTCGCCGGTGCATTAGCGTCTGTGCGGCTCTATTCGTTCCGTTGGCAGCACTTCAAAGGGACCCGAGCGAGGAGATAATCCTCACCCGGCGCTAGACCCTGGAATCACACACATACACACACACACGTACGCACACACAAAACAGGAGCTGGAGGCTCAGGCAGGGTGGGGTGGCAGTGGGCTGTGATTGATTGGGTTTGGGGTCTATATATGAAGAGGCGATGGATGGGTGGAGGGCTGGATGGATGAAAGGATGGATGGATGGATGATGGATGGATGGATGGATGGATGGATGGATGGATGGATGGATGGATGGATGGATGGGTGGGTGGGTGGAGGGCTGGATGGATGAAAGGATGGATGGAGGGATGGATGGATGGATGGATGGATGGATGGATGGATGGATGGATGGAGGGCTGGATGGATGAAAGGATGGATGGATGGATGGATGGATGGATGGATGGATGGATGGATGGATGGATGGATGGATGGATGGGTGGAGGGCTGGATGGATGGACAGATGGATGGATGGATGGATGGATGGATGGATGGATGGATGGATGGATGGATGGATGGATGGATGGATGGATGGATGGATGGATGGATGGATGGATGGATGGATGGATGGATGGATGGATGGATGGATGGACATTTTGCAGAGACAGAATGGAGGGGATTTTTCAATTTGCCAGCAAATCTGAGATGATTGGAATACTCTCTCGCTCGCGCTCGCGTGCGCACACACACACGCGCACACACACACACACACACACACACACACACACACACACACACACACACACACACACGTGCACTCACAGATAAAGAAGCCCACACACCTACACAGGCAGTCACATAGCCACACTCAAGCCACCGTGGCTGTTTGTGTCGTGCTGTGAGATTGTGGTCGGCTATTTCTAAGTATTAAATCAGGCTTAACTCACCTCCGCAGAGTGACGACATCACCTTGAACCCACACAAGATGAAAAAACAAAGCCAAGCCAAGTCAATACACTGTATCTTTTAATTTTCTAAATGTCATCTTCTAATAGGGTCAGTAAATATCGGTCTCGGAGATACCGTATATGTAAAATGCTCTACTGTGCATCTAACATCTGTGTATGTTGGCTTGTGTGTGCAGTTGATGAGGATATCTAGTCAGCTATATTGGCATTCAAACATCTGTATTGGATTCTCCAAATCAGTTACAAACACAGACAAACAGCGAACAACTACAAAACACCAGATGCACTAGTACTTTACTGCGTAGTCTTCCTGCTGGTCACGGCTGATCAGAATTTAAACCTTTTCTATAATGAAGCTTTTTTCCACAAAACTAAAATTTGTGTTTTCAGGCCACTGTACTGCATGCCTTCTTCACATCCCTGTGAGTATACTGAGTGGTTAATCTCCTATTGTATACCCTATGAGTGAGGAGTTATTAATTTCCAAACTTTTTCAGAATTTACGCCTTTTCCAAAAATGGTTGAACCTATATAGGTTCAACCATTATCTCTCACATTCACACACTGATGTTGGAGGAAACCATGGTCAATGGTGCCTTTATCCAAGGCGCTTTACATACAAATACATGGAAACCATGCTAGGTAGTAGGTACCAACAGTACTAGCACATCAGGAGCAATTAGGGGTTAGGTGTCTTGCTCAGGGACACTATGACACCAACTCTGGGGGAGCCCGGAATCGAACCGGCAACCTCGCAGTTACCATTTGGTGACTCTACCCCTGAGCCACTACCACCTCCACCATGCACACCGGGAGCAATTAGGACGGGGTTCAGAACCTTGCTAAAGAGCAAGTCTGGTGGTGCCTGGGGTAGAAATTGATAATACTCCAGTAAACTTACCTCAACATTGTCAGTACTTGAGTAAATATACTTAGTTACTTTACACCAAAGGAGATGGAGAGGAGGAGAAGGAGAGAGTGTCAGTATATCGACAGCTGACATTGGTAGAGACTGGCTATCAACATCTCCCCAGCCGATAAACTACCAATAGACAATCAATTGTGGTGATTGGCGACCGGCCAACAGAGCTCGATCAATAGCCTCCACTTGCTAACTCTGTCAACACAACCCACCCTCCCTCTCCTCTTTCTTTCACAAGGCCGACCCTCTCGTATAGACTTTGTGGACTTTGTGGAAGAGTTTCTCACTCAGTTTGGATGAGCTTCAGAATGGATAAAGATCTAATTAAATATGCTAAAAAGCTCCGACCGGATCCAGGGCTCTTATTTACCTCGATGGAAGAGAACAAGCCATTCATTAGGCCTAGTATATTATTATAGATAGCATGTTATGATTTTGTTTAAATTATGCTCATCGTTTTAATTGCTTTTAAACTGGCGTCCATTTGAGCATGTCATTATGGCCACTATTCATCATAGTAGTATGTTAAGCTTAAGTGGTAATATTAAATGTTGAATTTGTAGCTATTTGTTTAAAGGGATCATGACATTTAAGTGTTTTTTTTATCCCATATACTGTATGTCAGCCAGCAGCTGTCACTGTTTCCAATTTTTTGCCTTTTTTCGTTGTGGAAGATCTAGTGCTTTTTACTGGTGAGTTGGGACGAAATTGATTGACAGGCGCCAGAGATAAAACCCTATTTTTTCACAATTTTTCCTCGTATGATAGTGGTTTTCAACCAGTGGTCCCCAGGCTAAATGATGGACAGCTGGTTAACCAGATGTAACTCTTTGAGAGCGTAAAATGGTTTTACACCTTCAAGAGTTAAAATATTCATCATGTGAATTAGCCCAACTTACACAACTAGAGAAATAGAAGATTAATGGTCATTTTGATCTGTATGTTCCAGGCGAGCATCTAGCGCATTCTAGTGCATTTTGGAAGTGCCAATAGTGCATTTTGGATTTTGGCAGTTGGCAACACTGGTCCACGGTGGGACTTTGGTAGCCATGTTTACCATAGCTGCTATGAGTCTGTTCCACAGTAACAACCATACCGGCTCCCATACTTTGGTAAAGTGTTTTTCAAGACACCGGGTGTTCTGCCATACAAGTTTTATTAGGTTTTGAAAACATGTGAGCCAGAACGTCGTTTCAGCTGAAAAGAGAAACTCTGTTTTTTTATGTATGTAATTACTGCTGTGGAAATGTAATGGAAAACCGTGAATTATCTGCCGATTAATTAAAGGGGAACGTTAAGAGGAAAGTTGGCTATAAAGGATAGACAAAAGGGGCTACATCAGCACAAAGAAAAAAAAATCTGAGCTTAATCACAGATTTGATGCTTTATTCATTATTCAAACTGAAACTGGGTGAACAGTTTATAAAATAAGAAAAGATGTGTCCCACTTTTGAGGAGGTTGCTTTGTAGGACGCATCCTGGACTAATCCTACGAAGGACGGAAGTCTGAGGAGAACACCCAGACCTGGACGTCTTCTCTTGAGGGAATCCCTTTCTCATCTATGCACACATTACTCTGATCACACAAGTAAACTGTTTTTGGAAGAAACTAGGCGTGCAGTAAAGAGTTTATCTTAACACAGTTAACGCTACACATAAGTGAGAACCATTTTTTTGTGTGTAGTTGCATTGCCATAATGTACAGCAATTCCAAATGTGTACAAGAAACTTTTTTCCCAGTGATTAGAAAAGTATAATTCAAGATATGCTCCCCATTGACTTACATTGTACACTAAAACAGTTCTCAAAGTCACTCTTTTAGTACATAAACAAACACAAACAAAGTTGATTCAGACGCTATTTGCTGTGTAAAGAATTGTGGAAATATAAGGTTGCAAAGGACATTACTCAAATGTAACCTCAAAAGTCAGTCAAAAGAGGTCTGCATATCCAGGCTGCATTCCAAGAAGCATCTGTAATGAGACAGCACTTTGTAGTTGTCTGGTCTAGAAAATTCCTTTGAATAGAGCCAGTAAGTAATCTAAAATCCCCGCCAACACACCCTAGCGGTCTGGCTGCTCCTTACACCCCATGAGACCGACACCGACAGTATTCGAGTGGCTTGAACCGGATGACACCGCAAATGCTATGCTAAAAAACTAGTAGGGACTGCGGGCCACGGAGGTCCTAGCCCAGCTTCACTTTTCACGATATAAAAGAAAATGCACAAAACCATCTTTAAGATGGAACATTTTGGGTGCCCGGTGTCTCAGCTGACCATATGCTCCTAGTTTGTGCCAAGAGGACCAAAGTAAGGTTATTACTAGAAGGGAGCACGAAGGTGCACAGCAAATTCCACTGAAATCCAGCCAGTCGTTCTTGTGATATATTTGACTTGCTAAAGACCAAAGTGTTGGGAAGGACGGCTGGAAGTCTGCCCGACATTTCCATCTTTAAAACACCGCCATTACACCGCCGTTAGTTGGGCTAAAAGTGGACACAGCCTCTTCCAGGAAGCATGGAAGTGCAGATATAAGAGAAGTCCTCCTATTGCAAATTATAACACGCTAGACTTGACTCACAGCTACTTAGAAGTGTAATATATTTACTTTGCTTATGACTTACAGTACTTATAAGACAACTGCAACAACTTGTACTGTATCATGTGTGCAGAATGCAGCGGTAGTACTGAACTACTGTGCATATCTGTTGTTATCTATTTATCTGTTCTATTTTCACATGCAACAACAATCACATTTGTAATAAATAATGAGGTGTGTTTTGGCGGAGTAACATATTATATATAACCGACGTTGGCGTACTATGGTTACACTACTTTTGCTGGACATGATAATAATATTAGTAATATGTAATTCGTTACTACCCAACAATGATCAGAGCACACCGTTTTTGGAACCACTGAACTAGGCCATAGGAAAGGGCATGTGTCAAATCCTGATTTATGTAGTTCACTTAAGCAACAAACAAACACAAGTAATTCCACCCATTCCTTTGTACACTTGTGATGTGACAAAAAAAATCCTACCAGGTTCTACCAGCGACATGGGATGAGAAAATCCGAATGGGCATGTGAACACACGCACACGAATGCGCCTGCACACACACACATACGCACACACAGTATGAGCAGTCCAGAGAGAGATTGGAGTTGTGGACGCCACACTTCATAGACGGACCGACTGGCAGTGAGGTTAGCGAGGGTCACACCGATCAATACAGCCACTAGACCACTAGAGAACTCCTTCTGTCCCACTAATCTATAGGACAAACACAACACACACACGCACACGCAAACACACACACACACACACACACACACGCACGCACACGCACACGCACACGCACACACACACACACACACACACACACACACACACACACACACACACACACACACACACAGAGAGCACCGTCCGCAGATATCAATCCTCACATTCTATAGCACACACTGGTCTCAACATTTCACTTATGTTTGTCTCCATGGTTCGAAGACAGCCGGTCTATAAGCTCACAGTATATTGTCTGTTTCCAAATAGGGAACAGAGCAGAATGAATTATGTGTTTGCATAATTTACCATTGTGCAACTCTACTGGCATACAGGTTAAAACACACGCATGCATGCATGCATGCTCAATGATTGCACACCAAATTCACATTGTGGCCTCCTGCGCCAACAGCCAAAAGAAACATGTGAATTGTTTAGTAACACTATCATTATTAGTTCATTGCTACCAACAATGTCAAGACTTTTAGCTGACATCGGGTTCACGTTTAACGGTTTTTCTTTCCCTTTTCATTATCTCGGGGGGGTTTCAGGGCTAGCCAGGGCTGGATAAAAAATTATCAGCCTCATCCGCACCACGCCACACACCCACACACACCGACTTTACCAATTGAGCGAGCTCCGCCGCACGTCCCCGTAATTATTCCTCCCCTCAACATTGGATCGGGTTAAGCGGGAGAGAAATGATTCTCTGAAAGCAAATTAACCCGGTGAAATCCCAGGGATCCCACGCTGATCCCAGGACCTAATCACTGCTGCTTTAGGGCCTATACACGGCACTGCATCTGGCCCCAGCAGCTCAACGGAAAAATAAATGAGCAGACGTGAAAAATAGATGCCAATTATTTCATGGCCTTGTTTGTTTGGGTGTTTCTTTTTTCCCCTCAAGCCGCTCTCTCTCTCTCTCTCTTGGGCTGGTTGTGGAATGCTAGGTGATTGGTTTCTATTCAAACCTGATGTTGGCAGGTGAAGAGGCTCCACGAGGTGAGACCCGACGTAGCACACATACCACGGCTATGAGCGAACACATCCAGCGGCTCCACCAGACAATTGCAATTATTCGGTTTATAATTAGATTTGATTTAAGAGACAGAAACAGGGAAGGCAAAATAACTAAATGTTTTCCAGAGATCTCGTCTTAGTTAGGGCAAAGTTACGAAAATCTGGGAACTAAATCGTTACCAAGACATTTCTTCACCAATGTGTTTCCAATGGTGGTCTAATAACATGTACTTAAAGAGTGAAATTCAACTCCTGTGAGAAACCTCATAAAAAACAGGTCAAAGTCGGGGTACTACTCACAACCTAAAGAAGGCAAAACGTGCAAAATGTCACCATGTTTTATGTAGAATGTGATAGGTCTATATGCTTGGATATGCTTAGAATGGATTCATGATACTGAATGCGTTCCAAGAATTAGTTTTTATCTCAGAAAACATTCCTTGAGCGTAAAAAATACCATAAAAAATAAATGTGCTTCGTCAGCTAATTTGTGGAAGTCCCATGGCAGTACTACAGCCATGGTGTGTTCCTTTTGCAAAACTAATGGAAAAACTAATTGAAATGGAATCAGCATTATGAAAACCAAGTGAGACATATAACATGCTACATAAAGCATGATGACATTTTGCATGTTTTGCCTTCTATAGGTTAGTGAATGGTACCCCGACTTTGACCTGTTTTTATGAGGTTTCCAACTTTTAGGGCAAGTTATTAGGCCACCATTAGTGGTAAAAAAATGAGTTCACAGATTGGTCAAATATCTAATAAAATGCCCCAACTATCTGTGGAAAATGTTCTGCATGATGGCGACGGCAACAATGCAAGGAGTTATTAAGCATGTTTTGATGATGACAATAAGAAATCCCCTGTGCGTTTAAGTCATAATGGCTGCAGAATCAGCCTGGTGGCTCTAATGTCTGGTGTGTCAACTATTGTGGTTCAAATTCCAACCAGGAGGATGTGTGTTTTGCGAGTCATCCATCCTATTTGCCCCCCTAGCTTTCCAGCGGAGGGAAGCTTGTTCTTTCTTGGACACCATGAATGAATGAAAAAAAAAAGAAAAGAAAGGCCACCACAGCGTGTTAATTCATTAATAGCTAAGTACCAGTCCAGGCCCTGTTCTTGCCAAACCAAAGCAAACTGTTTCCCAGCAGACTCGGATTGCACCAAATGTCAGGCTTGTGGGTTATCCCACTGCCATTCATCCCCTGGAACGCTACACAGAGAGTGGTTTGGAAAAGCCAGTAGATGCCAGCCACCCACTGCAGCGCTGCTTCTCAGACATTTTTCATGTCAAATTGATTATTTTGGGTTATTTGCCCACAGACACCAATACAAAAACCAATATGAAACACTAGTTTCAGTGTGGGCTTTGGGAGAAAAGCCTTAAAGGGGAATTCCACCCATTTTCAATTTTTTTTCTGAGAGTGTACAAATGCACCCTATGAACCCTAACGGGTTCATTTGGTTCCATCTGTACGCTCTCAGAAAAGTCTAAAGAAATCCATTAACATGATGAAAATACATCTTGATGATGTCATCAAGATGTTTCACCATGTTAGTGGTTTTCTTCAGACCTCCATTTCTTGGGAACACAGAGTGGGGGATCCTTTTTATCATGTCCACCCAGCACCTCTAGGTTATATTAATGACATAATAGAATGTTGAAAATGGGTGGAGTTCCCCTTTAAGTCCAATCAGGATGAGAAGGGGCCTTCCTCCAATCAGGATCGAGTGGGGGTGGGCTTTCGTGTATGTGCACATCTTCTTAAAAGGGGGACGGGAGGCTTTTCCAAATCAACCAAATCACTGAAATGCTCCTTTAAAGCAATTCCCCACTTTGAGATGTACTGATCTAATGTATTGGAGGAAGCCGCAAAACAGAAACGCCGGTGTTGTGTTACGGTATGTGCATGGAGACATGGCCAAGAGAGGAGAGGAGGGAAAGTGTACACTCTGGGAAGAATCGTCCAGCCAGACTCAAGGAATGATTCTGACAGCAACAGGCAAACATTCTGTTGGTCTGAACCGACTTCAGAACTGCAGTAATGGCACTGATACTATCTTCTGCTCACTGCCTCCACTACAGTATAAAATAGAAAATGGTGCATTTATATCACACCTGGGCATTATGCGGCCCTTTGCCTCACTCCGACCGGCCCGTGAAAGGGTACTGTGGTTTTCAACCAGTGGTCTGGGGAGGAGTTCCAGTTCCAGTTAAATATGGAAAGTTGGTTAAGCAGATGTAACTCTTTGAAAGCGTGAAAAAAAAACAAGTGGACCCTTGTGGCTCCAGTTGGTTTAATTTTTACACTCTCAAGAGTTAAAATATTCATCCCCAAGTCTACACAACTAGAGAATGTAGAATATTAATGGTCATTTTGATCTGTATGTTTGACTGTTTTGTTTCCCCAAATCCAGCCTGGAATTGTGGACAAAAACAAAATAAATCTTTAGTTTTGGGGTCTGTGGGGATAAAATGTCCTCAAATGGTGGTCGTCTGTGGCTCAAACTCTGAATAAATAGAGGGCCCTGGTGTCAAAATGGTTGGTCTTACACTTACTTCTATCTTGAAATTAAATTAATATTACATAGACTTTAGTTCAGCCTTTAGTCTTGGCCCTCCACAATATTTTATGTATCTCATTTGGCCCCTTGGGAAAAATAATTGCCCACCCCTGATTTATATTGCCGTTGGCCCTTTATCCAATGCGCTTTACATTACAGTGCATTACATTCACTCATTCACACACACAGATTCATACACCGACTGTGGCTGAAGCCATGCAAGGTACCAAACGGCACCATAGGGAGCAGTTTGGGGTTCATTGTCTTGCCCAAGGACATGAAGACAGGGCTAGCTGGGATTCGAACACCCAATCCATGGATCGTTGGATGACTTGCGTGCATGCGTAGAGCGTAGTGTTACAGTGTGATGAGCTTCCTCCCGGTTCACATATAAAGGTGACCTGTGGCTGCCATCAGGGGCGTTTTTGCCATTAGGCAGACTAGGCAGTTGCCTAGGGTGCCATGAGGGGAGGGGGATATTTAGTGTAAAAATAGTTCATCATTTTATCCTCTTGGGGGGCAAGATTTTACAGGAGATTTTCCCTGGAGCCCCCCTTACCAAATGGACCCGTAAGGGTCCATTTGGTAAGGGGGCTCCAGGGAAAATCTTGCCCAGGGCTCCAAATTGCTTAGAAACGCGACTGGTTGCCATAACCATCATTATGAGCATGATTCTAAATAGCATCCCTTTCTGGGAGGAGCATTCTGTGAAAATGGTTTATTTCAGTAAAGATATTTGACGTCAAGTGAAAAAGAGGCAACATACTGTAGTTGCAGTGACAGGTTTATGTGCTTTAAGCTCTTCTCACCCTAATAGAATTTAACCTGTCATTACAGCGCTCATTCCTCATCTCCATTCGCTTCACATTCTTTCCTTTCTTTCCCCATTCCTTTCCTCCCATACTAATCCTCTCCCCCTCCCCTCCAAATGTCGTTTTTTTTTCTTGTTATTTATTTAAAGGCATTCAACAAATCCAAGATATCACAGGCTTGCCATAAAACCTTTCAACCAGCTTACTGTATATAAGCATTATGACCACATTTCCATGAAATTTCCGGTATGCGTCAAGTCTCCATTTTCTGGTCTCTCTCAAAAAACAAAAAAATAATAATAAATAATAGCCAGTTTCAGGGCGTTCAAAACAACAGGAAATATCTGACAAAAGTGACTACATTTTTCCTTTTAATCTGGAGGCTGGATAAGTGCCTAACGTCAGCTGCGCTCTGCAATTTACATCGTCCAGATAATAACACTGAGTCAACACTGGCTGCAGACTGCAGAGTACATGAGTCATCCGGACAAAAATGATAAAGCCATTCCACGCAGACATAAAGCATCCCCCAAAGGCCTCCTCTTTCTGCAGCAGATGTCAAGCATTCAGCTCTGCAACATTAGCAATGAAATGGAAATTAACCATGTGAACCCCATAGTGTCCTTATCCTCGGGTTTGTGGTAATACGTTTGTTCAATCTACCAGGTCCCAAAGTGACGCATTATTACGCACTATTATTTAGCAGTTTGTTGTGCAATTGATAGACCTTTCCCTAAGCCCCTCCCCCAAACTGCTATGGTCCAAACACAGCCCAATTAAGGATAACATGTGATGAGACAAACCTTTCCACCAACAGTTTTAATATACTACACAGTAAAACAATAAATGTCGCACACATATTTTCCACTGTAGAGAGATTTTGGAGGTCTTTTTTCCAAAAATGAACCAGTATTTGTGTAATGTCCATTATATTTACATTGGAATGAATGAGCACAGATGTAAAGCGTCCAACAATGGGCTGGCTTACTGCAAGGATTATGCCTTGATAGGACAGTACATTGACAGGAAAGGGGGAGAGGGATGGGGAATGACATGCGGCAAAGTCCGCCGGGCTCGGGAATCGAACCCGGGGCACGCCGTCAGGCTGGCTGGGCAACCGTCAGGTGCCCTGACGGTTGAGCTAACCGCCTGGGCCTACTGCAAGGACTATTATATAGATTGTCAGAAACAACAGATGAAGTTAATGTGATTGACGCGTGCCATTTTAAACAAACATTTTCTGATTATTACCATCTGTGCATTGTCACGCTTGTTTTGCCCTCTATTTATTGGCAAGTTTAACCACATAAGCCCTATTTAGAATGTACTTGGCTTTGAGACTAATAGCCATTTGCTGACTTAGCGCGACCTGGTAGATTGGCTATTTGTGATCGTCTTTGCCTGTAAGTCATGTCCAAACTAGAGAAGCTGGGTTGTAAGCAGTTAAAAAACCAGAGAGTCGTTTATTTGTAACAGCCGAGTTCCCCAAAATGTTAGATGAGTGGAGCCAAGTCTCCGTTCAGGATATCAACAGAGATAAATCATGCGTCTGCCTCAGAGTCGCATGCAGGCACCAACAACTCATATGAATTATAGTTTTAAAGTTGAACACTGGGCAGTCACTCAATCAGGAATCGGAGGCGTTGAGCCAATTCAATTTTTGCCTGTTGTACGCTTCAGGCATAATGAACTAATTATCATTAATTTTATTCACAAAAAAACTGAAATCAACTTCCTGCAATGATAGCGCGATCTTCCTTTTTAATTAACCTCAGGAAATATGAATATGAAATGTTAGCCGCCAGAAATACAGTGGCAAAAATTCGATCTGCGTGTGTACACACACACACACTAACATGCCAGGTGCATGCGTGTGCAGCCACATGCTCAACCACATGCATGCGCACACAAACAGATGCACGCACACACAAATTACCCACCTAGCGGAAATAAATAAACAAAGCAAAGGCACATTTTAAAACAGGTTCATTATGAAGTGATCAAACAGGAACATTTTCACTCATGCACACACCCACGCATGCAAATCACGCCACACACACACACACACACACACACACACACACACACACACACACACACACACACACACACACACACACACACACACACACACACACACACACACACACACACACACACACACACACACACACACACACACACACACACACACACACACACACACACCATTAATTTCACAACAAGCTGGCTCTGGAAAAAGCTTCTATCCTTAACTAGATTGATCTGATGTCTAGACAACTTGTCAATATCAGTCGTCTTTCATCATTTCACATGCTTTTTTGCACAATTTTGTGACTGTTTGTATTTGTATTTGCATGAATATATTGTTCACAGAATATATGAGCAACATTTTAAATGCATCTAGTACAGCATATCAAACTCCATGAAGCCCGGGAGCCAGAATCAGGCATGTGAATGAATAATTTCCGTCTGCTTGGGATGAATAATATTGAATTACTATTAGAACCGACCATCTTTTTTTTTTTTTTGTCTTGTCATTTTTTGTTTGCTTGTTTGTTCCTTGTCTTTGTCTTGTTTTATTATTATTGAAAACTTAATAAAAATATTTAAAGAGAGACATAGCATTTTCAAAAAAAAAAAAAAAAGAAAAAAAATTAGAACCGACCATCTAGTATAGTACAGTATATAAAAAAGGTATTTTTTCTTTGAGTTGTGTACTGATTAATTATTGAAGGTATGAAAGGCAGACATTAAAAAGAAAAAAGAAATCCAAGGCACTCCATCTTCAGTGAAGAAAATTATAACATTTATAGCAACTGAAAATGACCAACGCATTTTGACCACTCAAGGTCTTCGTCAGGGTCTATCTGGTATATTGCAGACACCATGGTAATAAATGAATGCAACTAATTGTTTTATACTTTTTCAACTGATTCTCTACTGATTTACTTAAACCTACTATGCAAGCGTTTATCTTGTTTATTTTGCCGTTTGCCTGGGACATTCTCGTAAACTGTACTGAAGCACAGTCTGGGAGCTCTGGCCCGCGGCAATTCATCTTTCTATTTTGACATCTATCTATTGCACAGCATCCCCTTCCTCCAACATCGCTCAGAGCTCCACATGCTATTCCCAATGCATGTACAACATGGATGCACAGTACAGTATGTAAGTACAGCACTGCACATATTGCATGGCTCTAACCTGCGTTTGAACACTCAAAATAATAAACCACTCAGGGTCGGAATGCTATGACTGAACCAACTCACTAAACCAACACCATTCCATCATTCCAAACAGAAAACTCTCAGAGTCAGGGCTTTAGCTTTATGCATGCTGCGTGTCTGTTGCCACTTCAACAACTGATGTTATTGATGCTTAATTGCCTGTCCTGTAACCAAAAATGGTATGGGGCGCCGCCGCTGCCCCCATACCACCCCCCCCCCCCAACTGGGAAATGTTACATGCGGACCTGGAACCACTCGCTTATATTGTATGAGTGTGGTGAACTGAAACGGCTAGCGGTTGAGGGCGGACAAACAGACAGATAGACATGGTTTCCTTCCACTCACCCTCTCCAGGTCCTGGCGGAGGTGCGTGAAGAGTTTGAGGCGTCTGTAGAGGACGTCCTGCTCCTGCTGGGCCAGGTTGTCCACCTCATCCCGGTTCAGGGACACCAGGGGACGGTTGAAGTTGGCCTTCCTCCTCAGCTTCCAGAACTGATACAGGAAATCCACCTTGGAGTCGGAGGAGAGAAGGGGGAAAAAGAGAGGCGTAGAAAAGATTCAGGCATGAAGAGATCCATATAGTCTAAAATCCCTGTTATATCTCAGAAAGCCAGAGAAGATCTCTGTCTGGTTAGAGAGGTAGATATCTTTGGAAGACTTGGTTATGTTATTGCCACTAAAATGAATTATTATTCTCTGAAACTTTTGGCACGCTCTAGCCTGCACCATCATTCCAGCTCGTCCTGAAATCTTCATTCAGACTGCAAATATGCATGACTGTGCCGAGTCGGTGCGTCAGTCATACTGTATGATTTGGATGGAACACCCTGTGCCAGACAACAAGAGATCAAGCCTGCGCTGTCTATCGTGTCGAGTGATACAGTATTTGTCAATGTGCCACATCCACAAAACTAAATCTATGTCTATGTTTAGAAGATTTAGAACTATCCTGGAGCATGTGTGTAATATGTGATTTTAGGTCATTTAGATTTTAGCTGTGAGCCCAGTGTCTCTGATGTCATGGACACTTACTTCTGGACTACAATTCCCATAATGCCCTCCCTGGTTAGGGGGGAGGGAGGGCTGCAGGGGTAGACATTAAGGGAAATTTTAAGAATCACTGGCCCCACAACTGTAACCACTGGCCCAGGTAATCGATCCCCATAGTCTGCAAAAAAGACCACCATTTATTAATGCATTAAATGCATTCAAGTTAACAGCACTCTTTTCATGGGGGTCAAAACCAGTAGACCGTTCAGCAAGCTGACCCATACAATGCAGAATGCCTAAAATATTTTTGTACATTTGTTGTACAAACGGTTTGTTAGGCGCCAACGAGGGCATTTTACCACTGGCCCCATCGGGCCAGTATAAGGCGCCATCTGGTGGTCCGCACGTGTTTTCAAACCTGTTTCGGGCCATCGGGCCAATTATAATGTCGACCCCTGAGTAGGTAGTCCAGGAAGTAGTGTCCATGGCATCAGAGACACTGGACTCACTGTTAACAGTCTCCGTGCCCTTGCAATAGAGCTACGTCGCCGGTTATCATTATGAAAAATAGTTATGACCAATGCCTCTTAGGTTGATCTACGTCTCTCTACGTCGCTTACCGTCGCTGGTTTGATACGATCCCAATGATAATGGCAGCGAGCAGCGACCGCATATTCCATTTAGAACGGACCAAAATAAGGGACAGACCAACCCGGGACCGGAAGTGTGTCGCCAACTAACTTGTCCGACGGGAAACATGGACCGAAATATAAAATATGAAAATCGCTGACACTGGCTACCTCAAAAAATATGAAAAAGGGCTGACACTGGGTGTGTTAACATCTAAAATATCTAAAACCACATATTACACACATAAGGAACAGGAAAGTGTTCTAAATCTTCTAAAGTCATGACCATATACCAGGGGTTTTCAACAGGTGGTCCGGGGACCAACAGTGGTCCTTGAGAGGGTTCCAGGTGGTCCTCAGCTAAGTTGGTTAAACAGATGTAACTCTTGAGAACGTAAAAATGAAACCAAATGGACCCTTGCGGGTCCATTTGGTTTCTTTTTTACACTCTCAAGAGTTAAAATATTCATCATCTGAATTAGCCCAAGTCTACACTACTAGAAGATGGACAAAAGTAAATGAAATCTTTAGTTTTGGAGTCTGTGGGGCTAAAATGTCCTCAAATGGTGGTCCGTGGCTCAAATGCTGAATAAATGGTGGGCCCTGGTATCAAAAAGGTTGAAAACCCCTGACATATATTGTTGAAAACGATGAAAGGTCGCGGTATTAGTGAAACATTCCTTCTCCTCATGGTGGTGTTACCTGGCAGCTGGGCAGTGCCAGGCCCTCCGCCACCTCCCTGGGGTCCACCAGGCGGTAGAACTCGTCGTCCAGCTCCTGGAGCTTCTGCTTGCGCTGACTGACCTTCTGGTCTCTCTCTGCCCTGTCCAGGGCCAGACAGGAAACCACCGCCGCCGCCCTGCTGGGCTCCGGGTCGCCCAAACCTCCTCCTCCTCCTGCAGGTGTGGTAAAAGAATGAATTAGAATTAGAATTAATGTCAGAATCTGACAGACTGGTGTTTCATGATGAACTTTTGTTGAATGACAAGTCACCGGACTGCGGCCGCTTCTTTCCCTTGAGGCGTGTTACTTGTAAAATGTACTGTAGTTAGTTACGATAAACCACTGACCATTGAGCTGATGATGCTGATGCTCGGGGGAACTGGTAGCTCCCGGCGTGGCGGTCCAGTCGGGTTTGGTTGTGAGGCTGTGGTGAAGTCCGTTGGTGGCAGCCAGGCTGCTGCTGCTGCTGCTGCTGGTTGTTGTGGTGATGGTGGAGGTGGAGGTGGTGGAGGTGGTGGAGGTGATAGAGCTGTGCTCCAGGCAGAAGGACTTGAAGCGCACCTCGTCGTTCTCGGCCAGGATGGTCCTCATCTCAAGGCCGTGGTCGAAGGCGCAGGTCACATGGAAGGCCACGATGCAGGAGGGCATGCAGCACTGAAAGAGAGAGAGAGAGTTAAAACATTGGCATCATCTCATGCAGATCATTACAATTGTATTCTCTTATGCAGTATACCAACAAATCAATGCTAAAACATTTCCGACGTTTTCAAATGATTGATTTCGGTACATGATACAATGGCATAACAACAATTAAAAAAGCAAAACAAATTCATGACCGGAAACGGTATAGGCTGAAGCACAATGTTTATCATTTGCCTATCATTTGCTTATCCTTAAAAAAATCATTTTAATATTATTTTGTTCCACTTTTTTTTTGCAATGTTAAGAAGAAAAACATGTGTTCAAATACAATGTCCATCTACAGTATACGCTAGATCACTTATTTATACAGTATACATTCTAATACAATTTCCCTTAAAGTATCCACATGTTTCACACAGTTAATAGATTAGAAAAATAGCTACTATATGGATTTCAAATCATTGAATCGTATCACCATAATAAAACAATATCGTTCATGTATTGTATCACTAACAATGTATTGTTTATTAAGTCTATTCCGTATTTTCACTCACAAAACTGAAATACATCTGGCTTCAATATTAAAGTACTTGTTACTTTAGTATATGTTTCAAAAATAAATAACCCTCTTAAATTGTACTTTCCTTCAGTCTTTATAAAGAGACATTGAATAGAAGTTGGAAGGCATTTACAATTAGCACAAAACATTATCCCCAAGGTTTTTAAGTACAGCATATCTACAAACTGCAATGTGCAGGATTTAATAAATAATGGATTAGTTCTTTATTTATAATTCTAATTCAAATTTTTCATTAGCGATTTAGTCTGATTAATCATGTACAACGTACAATGGTAGCATGCAAAAAAAAATCCATCTACGAGCTTGTGGAGGTTTCAATGTTTGCTTGCTTTAATTCTATTTTGAATATTAATCCATCGTAATCAACGTAAACATTTGAAATAACGGCAATGTTGATTGGAAGTCATAACCCAGGCCTACAGTATGTGCCACCATGAGGCCAGATTAAAACAAAAAGTAGCAGCCGATGGAAGAGAAGTGAAGGATATGAAGATGAAGGGAGAGATTGAGGAACGACTCTGTGTGTGTGTGTGTGTGTGTGTGTGTGTGTGTGTGTGTGTGTGTGTGTGTGTGTGTGTGTGTGTGTGTGTGTGTGTGTGTGTGTGTGTGTGTGTGTGTTGAGAGAGAGGGAGAGGAATTATGGGAGAGATGAGATAAGAGTGAGAAGGAACAAGGACACGAAGGACAGACAGGGAGAATGTTTCACAGTTTTAGTCTGAATTGTGTTTGCAAGGTTAAAACCTTGTAGGAAACTTAAGAGCCGAGTGCAAAACGCTTCAGTCTCGTTAGCATAACAACCTGAGGCCTTCATCACTTTTACTGTTGATCGAAGTGCCAATGAGACAACTCTGATGTCTCTGTCTGTCTCTCTCTCTCTCTCTGTCTCTCTCTCTCTCTGTATTATTTTGTGTGCCTGTGCAGTTATCAAAGCTGCTACGTAACAATCCAGGGCAAAGGCCGTCCAGCCAACTGCCCTCAGATCTGGTGATGGGTCAAGTTTGAGGTCAAACGGCTGCACTCTGTAGTGCACTGGAAAGTGAGAATTCAGTCGGACAGAGAACTGAAACACCATAGTTTCCCCACCACAATTGGGCCTTAAAGGGGAATTCCAACCATTTTCAAAAAAATCCTGAGAGGATACAAATGTGAACCAAATGGACCCGCTAGGGTCCATTTGGTTCACTTGGTCCATTTGGTCCATTTGGTACATTTGCACTCTCTCAGGAAAAATTGGTCTGAAAGAAAAATCATTAACATGGTGAAATACATCTTGATGATGTCATCAGATGTATTTAACCATGTTAATGATTTTTTTTCAGACCTCCATTTTTAGGAAATACAGAATTGGTGGAACTTATTTATCATGTCCACACAACATCTCTAAGGTATATTAATGACATATTAAAATGTTGAAAATGGGTGGAATTCCCCTTTAAGACCCACATATGTGCACACACTACTGTACTACCGGCACTATAGTCATAGTTTGTGTGACAGAAAGCCCAATCCTCTGTGTTTGTACAGGTGTCCAGAGGTACCTGTCCAACAACTTCCCAGGGGCGGATCTAGGCATGCCGGGGGGGGGGGGACTGCCCCACCAAACATGATGGCATGCAAAACAACCCAAGATATTTCAAATTAAAGTGATCTGATTATTGATGCTTAATTGCCTAATAAAAGTCCTGTAACTGAATATGGTATGGGTGCAGCTTCATCGCCCGTGGCGCGAAGCGACACGGGCGATGAAGCCGCCCCCATACCATTTTCTCCTGCCCCCCCCCCCCCCCCCCCCCCCCCATTGGGAAATGTTACATCCGCCCCTGCAACTGCCTGGGCCGAGTGTCTGTACCAACACAACTGGCTGTGTTCGGAGTGAGGGAAGCGGAATTTGATTTGAGCTTTGAGTTTCTATTTGTTTCATTGTCAAACTGTGAAAGATTTAGTAAGCGTAGTAGAAATTAAATAAAAACAGCCTCCTCGTCAGAGCTCTCTGAGCCAAAGCATGTGTGTCACTCGTCAAGAGGGAAAACAACTCGTTAGTCTTTTTTTCGGCAGGCTCTCTGCACCGCTTTCTGCACAAACAGATTAGTTTTTAGGATCGACTGTGATTTCATGTGTCTAAACCCACCATGATTCTCTGTTGACAAAAGTAGACTTTCTTACGGTCCATATTGGTGAGGAAGGTCTCTGTCATATTTGTCACAGGAATATGTCACAAGAACACTGTCATATTTATTATTGACATATTATGTACAAATGTATCACACCAGTGATCAGTGTCATGATCATCATGATCAGTAAGTAGGATATCACATTATACATGTAAATGTATTGTGCATGCAGGCCCACCCACTCCTATCCAGGCCCACCCAAAACTGAAGTACTGACTTGGCCCTGGTGCAGAGCTCAGACAGGGTGCAGAGTTCTCAGTGTTGGTTTTAGCATTCACAGAGCTCCTCTCTCTCTCGTTGTTGTGACAGGACATTTTGTTTTGTGCTTACTGTGCACTTGGCAAAATGCCAACTGGGCCAGATCCCTCCATAGATGAATATTATGAACGGATATACTGTGTCAAAAACAACCTTCAGAGGTAAGACACGAGAGTGGAATACTGTCTGTCAGACACAAAAGAGCTTCTCATCAATAACATAATCCATTTTAGACAATCTTGACATCTAATGATATCCATCTTTCCATCTTCGGCCACTTATCCGTAGTCGGAATGCGGGGGCAACAGCTCCACTAGAGAGCTCGAGACTACCCTCTCCGGAGCAACATTTGTGACTCCTTTCTGGGGGATCCCGGGACGGGTCCGAGGCCAGTGAGTCGATGTAATTCATTGGTCTGGTCCGGGGTCTCCTCCCAGTGGGACGTGCATTGAGGACCTCCCTAGTGAGACACTCGAGAGGCATCCTAACCAGATGCTCGAACCACCTAAACTGTCTCCTTTCCAGGTGAAGAATCAGAGTCTCTCTCCCGTGTGAGAGACTCTCCCTTCTCACCCTATCTCTAGGGGAGATGCCAGCCATGCATCAGAAAAAAACTCATTTCAAACCGCTTTGTGCAATTCCCAATAGGTAGAGGGGGAAAAAAACTAGAAAATGATCCCAAACTGCACTGGCATTCGGTGTGCTGGTTGTGTCTTCCTCAGCAGGCATATCAGCAAGCCTGCAGCTATACAAACAGTAGATACACTGCTTCCCCGCGGAGTCAAGGACTTTACCTGTACTTACCGCTAATCTACCGTATCAATACTGTAATGATGTATGGCTTGGCCGCTGCACAAACGCACACAAAATGCACACTCATCAAACTAATGTCTCTCTCTCTCCCTACAGCACAACTTCTCCCTCCTGCTCCTCACCACCACCCCCACCTCCTCTACCTCTCTACCCCATATTCTCTCTCACACACACACACACACACACACACACACACACACACACACACACACACACACACACACACGGGAGCCATGGTGAGGTGAGGTGGAAGAGTTCAAACACACCTACTGGTTCGCAGCAGGAGGCGCACAACTACCATTACTGTACTGTCACTGTGTGTGTGTGTGTGTGTGTGTGTGTGTGTGTGTGTGTGTGTGTGTGTGTGTGTGTGTGTGTGTGTGTGTGTGTGTGTGTGTGTGTGTGTGCGTGTGCGTGTGCGTACGTACAGAGGTGAGGGAGACATAGAGGAGTAATGTGTGCAGGATAGAGTGATGAGAGGAGGAGTGTATGTAGAGGTAGATCAGGTGAGAGTGAAGCATGCTAATGAACACAGAACGAGGGATGACTGAAAAGAGGGAAGTGGAAGAGACACAGAGAGTGTATTAACTCCAGCTCTGGTTTATGTCATATCACTCAATCCCAGCATGCATCTATCTGTCTGCCTTGTTCAGAACAACAGCACGCTGCCAAGAATTCTGGAATGCAATGCGAGAAGCAGTGCTTTAATAAAGGAAATGTACCGTGTATATTAGCCAAAGGGGGTAAGTTCATCGTCAGGGGCGGATGTAAAATGTCCCATTTGGGGGGGGGGGGGGGGGGGGGGGGGGGGGGGGGGGGGAGAAAATGTTGGAGGGGCAAGATAAAATGGTATGGGCGCGGCTTCATCGCTGAAGTCGTACCCATACCATTTTCAGTTACAGGACTTTTATTAGTCCAAGTAAAGCATCAATAATAACATCAGTTGTTGTTGAAGTTGCAACAGACACGCAGCATGCATAAAGCTAAAGGTCTGACTCAGAGAGTTTTCTGTTTTCAATGATGAAATGCTGTTGGTTTAGTGGTGACACAGCTGTAGTTAGTTAGTAGCAGTAGTAGTGTTTCTAATCACTTTAAATATAAGCACTTTAATTTGAAGTATCTTGGGTTGTTTTGCATGGCATCGTGTTTGGTGGGGCAGACTGGGTATTTAAGGGGGCATTGCCCCCCCATGCCCATGCCTAGATTCGCCCCTGTTCATCGTTATTTTGACGTTGAATGTTTTATTACAGTGGTATGGCAGTCTGCACGGTGTGCCCACATGCATTTTTGTGTATACAGGTGCTGGTACCAGTGATGTTGAGCCACTGCATCCTGCCTCCCAAAATACAGGCAATTTATAGATAATGGAAGCAACTGGACAGTAAGCACTGCATCCCAGGGACGCACGACTATACGCATTATTTCACCATGGGTAAAGAATGCGGTAAAAAAAAAAATCAGACATGATTATTTTCCCATGGCTCCATTCGACCTCATTTTGTATTATAAACTCCACATAGGAGTCGTTGTTAGAACACAATATGGACATTGATAATAAAATAACATGCACAGCTGTTTAACTCTTTTCAGATTGGCCTATATTTCTATGTGAATATATACACATTATAAACCATATAAAATGACAGGGAGGTTAAGTGCTCTATGTCCTGTATCCTGTTACTCATTAGGTTGAAAACGTGTCTACATTACTGTGGTAACGGTACAATATTGTACATCTCCTTGCTTAAGTCTGTATGCATACGGTATGTGTCATGTGTGTGTATTTGAGTGTTTCTGTACCGCAAATGAGAATGCATCTACTATGCAATTGAGTGTATCTCGTGCTATATCTGCATGCGTGTGTGTGTGTGTGTGTGTGTGTGTGTGTGTGTGTGTGTGTGTGTGTGTGTGTGTGTGTGTGTGTGTGTGTGGTGTGTGTGTGGTGTGTGTGTGTGTGTGTGTGTGTGTGTGTGTGTTTACCTGTATGCAGGTGCCTGTGTGTTCTCTACACATGCTGCAGGACAAGGCCCATCTGTTGGCAGGGATGTGGGACACCTTGGTAATGGGCTCCATCTTCTCTGGGCAGCCTATACTCACCTGTCAGATGCACGCACGCACGCACACGCGCGCACACACGCACACACGCACACACACACACACACACACACACACACACACACACACACACACACACACACACACACACACGTGTGAGTAAATCATGCAGCATACTGCTAACCACTCACTTGTCTAAACAAAAACAAGGTCCTTAGACTCTAGAGGACAGAACTAAGCTGTGAGTTCTGGACCCTAGTAGACCCCCAACACTCAGGAGTCTGCCCAGGCCAGACAAAGTGAAGTCCTCCGACGTGCTCTGGAATAATAAATTGTCTCAGCGACAGGCAGAGTGGACATAGTTTGTACTATCTCTCTCTCTACATTAATTCATGGACGTCTGGTTGTGTTTGTAGTCACTCAGAGAAGGATTATATCTCTTGGTCAGCTACCCTTTCTTCAAAACCATCCATGGTATGCTGCCGATAATAAAACGATATCTGTCTAAACCAATCACGTATGATGTTCGGCTAGTGGAGGTGTTCGACCAGTTCGAGTAAGAAATTCCAAACCCAAACTAAACATCAGCAAGGCCAAAGTTCTTGCTAACAAGGTGCAACTTCCCATAGACATCCCACTCATCCAAACAGAAGAGTCGTATGCAATTGTATAAAATGACATCAAACTCACCAAAATTGCAGCCATATGCAAAGCTTGAATTATGTTCTTACTATCTGCAAAGCGTTTGCTTCATAAAACTACACTGTAGACATGTCATGAGCAACTTCCTGTCATGAAATTCCCTGCATTTGATTCAGTGTCAGTCAAGTGTCAGAGTTCGGAAGGGCTCGTTATTATCAGAAAAGCAAAATTCAAAAAAGTTGGTGCGCAAGGGCTGTTGAGTGATACTCAACAAGCGCTTCCAAACTCCAGCACGTCATGTGCTGGAATTTCTTGACATGAAGTAGCTCATAATATGTCTACAGTTAATGTAACCAAAACTCTGCAGATACAAAGGATAAGTACAGCTGCAATGTTGGCGGCAATGTTGACATTTTTAATACAATTAGCTAGGACATTTCTGGTCTATGGGGAGTTGCACCTTGTTGGCACCTTGATGGCAAGATGGCAGCCGTGTGAATATGGTTCATTGCTCTCATTGACACAACGGAGGCAGAACAAATGGTGCTACATTTGGAGTATTCCACTGGTTTTAATGACCAGGGAGACGTGTTTTTTGACTGTTAATATATTGTTTGTAAAAGTAAAAAAGTTACAATAAAGACAATAAATAACATTAATTCGAAAAAAATAGTGCATAAAACTTCATTTACTGGACAGTATGAATCACCACAACCAAGGATGGATGTTTTCGACAGTTCCATCAAGGTCAGGCAGTGATAAATATATCCCCAGCGGTGGCGATACAAATTAAAATTAGTATCAGAAGCTGAGGAATAGCAAATTGAACCCTGTCTGCACTGCACTTCTCACAAATCTTTGGCCGGCCGAGGAGGGGTGACAGCAGGCATTGCGGAGTGTTTTGTGGCTGCAGAATGGCGGTGAATGAACAGTCGATTTGAGATGCCAGCCGGCCTGACGGCGCGGCGCTGAATGCAGCCGACAAGTCATTGAAGACTGCCAAGCAGCCGTGCAGCCGGACAGGGTCGAGTGGAGAGCAACTCGTCATCCAAAGTGCCGTTCCTTCCGCTCCGCTCTCCAGAACTCTTATTTCAAACTGTGAAACCAAGGCCTTAAAGACGGAAAAGTCGTTCTTCTGCCTGTCGCCATGCTAACAACCGGCTTTTTATTTTAGGCTCTCTTTCTGCCTTAAAGATGCACTTCTAAACTTTTTTTTTTGCTTTGGTTGAAGTGATGTTTTTGGCAATGTTCTTGTAGTGTCAGCTGAGCTTAGACATGTTTGATCACAGTGCTTTTCACAAGCAATCAACGTTGGCAGAAACAGTAATGTTTTTAAACACTTAAAGGTTTTGTGACATTAACACTTTGAGAGATTGGCAGTGGGCTGAGTAGGTCAGTAGACTTCCTCCCATTAGACTCAATACTAATGAAATAATTGACACACTTCGGCTCAGAATAAGATTGACCATAGACCATTTATTGCAAAGCTTTTGCATGTTTGCATGGCGGCATGGCTCTTGCTCATGTGATATCAGACGATCTATGAACTGAGTCATAGGTCTGATATCACATTTGATATCTCCGATTATCTGTGCATCAAGACACAGCTTGAGATATCAACAACCCCCTGAGCAGAGCCAAGGTACAGTGAAATACAAGACATTAACATGTGAGCATCGTATCCGGTGCAGAATGACATGAGACATTACAACATTTATCCAAAATGCATGAACTACATGGATACAGAAAATATCATAGTCCACAGTAAACACGGATACCATAATAGAACTAGATATACCACAATAGTTACAACCCTTAAATCATGATTAATCAGAGACTCATGTACTCGGAACTGGTGCCACAGGGAGGAGGCCGGGGAGGTGGAGGAAATTTGAACACATATCTGATCAACAGGACAGAGTCAGCTTAGCAGGAAGAGAGAGAGAGGACAGGGAGAAGAAGAGACTGCTTATATAGAGCACATGATTGAATGTGGGTGTGACTGACTAGCTGACAGCCAATGACAGTGAGGGAGTTGACATGGTGACAGCCAATGAGAGTGAGGGGGGTTGACATGGAGAGACTGCAGATTTAAAGGAACAGAATGAATAACTGATTGAAAATAAGGGGAATTAAATAAACCTTCTGCCCTCCGTGCCTCAATGAACTAACGCTTCGCTGGATACTAATGAAATAATTTCTAGACACACCTGTTTGTGCAAATGAATGATATCCAAAGACAGCTTAAGGTGTCTAATTTCAAAAATAAATAATAAATAAGCTGTGTTGATGATATGTTCCAATTTTTATATACTGTATAATACTGTGTAAATTTGAATTTTACATTCCACCGTTTCTGTTTTCAACAGGAAAATCAGAGCACTTGTTTGACTGAGAAAACTCCAGACTACAGAAAATCTACTGAATGTGAAAAGTTCAGGATTTTTGGTTGCAATTGAGTTCAGAAAATCTCACAATCCCTTTGAAACCCTACAGTATATACTTGGCATGGGGACTCTCTATACCTACTGTACATGCACATATTTTTCCACATCAAATCTCTTGAAAAATCTCTTGAAAATTAAAATAACAAGCTCACAGCAAATTGCAATTCAAAGCGTATGAGCTTTTAGAATGGTTATTTATTTGGCATTATTTAGTGTACAAGTACAACTTAACATTCACGCAGGCATGTGATCATGCATGAACACAAACTCTGCAGTCTGCAGCTTTCTGATTGTGTCATGCATGATCACAAAGCTGCCCGCGTACATGTGTGTGTGGTCTCTTCTTCTTTCCCCTCTTTCCGGCTTCAATTAGTTCATATTTCCAAGCAGTTGGATGAAAAATCCTATTAAATTTTAACAACCCCCGACGGGGGTGGAGGTGTCATGGCATCAAATCAAAAGCTGCTTGAATTGAGTAACTTGAAGTGCGTGCGCGACTGTGTGCGACTGTGCGCGCGCACGTGTGTGAGTGTGTGTGTGTGCACACGCGGCGCAAGTCATAAAAAGCCATTTAAAAAGGAACCCCTCTTCATGGATAAACGACTACCATATCGCTGCTGTTGGAAAAGAAACCTCCATGGGAAATCTGTGTCAACTAATCTTTTCTTTTCTTCTTTAAGTGCAACCACTTCATTAAGTAACTTTGTGTGTCCATCCATCCCTGGATGGGTCGGTCCCACCGTCCATCCAAGTAGATTTTGGTTGTTTTTCACAACCAGGTGTCAGTGTTGTGCAGGCGAACACACGCACGGACACACAGAAATACACACAAACAAATAGACTGTATATGATGTAATTCTGTCATTTCTCAACCATTTGGGGTGCTGGGACGGCTCGCTGGAACCCGGCCGGCACCCTGGTCACGCTTCCTGTGGGTTTGGAACTTTCGGTTTCCCCCCGGGAAGTTGAACATGTGAGGTTTCCCCCCCAACAGCGTCAACATGCGTACCACAGCGGTATGTACTGTATCAGTTCAGTACGGTGTGTGTGCATGGGCATATGCATGCACACACTGTCTCTCTCTATTACTCCAGAAACACTATAGTCAATCTGTACTGTAATGATAATCCCACCAGAAACCCTTGTGATGAAGGGTTGATGGGGTGTGTGTGTGTGTGTGTGTTGTGTGTGTGTGTGTGTGTGTGTGTGTGTGTGTGTGTGGTGTGTGTGTGTGTGTGTGTGTGTGTGGTGTGTGTGTGTGTGTGTGTGCGTGTGCGTGTGCGTACGCTATGGTCTATTCTGTGAACTGGATTCTTCCATCTCTCTCTCTCTCTTGCTCTCTCTCCCTTCACGCCCAGGCGGCTGTGAAATCCTCATTCTCTGTGCCGCTTATCAACACCTCTTTAACGCATGCATGCACACAGCATGTATATACACAGTCACGCACACACACAGCACACACGTGCTCTTGCGCGCGCACACACACACACACACTCAACAAAAAGAAACAAACACGCAGACAGAGAAATGCACAAATGTGCATAAATGGGCCGAGAAGTCA
Source organism: Benthosema pterotum (assembly GCA_039105355.1). Lineage (NCBI taxonomy): Eukaryota > Metazoa > Chordata > Actinopteri > Myctophiformes > Myctophidae > Benthosema > Benthosema pterotum. The sequence continues at coordinate 26,455,927 of CM076975.1, forward strand.
TGCGTAAGTACACACACAAACACACACACACACACACATACACACACACACACACACACACACACACACACACACACACACACACACACAGGGGTACAAAACGCCCACCAAACAGACAGCGAAGCGTTCAGAGTCGCACGCCGCCCGCCTGTGCGCAAATTAATTGCTCCCCCTCTCATCCGATAGAAAGAGAAACAAAAGCGAAAGGAGCGACGAAAACAATTAGTCCAATCAAGGGTGACAGAAGGCAATTACAGCTAAAAGGGTTTCGGCGACGCCAAAAGCCACTCCATCAAGCACCACGCTTCGTCGTCGGATCGCAGGGGAAAAGAGCGAGGCCTGCTATGCGCTGGAGCTCTGAGACGCGCTGCCGGTTTGCAGATCGGCTGTTTTCGACGCGCCACGCGGCCACACGACGAATCACACGTGTCACACTTGACTGACTGACTGTCTGTAGAGTACACCCTCCGTCTTTGATTTCCCTCAGACGAGGAAGGAACAACATAATAACTCGTTCGGAGTGCTTTTGACACAGAGTGCCATTTCAAAAGCTGTCGAACACAGATCTGGATGCGGACGGCGTGAGACGTGTAAGACAGCAAAAAAAAAAGACTAATGCCTCTATTCATCCGACAGATGTGCTTCCGTGGCACGTTTCATCATAATTAGTATGAGAGTGGCCTCTTGTCTGCATCCTGCCTCGGAAGCTGTTGTTTTACATTGTGTAAATACGTCCTTGACCTTTGAGCCTGCGATGTCAGCCGTCTCATGACATATCTAATGTTGTACGGCTCCTGATTTGGAGCAAGAAGTACTCCTCCCTTTGACTTCCATAGTAATTAAAAAAACAGTTGGCCAGAAAACAAACATACAGGCGTTTATGTGCTACTCCGCTGTGATCATAACAAAATGACAGTTACGTGGATGGAGACACGGCTGCTATCAGCCAGGGGTCCATTATGATGAGCACGAGCTTCATTAAAACCGTCATATTATTGCTGACGGGCCACACATTCTAACCCGTTTTTTTTTCTTTGTTTGTTTGTTTTTGTAAACTAACACCCTACTGATCATCGTCATGCTACAGCCTTCACACAAAAACTTCAAAAGTCGCAGACACTTTCCAAGCTTGTGGTTAAGGGCAAGTTACGAATATCAGGGAACTAAACCACCTTACCAAGATTCCTCATCAATGCGTTTCTAATGGTGTCTAATGAAAAAAAAAGATTGAAATTCAAATCCAGTAATCCTCATAAAAAACAGGTCCAATTCACGGTACTAGTCACAACCTATTTAGAAGGCAAAACATGCACAATTTCATCATGCATAGTGTGATAATGTCTAACTAGGGGGTTGTCATGATGCTGAAGCATTGGTTTTGCTAAGAAAACATTCCTTGGGCTAAATACCCATATCCATCATCATAAATGTGTTATTTAGCAAAAAAAAATGATGCTTGGAATGGATTCAGCTTCAGGAAAATCCAATAGTTAGACTTAGAGTTGAATTTTAACATTTTAGTACATTATATTAGCCACCATTAGAGACACAGTGGTGAAGAAATGCCTTGGTAACAAACGATTTATTTCCCATGTTGGTCAAATATCTAATAAAACGTCCTAACTATTGTGGAACTGCTACTTTTGATGCGTTTGATCTTGAATCCTGCACAATAATACAAGGGCTCTCACCTCGGGGATCCATAAGGCACAGCTGACGTGGACCCACTTGGTCCCGCTGCGGGTGGGCTTCAGGGCCCCTCCTCTCTTGGGGCAGAGCAGACACTTGGGCTGGACGCCCAGGGCACAGGTCCGACACAGCCAGTTGCCCTGAGGGACCTTCAGGATGCCATAACATGCCTGGGGGAGACGGGAGAGAGAGAGAGAGACAGAAAGAGAGAGAGACTCAGTGAACACAGTCTTGCAATTGAGAGAGGCTGCCATAGGCAGACCTGGCTCCAAGGGAAGACAGACTGTGTACCCATTGCACACAAAATGAGGTAGAGCAGGGGTTTTCAACCATATTTATTCAGAATTTCAGCCACCATTTGATGTTGCGTCTTGGACCCAAAACAAAAGATTTTCAAGTTTTAGGAGAGATAACTGACCAAATGAAAAATAACAATTTGACATTTTCTAATTGTGTAGATTCTTGAAAATTAAGTAGTTCAGATGTTTAAATAAATAATGTAACTCTTGAGAACGTAAAACATCCTCTCAGGGACCACTGGCGGTTCCTGTTGAAAACCCCTGAGGTAGAGACTGAGCTACACTTCCTAACAGTCTGTCCACTGTACCAAGATATCAGAAACACATACTTCACACAGCTTACAATCACCCAAGGAGAGTTTGAAAATATGACTGATGACAAAAAACTCCCATACTTATTGGGAGAAGGACAACAATGTGAAAACACAGCAGTGAGATGTGTGAGCTGCTGTAACAGGAGAAGGATAGCACTAGAATAGAACAAAGCCACCCTAAAGAATAATTGTTGTATGGTGTACTCACATCAAGTGAGAGAGAGAGAGGGGGGGGGGGGCATTATAGAGTTGGAGGAAGTAAATGGACAAAGAAGGAGCAGGAAAATGATATGGATGATATGGATGGTGAATTAAAAGAGGTACAGCATAATGAAGTGGAGTAGGGAGAGAAATAGAGGGTGGGGGGCAGGACAGACCGGAAGAGACATACAAATTGAAGAGGGAAAAAAATAGCGATAGTTAATGAAGTGAGGGAGCGAGCAAGCAGAGAATGACACAGATGGCGGAAAGGGAAAGAGAGAGAGAGAGAGAGAGAGAGAGAGAGAGAGAGAGAGAGAGAGAGGAGAGAGAGAGAGAGAGAGAGAGAGAGAGAGAGAGAGAGAGAGAGAGAGAGAGGGTGAAAAAATGAAGAGAAAATAATGGCTACCATTTATATGGAGCTGTCACCAGGACGTTAATAGTACTTCAAGCAGTGACAGGTGCAGAGAGGAGAGATGTTATTGTAGGGAGAGGGTAATCTCTAAAGATAATAAGTCTTTTTCGGCTAAGTCCACAGCAGAGCCTGTCATATTATCTGTTCACATCGGCACGTGCACGCACGCACACATAAGCACACACGGACACACAAGACCGATGCCGCTTGTCAGCAACGTTATTGTAAGTGAGTAATCTTTCCAGATAACATGCCTGGTTCAATACCACAAATAAATAATAAATGAAATATGGCATGATGTGGGATAGAACATGCACGCTAGTTTACTGTACAGCATGTGTCGGAATAATAAGTGAGAAGGCGGGTAAGAGGTTCGGGGTCGACACACCCAGAACAAGATTGTCTTTTGCTTTCTGCATATTTTTTGCTTGCTATTTACGTGGCTACTGCAGTGCTTCTAGAAACCCGCCTGGTTAACTGCAGTAGTATGATTCCAAATACAGACCATAATGTACGTATGTGACTGCTAATATGATAGCGACTGCCTAATGTGTTCTTAATTGATACGAGATGGCAGGTAATTACTAGCATCATGTCAGTGGTGTAACTTGGCCAGGGTTTGTAAGAACAGGCATACAGTATACACATGTATGCTGTGCCAAGCCAATGTCACGCAGCATCCTGGCACGGATTTAGACCTGATGATAAAGATTCAATGTATTCCCTAATCGAGCAGGCAGGGCTCAATTAGCTCAGTAGTGGTGAACATTTCAACACGC
>CM076975.1:26462120-26474620 GCA_039105355.1 Benthosema pterotum
ATATATATATGTGTGTACAGTATACTGTATATAACAATAACAATGAACTAAGTGAAATCACCAAGGCTACTATGCCTGTAAATCAGTGGTCCCCAAACTTGCAAAAATGAAAAAGTTAAATTTCTCTGTGAACACACAAGATTGTTTTTTCTTCCAGGGACCCGTGCACTAGAATTGTTTTTTTATACTTTATCCTAGGGTTGAGCCACACAGTAGAAATAGATGATCTACAAACATTCTACCACAGGCTTCTTTTGAAAAATGTAATGGCTTCATTTTGGCTTCTTTTCATCGGCCCCTTGGATGCCTCTCCCGAACCAACGCTCACCTGGTGGACACAGACGTTGCACTTGTCGCAGAAGACCATCTCGTTGCCGTCCTCGCCCTCGGGCGAACGGCACACGTCACACACCACGTCCTCGTCGTACTCGATGCCCAGGCCCTCCTGCGTCTCGATGGCCTGCTGCATCTTCTCATGGCATACGCTCTCCAGCTCCACCAGCGCACGCTCCATGGTCAGCTCATCCAGCTCCGGCAGGGCTGGACGGGGGAGACAGAGGAGAGTATAGAGGGGGCGAGGTTAGGAGATATTTTTGGTCCATTGCTCCAAAACAAATAACAAAAAAAACATTAGAGGCTCTTGGATAACGTGATTTGGATAGGATACATCAGGGGTGCCCACACTTTTTTGACTTGAGAGCTACTTTCAAAATGACTGGCTCAACAAGATCTACACATTAAAAAAAATCCATTTCAAGGCCCCCAAGAAACTTTGAAATAGTGTGATGGAGTTACTTACTGTTATAGTTTTTTAAGAATAATACACTTGATGAAATTAATGAAAAAAGGGGGAGAATTGGAAGGCTTTCTTGTATATGCTACTACTGATGTTTGAAACTAGTATTTGGGTTGGAGTTGACAGCTTGTGATGTTGAGTTTAGTCCCTTGCACCCAAAGCTAATAATGTTCACGTTTTTGTCCACAATTGGGAAAGAGAACTCCATTTTCTGATTGTGTGGACTCTTGAAATTACGTAATTCAAATGTTTAAATATAATTTAACTCTTGAGAGTGTAAAATGAAACCAAATGGCCCCGTAAGGGTCCATTTGGTTTCATTTTAACACTCTCAAGAGTTACAAATCTATACATTTTAGGGGACTGTCATGTGATCTACCTGCATGGCCTGTGTGATCTACAGGTAGATCACAATCTACCTTTTGGGCAATCCTGGGATACATGATCTGATGCAGGACGATGGCACCATGATAAAAAGAGACAATATGGGCCTTTTCCAAGCTAGACTCATGAATTCATCTCATGAATCCCAGTGGAAATGGAGGACTATGTTGTGAAATAAAAAGTAAAAAAAAAAAAAAAAAAAAAAAGATTAAGGATAAGGCCTTATTTTTACATTATTTTAGTTTTAGTTAAAACCATTTGATGATTCCCCATGCTCACACACAACTACACTCTGTCCGGATCCTGAGAATCTCATCATGCACAACCTGTTACAAGCTAAACAACAGAATACAAAAAAAACATTGAATAGAGACAGCTGAGGGACAGAAGACAGGAGATATAGAGAGACAGGGAGATAGACAGGAGTAAAGGAGACATGGTGGTGGGAGAGGACAGTAGAGGAGGCGAGAGAAACAGGCAGAAAGGACAGCAGACGTGAGCTCAGCTCAGGAGAAAAGGGAACGAGACAAAATGACAAAAATATGAAGACACAGGAGAGGACCAGACAGGGGATGAGATAAAGGCTGTCCCAGAACAGGGCTTGGGAATGTGCTTGATTAACACCTCAAAGAAACACATTGTTCCAAGGCTCTTTAAATAGTTCATTAAATTGATTTTACTGTCAAATTAATTTTCTGTCTTCCTCATGGAAAGTTAAAGGGCTAATAATAGCTGCAGGTCTAGTCAACAGGCTGTTACGTTGAACAAGTGGAGCAAACCAGCATGAGCTCTTTGTAACTTAAAGGGGAACTCCACCCATTTTCAACATTTTAATATGTCATTAATATACCTTAGAGATGTTGTGTGGACATGATAAAAAAGTTCCATCATTCTGTGTTCCCAAGAAATGGAGGTCTGAAGAAAGCCATTAATGGTGAGACATCTTGATGACATCATCAAGATGTATTTTCACCATGTTAATGGATTTCTTTAGACGCTTCTTTTTTTTGAGAGAGTAGAAATAAAACCAAATGAACCCGTTAGGGTTCATTTGGTTGCATTTGTACGCTCTCAGAAATTTTTTTTGAAAATGTGTGGAATTTCCCTTTTACTATATGTAACAGGATAGACCTTACTGTAAGCCCCGCCCACTCCCCAGTGTCCACCCAGTGCCCAAGAGTGACATCAGAAATACGATAACATTACTAAATATGACAGTTGATAACATTACCACTGAGAAATTTCTTAGTAAACAGCAAGGGAATATTTTCAAAGATTTACAGTGTTTAGTTTTCCACATTGCACAGTAGCGTAAATAAAAAACCCAGACACTTCTGGCTCAATCATTGATTAAGTATTTAAAAAGCTAGAGAGCTACTATATAGTATATGGCCACACTGTCCCAGATTTCTTATTTATGAGATATCTTATGGAATAATTTGGGGGATTCAGCGCCCTGCTGGGAGTTTTCTTGGGAGCGCTTCTTTGGTTTCATCTGTTATTTATAATAGTCTGCTTCCTACCCAAAAACAACATTACTTATCTTTAGCTGAGTCTTTAGCGTGGAGATTACCAAAGTCTACCAGAACACTGCGCTGTGCCACCATTTAGAGCTCTGGCTTCCAAACCCTTTAGCAAACAAGAGACATTTGTCCAGGAACCAAAACTATAGTGAAAATAGCAGATGAACATGCTCACAATGTGGCACCAAGCTGCTACTTCTTAAAGCTTTGTCTTTCAATTGCGTAATGGAAATGAATTGGTTTATTTTATTCATGCAATACTTAATGAATTAATTTCATTGATGAAAGGTTGTGAATAAACCTTTTTTAAATCGGAAATATTTTGGAATGGAAGAAAAAAGGACCAAAAAAAGCAATGAACGATACTTGAAGTTCTGAAAGGAAGACATCATCTGTTCGTCATTTCCATTCATGACATGACATTTTATTTTTACATTTAGATTTATATTTCTTGATTTATATTTATAAGGCATTGATTATTTTTATTTTGGACAAGTTAGTGTGGCAAAACGTAGAAGGCAGGACATTCGCTTTACTTTAGAGAGATCAAGTATTGCTGCGTTTATTGTAAACAAATTATGTCAGTCGTGGCAGTTATTTCTGATCTCTTACACTACAGTTCATGGTGTTGGTACATCACTGTCCATAAGGGAAATTCTTTTGCATTTAATACTTTATCAATTATCGATTTTTTTTTATCAATTATCTCTTTTTAATAAAAGTGTCTGTCCTTAAAAAGTAATCTTTCACTTTATTGCAGATTCCCTTTCCCAAAATAGGACAAGAATAGATAATAATTATCAAAAGAACATAATATCATTCCATTCAGGAACAGTGGATTGAGTGAAGGTCAGAGACATAGAACCAGATGTTAGGGCTTTGGTTCTGTATCACATAATCTTCCAGTACTACCCAGTGCATTGACAAACTGCTTTTATTAAGTGGCTCAAGTCTGCTTCAGACGGCATGGGTCCGTCATTTTAACTGCTCCAGTCGCAACATGCATTTTGGGAAGTGTAATAATGCAGCCTATGATTACTGCTAAGTACACATACAATGCTTCAACAATTATTATGACCTAAGTTATGACATAACAGTGGCTTTCAACCAGTTGTCCTGGGACCACCAGTGGTCCCTGAGAGGGTTCCAGGTGGTTCCCAGCTAAATGATGGACAGTTAACCAGATGTAACTCTTTGAGAGCGTAAACATCTTTACACTCTCAAGAGTTAAAATATTCATCATGTGAATTAGTCTACACTAATACTAGAGAATGTAGAAGATTAATGATCATTTTGATCTGTACATTTGCCTGTTTTGTTACTGAAACCCAGGTGTACCTTGGTATTGTGGACAAAAGCAAAAGAAATCTTTAGTTTTGGTCCGTGGCTCGAATGCTGAATTAATAGTGGGCCCTGGTATGAAAACAGTTGACTTTTACATTTAAATTGTTTTAATTGATGATTTTTTGAAAAAAAAATGAACAGAAAAGGGAATGTTATGTTCAAGCATCAACCTATGGATTTATTTCACCATGTGTATAATATCATACAGTATATCACATACTGTATGTTGTCATTAGAACAGCGTGTTATCTAGCAGCCAGGTCCACTGGGCTGTGCTGCTGCTGTGTTTGGGGATTACAAGGCTGTTGTATCACAGCAGAGGGAAGTGAAGTTAGACATTAACCGGCTGTGACATTTACATCATGTACATGAACAAGAGGAGTCGACACGATGGAGGAACATTACACTTCAAACATGAATGTTGGGCACTGTGGGTGCCAACAGAATTCACAAGCATTCAATTGTGTGTGTCTGGTTGCGTGTGCGGGTGCGTGTGCATGCGTGTTCGCGTACTTGACAGAGTGTACTCATTAACAGTTGGGCTATTTGTATGTGCTTATCTGTGCATGGAAACACAAACACACACAGCACTGACTGGATCTATTGTCCTTCAGGGGATGTTCCATTGACTGCATTCTCTCACCGGCACCGAACTCTAAAGTCTACTCGAACTTTTTAAGTGAAGAAAACAATATTTTTGCTCAATCTGTATGGTAGACTAAAGCAATCACATCTGCAGTTGCTGGAGGTGGTGCAAGCCTCCCCGCACTTCCACTCTCTTCAAAACAAATTGAAATTCCTCTTTTTTTTCATCCGCGAACCATAAAACAGAGTCGCAGATCCATTGTTTGGTTTCTTATGTGCGATAGACTCCACCATGCACGATGGAATCCTGGGGTATGAAATCAAAGTTAGAGAATGCAGCTTTATAACCCAGACGTAGCCTTATGAAATATATGGCCTCTTTCGTCGTCATTCTCATTTCAAAATGACAGCCAACCATAACAACAACCTCGCTTTCCCAAAACGTTCACCCTTCACTTCACATAAATCGACAACAGCTCCTCCTCACTATAGCTCTTCATACTATGCCGTGTTGATGAACTGAATACTGTAAACGAGTATAATATATACCAGGGGTTTTCAACAGGTGGTCCGGGGACCATCAATGGTCCCTGAGAGCATTCCAGGTGGTCCCCAGGCTAAATGATGGACAGTTTGTTAATCAGATGTAACTCCTTGAGAGCGTAAAAATGAAACCAAATGGACCCTTGCGGGTTCACATTCTGAATAAATAGTGGGCCCTGGTATGAAAAAGGTTAAAAAACCCCGATAGATACAATACTGGAAACAAGTCTCCAGCATAACAATAAAAAAATGTACCCCCATTCTGTGTTTAGTAGAAGTGTAGATCTGAAAAAAATCATTAGCACTCTTGATTCCGCACACTGTTGATTTGACGTCAAGGGGTAATAATGACATCATCAAGATGTGTTTCACCATGTTAATGGGTTCTCTTTTCTAACCTAACGGATCCATTTGTCCCATTTGTACTTTCTCAGAAAAAAATGTTGACAATGGGAGTAATTCCCCTTTAACCAATTAAAAAGCGAATGGGAAAGCTTAATAGACGATCTACAGACTCACAATATGTTGCAGTGTGAGCTTGTCGATGGGCTTATTTTCCTCTCGGGGTCTTAAAAAGAGAATGCTGAATCATCCTATAACCATTTTACTCAGTAGTGTTGTGGACCAATCACCTGGGAGCGTTGCCGAATTGAAGACACAACAAGGACGTTTTCAGCTCCAGGAACTTTAACAAACATAAAAAGACAGACACAGCCTGTGTGCAGTGGAGAGGAGCCGTTACTTCATAATGGCACAGCAGGCAGAATAAACAGGGCCTCCTCCGTCAGTTCCTCCACCCCAGGAGGGCTTAAAAACACAATTATTATTCCTTATCTGTTCGACGGGGTTCAATCAGATCGCAAAATAAACTCGCTGGAGATTGGGAACGAGCGATGGAGGCTGAAAGAGAGAGATGCAGAGAGATAGAGAGAGAGGGAAGATGGAGGAGGGTGGCGGTGGGGGGGGGGGGGAGAGAGTGTTTGTAATGAAGGAAATGGGGAGAGGGAAAGGATAGTGAGAGATAGAGAACAGGAGAGGAGATGAGTAGAGAGGAGAAAATGTCATGTCATGGTGAGCGATGGATGGGAGGAGAGAGAGAGGGTGGGGGGAGTAGTTGTACAAATGAATGAATGAATGAATGAATGGACACATGAAAGAAAATAGACCGGGGCTGAGGCCAGTAATTGTGCGTCTGTTGTGTGTGTGTGTGTGTGTGTGTGTGTGTGTGTGTGTGTGTGTGTGTGTGTGTGTGTGTGTGTGTGTGCGTGTGTGCGCGCGTGTGTGCGCGTGTGTGCGCGCGTGTGCGCGCGTGTGTGCGTGTGTGCGTGTGTGCGTGTGTGTGTGTGTGTGTGTGTGTGTGTGTGTGTGTGTGTGTGTGTGTGTGTGTGCCCGCACGTTTGTGCGCATGCATGCGTTTGTGTCTGCAATTACGCTTGCAAATTGTAAATATTCAGGAAAGATTTATATACTCTTGCAGATTTTGGGTTCCATCGAAAAATGTTGATGTACTCACAAGTATAGTAATGCAAATACAGTGTGAGAGTGTGTGTGTATGTGTGTGTGTGTGTGTGTGTGTGTGTGTGTGTGTGTGCACGCGCGTGCACGCGCGTGCACGTGTGCACGGGCATGCATACACACACTTGGCCCGTGCCCAAGAATCCAGTGGGAAGATCCTGACTGTGTACATAGAGAGGTCAGTGAGGTGTTGACCTTTGACCCCCGTGCCTTGCCCCTGTGACCCCCGAGTCTGTCACCAGAGAGGAGACGGCCCCCAGCGGGACGCTGGGACACGCTGGACGTGTTCTTTACAAAGACGACCCGCGCACTGGGACAGACACCGTGTCAATGGACGGCAGTTATTCATTTAGGATGGGAACTGCTGGACATGGCTGCTTGTAACAGGCTGTAAGAAACCGACTGAAACAAACTGGCATCCGCAGTCACGTTTCTGACTGACCCAGAAAGAAACGACATTAAAGGAGAATTCCACACCAAAACACATTGGCCATCAATCTACCTTTATTCCTGTGACATGATTCATAATGTCCTTGATTTTTGTCACAGATGCCCCTGCAGTTGCAGCAGCTGTTGCAGCTGTGCCAATGCAGTTTGCATGGCCGCAGGTTGTCTTTATTCTAATGCGGGTATTTTAGTAGCTCCAATCTTATTTTTTCACACATCACATCAACCCACACACTACAAGATAATTGGACAACTATATGATTTTTAAAAAGTCAGCCGACATCCGTGCGACAAGAGTTTTAACCAGAGTTATTGGAGAGGAGAGTGGCAAAAGGGAGGGGAGGAGAGGAGGAATAGATTACCTCTGGGATTACATGTAAAGACTGCCCCAGAGTGACATAAAATAGAATAGAATAAAGACAACCTGCAGCCATGCAAACTGCATCGGCGCAGCTGCAACAGCTGCTGCAACTGCAACTGACCTCAGGGTGAAATGTAGAAAATGGGACATCTGTGACAAAAATCAAGGACATTATGAATCATGTCACAGGAATGAAGGTAGATTGATGCCCAATGTGTTTTGGTGTGGAATTCTCCTTTAAAGTACAAATTCACCACTCCAGTATAACAAGTCTGTGTCATTTATTTGAAAGCAGTTTTAGCTGCAGTACCAGTAATGTCCTGAGGGGGTGGGGGCGCTCATGTGCAGATTATGGAATATTTCAGTCATTATAATACCGACGCTAGATAAAACCAGGAATGTTTCCATTCCACACACACACACACACACACACACACACACACACACACACAACACACACACACACACACACACACACACACACACACACACACACACACACACACACACACACACACACACACACACACAGAAAAGTTGAATTTCATGTTATCCTCCTGTTAAATCTCACCCAACGGCTCTCTCTGGCTAGCGGCTGTTTAGTGTGTGCTTGTCTTGGCTGCCATCGCCATAAAACTTTTATAATGTCATAAACAGGAGCACTGTGATAAGCTTTTATCACCTTATTCAGAGGGCCATGCTCATTTCCGCTGCAAATATTATTCAAAGTTCTATGAGGCTATATGAATATATACTACATGGAAACTGTTTTAGCCATTTTTTTAAACATTAAAGGGGAACTCCACCCATTTTCAACATTTTTTCTTCTCAGAAAAAAAGAAGCATCTACAGAAATCCATTAAAGAGTGGGTGCCGTGATTTTTGTATTTTTTCCAATTGTCTACATGTTTGAGAGGTGACAGTATGTAAATAGAATCCTAGGTGTGTTTTTTATGTGCAATGATGTCTTCCCTTTGTATTTAGGGTTTCTTCCTGGGGGCTGAACCTTTCCAGTCAAACGTGCCAATGATAAAACTTCAATATAGTACATCACCTGTTCAGCCCCTCCCCTAACTCCTCCCCCTTTATCATGCAACTAAAGCTGTGGGTGTGGCTTGAGTTCAGGTGGATCTCCACCCATCACCACCCACCAGGCAAACCAGGCATACTTAATGAACTGGTAGGGTGGAATCATAAAAATGACAGTTTAACAAACACTTGAGGATCATGTTTTAGGGTAGAAAAAATCATGGCATTCCATCTTCAACATGGCGAAAATACATCTTGATGATGTCATCAAGATGTTTCACCATGTTAGTGGTTTTCTTCAGACCTCCATTTCTTGGGAACACAGAATGGGGGAACTTTTTATCATGTCCACACAACACCTTGAAGGTACTGTACATCAATGACATAGTAAAATGTTGAAAATGGGTGGAGTTCCCCTTTAAGCATATCCATCCATATCTATAGTGGATTCAACTACGAGAGACCTCCAGACTCCATGGCTCAATACATATCAATAGTGGGGTCCTTGAGAACCACTTCATGATGCCTAAAACTTTTAGCTCGAGAACCACAATACTGAAAATAGGTCTCCCTCCAGGACCTAAACTAGTGAAAATAGCAGATATTTATAGCACAAGCTAAATCATCTTGGAAAAAAAAGTTCAAATGTATTTTATACATCTCTTTCTCTGTTGTTTTTCTCTCGGAAATAATCCATTAAATGTTGTCTACTCCTGTGATGCCCCTTAAAATGGTTCCCTGGCCCATACATGGTTCCCATGGGAAGCAGTACTAGATGACAGACTGGCCATTGCCTAGCAACAAGTACAATAATGACAGTGATTCGCAAACCTTTTCAAGCCAAGCACTCCCAAATTGACATTCATTAGCCCATGGACCCCCATTATAGAAAATATATGCCAAGGAATCCCCATAAGAGAACATTTAGTGGATTTTACCGATTTGCATTTCAAGGACCCCCAGAGTTGACCTGAATTAAGCTCCTGGGACCCCAATGTGCATATTGTAAAATCCCCCAAACGAGTTTGTACACTCTCAGAGTTACACACCCACAAGAGTCCATTTGGTTCATTTAATTATTTAGCTGGGTACCCCGAGGAACTCTCTCAAGGACCCCTAGGGGTCCTTTTGGGAACCACTGCAATAATGTCAAATGCAAGTATGTCAAACTCAAGGCCTGGGGGTCAAATCAGGCCTGTGAATTAATTATATTCGGCCTGCAGGATGATATTTAATTACTATTAGCCTTACTGTTGGTCCTCTGGTATACTGCACACAACATGATGAGAGATAAATACAACTAATTGTTTTACTTTTGCAACTCCAGTGCTCTACTTTCTCATTTTATGTTGTACTATGACAGCAGTGCTTGGTGGGGATCATAGCACAACTGAGCTTTAATAATGCATTTCAGTTTTTTAATGCATGCAGTTTCATCTTTGCATTTATCTTGATATTCAGGGACATAGATTTTTACTGTTTACCTGGGTTGTCCTCATAAACCAGCGCTCAACTTGTACATTTCTATTTTGGCTCGCTCTCTATTTGATTTTGAAATCCCTGTGTCCGTCCTGTCCTATGTGGTGTACTGTACTGTACTGTACTGTACTGTACTGTACTGTACTGTACTGTACTGTACTGTACTGTACTGTACTGTACTGTACTGTACTGTACAGCAGTGGCTTTCAACCAGAGGTCCGGGGACCACCAGTGGTCCTTGGGAGGGTTCCAGGTGGTCCCCAGCTAAGTTGGTTAACCACATTAAAAGTTGGTTGGCCAGATGTAACTCTTGAGAGCGTAAACATGAAACCAAATGGACCCGCAAGGGTCAATTTGGTTTCATGTTTACGCTCTCAAGAGTTATAATATTCACCATCTAAATTAGCACCACTTCCTCATTAGTGTACAAAATTAGAGAATGTAGGACAATGTAGCCGTGAGTTTGCCTGTTTTGTTTGTGAAAATCCAGCCTGGAATTGTGGACAAAACCAAAAGAGATCTTTAGCTTTGGGGTCTGTGGGGTGAAAATGTTTTCAGATGGTGGTCTGTGGCTTAAATTCTGATATTATCCTATTCTATTCTATTCTATTCTATTCTATTCTATTCTAATTCTAGTTACTGGGATCAAAAAGGTTGAAAATCACTGCCGTCCAGCATGAACTCACCCATGAGTCTGAACTCCTGGTTGACCAGTTCCAGCCACGCCACGTCCAGATCGTCCAGGTCGTAGTGGCGTCTGCCGGTGGGGCACGGCCCCACCACGCTCCACCCCTCCCCTCCTCCTCCTCCTCCTCCTCCTCCTCCTCCTCCTCCTCCCCCCTCATCGGTCCCTGGCCTGCCACGGGACGAGGCGTACAGTGGGCCGTCCGATGACTCCGGGAGCAACCTGGGAACCACAAAACACAGAAATGTTTGGATGAGGATTTTGTGACTGGTTGTTAGCATCTCAACATGTTATAAGCTGGTGATTTTGAACATGGTAAAATACGGTTTCAGGGGTGAAGCATGTTACTTAATTGCAAATGCAGTGAGCGAGATTACTGTGTAAGCCAGGCAGAAACACAGATGTTACAGACACACTAGATATAGTGTGTCTGTGTTAGTTGTATACAGTTGTATACATCAACAGAGTAACTCATGAAGTAAAAAGGAAAAGTACAATATTTTCCCTAAGATGTAGTTGAAAGTGTGTGTGTGTGTGTGTGTGTGTGTGTGTGTGTGTGTGTGTGTGTGTGTGTGTGTGTGTGTGTGTGTGTGTGTGTGTGTGTATTCATGCATTCATATAGTGCCTTTATCCAAGGCGCTTTACATAGCTTGTGCATCACATTCACCCATTCACACACACATTCATCCAATTATGGCTGTGGAAACCATGCAAGGTACCCACTAGCACATCAGGGGTTTAGTGTCTTGCTCAAGGACACTTCGACACTAACTCTGCGGGAGGCCGGGATCGAACCAGCAACCTTGCGGTTACCATCCTGTGACTCTTCCCCTGAGTCACTGCCGTGTGCGTGTGTATGTGCGTGTGTGTGTTTTGTTATTTTCCAACCACAAAGGTATTGATGTCATGAAATGGAATACATATTCAACAATAGGTCAATTACAATAATTGAGGCAACATTATTATAGTCAGGAGCCATCATTGGTGAGACATGGTGAAGATACAAGATAATAACCTTCGGGTTGTTTTTGTTTGCTATGGAATATACAATTTCACATTGAGCGTTTTGAATTTAATTCATATTGAAAGTAAGGATGCGCTAGTATTGTTGTTGCATAACAGAGCCATAGCAGATTAAAACAGATTTCTGGCACTGGAGAATTCCCTGCTCTAATAAAACCCAATTGAACAAACAGTGCAGCAGTCATGTCCAGGCAGCCAGAGACCAAAACAATAAGAGCAATGGATGAGTCAGTGTCCATGGCTGAAAACAAAACAAAAGTAAACTGTGCGGGTTTTCAAATCACGTTATGTATCGTATAGCATCAGGGGTGGATGTAACATTTCCCGATTGGGGGGGATGGGGCAGAAGAAAATGGTAAGGGGGCGGCTTCATCGCCCGTGGCGCGAAGCGATGAAGCACCCATGAAGCACCCATACCATTTTAAGTAGTGTTTCAAATACTTTTAAATATAAGCGCTGAAATATCTTGGGTTGTTTTGCATGCCATCATGTTTGGTGGGGCAGGCTGGGCATTTATGGGGGCATCCCCCCCATGCCCATACCTAGATCCGCACCTGTATAGCATGCAGAGTGCAAAGAAATACCTATTAATTCCTTTCAACTAGACGTTCCCATTTCCCTAGACGTGTTGCTACAGTATATGCTATATTGTCATCCTATTTTAATAATGTTATGCTGCTACTTATTCCATACTTGTTTTCTACCCTCAGTTGTATTTCTTTCTTATATTATTGTGTTTTCCCTCGGGATCAGTTGTCTGTCTTGGGCATGTAATCGTAGGAATTC
>CM076975.1:26479620-26504620 GCA_039105355.1 Benthosema pterotum
TATGAGTCAGAGGAGACGGCAGAGAGACAAAGTCACAGAACAATGTGTTCCGTCTCTGGAGAGGATCACATGTCACACGCACGCATACACACACAATCACACACGCACACGCACACACACACACTTACATAACATCCTTGATAAACAAGTCCGTGTGCATATGTCCCTTATTTGTCGATGCTTTATTAGTGCAATAAAAAGCAGACAAGGCGGAGGAGGGCGGCAACAACAGCCAACGTACGTAAAACAAGTACCTTCTGGGATAAACCAGACACAAGGTCTTCATTTCACGCTCAATGTCAGTTAGGGGCTGATCAAATTGACATCAAAGTTGGATGGAAACAGACAAATGCCTCAATCATCACTGAAGCGTATCTTTTGAGTTGTTTTGCACGATCGTCACCATTCGTTCTGTAACTTAATGTCTGAAGGAGTGGTTGTTTAAAGGCTTCAGTTCGTATAAAGAGGCATTAGAGGGCAACATGTACAGTATATTGGATTTTAAATGTGTGTATTGGATTTCATGATGGAGCCCCTTTAACATTTTTTAAAGTCAAAGTGGTTTAGCCTGTCTGGATGTTTACTGTATATAAATGTAACCAATTGGTTCAATTGGGATTGAGATTATCTCATCCATTTTGTTAAATGTAATGGTTTTGGGAGTTTGGACTTCACAGGACTTCCAGCCAACAGCGGCGGATGTAACATTTCCCAAATTGGGGACAGGAGATAATGGTATGGGGGCGGCTTCATCGCCTGTGTCGCTTCACGTCACGGGCGATGAAGTGGCACCCATACCATTTTCGGTTAAAGGACTTTTATTAGGCAAGTAAAGCATCAATAATAACATCAGTTGTTGTTGAAGTTGTAACAGACACGCAGCATGCATAAAGCATACTGCGTGACTCAGAGAGTTTTCTGTTTTCACTGATGAAATGCTGTTGGTTTAGTGCTGCCAGTGGTTAGTTAGTTTAGTAGTTAGTAGTTAGTAGCAGTAGTAGTGTTTCAAATCATTTTAAATATAAGCAGTTTAATTTGAAATATCTTGGGTTGTTTTGCATGTTTGGTGGGGCAGACTGGGCATTTAGGGGGGCATTGCCACCCCATGCCCATGCCTAGATCCGCCCCTGACAAAGCGCCTCCTATTCAGCGCCAACACAGAGTTGGTGGGCAGTGGGCACAGCAGATGTAGCAGCCATCCATCTACGGTACGGTTTACAGCTGGGATACACCCTGCTGCCTGTGGCATGTGAGATCAAACTGGCAACCTTTGAGTCACTAGTTCGGCCTGCCAACGGTTAACCACTTAATCCCTACTTTGTATAACATTGTTGACAATAATGACATGCCAAAAATACTGTAAGGGACGGCCAGGTCTAAAGGCCATAAGCTTCCACTCTGATGTCTAACACGACATCTAGCACTGCCAGCGATGCGTGCGAGCGAACCAGGAAATCTCATTAAAATACATGTTTTTCAAAGAGTGAATTAGTAGGGCACTCTTGGAAGAACTAAATGTTGCAACCCAATTTTTTCCAACCAGTGCCAATTGCCTAATGTGATCCCGGGCTCTACACACCCTCCACCAACCACGGGAGGAGGCAAGGCAGCGGACTGGACTCAATTCCTTCAATGCATGAGGAATCCAAGCTGCCCTCTTTTCACCTGACAGGCGGGAGTTTCCCTGGTTGGACGTAGCACGTGGAAGGAACGCATTATTCCAACCAGTTCTTGTCTCCTCCATGAGGCGTCCAGGCTGGCCAGTGGGAGGCAGTTTAGAGACCAGGATTACTGCATGTTTGGTGAGAGTACCAACCCTTGGGGGGGCAGAGGGAGAACATGCAAACTCCACAGAGAAAGGCACTTTTGCCAACCCTGCCTCGGGTACGGGCATTCATGACGCGGAGGAGGAGACTGACACGCAGCCAGCACCCACAGTGCCCCTAGCGGGAAACGAAACCAGGACTTTTCTATCTGTGAGGTGACAGCACTGTGTCACCTCCTGATTTTCTAACTATTTGAACACATCCACTAGCCCGAACATCATGTTTGAGTGGTGAGACCCCTCATGATTTATATTGTTTCACTCCTGCATTCCGCTTCAAGGCTCCTGCCACCAGCGAACAATGGATAGTTTTTAAAGAGGTTGGCTCAGGTTAGGAATTACAAACACCTCTTTAATCCCTCTCCCAGGGACCATAAACACAACAACCTGTCACAAGAACTGGCAAAAACCTCCGTGACCAATTTGCCAACTAGCGCTGGAATGGGTATACTAATGTGGCTTGCCTGGAGTGAGCCACGGTGTTGCTAGGCAGACTACAGAGCATGCAGTGTCTAATGCTCAGAACTCAGGGCTGAGCTGTAGCAAGTATAAAACAGTTTTGTCCTAGTACTAACCATGTTCGTTTCGGCAATGCCTTGCCAAGGTCAATAGTGCAGTCAGGGCAATTTACGAAAATCAGGGAACTAAATTGTTATCAAGAATTCTTCATCATTGTGTTTCTAATGGTGTCTATAACATGTACCAAAATTTTGAATTTCAACACCTGTGCAAAACCTCATAGAGGATACTAGTCACTAAAGTATAGAATGCAAAACATGCAAAATGTCGTCATGCTTTATGTAGAATGAGATACATGTATGTCTAACGAGGGGGCTTTCATGATGCTGAACCCATTCCAATTAGAAAATAACTCCTTGGGTAAAAAACAGACATACCCATCATCATACCGCAAATGAGCACTATGGGTGTTTTCAGCCCAATGAGTGTTTTTTCCCCAAAACTAATGCTTGGAATGGATTTGGCGCCATGAAAACGAGTTAGACCTATCGGTATCACATGCTACTGCACATAAAGCATGATGAGATTTTGCATGTTTTGCCTTCTATAGGTTGGGGACTAGTACCCCGACTTTTTATTACATCTTATTAGACACCATTAGAAACACATTGGTGAAGGAATGTCTTGTTAACAATTTAGTTCCCAGATTGGTCAAATATCTGTTAAAATGCCCTAACTACGAAACTAAGTTCCTCTTTGTTTTTTAGCATGGTGCTTCACAAACACGTCACGTGTTTTCCACTGCAAACTTACACGGATGAAAGTCAAATCAAAGTAGCACAAGCTGAGTATCACGGCCGGCATCGTTATCAAAAGGCTTTTCGGGCATATTCCCAGAAGCTTAATCTCCTTCTCCCCAGTGTCGGTGCGTATTTAAGAAATATCCGAGACCTCCTTCATTAAAATTCATTGAAGCACATTAGAATGTCACATAATATTGACTGTTTGTGTCTTTGATCCCTAGATCAGACAGGGACATATCCTTATAGGGTACAGGGGGGGAAATAACTACTCTATGGCCTATCAGGAAGTGTGACTGATGGAGTGGTTGGGATATTCTCTCTTTGGAATAAGTGCCTTGCTGCTAGGGGGGCGCTTTGAGCCCTGCATGGGCAGAGGCACAGAAAACCACCCACAGCTGGAGTTCTGACTCTTAAAGAAAATTAAAAACAAATACAGTACCACCCCCAGTTCCACTGCTGCTGCTCCACTAATGGCTAAGTATCTTTGGTTTGCGTGATGGAGAGCACTGCACAGAATAAAAGTAATATAAAGCAATAGTCCAGAAATAATGTACTTTGACCTCAAACTTGCAAAACCTTTGCAAAAAAAACAAACAAAAAAAACTTAGCTGATTTTGTATTTTCAATATATCCTGAATAACAAAAAAAAGTTGCCTTGGAATTGTCTGGGGGCAACGGTTTTAAAAATGGCCATTCACAGTGTGGCCACACATTGACATTCCATATAAATATAAATATTTTCTAAATTTCATCATGCTTAGCATAATGCAGTAGCAAGTAGCAACTGGCATATGAAACTAGGGAGGTTCATGACTCTGAATCCATAACAAGCATTATAAAAACTCCTTGGGATAAAAATGGCCATGGCCATGTTGACCAATGTGATGAGGTCAGCAGGTTTGGGAAAATGGATACTGTGAGATTTCACACGGAGGAGTTGTTTTTTGTGTGTCCAAAAATAATGCATGGAATGGATTCAGACATGAAAACCCACAAGTTTGATATGTCACTTGCTACTTAAAGTTAGTCTTAAAATAAAAAAAAGCCATTTCAAACCTTTCCCCTCAGACAATTCCAACTTTTTATTTGGGATAAAATGAAAATAAAAGAAAAAAATCATCAGGTTTGCCTGTATTTTCAATCGATTTCTTGTACTAAAAACTTTGAATCACACAGGTATGATGGATCAAAGTTTCTTGAAGACGATATAAGTTGTAAGAAGACTAAAAAGTAGATAAATACTCACCCATCATACAAAATGTATGATGTGGAGAGGTTTACACAGGCCAAGGTGGATAGAGAAATCAATAAACACATCAGTCTGAATCAGTGGTTCCCAAATTGGAGTCTGGGGACCCCCGGGGGTCCTTGAGGGGGTTCAAGCCCAAATGGACCCTTTACAGGTCTGTAACACAGAGTGCACAAATCATATACACTATGCGTCTATGCATAAATAAAAGTTCCCAAAAAATGTTCAGGAACCTCCGGTCTAAAACTGACAAACTGACAATTAGAGGGAGAAAATGACTCAACCCGGTTTGACCTAATAAAATCGTCCTTCACTCTTTAGCCCCGTATATCTCCCTCACCATAGCGTAAACCTCACATCCACCGCTTCATAAAACACCAATAATCTCCTCTCAGGGGGGAAGGACGAGTTTGATGGCTGTTTACACAAGCCATTTCCAGAGTGGGTAGACAGACAAGAGACAGACAGTTCAACTCTCACGTCAGCACTCATTCTAGTGGGTGTCTCTGCTGCCCACGACTGGCAGGCAGAAAGAAAGGGGAAAGAAAGTACAGCCTCAACCCAGGGGCGGATGTAACATTTCCCAATTGGGGGGTCAGGAGAAAATGGTATGGGGGGGCTTCATCGCCCGTGTCGCGCCATACCATTTTCGGTTATAGGACTTTTATTAGGCGATTAAGCATTAATAATAACATCAGTTGTTGTTCAAGTTGCAACAGACACGCAGCATGCATGAAGCTAAAGGTCTGACAGACCTTAGCTTCCCCCAGACCCCTTTAATACAAAAGGTATTAAAGGGGAATTCCACCCATTTTCAACATTTTTTCTGAGAGCGTACAAATGCAACCAAATGAACCCTAACAGGTTCATTTGGTTCCGTTTGTACGCACTCAGAAAAAAAGAAGCGTCTAAAGAAATCCATTAACATGGTGAAAATACATCTTGATGATGTCATCAAGGTGTTTCATCATGTTAGTGGTTTTCTTCAGACCTCCACACAGAACTGGGAACGTGTGTGTGTGTGTGTGTGTGTGTGTGTGTGTGTTTGCACTGCACCGGTATTATGGCGTCTTAAGTTCAGATGACCTACTTCCTTATAAGAAAGAAAAAAGAAAACAATCCTGACCAGACACCTCCAGGGTTTCCCACCCTCGGGTGAAGGGGCACTAGCTTGTCTCCAGGGCTTTTAGTGAGGTCTGTCTGGGTGGAATGGGGTTAACTAGTCTCAGCTCCACACCAGACGTTTGATTTGAAATGATCACAATGACATATCTGTCCTATACCTATCTGTCTGTCCAGTCTGTCCAGTTAGTGTGTGCCTCTCTCTTATGCGGCTTATTTTTCCCCACAATGTCTGTCTGGCTCTGTGTCCATCTGTCTGACCCATATCTTGTCTGACCCATTTGTCATGTTTTTGCTTCTTTTCTCACTTAAAGGGGAATTTCACCCATTCTCAACATTTTTGAATGTTGAAACGGGTTCATTTGGTTGCATTTATACGCTCTCATAAAAAAGAAGCGTCTAAAGAAATCCATTAACATGGTGAAAATACATCTTGATGATGTCATCAAGATGTTTCACCATGTTAGTGGTTTTCTTCAGACCTCCATTTCTTGGGAACACAGAAAGGGGAAACTTTTCTATTATGTCCACCCAACACCTTGAAGGTACATCAATGACATAGTAAAATGTTGAAAATGGGTGGAATTCCCCTTTAACTGTGAATCAGTAATATTACCATCAGTAATATGAATTGCATTCTTGCATCACAATGTCTGCAGGGCTAGATTTGAGATGTTTCATCAGAAATTACATCCACCACAGCATTTCCTTAGGGAGTTTCTTTCTTTAAAGGTCCTCACAAGATAGATGATCGCCAAATCTTACACATATTAGGTCATTTTCCTCTACATGGACAAAAATACATCACTTTGTTCTCCTCGTTAAATGTAAAATAAGATGTAGTTTATGTAGGCTGTGTGTTGTGTTTTGTCAGACACTACTCCTACGAGCTTTCGGTGGGGATTTCTTTTTTACTTCATCACCACATGATAATCATCAAGTGAACAAAAGCGTCTGACACAAAGTTAGGGAGTTTTCCCTCTACCTAATAATATTCAACATTAGGGGAATTCTTCTCTGCCCCCACACACTTACTATACCTACTGGCCACGGCTCCTCCCTAAAGCAGTGGTTTTCAACCAGTGAGAGGATTCGGGGTGGTCCCCAGCTAAATGAAGGTAACCAAAGTTTGATAACCGAATAGATCTGTAACTCTTGAGAGCGTAAAATGAAACCAAATGGACCCGGGAGGGTCCATTTGGTTTCATTTTACGCTCTCAAGAGTTAACTTATCTCTAAACATCTGAAATACCTAATTTTCAAGAATCTACACAATTAGAAAACGTAGACGAATCTTATTTTATAACAATGTTTTGCTAGCTATCTCTCCTAAATTGTGGACACAAACTTGAAAATCCTTATAGTTCTACCACTTTTTTTCAAGTCACATGTTCATATACTGGATTGCGATTGGCTTAAAAGATCAGAGATAGACTAAACTCAACATCAAATGGTGGTCCGTGGCTAAAGCGCCTGAATAAATAGTGGGCCCTGGTATGAAAAAGGTTGAAAACCAACTGTCCTAAAGAACAGCACTAGAAGTGAGCTGTGTGTGTGTGTGTGTGTGTGTGTGTGTGTGTGTGTGTGGTGTGTGTGTGTGTGTGTGTGTGGTGTGTGTGTGTGTGTGTGTGTGTGTGTGTGTGTGTGTGTCTGCCCTGTGGGTGAATGATTCTTTCTGTGTGTTGGCCTGTGTTACGGCGGTGCCATTTTGTTGTGTGGTTGTAGAATGCCAGCAGCAGAGCAGTGTCTGCCCAGGAATGCCAGGGCTGTTGTCATGGATATGACTCAGCTGGATTAGCATTAGCATTAGGGCCAAGCCAAAGGCCTGATTTATACTTGGGTGGCGGGCTGGAGTTGTTGCGCCCGCCGTAAACCCAACCCGATCTGCAAGCTCACGACTCGCCCGCGGTGCCACGCACTGTGAGCTTATACATCAATGTTTTTTTAAAGCACGCGGCACAGTGTGCAACCTAAGTATAAATGAGGTGCACACACACATATGCACACGCACGCGCACGCACACACACACACACGCACACACACGCACACGCACACGCGCACGCACACACACACACACACACACACACACACACACACACACACACAAACAGAGGCCAGCTACACACAGCCAAACGGTAAAGACAGGCTCATTCTTCAGTGTTATCCAGGCAGATGGTGCGATGGCAGGCCGACGCTTCCTCTCATGCAGAGCTATCTTCTTCAAATCAAGAGTGTTAAAGTGATACGACCACTTTGGATTTCACTGGGTCATTTATTTTCCTTCGGATACCCCTCACTTAGCCCACCCGCTGTCAAACTAAGAGTGTGTGTGTGTGTGTGCGCACGGAAAAATAAAGGGGGGGATTTGTACCTAAAAGGTACAACTGACTTGTTGCCCCAGGCGTACCCTGCAGTACAGAAATGTACCCTTGGTATTGGTACATTGTTGTACCGTGCTTTGTTGTACCTCTAAAGGACATTACCGTACCATAGCCCCAGATTTGGACTCTCGTAGAGAGTTGCGATTCTGACATGTTCACTCTACGAGAGTCCAAGTGCACCTCCGCAAAATATGTCACGAAAATGGTGGAGGTGCACCTCCCCCCTGTTACTCTTGTAGAGTGATCATGTCAGAATGGAAAACACCTCTCTACGAGAGTCCAAATCTCATGGGTTAGTGTACGGTAATGTCCTTTAGAGGTACAACAAAGCATGCTACAACAATGTACCAATAACAAAGGGTACATTTCTGTACTGCACTAGGGTACACCTGGGGCGACAAGTCAGTTGTACCTTTTTAGGTACAAATCCCCACCTTTATTTTTCTGTGTGTGTGTGTGTGGTGGGGGGGGATTAAATTAATTGAAAAATAAATCAATACACAAAACAAGCCTAGGTGGAGGAGAGGAAAGTTAGGAGGTTGGGTAGTAGGGGGGGTCAGAGGAGAATGTGAAGTGTTCGGCGTGGGCGCCTGGGCGGTAGTTTTCATTCACATTTTCCAGCAAGAGAGAGAGAGAGAGACAGAGAGAGAAGGAGGAGGAGGAGAAGGGGGGCAAAAAAACAGACAGGAGGAGGAGGTCAGGAAGACGAAAGAGTGAGCAAAAAAAGAGAGAGATCGGAGAGTCGGGCGAAAGAAAAGGAAACTGTGCATGAAAGTGGGGAAAGAGAGCAGAGAGCAGATTTACAGAGGGAGAGAGAGAGGGGCAGGGGCGTTTTTGCCATTAGGCAGACTAGGCAATTGCCTAGGGTGCCATGAGGGGAGGGGGGCGACCACCAGACATGCTTTAAAAGGATACCCCGTTAATAAGCCTAATATGGATAAATACATTATACTCATCCTCTATAACTAGAATTGAACATTTAAAACACATAACATGTTCTTTAGTTATAACGAATTCATAATTGTATCCTTTGGGGGGGGCACCATTTTACAGGAGATTTTCCCTGGACCCTTACGGGTCCATTTGGTAAGGGGGGGGCTGCAAACACGCAACCTGCTGTCAATGGACCTGGAAGGGGCGTTTGTTTGTCAACTTGAATCACTCCTTACTAGGCGTCACATAGACGCTTTTCGTCCAACAGCCGTAGCGTTGGAGTCAACAGGAGTGTCGGAACTCTCTTACTAGACTACTCTGGCTGTAGGGGATGAGGCAGCGTTTTAGCCAATCACAGCGCAGCAGCAGTCTCCAGCAGTTTCATAATGAGCCAATAGAGAGGAGGTGAGGCGGAGTTAGATTCCACTATTGCTTTGGCCTGCATGGAAACGTATGTTTTTTCCGGCCAATAAAGCTTTGAAATGAATTTAATTTAATTGACAGACAAACAGAGTGCAGATCAAAATGCTATAAGAGTAGCATTGGCATGGTGCCAGTTCCCAGCATCCTCTCTGTTACTCCAGGCCAACCACCTTTAACTTCCTCCAGCACCTGCAATGTTTACTCCCTATGACCCCACCTCACCCTCTGTGTGTGTGTGTGTGTGTGTGCGTGTGCGTGTGTGTGTGTGTGTGTGTGTGTGTGTGTGTGTGTGTGTGTGTGTGTGTGTGTGTGTGTGTGTGTGTGTGTGTGTGTGTGTGTGTGTGTGTGTGTGTGTGTGTTTGTCTGAAGCAGTGCAGTGTGCACCCAGTGAGCAGTCAGTGTGTGCTGCTGCCTGACTGTCAGAGCTTGGGGTAAGCTTGGTCTCGTCATGCTGTACTGTGTCAGGGCAGATCTAGGCATAGGCAGGGGGGGCGGCAATGCCCCCCTATATGCCCAGTCTGCCCCACCAAACATGCTGGCATGCAAAACAACCCAAGATATTTCAGTGCTTATATTTAACAGTATTTGAAACACTATTGAAAATGGTATGGGGACGGCCCCCTTACCATTTTCTTCTGCCCCCCCCCCCAATTGGGAAATGTTACATCCGCCCCTGTACTGTGTGCTGTTGCTTACAGCAGCTTAAGCACAGGAGCTTTATACACCAAACAACCCCCACCCCCCCCAACCCAAGGATTTACTTCTTGCTCTTGCTCATTTACCTGCGTCCTCCTCGCGCCCCAGGCTCCGCGGTGACCTACGTCGCATGAAAAACACCTCGCTGACCCCCACAAACGGTGACAAATTATACAATCCCCCCAGAGGGAGGTAGCCTATAAGAGGACGTTTTCTATATGGCTACTGTATAAAAGTAGCAAAAAGAAGCTCAGGGCTTCGAGTGGCCTGAATACCAAGAGCCTAATACCTAATACCTCACCCCCTCGGCCAAGAGGAATCCCCCCGTTAGGCTAATGGATAACATGTTTGGCTTTAGTGTGCCTTCTTCACGCGTGGGAGACCCCGCGGGTTCAAATCCCATGTGTGTGTGTGTGTGTCTTTAACATACACACGGTTCTTTAAGAACTTAAGCCCCCATATATTTCATCGCACAATGAACAGCAGAAACGGCTTATCCGAAAGTAAAAAAAAAAAACGCATGACCCCGATGTGACGCATTGCGAGCTACACGTGGATCATCTATTTCCCGTAATTTAGGAGAATATATTTGCCCGAAAATATGGGACAGGCAGGATCAGACAGCCTAGCGAGTGAAAGGAGAGCTAACTGACAGCGACAGAGAGCGTGGGAGGTCCTGCTAGTATTATACTGGGGGGAATTGCGTTCCGTAACAGGGAAGAGGAGCGCCAGATCTCAGCGTTGCGATGCCACGGGGGCCGGGGCCACACGGCCTGTTGAGAAGCACACGCTAATATGTCTTCATACAAATGATTACACAACACCAGCCAACACAGAGGGCTGTGTGCGCGGTGGTGACAGATGAGACACACACGCACACACACAGGCAGACAGACATGCACAGATGCAAACATTGATAAATACAGACAACCACACATACAAACATGGATACAGATAGACACACTGGACAAATGCATCCTGTACAGTGTGTGTGAGTGTGAGTGAGTGAGTGAGTGAGTGAGTGAGTGAGTGAGTGAGTGAGTGAGTGAGTGAGTGAGTGAGTGAGTGAGTGAGTGAGTGAGTGAGTGAGTGAGTGAGTGAGTGAGTGAGTGAGTGTGTGTGTGTGTGTGTGTGTGTGTGTGTGTGTGTGTGTGTGTGTGTGTGTGTGTGTGTGTGTGCATACAAAAACACCCAGAAAAAACACCAAAAAACCCACTGCCAAAGAGACACATAATATACACATGTGATGACCATAGTATAGAGACATAAACGTGCATGAACTCACAGATTGGCATGTCGCGAAAAACAAACATCACACACGCACCCATGCACACAGCAGTAAACATGGAGAGAAACAGATGCCTCTTTTATACCATTCCCTTGTTCTGTTCTTCAGCTCGTCTCCCTTGCCACTTGTTTGTGGAGCCTGTTCCACGTTCAAAAGACCGTCTACAACTTCAGGTAGACTGATTTACACACACACAAACAAACAAACAAACGAATGTGCGCGTACGCACACACGCACTCACGCACACACACTCGCTCTGACAGTTCTGTTTTGAATTGTTAAACAGGCCCTCGGGAGCCGTCTTAATCAACCACAACTCACGAATGCAGAGATCCTCTTTCAGCTCTGACAACACCTACAACTTATTATTACAAATACAAACAACTTAAAATGCACAGAACACAATTGGTCTAGTAGGATAGTGAGTACTAACAGCAATGGTCCCCATAGTGGGGATCTTGTTTGAACCCTAAGGTTTCCTTGAGGTAGATTCCAAATGGAACTTTGCGGGTGTGTACCTATGAGTGGATTGTTGTTGTGGTGGGGGTCCATGAATGTAAAAAAAAAGGTTTGAGCTCCACGGTGCAACAGGTCGCCTCGACACCCACACCGACACAACGACACACCGACATACACACACACACACACACACACACACACACACACACACACACACACACACACACACACACACACACACACACACACACACACACACACACACACACACACACACACACACACACACACACACACACACACACACACCTGTAGAGCAGACTAAGAGCGAAAAGCGCATTCATCCGCATGTTTCTGCCTCCTCAATGTCACATGAAAAGAAGCGACCAGATGACTCCACGTTTGTGGAGCCCAGGTTTACTGCATGTTTTTGTGAGCGTATTTACCCTAGGGGACACGGGGTAAACATGCAAACTACACAGAAAGGCCCTTTCGCCAACCCCGCCTCGGGTGTGGGCATTGATGACGCGGAGGGCATTGATGCCAGCACCCACAGCAGCGCCCCTAGCGGGAATCGAACCCAGGACACACAGCACTAACCACTGTGCCACCATGCCCATACCAAGTTCTGCATGGCTTCGCCCCCCAAGGAGATATGATGTGGCAGCCCTGCGTTGTATCCAAGACCACACGTTAGGGCATACCTGGGCATTATGCGGCCCAGGGGCCAAATGCGGCCCTTTGGCTGACTCTGACCAGCCCTTGAAAGGGTGCCATGGTTTTCAACCAGTGGTCCGGGGACCACCAGTGGTCCTCGAGAGAGAGTTCCAGTTAAATATGGAAAGTTGGTTAACCAGATGTAACTCTTTGAGAGCGTAAAAATGAAACCAAATGGACCCTTGCGGGTCCATTTGGTTTCATTTTTACACTCTCAAGAATTAAAATATTCATCATCTGAATTAGCCCAAGTCTTAACAATCAGAAAATGTAAAAGAATGGTCATTTTTTGTGTCTGTGGGGCTAAAATGTCATCAAATGGTGGTCCTCTGTGGCTCAAATTCTGAATAAATAGAGGGCCCTGGTGTTAAAATAGTTGGCCTTACGCTTACTTTTATCTTGAAATTAAAATAATACAACGCAGACTTTAGTTCTACCTTTAGTCTTGGCTTCTCCACAATATCTTATGCATCTCATTTGGCCCCTTGGGAAAAATAATTGCCCAGCCCTGCGTTAGAGGGTTTGCCGGTGACAGGGACTACACCACACACAACGTGGGGAGGGTAATAGACTAAATTAGGGAGAAAATAATACACTACTAAACATTTGAATAGTAGAATCGAAAGTGATGTTTTCCCGCCCCAGGAGGGGCGACACACAGCGTCGGTTCTCGTCTGGAACGCTCCAAACACACAACAAGCTTCAGAGAGGAGGCCTGTCGCCAGTCCAATATGCTGGTGAGTAAACACAGCCAGTAATGGGGCGACGGCGACGCAACACGCTGCAATTATGGCTTGAGGGATCAAAACATGAAAAAAAAATGTCTAGGCAACATCTGATCCATCATTCAGGTCCAATAAAACAGGAGAGCTGGTGAAAATAAACCAAAACATGTTGACAGGCTTTATGGTTTATTAGCACGCTGCCAGGTTCTCTGTGTGCTACACGTGAGCGCACGCGCACGTGTGTGTGTGTGTGTGTGTGTGTGTGTGTGTGTGTGTGTGTGTGTGTGTGTGTGTGTGTGTGTGTGTGTGTGTGTGTGTGTGTGTTTCTGCACTTATTGGTTGCTTGAATGTTTGTGCGTCTGCAGCAATGTCTTGAATATCAAAGTGTGTCAGTTCTCGTGTAATCACAAGAAACAACCAGACCAGAGTGTGTGTGTGGTGTGTGTGTGTGTGTGTGTGTGTGTGTGTGTGTGGTGTGTGTGTGTGTGTGTGTGTGTGTGTGTGTGTTGTGTGTGTGTGTGTGTGTGTGTGTGAGAGAGAGAGAGGGAGCGAGAAAAAGAGAGAGAAAGTAAGTCATTTTACTCATGTATGACACCAGCAAGCGTGAACCCTTATTACATGCTTGGGGCAAAGCACAAACTTTGTCCTGCGTATGCATACTGTGTGTGTGTGTGTGTGTGTGTGTGTGTGTGTGTGTGTGTGTGTGTGTGTGTGTGTGTGTGTGTGTGTGTGTGTGTGTGTGTGTGTGTGTGTGTGTGTGTGTGTGTGTGCGCGTGCGTGTGTGCGAGTGCGTGTGCATGTGTGCACGTGCACACACACACACAGTGTGCATGTGTTGTTTGTGTGGCCCAGATCTCAGTACATGCGTGGGAGTTGTTTTTAAAAGCTCTCTTAAAAGATAAGGGACCATAGAGAGGGAGAGAGAGAGATGCAGAGATAGAGGGACAGAACATGAGGGAGAGGGAGGTGTAATGGAAGAGGAGAAATAGTGACAGTGAAGGAGTGATATTGGAGTGAACAGGAGATACTGTAAGTGATGAGACAGAAGAAGGACATCATGGAAGGGTGCTTTGTGTGGCCCTCCTACAGTGATAAAGTGCCTGGCCCAAACAACCACAGAGGTTGTGGGTTCCAATACATCACTGAATAGCATCTGGATTGTACAACCATCTATATATCAGTGGTTTTCCACTGGTGGTCCGGGGACCACCAGTGGTCCCTGAGAGGATTCCAGGTGGTCTGCATGCAAGGCTAAATGATGAAAAGTTGGTAACTCTTGGAGAGCGTAAAGATGAAACCAAATGGACCTGCCAGGGTCCATTTGGCAGCTCATGTAAAAGTGCATAAAAACAAGGGAAGTCTTTCTAAATGATTATTTTGTCCCGGTCACACTGCCCCCATGCAGACAATCAATAAAAGCCACGCATACACTAAAACACAAATCGATATCCTTCCGGAGGGTCCCACTGGTACACCAGCGACTCGGTAAAAGAAAACAACCTAGACGTCGCCGTCGGTCCGAACGTTCAATTCCACTAGAATGCTCGTTAGGGACACATGGTGGAGACGAGTGACTCGGCTGCCGTATCAATAAAGAATACCAGTAAATGACATCACCAGCTGTCATCTTGACGAGGCACAACCAGAGCCAAGAGAAACAATGACAGGATGTCCTTGTTGATGGCCGTGATGAGCGCTCTGCATGGTTTAAGAAACATATCAAACGACTACACCAAAAACGAGTCTTTCTCGGCTTTGTGAGTCGAGATATATCCGACTACACGGGCGCTATTAGGGTCTCTGTGGTGCGAGTGCATGGGCCGCGCAATTGATGGGAAAACACAAAGGTGTGTGATGATACTGTTGTGGTGTTTTTAAGTGGTGCAACCACTTGATTAATTCTTAAAGCGCCGTTCTCGAGCTGCTCGTGGACATCCCGTGGAGACCCCCCCGCCGGTCACGCGGACGGCTCGTATCACGACGAGATGTAGATTTCATTCTTTAATAATCCAACTATTAGTCCGTGCGCATCGTCTGATGATCATCCCGTTGCTGACTTTCATTTGGACAGAATTGGGACAACTTTTTTTTTTCCCTTCCCATTGACATGCATTCAGCCCAATGCATTCAAACGGCTCTCCTCCGGTTTGCCCCCTCAATGTCGCTGGCGCATGGGTTAAGCAGCCAGGGCTACACAGCTCTTCCTGACTTGTGACCCGGATGTTTTTGGGTACATCGCCAGATGATCGATTAGGCAAGACAACAGACACAGCATAACAGAAACAGCACATCCTGTTTAGGAGATCTGAGCTTCAAAATAAGGCTTTTTTACCGATCGAACTGGTTTGAGCCGCGGCAGTGGAAAGAAAACAAAGAAAATCCGATCGCGCTGAATGAGTTAAGGAGCCATGTGTGTCTGTCCGTCTATCCGTCCCTGGCTTGCTGGGTCTATCAGTCTGTCTGTTTGAGCATGACAGTTGGGGTAACTGCAGTAACTTGTGCAGTCTATCAAACTTGTGGGGTTCTGGGGTAACTTTGTGGGGCATTCTCGGGGCACCCTTGGGGCAATCTGATTAGCCAGTGATGGCGGGAATGGTGGTAACGGTGACATAATTGAGAGGTAAATAAGATATATTTATAACTAAATTCGTGAGTATTAGCCTGCTCTGCTCACACGGCCTACTTGTGCGCAACGCGCAAGTATGTACTCAACCCGAGTGCTGATCTAGTTTGTTTTTGTTTTTTCCACCTTAAAACCTAGAAGTGAATGAGTTTTCTTCGCCAAGTATACTACATGAATAATACTGATCCAAGCTCTACTGTAGCAGTGGAACTGTAACGGCCCACCCATGACTCAACGCGGTCGACCAGACTCTCGGCCTGCGTGTTAAGTGGCCAGATGGGTGTGCCGCAAAAGTTTTTGAGATTTTCAAGTTCAGCTTGGCAAGCCAATTACACTGTTTGTACAGTGTGAACCCCATGGTGAAATAATGTGTTTCTGGTTATGAGTTTAAAATGTGGTTTGCTGTTTCGGGTTATAACAGCGATTCAATGAAAGCACATTATGGAACGGAATCAATTGTGAAAATATTCCACTGGCTCTCAGCTTTTTCTCGCATGCACACACTTAACGGCGTGAAATGTTTGAATAATTTATCTCAATTACATTCACACTTACAAAACATTTCTCAAAGGCTTTTCTCTCCCAACATTCAGTAACTTTAAACAGACATTGGGACTCATTTACAAAAAATCCCCAAATTTCTCCTTACATTTGCTCTTGAGAAAAGTGCAAAAAAAAAAAAAAAACACCAACAAGAAGGTATTCGTGAATTCATGCAAGCCACAGGTGTACCAGAAGATGAATGCCAACTGTTCTTAAAGTGGAAAATACGTGCATGTTCATGATTGATTTGCATAGCCACTGTAGACACCTTTACAAGCTCTGAAAACAGAGGTTTTGTTGAGGTGCGAGGCTCAAAATAGAAGTGCAAGTGACAGCTGGGAACATTTTTTTAAAGAAACCATGGCAATAAATTAATAATAATGCTGGTACCGCCGACAGCAGACACGCCGCTTGTCAGAGTCACAGAAAAATGCCTCTGCGTAAAATTAAATTTGACCAGCAGGGCTATGAAATGGCAGACTGAGACAGGGGTGGGATTCTGTCAATAAAGCACAAAGGGAAGATGCATCTTTTGATACACATATTGATCCCCCAGAGGGAAATGCAGGTGTCTTGGCAGCAGCAGCAGAAGCAAGGTTGAACAGGAAGGGCAGAGTTAGGAGTAAAAGTTAAAAAACAAGATAAACTACTACAGAAATGCAACACTGAACAAGAGGTTAAGGAGAGAGGGCAAGATCATTTTGCGACCTCGACCTAGGTTGCGACTCTTTTCAAGTTGTCACCAAACACGCACGTGCGCACGCACGCACGCACGCACGCACGCACGCACGCACGCACGCACGCACGCACGCACGCACGCACGCACACACACACACACACACACACACACACACACACACACACACACACACACACACACACACACACACACACACACACACACACACACACACACACACACACACACACACACACACACACACACACACACACACACACACACACACACTAACCAACTGCTGTGCCAATTGCCTGAGCTGTAATCCTGGGTGCTACTCTCAACCCGGGGAGAGACCCGAAATGAGCTTCTTATCACCTGAGCATCTCACCGGGTGGGATGTAGCGTTTATAATTAAAGAACATGTTATTCCAACCACTTAATTCCATTCCCACTATAAGGAAGACAAGGCATTATAGAGACCAAGATTATATTGCATTATTTTTGAGGGTACCTACTAGGGGTGTAATGTTACACTTTAACAGCTGCATATTGATAAATTGTGGCGTTCCGATCCTATACACACACAGAGAGACAGAGAGGCAGAGACAGAGACTGAGAGAGACAGAGAGAGAAGGGATGATTTTTCAGAACAAACAAAAAAATCAAGTCCATTATATTATAATTCTGCATCTGTAAGACAGCCATTGTTATGCCATTACTGTTTCCTTAGTCTGCCCTGCTGCACTAACAACTCGCCTGTACGTATTGTGTAAGAAAACAATTGATGATTGACAGTTTGTTGAGGTCTATCCACCTACCCGAAAGAGAATTCCTTCTTTGTAAAGTGCATCATGTACCTGACAGGAATAATTACTACAGGTACACTACACAAGATGGCTGAAAAGAAACATTCAGAATCATGCAATTTCCCTTCACCGCACAAGGGACATAATGGATGTTTTTTCTAAATTAGAAGAGCACAGTGAGCTTGAGTAATCCATTCAGTTGTTGTCAAAAGAGATGATTTCTACAGTTACAAAACTCCCTTCATAATGTAATTGAACTCTCTCTCGTTCAGCAGAGCTCTTTTCCCCCTGCTCCTCCTCACTGTGGAACACACAAAGCATGACATGCCATTGCCATCTATAATAATGACAACCACAGGCACGTATTTTATAAATACAGCCCACAAAGATTGTTGTCGAATCTGCGATGTTTGTGAAAATCTTCACTCACTCATTTCGAATCCTCCACTCATTTTTTAATCCTGACACACTTATTATGCCGCTAGACCCTCCTATGGGCAGCTTTTGGGGGACTGGGTAAACGCAAACGTTGAAGTCAAAGTGTGCAAAAACAAAGATTTAAGACAAAAGTGATTGGCCAGAAGGAGATGATGTACGATGACACAGGTGCGTCCCCCATGCATGTGTATGGTTCCATTCAGCTCAAATGTGTTTCTTTTCTCAACAGTGAGTGTGACATTTTTGATACTTGCTTTCAACCAACTCCGTTAAGCTTGTCTCCTGCGAAGTCGCAGCCAGATGTGTGACAGCCCCCCCCCCCCTACCACCACCACCAACCACCCTCACCCATTACAGACACACAAACACATGCACACACGTGTGCGTATAAAGCTGGCTTGCGGTTCGAGCTTTAGAATAGGGTAGAAGTGGAGTTGACAATAAACCCTTAGACTGGGAGGTCTGGTTGGGATTTGAAGGTTGGGGAGCAAGCAAAAAAAAAGACTAGAAACAGTTGCATTATTTACAGAAATCTATTTTAAAGTCAATACTGTAGTTCTGCTTTAACTCCGACTCCAACATGAATTTTACATTTTTTCAAGATTTTTGGAGTTTTTACCAGTCCCAGTGTATTTTTTACACCCCAAAAAGCCAGACCTTTTGCGATATCTGTAATTTTTGTGGGAGTGTGAATGGGGGCGCATGAAGGGGCACTCTCACATTCTCCTGTTTAGTGAGTCACTAAAATACTTCTTTTAATAGTTCCATCCACTTTAACTTTCCCTCCCCCCTTTAAAGGGGAATTCCACCCATTTTCAAAAATTTCCTGAGACGGTACAAATGAAAAAGGGGTCTGAAAGAAAAATCATTAACATGGTGAAATACATCTTGATGATGTCATCAGATGTATTTCACCATGTTAATGATTTTTTCAGACCTCCATTTTTAGGAAATACAGAATTGGGGGAACTTTTTATCATCACCACACAATATCTCTAATAGGTAATAGGTATATTAATGACATATTAAAATGTTGAAAATGGGTGGAGTTCCCCTCATTGCTATGCATGGATCCAGACGCCCTCTCAAACAAGCCCAATGAGACTGACTGAAACCAGGCATATTCTAATGAGACTGGGAATAACAATGAGGTGGGCAGGGGGAAGCAGTGAAGAGGGAGGTGGTGCTGTTTGTGGACATTTCTGGTACTGCAGACAAAATGGCTTGGAATAGCACCCTGAGAAAATATGAAAAATAATTATCTGAGTGGTTGTTTAAGCTACAAAGTGCATACAAAAATGTTTTCAAAGACAATGTTTATATGGCACATTTGACTTTAAATTCACGGTAGAGACCCTTTAATTGCCAAACGAGTTCTTACTATCAATGTTCTTATAGAAATGAGGAATACTGATGGTTTGATCATTATCTAACCCTATGTATTGTGGGGAACTCTATACACACACTATAGCCTGTTCAGACTGACAGTCAGAGCACTCAGCAATTTGACATTTCTCATCGGCTGGGAGGACTCAAGAGTTGTTTACACAGACTTCCATTGTGATGGATAGTGGCTTGTTGTGGTGGTTCAGGTTGCAATTGCGTGTGTTATTTTCTCTCCCTCTCGCAATAAAAGCTAATTTTCTCCTGTGGAAATCATCAAAAGTATACCTTGACCTTGGCGGGTCTCTCGGGAGGACTATCGTTGCCTCAGGCGGATGATTCATCATTTCCAATTTCAGTCTTTTAAACGGAGTGGTGCTGAAGGGGCCCAGCCATCTAGATTAGGACATGGCTGGCCCGTAAGTATGTCTCCGCAAAAACCTGGACCAATCGCATGCGCCAATCAGGACTGCCGCAGGCCTACAGCGAACCACACGGCTTGGCCAGTGCTGTATCTGCCAATCACAGCCCGGCAACTTTTAACAGCCTTGCTGCTATTGGCACACAACACTCATGGTGGCATGAGTGAAGTAAATAGTAAATGAGGCATTTTTAAATGATACAGTGCCTTCCTCCAAATCACTTTGCAAATGCAATATGCATTACATTAATATATGGTTGACAGATGAAACCATGCAATACACCAACCTACTCATTGTGAGTGGCTAATGGTTCAGTGTCTTGCTTACCAACACTGTGCCACGTAGTTCAGAATCAAACCGGGAACCTTACCGATTCCAAGAAAGCCACTCTACCTCCTGGGCCACTGCCACAACATACAGTACAGTACTGTTATCATTGTAGCCTTCCCTCATGTAAACGGAGGCGGGAAAGCAATTCTCATACTACAGTACGAAAGAAAAATGTTTTCAATTTAGATTTTACGATATAGAGGATTGAAGCTAATTAGCGAGATAACGATTCACGAGTTTAGCTAACTGAAGTGCGCATGGAAGTCAATATAAGAATGCAAGAACTGCACTTTCTTTCCTGACAAAAAAGAAGGATAAGATAGAAAACAGTTGACCAGAAAGTCATGGAAATCCCAGGGATGCCAAAGTGGACAATTACTTCCTAGATGAGATCAAATCTTGATATTTTGGGAGTAACTGGGTCACGGTTAAAGCCACGGTTAAACAAATATACTAGATTTACTGACTGTAAGCGGCATGATACGTTGCTGCTTTAATAACATTCTATAAGTGAAGTCAGTGTGCGGAATTATTATAAAATAATAATTATTTTTTACATCTAATGCACCTGTCCAGGTGTTACTCGTTTATACATTAGGGCTTTTTTCTTCACAAAAAAAGATGTAATAATTCAATACATAAAACACATAATCACAGATATAGCAGAGGTAGATACGACAAATAGAACAATCCATAAATGGGAATTTGAACACACCCAAGAGTCAGCTTGGCAGGTAGAGTAGTGCCTGCTTAAACAGACCACCTGAGTGAATGTGGGTGAGTTAGCTGGCAGCAAATGAGAGTGGAGGGAGTTGACGTGGAAACAGACTTAGATATCTAAGAGAGCAGAATGAATTACTGATAGAGAATGAAGGGGGGGATAATAAACCTTCTGATGTCTGTGTCTCAATCAACTATCTCTGCGCTGGATTTGTTCCTTAATTGATGCCAGTTCCAAGTGCTTGTTTCATGGGGCAAATGTTCATATCAAGAATGAAACAGGACTATGTGGATCAACTTTTCATTTGCCATTAGAAGATGAAAACCCTTGTAGCACTGCCACACAAATATATTATTATCTCATAAGATAACACCAATCTTCTGTGCTGTCCATGTTGTGATTTCGTTATTATCTTGGGGGTTTGATTTAATTGACAATTACTTTTGCCTCTGGAATAGATTAAGTTTTCTTTTGGACCAGTTACTTTGCTTCTAGGTTCAGGAGGGAGCTCTTGGAATGACAGACTTTGTTTGAAAACATCCACAGAACTGCTCCAAATCGTGTGTGTGCGAGACACCGACATTCGCTCCGGTCCAGTAATTAATACAACACTGTCTGTACTATCGTGATTCGTGGAGTTGATGAGATAAAGGGTAATGTTATAATATCTTGCTGGGCTTTGGTTTTCTGACTTTAAGTGTCTTAAAGTGAAATCATTAACAACGCCTGATCTAATAACTAATGAGCCCTTCTTTAAACCCCACCCTTTGGGTAGCGGTTTGTTCACTGTTCAATGCCAATCCAAATTCAATGCCAATCCAAATTGTAAGGTTGCATATGCGCTGGTGCTAAGTCTGCCCCATAATGCCTCCTTGTGCCACACAAGCTAAGGCACATTCGCACAAGAAGCCCACATATGGCAGCTTTAGCATGATGTACATGAACGTACGCGCAAACATCCCAGACGCGCTCCCACCCTCTCTTCCTGCATTCCTCTCCTCCGTCTGAGACACTTCCAGTAAAGACCACCAGCACTTCAGAGAATAATCCCCACCGACCCCCCCCCCCCCCCCCCACCACTTCAGAATAATCCCCACCGACCCCCCCCCCCCTCCCCCCACCACCACCACCACTACAGAATAATCCCCCCACCACTACAAACTACACAACACCATCTGACAAAAACATGCTCAGCCATAAGCACTCTCCAAGAAGAACACACAACAGCATGATCTTCCCAAAGGAACAGAGACCCTATGACGTGCGAAAGTGGAGGGTAATCCAACCATCTAATCTAACTAAATAAACCCCACACACGGCAGTAGGAGCGATACCGTTTTCGCTCCCCAAAAGTCGAAAATACAGCTAGATCTACAAACATGTGCAAGCATATACAGTATCATAGCAATCTGCTAATTTGGATATAAAATAAGTCTTGAATTATTAAAAGCAGGAAAGAACATTTTTCTAGATGATATCTACATCGTAGTATCACAATATGATACACATGGTGGCAGAGAGAGAATGAGTGGCGTTTCGCTCCCAATCATCCGCCGCAATCTGAAAACGCACCTTTTCAGACTCCATGGTAATTAACCCATGCACATGCAATAGTACTTGCCTTATTGTTGGCGCCCTACAGGTGTATGAACATTTTTACGTAGCAGTGTTAGTTAGACTTCTGGCATTTCATATAACCAATTGATTGCATTTGTATGCACAGTTTAAATAGCCCATAATAGATATTTCCCTGTTGTGTTCTTAGCTTATGTTGGATTCACATTAATCTAATCTGTATGATGTATTGCAATGCTTTTGCTTTTGTTCATTAATGTAAATCGCTCCGGATTAGGAGTGTCTGGTAAATGCCTAAATTGTAAAATATAGAGAGAGAGAGAAAGAGAGAGATCTGTGGTGCTGACAGACTGATGCAATCGGGTATAATGGATATCTGACCATGATTATTCATTACATGGAGGCGTGTGACAACCTTGGGGGTGTCTTATTGCCTAATGTTCTGATTAGTGTTCCAGAGTGATTGGAGGCGGAGCAGCAGTGTCATGAGATGGTTTTAGGCTACCTGAGGTAATGACAGCTATAGCCTCATTACCTCCTCAATGCCTCCTCATCTCTGTTAATATTAAAAACCTGACACTGATTCCATGAGTGTGTGAGGCCAATTGGATTTTGACTGGCTGTCAATGTCACATCGCTCCAAAAGTATTCCATGCAGTATTGCTCACCAGAGTTGTTGTCATTATATGTGTGGACTCTAGACATCCACTTCAGTTAGAATGATTAAAAAAAACATATCGATAGTTATTGTGTCTGGCTGTGCACAACTCTATAGAGGCTTGGTGATAAACTTTGTAGAAGGAAAGCATTTGCACTGTTGATGATGCAAAGCAGTTATACCAACCACTGCTATCTAAGTGTACATTTTTTGAGGGTATTGGAAGAAAACTATCTTCCACTGCTTTGTTGTTTTTGAGTGACATGTTTCCAAAGCCTCTTTCTTTTGTCACTTCAAAGAGAATACAGGACGGAGGGTATAAGAGAAGAAAGCAGTGGATATGAGAATTGCAAAACAGCCACTTGAAGTTATTTTTTGAAGCGAAGGCAAGGCCTTGGTGTGTGTGTCCTTCAGCCCCCCCCCCTCTCTCTCTTTCCCTCTCTCTTTCTCTCTCTCTCTTTCTCTCTCTCTCTCGCTCTCTCTCTCTGTGTCCCAGTAGAGTCCCAGTCCTTGTAGCGCTCCACTCATCCGCTTCATCTCTCTGTTTGTTTATTAGTTCCCCTGTGTCTCCTCTGACTTCCCACTATCTGTGTCTCTGGCTAATTCTCTCTCTCCGTCTCTGTCTCTCTCTCTCCCTTTAAGTCCTCTTTACGTCCTCCTCCCCTCTCTTAATTTCTCCATTGTTTCCTTCATTCCTTCTCCAGTCTCGAGAGAGAGAGAGAGAGAGAGAGAGAGAGAGAGAGAGAGAGAGAGAGAGAGAGAGAGAGAGAGAGAGAGAGAGAGAGAGAGAGAGAGAGAGAGAGAGAGAGATTTCTTTATTAACTACTTACTAGGAGATACAACCATCCTGCAACAATATATTTATTGTCCCGAACATAAGATGACTGGTTATTAAACAAACCCAATTTTTGAAGACACATTTGTGGAAAAAGAACACTGAATGTCAAATAGTACAGCTGCCGATTGTAATACAAAATCCCATCTTTTAGGATTTCCATTGGAAAATTCTCTGAGGGCAATTGAGGGCAATAGGGTATACAGACAAAACACAGAAAAATGATCCATGATCCATATCAACAGTTGTGGGAGGGGGGGGATTATAGATTCCCAGATCACTTGATCAGAAACATAAATGTACATATTGGATCAAGAAAAATCAGTACTCAAAATCACCGGGAGTAAAAAAAATGTGATGGTTACACCCCTAAGCGTAGCGGAGATGAATACTCATAAGGTAAAGAAATACGAACCATAAAAGCTGGCAGTTAGTGGTAATTCATGATTTATGAGCTGGCAGTGAATCACTCAATGGGTTCATCCATTAAGCCACTCGAGAGAAGTCTGTTATTGGTTTTAAATATCTGTTTCCTAATATCTTTTTGGTTAATTTCCCATCGCTGTCCCAGTAGTCTGTGTCTCCAGCAGGGGCGGATGTAACATGTCCCATTTGGGGGGGGGGGGGGGGGGGGGGGGCAAGAGAACATGTTGGAGGGGAAAGAGAAAATGGCGTGGGTGCGGCTTCATCGCCCGTGTCGCTTCGCACCACGGGCAAAGAAGTCGCACCCATACCATTTTCTGTTAAAGGACTTTTATTACGCAATTAAGCATCAATAATAACATCAGTTGTTGAAGTTGCAACAAACACGCAGCATGCATAAAGCTAAAGGTCTGACTCAGAGTTTTCTGTTTTCAATGATGAAATGCTGTTGGTTTACTGGTGACACAGCTGTAGTTAGTTA
>CM076975.1:26509620-26574620 GCA_039105355.1 Benthosema pterotum
CCACAATGTTGCCGGTTCGAACCCGGGCTCCCCCAGAGTTGGTGTTGTTGTCCCTGAGCAAGACACTTGACCTTACATGTAAATTGCTCCTGATGTGCTGGTTGTGCCTTGCATGGTTTCTTCCGCCATACTGTATGAATGTGTGTGTGAATGGGTGAATGTGATGCACAATCTATGTAAAGCGCATTGGATAAAGGCACATACTGTATACATTATGTCAGAGGGACCGACCACCAAGGACAGACCACCGAACGCAGAGCACCGATTGCCTTACTTGTGCCCACTCCATTCCGCCAAGTAAATACATTTTAAATTTGTGGTGGAGCCCCTTTAAAGTTGCTGGCTTATTTTCATTGAATGGTCCGCCTAATTCCCGGAAGCTATAGACTTTATGGAGTTTAAACCATCTGCCTCAACAAATTGCTTCTGGTTACTTATCAGCCACTGGTAAAGTCACCAACCAGTCATTGAGCCAACACTTCAGTGTGTGGACAGACATGATCATATAGCACATGTGTGCACCCAGTGACCCTCCCGTGACGCGGAGCGTGGACTCCATAAGCCCTGCTTGCACCCATTGGCCTTGTAGCCCCCGACGGGGGCTGACATCCTGATTTGAAGTCATCTGATTATCTGATAATGAGTTATTTTTGGAAGACAAGACGTTTGGCAAATCGCCAGCCGCCACTGATGCTGCTGCTGTGGACATTCTTATCACACATGTACACACAAAGCACCGGCACGTATGCAATGTGAACCGAGGCCCCGGACCGACATGACTTGTGTCAATAGAGGAGCACGCGCACATGCCCTCGCGCACACATACACACACAAATACACAGGAGGCTGCAGCTGTGTCAGAGCAGTTAGAGGAGTTGCCCCGAGGGCTTTGCAGGGAGCCTGAGCTCTCAATCTCTCTCTCCCTCCACGCCGCGACACGGCCAGAGATCCAATTATATAGTTTGGTCTCGTTCTGTGACCTTTTTGGCACTTTTTTCCGGACAGATCTGTGGAAGAGGACCACAGGAATCATTCATCATTCATTCATCCATACCTGGTCCGGACCCCAATGTGCTCACAATCTCTTCCTCAGCGAGATTAACACACAGTGGGCAGTTCTGCATTTTGGTGTTCTTAGTGTTATTAACACTTATAATTAACATTAAGTTAAGTTACAGTTACTATATTGACACACCCCTAATGACTGAGGAAAAACATATCATTTGAGATATTTTTTATGGAGTAAACCATGGGTTTTCAACCAGTGGTCCGGGGACCACCAGTGGTCCTTGAGAGGGTTCCAGGTGGTCCTCAGCTAAGTTGGTTAACCAGATTTAACTCTTGAGAACGTAAAAATGAAACCAAATGGACCCTTGCGGGTCCATTTGGATTCATTTTTACACTCTCAAGAGTTAAAATATTCATCATCTGAATTAGCCATTTTGGAATGTATGTTTTGCTTGTTTTGTTTCCCAAATCCAGCCTGGAATTGTGGACAAAAGCAAAAGAAATCTTTAGATTTGGGGGGTCTGTGGGGCTAAAATATCCTCAAATGGTGGTCGGTGGCTCAAATCCTGAATAAATGGTGGTCCCTGAGATGAAAAAGGTTGAAAACCCCTGGTGTAAATGATTGACGATGTCATCTTTGTGATATTAAAACAAGACTCCCTGTGGGTTCCTTTACAAGTCTCCATCCTGTGGATTTGGCCAGAGCTGTGGACTCTCCTCCACCCAGGAAGTGAACCATGAGGTTTACATGGTATTCCTCAGGGTTACATGTGTGTATACATTCCATTCCACTGCCTCCTCTGAGAGTTAACCTGAGCTCTGCAGCTTTGCATATGATTTCCTGCCCCGGCTATGTCAGCCAAAGCTTTACATATGATATTTCCTTCTTCCAGTCACTTAGCCTAAGCTTTACATAGGATCCTTTCCCACTAAGCTTTGCATGTCGGCAAGCTTGCTCAGGGGCAGCTTAACCCAAACATTTGGAACCAGGCACCTAGCCATAGGCAACCCTAGATTTCCTTTCTGTCTGTCTGTCTTTCTTTATTTCCAGTTGAAAAGCACTGCGGTTACCCCTGATTTCCAGCTACGTCATGACACTGTGTACAACAACCAATCTAATGTAAAACTAACCAAGGCAGTTACATGTTCACTTTCAACTTTTCCATTCTTATTTCATTTTATGTCAACTGTTAATTCTTTCACAGTGTGATGTGTTGTGTGCTTGTAGGTCAGAATCAATGTTCAAGGTTGACTTTGTCATTTCACAGTTTGCATACACTGTACAGTAAATACTAGATCAGCACACGGTAGAGTGCAAACTTGCGCGTTGCGCACAAGTAGGCCATGGCCTACTCGTGCGTGAGCGGAGCGGGCTAATAAACACACTTGCGCTAATAATCATGAAAATCATATCAAGGACCAGCAGTGTATAGTTACAATCGAACAATACAAGAATAGGCATAAAGAATAAGCATAAAAATCCCAAAGTGCAGTTCATTTAAAATGAGCAGCACATCATGTTGCAATTAAGTGTATAGAAGGCTTAAGTGGTTAAAACGAGCCT
This sequence comes from Benthosema pterotum, assembly GCA_039105355.1. Lineage (NCBI taxonomy): Eukaryota > Metazoa > Chordata > Actinopteri > Myctophiformes > Myctophidae > Benthosema > Benthosema pterotum. The sequence goes on from CM076975.1 coordinate 26,512,193, forward strand.
GTACTGTCTAACGAGGGACGTATTGGTGATACGGTGCGTTGAGGAAGAGGTACCATAATTTGTTTCAACACTTAATTAGTTATTAATAAATTGAGGGGAAAAGACAGCTGCTACCACAACATGGACGGATACATCAGACAGTGGTATTCCAGCATTGCCCTATAGCTTTACGCCAAAAAAAGCACGCCAGCATTTGGCCGAAAAAACGAAAGCCGCCGGCCGCAAGCAACGGGTTCTTCTGGTCAACGGGATGGCTTAGTTGCTGCCATTTTTCCGACGGAGGGAGGAGGATGAACCAATAACAAATAAAAAGGTAACCGCAATCTCAAATCTCTCTCGTTTTGCAAGAACAGAGAGAGAGATCATCTCATCTATGTAATTATTTTCCCTCCCTGACTCTTGTGCTTGTCATTGGTAAGGGGAGGGGGGGGGGGCGCTGCCAAAGCCCTGCTCACTGTCTGCACAAACCCACTGTTACGCAACCACTAATTACTTCCACTTGGCCCTGCAATGCATGGAGAGGATGGGGGGGGAAGAGAGGGAAAGGGAGAAAGAGGGAGAATGCGAGAGGTGCAGAGGAAGAGTAGGAGAAGGGGATGGTAGAGAGAGAGAGAGAGAGAGAGAGAGAGAGAGAGAGAGAGAGAGAGAGAGAGAGAGAGAGAGAGAGAGAGAGAGAGAAGCACTTCGTCCTTACAGCACCGCCGTTGTTTTGTCACACTGAGACAATGTCAACATGGCACCGCCAAAATAAAAACAACACTTTAACTCTTTATACAAATCCCAACGAGACAAGACTGGGGGGGGGGGCACAGGGGTATGAGAGAGAGACAGAGAGAGAGAGAGAGAGAGAGAGAGAGAGAGAGAGAGAGAGAGAGAGAGAGAGAGAGAGAGAGAGAGAGAGAGAGAGAGAGAGAGAGAAAGCTCTGTCTAGAGCCAGACGGGGCCTGCAGCCCTTTTCCTCTCAACAATTTTTGGATGATGATGTCATTATTCATTAAATAAAAAAAAGAAAGGGAAAAAAATGTCTGTGCCTTGGGCTGAGCTAGAAAGGGAAGGAGGGAGAGAGCAAGAGAGAGACAGGGAGAAAGAAGGGGAGAACGAGGGAAAGAAAAGGTAGAAGTAGAGAGGAAATGTGCAAGAGAGAAAGAGAGATAAAGAGCATTTTAAAGGAAGAAGAACAGACAGACACACACACGCACACGCACACAGTACACACCTTTATCTACCCAGCTGATCTGTCTCTATCCATCACTCCATCTCAGTCCCGTTGTACATCACGCTAGCCTTCTATCAAGTACAAGATAACAGGAAGGAACACTGCACACATCCAACCATCCATCCATGTGTCCGTCAATCTGTCATCCATCCATCCATTCGTCCGTCCATCCGTCCATCCATCCATCCATCCATCCATCCATCCATCCATCCATCCATCCACCTCATTATCTGTCTCTGCCCGTCCTAATCCAGTGCTACTCAACCTGTGGCCTGTAGGCCCCATGCGGCCCCTTCTTAAGGCAGCCTGCAGCCCATCGTGGTGATAAGAATAAACGTAAAATTATTTATTTTCATTGGCTCAGAGATGGAAATGTGGCGTTTTACTGTGTGTGTTTCCTACATGTTTAGACTACTTGTGCAGTCTGTTACAATATATTGACGACATTTGCAAAGGTTTCCAAAAAATACTGTCATTCCTCAGCTTGGACTTGGACTTGACATCTTAAAAGGGTAAACAGTGCATTTATATAGCGCCTTTATCCAAGGCATGTTACATAACATGATGAGTTGTGGATCACATTCAGCCATTCACACCGGTAGCAGCAGAAACCATGCAAGGCACCGACCAGCACATCGGGAGCAATTAGGGGTTCAGAGTCTTGCTGAGGGACACTTTGACACTACCTCTGGGGGAGCCCCGGGGTTCAAACCGGCAACCCTGCGGTTAATATCCAGCCACTCTCCCCCTGAGCCATCTTAATCCCTAACCACACCAGAGGGTCACCATGCAAGCCCATTGCAACCATATAGTCCCAATGGCCGTTGCAAGGAGTTGCAGCTGGTATGGTTTTGGGCCCACAATCGAGTATCCCTGATTCTAATCTGTTATCACAACATCTTTGTGTCTTTATGAGTCTGGGCACGCACACACAAACACACACATGCACATGTTTTACAGGGTTAGCTAGTGGCTGGTTGGTTAGTATATACGTCTCTGTGTGTGTTCATGTGTGTGCGTGTGCACGTGTGCGCACACATGTGCAACAGGCATTACTGTTCAGTCTGAGTATTTTCATTAGTTCCTAGAATGTGTAAGAAACCACAGATATCTGCAACAGCTGTACCACTACTACTACTATTACTACACCAACAGTGTTGTGCACGTGCATGTGTCTGTGTATGCGTTTATGGTGGTGTGTGTGTGTGTGTGTGTGTGTGTGTGTGTGTGTGTGTGTGTGTGTGTGTGTGTGTGTGTGTGTGTGTGTGTGTGTGTACCTGACTACAGGTTCCGGTATGATGTCAGCGTTTGCAGGGACCTGCACTCCTTTCTCCCACTCCTGTCTCCAGGGGTCCGACAGCACGTAGAAGTCATCAGGGCCCATCTGGGCCGAGTCCGGCAGCTTCATGGCTGTGATGAAGTCTGTGCGGAACACCTGGACCGCGGGGACACAGAGAGAGAGATGGACATTTAAAAACATTGACAACGAAGGGTTTAAACAACACAGTGTGAACCGAGCAGTGCTGTGTGTGCTCTGTATTGGTGAAACAGCGGCCCCTGTTGGTACGTGAAAAAAAACATAGGGAGACGTGTACTGTACAAAAGAGAAGGTCAGGGCTTAGAGTGCTTGCACCACTCAAAAATAAATGATTACAGACTGCAGTAATGTGTCAGGTGAAAGACGCCGTCTCCACTGTCCCCCTATTTGTACCCATTACTATTATTATTCTTATTTTAGAAACGTGTGTGTTTCTGTGACACAACCTCGCAGCCACCCTAGTGGCTGACGGCATTGGCTGCGTTGAGCCAATCCACACGCATTTGGATTGAAGTCATGTCGAGTTATGTCTCCGAAGAAAATCGCAATGTATTTGTCACTACATTGCAAAACATGTCACTACATGTTTTGCAATGTAGTGACATGCATTTGCATTTATTGTCATGCATGTCACGATACGAGTTGGTTTTGTCAGCAGTGTAAACGTCTGTATATAAATACCCATTGAAAAGAAAAATGAATGGGGAATTCACTTCTGGGTCACTTGTTGAAAGAGGATGCTCTATGGGGGGACCATTTGCAGTAGACGTACAGTTGACACAGTGCCAGCGTCAGGTTGGGATTCACAGTTGATGGAAAACTGTGAATTGGAAAATATTTTCCTCTTTTTTCCTGTATCTTTACTGTATCTTTATCCTTGCTGTATCTTTACTTGGAGATATCAAATAAGATTATACCATGCTGTATGCACTGTACATAACACTTATCCCGTCACATCTTACGTGTTGACCAAGAACGCGCTCAAAACAAAACTAAAATGAAGCTAAACCGCTTTATTTCCTGCCTTTTTATTTTAGTTTAGTTTTGTTCTTTACATAAAGGCCTCCAGTGACAGTGAGCTATCGTCCCCGTCTCAAAAGGTTCTGTTCCCACACATTGTGGCTCTTTTCAGCCCTGCCCCAGCATAAACACCAGCTAATGTCAATAGGCAACCGCCAACGCTAAACAGGAAGCGCTGCTGTTGTTCCAGTGACCGTCACTGACGTACGGAAAGGGGAGTTCACAGTCTGAGCCACACACGTATGTAAATACCATATCCCAAGTTCCGCTTTCATATCAGCGAAAGGTCATCAAGATACAGGCGTCTGCTGAGATAGCACAGCGTGTACAGTGTGTGTTCTGTGAGACACAGGCAGAGGAAGATGTGGTTTTTAAGATATAAACGATTATACAACCACCAGTTCAAAACCAAGTATCAGACAGTGATTGGACAAGTCCAGTCCAGGCTGTACAAACTTGTCAGAAATGGTTATAAAACTGTAATAAATGCATGGACAGTACTCTCAACATTGTTGAGTTGAGCTATGAGACCATGTGAGTAAAATATACTAAGCAATTTTTTTTGTTTAGTATATTTTATAATAACCACATAATATTAAATATAAACCTTTTATGTTAGTATATTATACCAACGTAAAAGGCTTATGATTTTAAGCAATTGGGGCAGTATGTTTTAATTTTCTTTCAAATACTCAATGCAGCATTTACGATTTAGGAATGATCAGTTATTGGTAAAGTAAGTCTGCAGATAGACACACAGTATAGTATATTGGCACAAACAAGCAGGCACACCCACATGCTTACAACAGTGAGCACACAATCCTTGGACTCAACTCTACATTATGTCATTTAACATGGCTTTCTAAGCCGTGTTAAATTTGCTTTATCATCTGTCTCTATCTTAACGTGTCTCCATTAACCTCTGATTTACTCTAGTGTTCTTTCTCTGCTTAGTTTTCACAAAGCTCGTTCTTACGCAAGCCATTTACATGGTTGAGGCAGACAGAAACATCCATATAATGGTAAATGGAGCATTTATATAGCTGCCTTTATACAGAATCGCTTTACAATATGCATTACATTCAGCCATTCGTTCACACACATTGACGGCAGAGCCGACCATGCAAGTTATCAGCTTCATCGGGAGCAGTTATACGGCTTCATTGAGTTGCTCAAGGACATTTGGACACAGCAGGGGATACGGAGAGTGTAGGCATGGACACAACTCGTTTACAAAAGCGCCTGCACAGGCACAGCGTGAATGATATTATAGTATAGAGAGAGTTACTCAAACTCTGTTCACTTTATGGGGCGAGGCCAATGGTGGCAACAAATGAGACAAGCAGACGTTACAGAATGCATTTTGCAGTCTATGGGCTTGCACCAGTACATGAACCACGTGACCAAGCTGTTTTCTGCCCCTGCAATGTCGCAACTCTTCTACTAGATGACTCTGCTCCCACCGCAGACAGCAGTTTGGTAAATTATTAGCCTAGTGCAGTGCAGTGCTTCCCAAAGTGAGGTCCGGCCGTCCGGGGACCCCCAGGGATAATAAATAATAGTTTAGAACCAGACTGACCCTTTTGGAACTCTTTTGGAACTGGAAATGTATTGTAAAAAGTGTGTGGTCCATTTGGTTCCACTTGTACACTACTTTAGCGATTTCATATTTCGGTCTATGTTTCCAGTCGGACATGTTATTCCGGTGCACAGGATATGGCTTCCGGTCCGTCTCTTATTTGGGTCCCTCGGCTAGCAAGAGGAGGCTAGTAATGCTTGCGGCCGCTAGCATCAAGATCGTATCAAACAATAGCGCTACTAATCAAAGACTACTGTAGCTCTGTAGCAATGACAGCGGTCATAACTCAATTTGATAAGTAGCAATAGCAGAAAAATGGTTAACATTCAATTTATAACTGGGGGTTCGAGAGATAGAAAAGCCTTAAATAGGTGTCTGTAGGCACGTGCATGTCAAACTGGGGGACCTTGAAATGAAACATTCTATCTGCAAATAGTCTATCAGAATAAAAACAAAATATCTAGCATATTTGAGTATATAAAGACATAAAAATGATACAAAAATGATCAATATTGTGATAATGGCTGAAAAGTTAGTGATATATGTTGCCCGCTCCTACCTCATTGCGTTATTGAAGGAAAAACACATTCTTTAATCACTTTTCGTTGTGCTACTAAAATAATTTGTGTGCTACTAGATTTTTTTAACTTAGTAGCACACGTGCTTACATGGAAAAACACAAAGTGTCGAGCCCTGCTCGTTTCTCCCTCTAACATGGGGAAGAGATGCACACTCCATATCCATCTCTATTACTGTATATGGAGATCACAAGACTGACCTCATCAAATCCTGTGATAACCAGACCTATTCTGACGTTCCATATGTTGGTCCATTTCAACACTCTATGCCAGGCAGAGAGTGGTGAAGTGATGTTTTGCTCTTCTTACACTTTTACAGACAGACAGACAGACAGACAGACAGACAGACAGACAGACAGACAGACAGACAGACAGACAGACAGACAGACAGACAGACAGACAGGCAGGCAGGCAGACAGACAGACAGACAGACAGACAGACAGACAGACAGACAGACAGACAGACAGACAGACAGACAGACAGACAGACAGACAGACAGACAGACAGACAGACAGACAGACTATGTGAGTGTGTGGGTGTGTGCCTGTGTGAGTCAGCAACAAGTAGAAAGATGGATGGTAGCATACAAAAGAAATCACAAGGTAGAAACCTAGATGAATGAAAAATGTAGTGAGGGTGGATGGAGAGAGAGAGAGATCTGCTGGAGATTAACAGTGATGATAGAGAGTTTGCCAAGAGAGAGAGAGAGAGAGAGAGAGAGAGAGAGAGAGAGAGAGAGAGAGAGAGAGAGAGAGAGAGAGAGAGAGAGAGAGGTTGTAACGGTAGTTGTTGTCGTCATTACATCCCTGAGGAGAGGACTTCTCTGACTGGAATACAGATTCTACTGGAGGAGAGGAGAGGGTGGTAGTGTGTGTGTGTGTGTGTGTGTGTGTGTGTGTGTGTGTGTGTGTGTGTGTGTGTGTGTGTGTGTGTGTGTGTGTGTGTGTGTGTGTGTGTGTGTGTGTGTAAAAGAAAGGTGTCTGGGGCGGATGTAACATTTGCCCATTTGGGAGGGGGGTGTAACATTTGCCAATTGGGGCCGCTTCGCGCCACAGGCGATGAAGTCGCACCCATACCATTTTAGGTTACAGGACTTTTATTAGGCAAGTAGAGCATCAATAATAACATAAGTTCTTGTTGAAGTTGCAACAGACACGCATCATGCATAAAGCTAAAGGTTCTGAGTTTTCTGTTTTCAATATGAAATGCTGTTGGTTTAGTGGTGCCACAGCTGTAGTTAGTTAGTAGCAGTAGTAGTGTTTCAAATCATTTTATTTTAAATATAAGCAGTTTAATTTGAAATATTTTGGGTTGCTTTGCATGCCATCATGTTTGGTGGGGCATTCTGGGCATTTAGGCGGGGCATTGCCCCCCATGCCCATGCCTAGATCCGCCCCTGGAGAGAGGGGTCAGAGGAAGAAGAGAGAAGTTGAGTAATGAGAGCAGAGAGGAGGATGAGGCAGGAAGAAAAAGAGGAGTAATGTGTGCAGGATGGAGTGATGAGAGGAGGAGTGGAGGTATAGAGGTAGTGGCTGGAAGATAAGGTGAGAGTGAACCATGTTAATGAACACAGAACGAGGGATGACAGAAAAGGGGGAAAAGAGTGAGAGATTTGTGTGTGTGTGTGTGTGTGTGTGTGTGTGTGTGTGTGTGTGTGTGTGTGTGTGTGTGTGTGTGTGTGTGTGTGTGTGCGCGAAAAAAGACCATTTGTAAGGAATAACAGCACACCATTGGCCGATATTCGCCTGGACGCCTCTACTGTCTGCAAGCTGCGAAAATAAATAATGCAATGGAGCAAAGGCGTGTATACACACGCGCGTGTGTGTGTGTGTGTGCGTGCGTGTGTGTGTCATTGAGCCAAGGCCATGATGAATGTCCTTTTCGCCTTCAGCGATGCGATGGGAGGACAGACCGAGACTTAGAAGCACTTCACTCCTCTTTCATCTCTATCATTCTTTTTTTTCTCTCCTCCTCCTCCTCTCTTTCTCTCATCCGTTCTCTACCTCCTCTCTCTCTTTCTCTCTCCATCGTTCCACCATCGGTGTGTCTCTCTGGCCACTTCGACAGAGAGGAGAGGAGAGAGAGAGAGAGAGACGGTTCCAGTAATTCACTTTTATTGCAGTGTGTTTGTAGAGGGCCGACCACAGCTAATTAATGTCTAGGAAACACTATTACAAGCTCCTGCAGTTTTATGTTCTCCTGTCCTCTCTCTCTCTCTCTCTCTCTCTCTCTCTCTCTCTCTCTCTCTCTCTCTCTCTCTCTCTCTCTCTCTCTCTCTCTCTCTCTCTCTCTCTCTCTCTCTCTCTCTCTCTCTCTCTCTCTCTCTCTCTCTCTCTCTCTCTCTCTCTCTCTCTCTCTCTCTCTCTCTCTCTCACAAACACTTTGTCCTTTCTGCCCCCCCATCTGTCCCCTCACCCCTATTTTCCTCTCTCTGTCTCGTGTGTGTGTGTGTGTGTGTGTGTGTGTGTGTGTGTGTGTGTGTGTGTGTGTGTGTGTGTGCGTGTGCGTGTGCGTGCGTGTGCGTGTGTGTGTGTGTGTGTGTGTGTAACAAACATTTTGGAGTCACCTCCGTGCAACATGTGCAGATGGCAGATGAATGGATAGGAAGGGAACAATTCTGGAAGGACAGAGAAAGGCTCTTGGATGGACAGACAGACGGACAGAAAGAGAGGAGAGACATATGGGCATTCAGAAGGGTATACTGTAGGCATTAAACTGATCCCAGGTCTGTGTTAATGGTAAATGGTGCATTTGTGTAGCGCAGGAGGTTTTCAAGCTTTTGAATAACGGGACCCACTATTTATTCAGCATTTGAACCACGGACCACCATTTGATGACATTTTAGCCCCACAGACCCCAAAACTAAACATATCTTTTGCTTTTGTCCACTTTGTCCAATACCAGGCTGGATTTCAGGAAACAAAACAGGCAAACATACAGATCAAAATGACCATTAATCTTCTAGTTGTGTAGACTTGGGCTGATTCAGATGATGAGTATTTTAACTCTTGAGAGCGTGAACATGAAACTAAATGGACCCGCAAGGGTCCATTTGGTTTCATGTTTACGCTCTCAAGAGTTACTTCTGGTTAAACCACTGATATAGCGCATTATATTGACCCATTCACATACACGTTCATACACCGATGGCGGCGGAAACCATGCAAGGCACCAGCAACAAGCACATTTCGGAGCAATCAGGGGTTCAGCGTCTTGCTCGGGGACACTGCAACACTAACTCTGGCGGGGAGGCCAGGTTTGAACCGGCAACCTGGAGGGTACCATCCTTTGACTCTACCCCTGAGCCACCGCCACTGCGTACGTGACATACATACAGACACACTCCATCACTTAAAGGAGCGACTGGCACCGCTCATACAGAAACAGGAGGGAGGTTGTTAATTTGTTTTGAACACTTAGAGGGACAGAGCCTTGTAATAACCCGAGGAAAACCAGACACACTCATCGTTAGCTAGCCAAGCCTTCAGACGGGGCAATATGGACTAAATCTAATAACATCACAATATAATACGTTAAAAAAATCTTGATATTGATCGTGACAATATTGTGGGGACGACTACTGGTGCTACTAAGTAATTGCACAATTACATCCTTATAGACAATCATCCGTAATGGCACCAAATTTAAATGGGCAAGGGACAAATAGAGCAGTCTGGTCATTTCAGAAAATGCCATAATTCCACTGTAATGTAGCCTTTTAAACCCTGGAAAGAAAACAACAATTATGTTTCACAATGTTGCGATATCTACTCTCATGAATGGTACTCCAGCCATACTCATATTCTGAAAGCGTGTTTGGGAATTTCATCCAATAAATGAACATCTTTATTAACTGATACCATTTTTACTATTACTCTACAAATCACACCCATGTGAAGTAAGGGGTGCAACAATGAAGTTGCGGTGCTTGAAAAGAAACAGGAAAACAGACATTTCTCCTATACGTGTATGTGCAGTATAACATCATGTTTTTTGTTTTCTTTTTCAGTTAACCCCAAGGACCCCACATTTAGAACCACTGAATTAAACGTTTTTATACCGTGAATGAGTGGACGTACTTTGTTAAAGGGCAATTTCGCCTCAAATGCTTTTCTCCTCTATATGTGCTCTCCAGATCCCAAGATCCAACCAGTTGTTTTCACATTGGTCCCTTCATAGTGTTTTCCCCCACATTCCAGCCAGCTTATTATTGCAGCCATGGGCTCAATCCCTTTTCTGCCTTTAAAATCATATCAAAAAGGTAAAAACTTAGTATCTATGGAGACATTGTGATGTATACAGTCATATTGTAATATTTTAGGGTTTATTGGAGGTTGGCAAACATATTTGTGCATCACAATGTCTCCATAGATACCAAGTTTTTTACTTTTTTTGAGAGGATTTTAAAAGGCAGAAAAGAGAATGGCTGCAATAATAATCTTCATCATGTGAATTAGCTCAAGTCTACACAGCTAGAGAATGTAGAAGATTAAAGGAGAATTTCACACCAAAACACATTGGCCATCAATCTACCTTGATTCCTGTGACATGATACATAATGTCCTTGATTTTTGTCACAGATGTTCCATTTTCTACATTTCACCATGAGGTCAGTTGCAGTTGCTGCCTCCATTGCTGTTGCGCCAGTGCAGTTTGCATGGCCGCAGGTTGTCTTTATTCTAATGCGGTTATTTCTGTAACTCCAAACTTTTTTTTTCACACTGGGCTAGGAGGAAGATAAAACCAATGGGGAAACTAACAACTAGATGGATGTTCCTGGGACCTGGAGAGCACTTTCTGTATTTAAAGCTTCCGGGTGCTTCAATGCGCCAATGAGCAACTTGTATTGAAATGAACGGCAAGGGGGCGGGGCTGTCGCTCCAGTCAGGTCTCTGTTATTTTATTACTCTATGGTTTGTGCAGACAGAGAGAGGGCCGCTGCGGCCTGACACAGCTCTGCGCGCAGCAGCAGCAGGTGGCTGCAGCTATAAGGCTCCGCTCTGCTTTACACACCCATGTCACACACTTTCCTTTGAAAAAAGAAACGTGACTGCAGTCAGAAAGACAAATGTGGAAGGAAGAGACAGATGGACCCACAGACATGCTAGGCAGTCAGTCAGCCCAGCCTGACAGACAGACAGGCAGACTTTTTGGCAGCGCTGGGCCCTTAATGGACAGATAGAGGGCACCTCTGTGACTGGCTAACACTAACTCAGCACTGCTGACAGCACGGTGCGGGACATGTGCACGTGCATGCACATGCACACACGAATGCGAGCACACACACACACACACACACACAGACGTGCCTGTGCACATGCACAAACGCACGCATGCAGGTACTTTATAGTACATACAGAAGCACTTCACACACTAAAAGACGCATACAAATGAATCTCTCTAACACACACACACACACACACACACACACACACACACACACACACACACACACACACACACACACACACACACACACACACACACACACACACACACACACACACACACACACACACACACACACACACACACACACACACACACACACTCTCACACTCTCTCTCACACACACTAACAGAGTGAAGAGTCATGTGAACAAACCATCATTTACATTCACACCCCCCTCTCTCTTCTTCCTCACACATGTGCATGCAAGCACACACTCGCACACGCACCCGCACCCGCACCCGCACACACACACACACACACACCTCTCTAGCTCCTCACTCAGTCAGCGGGTGTGCTGCTGAGTTATGGGTCCGCACGGGGCAGAGTTCTCATTAAGACCAATCTGGAGTGTGGACTGATGACATGGGCATGCAGGGGAGGAGGGCTGACAGGCCTGACAGCCATTACTAATCACGCCCAGAAACACACAGATGCACGGGAGATTATTAAGAGCGCTCTGTGTACAGGAGTTGTGTCCAGGAGCATCAATCTGAGTCAGAGGGGTTTATTTATTGGAATATCAACACTCAACGCGAAGAAGAAGCGCGCCTCGCTTTTCAGCGCCTGGAGAGAGCACCAGAAGGATCCGTCATGGATCCCCAAAGTCACAGAGACAAAAAGAAAACAGGTTAGATATGACTTCACAACAAGTATAGGGGTGAGGACTCAAAACCAGAGGAGGAAACCAGAATCCAACAGTGAGGAGTGACAGTAACACATTGTCTGGGAATTGTCATGTCTGCTATACCATTACATACAATATGAGTTGGGTTGTATATGAAACAGCCACATGACAAACTAGGTGGTTTTCATAATGCTGAATCTATTCCAAGCATTAGTTTTGCAATAACTGGACATTATCACAAATGGGGAATGTTTTATGTGCAAAACAAATGCTTGGAATGGATTCAGCATAATGAAAATCACCTAGTTTGACATGCTACTTACATGCTACCTAAACCTCCATAGATGATAAATCCACTGAGTCCTCTTTTCCACCAAGTTATTTTTGGTTCTTAGTCCACGAGCCAGATCTCCAAAATTGGAATGTTAATTTTGGGCAAAAACATGCTTATATGAAGTTGTTATCGCTATGAAACTTCCCCATTACTTACACAAAGACAATTATTAATTGTAATACAAATCTTACATTTTTAAAGATGCAAAATCGGCATTATATATGAAAATATGCCAACAAATGTCAAATATGAAGAAGCTTCTACTGTGAAATGAATATCATACATATCCATTTACTTATACTGGACATATAAACAATTTAATATGGGTATTTCTTTGCACACTCAATTCAGAATTAACTTTGGATTAATTTTGGAGGTTTAGCTCTTTGACTAAATAGAGGTTCGAAACTGAACTGGTTCACATTCACAGTAAATTGCACACATTTCACACTTAAATGGCATTGGAAGTGTGAAACTGGTTCAACTTTACCCGACAAATTGTTACTGTATATCCATTTGGCAGCAAAACCCTGTCCCCTCTGACAATATTTTATGTTAGAGCACCCTATGAGGGCAGCACTTTGAAGAATATTGACAAGGTCAAAAATGTGACCTTTGGAAGTCTTTATTCAGTTGGGGACCCTTGAGAATTGCCTCAAGGACCCTTGAGGGTCTCTAGTCTGCACCCCACTCTGGTACTATTGTATACCTGCTAACACCGCATCAAATAACGACTCATGACTATAGAGTGGCAGATTATCAACACCCGTTTCCCAGTTACACCCAAAACAACTAAAATCACAGCTGTAGTACGCAAGTGACTGCTGAAAAGGTGACATTTCAAACCTCACACACACACACACACAAAAGACCATTTCAGCCTTTGCAGCCTTTTTGCCAAGCTAGTTTCCATGCAACGACAACGTGTTAGGTAGTTGAAAGGCCAGCAAAACATCACACTAAGTCACACACATTGAGTCATCATCTACTTCACTAACAACTGCCTCGGTGACAGTACCGCCTTGCAAAGCTGAGCGCTGTGACATTCTCACCTGACATCTGGCGCTAACGAAACGCTTCATCCGGGTCTAAGAACAACATGTACTGCACAATCGTTTGTTTGATAACTTGGCCCTGCGATTTATAAACATGCCGGCATTAAAACCGGTTGATGTGTCTGTCCGGATGGCCAAAGATGAGATTGCTAACACGATTACAACGCACGCACAGACGCGCACGCACAGACGCGCACGCACACACGCACACGCACACACACACACACACACACACACAATTCAATTCAATTCAAAGGAGTCCGGGTCCGGTTCTAACCTGTCAGTATTATTTCCCACTACCTTTTGGCCTACACCACATGTAGGCTAATATGGGTCATTGGGTAGATTCCAGGTGGTCCCTAGCAAAATGAGAAAAATATTTAAACACTTAAGCCCTATATTTATTATTATTTGTTTGTTAATTTAAAAAAATATATAATGAGTCAAAGTGGGAGGAGACAGTAGCTGGGGTGAGGGTGTGGTGGAGAAAATAATTGGCATACACAGCTCCCCCACCACATCAGGACATTGTGGGTACAGCAGCTAAAGCCACGATAGAAGCAAGGCATAATGACGTGGACCACTGGCGGAACAACATCACTACGAGCGTACCAATGGAACCAATGGCATTTGTACACTCTCAGAAAAAATGTTGAAAATGGGTGGAGTTCCCCTCTAAGTCCCAGTGGATACAACACTAGAATAACCTGTTTTCTGCTTTCAATGGATTTATACAAATACACTAATACAACCTTATTTACTGCAACCAAGAGCAGAGGTAGGGACGGAAACGCACAAGACTTGTAAGAGAGAAGACTGTAAACTGGAGTGAATGGGAGAGCAGAGGAACAACAGCAGAGTGTCTCTGGGCTCCATGGCTACCTGGCTCCACTCAGCACGTCATGGCAGATGTCAGCTCACAGAGAGAGAGAGAGAGAGAGAGAGAGAGAGAGAGAGAGAGAGAGAGAGAGAGGGAGAGAGAGAGGAGGCTAATTTTAGCATCGACATCACACAACACACAGTCTGACGCTAATGATTGGCTGTTTGGAATGCCCAGGAGAATGTGCAAGAGACGCATGTGCTGTATGTGTGTGCGTGCATGTGTGTTTGTGTGTGCACTTGTATGTGCTTTAACCAAATGACTCACAGCCAATCAGCAGCATCGCTCAGAAGGCTCTCTCTCTCTCTCTCTCTCTCCCTCTCTCTCTCTCTCTCTCTCTCTCTCTCTCTCTCTCTCTCTCTCTCTCCCTGACCACATGTGTGCCCACTTTCCTTCGACTAAAACCCAGACAGGTCAACAAAACTGAGGCCTCTCCCTTGTCCGTACACACATACGCACCTTTTACCCCCCCTTGACGCACACACACGCCATTCACCCCCACCAGACACACACACATACCTTTCACCCGCCAGACAGACACCTGGACATCTATGGTGGTCCAGCAAGAGACCGCTCCCAAAACCACTTCCAAGTCTCTCTCTGCATACATGCAGTTGTACACACACAAAAACACGCACCCATGCACACACGCACACGCACACGCACACACACACACACACACACACACACACACACACACACACACACACACACACACACACACACACACACACACATGTCCTGGTGGTAGTCAGGAAGCCATTACTAAAACCAAAAACAGGAGTAATGAATGGATGTAGTTATAGACTTGGAGAGGCAACACGAGTGACTTCCACTCATTCCCACATACTGTACATTAACCAAGGGGGGAAAAATCTCTCTCTGTCTGTCTCAATCTCATTTCACCTCCTGATCCTTTTTGTGTGGTAACTTAGGAAGGAAGGAAGGAAGGAAGGAAGGAAGGAAGGAAGGAAGGAAGGAAGGAAGGAAGGAAGGAAGGAAGGAAGGAAGGAAGGAAGGAAGGAAGGAAGGAAGGAAGGATCAACAAGAGAGAGGGGTGAAAAGGAAGACCGGTTCCAGACATTCTATCCAGAAGTGAGGAGAGGAAAACGAAAAGGAGAGAGAGAGATGACAAGCAGAAATGGAGGTAATAAGAGGGTGATAAAAACAGGTATCATGAGAGAGAGCGCGAGCGAGAGAGAGAGAGAGAGAGAGAGAGAGAGAGAGAGAGAGAGAGAGAGAGAGAGAGAGAGAGAGAGAGTCTGTCCAGCTGGATAGGTTCATGCTGTTGATGGTCTTCCAACATGGCTGCTTTCATTTGACTTTCATTTTCCTTCGTCCTTCTTGCTTGTCTGTCCAACAGTGTGCCTTTGGGCATGGACGGATGCTAGCAAGACAAGAAGCAGCAGCAATGGGAGGGAAAGAGTAACTCTGTGTTCAAGCAAGCAATCCATCTTCAATGGATTCTACGAAACAAAAGTGGATCTGATTTAGTCTTTTGCTCCATTGGGCCATAAATGACAAGCGGAAACTACAATGTAACATGATGATGTTCGCTAGCAGGCAATGCTTGTAGATCATAATAAAGTTCATATAGTTGTTTTATCATATAATGACTAATAAGTTAAAGGGGCATTCAGTGATTTGGCTGATAAGGAAAAAACCCAGTCCCCCCGGTAACAAGATGTGCACATGCACACACACTGGGGGGGGGGGGTGAGTTCAACAGGCCAACAGCACATAGCCTACAGCACAACAGCCCACTTGACCGAGGCAGCTCTCATCATTTCTTCCAAAGCCCAAATTATTATTGTTATTATTATTATTTTTTTACCCCAGAGGCTCTCTGGGGACAGGGAGTGACTGCTTATATGGTCAGCACACTCTATAGTAGGGAGGATCATCCAAAAAAGAAAATAATAATAATAATAATATTAAGTGAATTAAAGGTGAGCTCCACCCATTTTCAACATTTGAATACCGGTATGTCATTAATATACCTTAGAGATGTTGTGTGGACATGATAAAAAAAAGTTCTGGATTTCCTAAAAATGGACGTCTGAAAAAAATCATTAACATGGTGAAATACATCTGATGACATCATCAAAATGTATTTCGCCATGTTAATGCTTTTTCTTTCAGACCCCTTTTTCCTGAGAGGGTACAAATGTGAACCAAATGGAACCTCTCAGGAAAATTTTGAAAATGGGTGGAATTCCCTTATTATACCTAATATACTGTACATACAGTTCAATATCACAACCAAATGCTGTTAAAACTCAGAAAGGCCAAGGATTTAAACTCCCACCTTTGCTGATGCGAAATCTGTATGTGTATCTTGTATTGATCCTGGGATGATTGATTCCCTCCACTGCCTCAGTACATCACATTTGGAAATCAATTGGAATAATGAACATGGACACATTATTTCATCCATACTAGACCACGGTTTTTGTCATTATTGGTTACTGGGGGTTATTCCGTCTTTTGTATTAATCATTGTTCTATACTGTATGTCGGAGAAGCTAGATTTCATCCAGCTGTTTCCCATTGTGTTCATGTCATCAATAATACAGCACTCCTCCATTATTATAGCTGAATACCACAACACAATGGAGATGGATGTGTGTCCATGCAGCGACATTAAGGCATAATGGTCTATTTTTAATCCAACACATACAAAACACAAATCCCGTCATGTCTATTACGCATTACTGACTTTATTTCTCAAGGCAAAACAACAAAGCTGAATCCTACATCTAACATAGAAATGGACACAAATCACGGTACGATCAAAATATGAGCTCTGGGGACGACCAGTGGTCCCTGAGAGGATTCCAGGTGGTCCCCAGGCTAAATGATGGAAAGTTGGTTAACCAGATGCAACTCTTTGAGAGCGGAAAAATGAAACCAGTTTCATTTTTACACCATCTGAATTCCAGCCTGGAATTGTGGACAAAAGCAAAAGAAATCTTTAGTTTCGGGGTCTGTGGGGCTAAAATGTCATCAAATGGTGGTCCATGGCTCAAATTCTGAATAAATAGTGTGCCCTGGTATGAAAAAGTTTGAAAACCACTGATCCGACCCGTTGAACGTTTCCTTCTTCCCCACAATTTCTGCGCTGTTCCATGAAAAAAAAGAAGAAAGAAATCTCGACAATCTTTCCCCTACGCAGCACGGCTTGAGCAACACCTCAACTCAGCAGCGATGTAGCTGACCGTGCTTGTTTTTTGTAATTAGCTTTTTGTTGCTGCTAGTGTGGACGCAGCATACAGTAACAGCCAGAGACGAGTAACAGCACCTTACAGAGAGAGCATGAAGTGGGTCAAAGTGATTGTGTTGGGGAGGTAGTGTATAGAGGCAGTCACCGCTCCTGCTAGAAAAGAACAGCAGACCTCACAGGTTCCCTGAGTGCACTGCAGTGTTGCCACTTCACTGTTTGCAAGAGAAACAATGGGTCATGTCAGGGGCGTTTTTGCCATTAGGCAGACTAGGCAGTTGCCTAGGGCGCAATCCTATAACTAGGATTGAACATTTACAACACATGTAATTTCTATTCAATAATATGTTCTATAATATGAGATTTTACCTGGAGCCACAGGGGCTCCAGGGAAAATCTTGCCTAGGGCTCCAAACTGCTTAGCAAACGCCACTGGGTCAGGTGTACAAAAACAAGCCCACACACACACATGTGCACGCACACGCGCACGCACGCACGCACGCACGCACGCACACAGGCACACACACATCTGAAGATAGCAGGTCTACAAGCTTGCACAGTGTTGCATCTTGGGCTTGGTTTGCCTTTGAAATGTGGTGGGATATTTCTTTTAGAAACATTTTAAATATGCAAATCTTTTACGGGGCTTTGTGTCAAAAATATTTTCCGACGAGGATCAATGTACAATACGTTCCAATTTGGGGGACCTCGGAGGACCTCCGTATAAGCAAGTTTGGTGAAAGACGGGAGAGAAGAAAGCATAACACACATCAAGTGAAATAACAGGAAGGCACATTTTATTTAGCAAATATATAAGGCGTGGGATGAAAGAAATCTATAGATGGCCCTACAAAAGTAGTTTTACCACCTGACAAAAAGTGTGTCTTGTGCAGGTGGAAAATATATCCACAAGCAGGTTTATAAAATCACAGTTGCTTGTGATATCATGTCTGTGGCACAATTCTGGGTCAGATGCAGAACAGAACTGCAGAACTGTAGTTGGAGAAACGTAAGCCAGGGGTAAAGTGAGAAAATGTGTTTGGTCAGTTTGTCTGGATAAAACCACAAGGCTGATATGCCGCTCAGTCTGATATATGGGTGTCTGCAATTAAATGCAGAATATGATCAAATCAAAGTTTTTCAAATTTATCAGGAAATCATGCAAAAATATTGGTCAAAAACATTGTTAGTCGTCGGTCTCTGACTTTCCAAAACCAGGATTATTGGCATCACCAGTCACCGGTCAGCCACACACGTGAAGGTCACCTGCCACATTCCACAGGAAGGTATGACTGGATGTGAGCAAAGTGGACCCATTTGAACGGTTCTGAACGGATTCCAACCCGGTGCCCCGGTCGTGTCTTGAGACTCGCTCACAGGACACAGCTAAAGCTATGTAGACTTGGAAAGTACAAGTGGAAAACAAAAGAAAGTGCGAGGATTGGGAGCGAGAGGGCTTTGCACAGCCCCGAGCAGTGATGTTAAACTCTTATGAGGCAGGCTCACAGTCATCACAAGAAGCTCTCTCCTCTCTGCGTGGAGTGAATTCTGGCTCCCGGAGTACAAAATCCAGCCAAAGCTTCTCTCTGCTTGCTTTTTTCTTCTTTTCTTTTTCATTCCTAAGAGTGTAGTGCTGCTGCTCTCTATACGCCCCGCCAGCAGACAGGATAGGTGGAGGAAGAAAAGACTGCGGTCACAACGGTTAGCTTGTCACCATTAGCCAAGACATTATTGCCCTCTAAAAATGTTTATAACTTACGCAAATAGCCCCTTTGGACATTTACATGAACATTTTCTCAGGCAACCTTAGCCCTCGCCGTCCGCCCCACCCCTTTCAGTCACAGCCTTTAGCCCATCTCTAGCTCTATTCTTCAGCTTTCATAAGGCTTATAATGTGCTGCCCCCTCATTAGCGCTAAGACGTGACAGAGTGTCCTTTATTAGGGGGCAGCAGCTCCTCCGCTCCAGCTCGGCTCTGGAGGAGGTGAGATTGTCGCAGGGGCTGATGGCTGTGTCTTTGCTCTAAGGTCAAGTTATTAAGCTCCAGTTTTCACCTCAGTAAAGGTGATGACTGGCTAAGCCCATGACTTCAAACATGCATTTGATAGGGCCTGTTGGCCAGTCAGATTGAGCTGGAAACTGGTTCAATTAAGGACCTGTTTTAGTCCATGAGCCAGACCTCCAAAGTTGGAAAAATCACAGTATGAATTTAGTGTGCAAATAAAAATATAAATAATGATAACCCCGCAAATATGAAAATATAAATAATGATAACCCCCGCAAATATAAAAATATAAATAATAATAATTGTTTTAACTTCAAAAGTTGCCCTTTTGAATTTGACATTTTTTGTATATTTTCCTACATAATGCCTAATTTGAATATTTATAAATGCAAGATTTGTAATACAATTAATACTTCGCTTTGTGTAAGTAATCAACTGGCGAAGTTTCATGGCGGCGATAACAATTTAATATAGGAATGGTTTTGCCCATGTCTGGCTGATGGACTAAGAATCAAAAAGAACTGAACCGGAGGCCATTGAGAGACAGAACTACAACAAAGCCAGGAAATTAGAGCCAGACCAATAGTTTGACCAAAATATTTTTTGACAAGATCGGAATCCGCGGTTATGCAGCTAATGTGTCACGATTTTAAACCACTTTCATGCTCGCTTCCCTGGGGGTTTTTTTTTATTATTATTTTGCGAGCCATTACAAGCTCGCAAATGCTATGACATAGGATCACACACTACAATGCAAATACTATAGGACACCAGTGGTCCCTGAGAGGATTCCAGGTGGTCCCCAGGCTAAATGATGAAAAGTTTCTTAATCAGGTGTAACTCTTTGAGAGCGTAAACATGAAACCAAATGGACCCTTGCGGGTCCATTTGGTTTCATGTTTACACTCTCAAGAGTTAAAATATTCACCATCTAAATTACACACACAACTAGAGAATGTAGAAGATTAATTGCCATTTTGATCTGTATGTTCGACTGTTTTATTTTCTCCGAAATCCTTTGAATTGTGGACAAAAGAAGAGAGAGAAGCAGGCTGGGGAGCTAAAGGGTGTGGGTGTTGAACCCTCAGACCAGGTGGTGAAAGGTGACTGAGTGAAGCTTTCCTTTCCCCTCAGCACCTCACAGTGACGCGCCCTTCAGCAATACGCCCAAATGGAGCAGGTCAAGGGCTTCATGGAAAAAGCCTGGCGGGTTGCAGCGAGCACCATGATGTCTCAGGTGCACTTGTGTGTAACCGCCTGAATGCTGTATATGGCGAGGCGGCATTGCTATATATAAAAGTTATGCATGCTCAGCAAAAAAAACCTTCCCTGGGTGAAGGAGGGAAAAAAAGAAGAAGTTAAAAATGAATAAATAAAAAGTGGGTCAGAGACAAGAGACTCCAGGCACAGATGATAAGCCAATTTACCCCCACAAAGCTGAATGCAAATATCATCATGGATGTGGCACGCTGTGGCCAGGGAACTGGTTAGGAAATGGCATTGCAGTGAGTGGTGGTGGGGGTGGGGAGTGGGTGACCTAGTTTGTCTGGAAAAAGCAACCATTTGATTAATACTGCATCGCGTTGTCTGACTGTCTGTTGCTTCTCCTGCCTATATACCCAATGCACTAAAAAGGGACAACAAAGGTTGGTTACATGGCATCAGAGAGCCAGTGCCACAGCTACGTTATCACGCTGGATAAGGTTGAGGTGAAGAGTTCTGTCCAAAACGCATAGATGAGAGTTTAAATTTTAAGTTGACCTGGGGTGGTCCAGCACCATTGCAGTGGTGCGGTTCCTCCCGACCTTCACAGAGACCAGGTAACACAAGTGGCCATGTTCTAAGACATGGGTTTTCAACCTTTTTCATCCCAAGGCCCACCATTTATTCAGCATTTGAGCCACGGACCACCAATTGGGGATTTTTTTTAGACCCACAGACCCCAAAACTAAAGATTTCTTTTGCTTCTGTCCATGACCATTTTTCTTCTAGTTGTGTAGATTCGCGTGATGGATATTTTAACTCTTGAGAGTGTAAAAATGAAACCAAATGGACCCGCCAGAGTCCATTTGGTTTCATTTTTACGTTCTCAAGAGTTACATTTGGTTAAACAACTTAACTGGGGACCACCTGGAACCCTCTCAAGGACCACTGGTGGTCCCCGGACCACCTGTTGAAAACCCCTGTTCTAAGACAAGGAGAGACAGCGAAACCAACTTGCGACCGTGGCATACACCGCGAAAACTGTCAGATATGGCAGTGAGAAGGCATGTCTCCACCATAGAGTACTAAAATGCGCAAGCACTAACTGGGCTGACGCGCGTGACGTCACAAATGTCCATTCACTTACATTAAATGGAAGTGAATGGAAGTGAATGGAAGTGGAGACCAAGCTTCAGCTTGTTCTCTAGATAGAGCACCTCCATGACATAAGCAATGACAGAGAGACTACACAAGTGCGACGGGGAAGTGGGAATTGGAATAACAACTAAATTGGGAGAAAAGGGGGAATAGTTTGGGGGAGAAAAGGTTAAGTTGACAAAGTTGCAAACATGTCTATGGTACTGCATTTTAAAAGCCGACCAATCTAAGTCCCAGGATAATAACATATAACGGATACCCTAGATTTGTTGCATGTCCCTTTTCAACATGAAACAGAAAGGGCTTATAAATAGTTGTTGGGAGAGCAAATGAGCTCGGGGGAATTGCTTTTTGTTTGTTTGAAGGAAGGAAAAGGCCATCTCCTTTTTTTTTCTCCCTAAGTCCCCAGGTAGCCACAAGGACATGCAAAGCGTTCAAGTGTTCTGTAATGAGCGAGTGTTGTGTTCCGATAAGTGGGCATGTAGCATTATTTCACTGTCACCCTAAACTAAAAGCAGAGAAGTTACAAAGACACTTCAGTCCAGAGTATAGTATAAAACTTTCATCAAAGTGAAAGCGAGTGCTGCACCTCTGGGAACAGACAGAATGTGTATGTGCGTGTGCACGCACACACATGCCAGCGTACTTGTGCGAGAGGAGTCGGTTATGGGAGACTGATTTTCATTTAGTAAATCTGGGTGGAATACAGTGTCTAGCAGGCGTGGCATCAATTTGGCATGGCAAAGCAACGCCAGGTGAACAATAATGATGACACACCAGTGGACCTACTGAGAGAGAGAGAGAGACAGAGAGAGAGAGAGAGAGAGAGAGAGAGACAGAGACAGAGACAGAGACAGAGACAGAGAGAGAATTTTGCGGCAACAGCATCTGCCGCGGAACACCCACAGCAGGCAACAGTGTTTCTCGGCAGGCATCAGTCCAACACTCTACCCCAGTGGTTTTCAACCTTTTTCATACCAGGGCCCACTATTTATTCAGCATTTGAGCCACGGACCACCATTTGAAGACATTTTAACCCCACAGACCCCAAACCATAAGATTTATTTTGCTTCAGGCTTGACTACCAAAAGTGGATGAACGGGACTTCAGGACAGGCCGGGACAACATACACTGGACAAAGGAAACCGCACAAGCAATACTAGACAACTGGATGCTGAGTTTAAACTAAATAGCCCCAGAGACCAAGACAGGCCGGGGATTTCAAACAAGAGCATAATTAATTTATCCAACTACTTTCGACCAGACCAACACCAGATAGATCTACTGGAAAAAGGACTATCGTTTGTCCCAACCCTGGATATATACAAACAGCAGAAGAACAAACTAAGAAGAGATATCTCAGATTATCACCGAAGACTTAAATTAGCTTCCCATTTTGGACCAGGAGACGAAAGAGAAATACCGCCATTTCAGCCAAGTTCCAATTGGGAACCACCAGCAGAGTCACTCCCCCAGAACCTGAAACAGTTAATCCAAGAAGACACACAGACAGTGGAGAGACTACCAGGACACATCAAAGAAAAGGACAACCTCAACATAGAACAGGTAAGAGCCTTAAGAACACTAGCTAGAAACAAAGACATAGTCATTAAACCAGCAGACAAAGGGAGCTCAATTATCATAATGGACAGGCAACAATACCTACTGGAGGGAGAGAGACAACTCAACAATCCTGACCATTACAGGCCATTAGCACAACCAATATATAATCAGACAGCCACAGAAACCAAAGAGATTATAGATAGATTAAGAGAAAAAAAGTACATTAACTACAAACAAGCTAAATACCTAATAGGGCGGGACACCCCACGTGCACGGATCTTTTATCTATTACCAAAGATTCATAAAGATCCTAGCACATGGACTATACCGTACGAGATCCCACCAGGAAGACCAATTGTATCAGATTGTAGTAGTGAGACTATCACTCTGCTGAATATATTGAGCATTTCCTAAACCCTCTGTCTATAAAACACCCATCCTACATCAAGGACACTTACGACTTTGTTGAAAAAATCAAAGCCATAACTGTACCTCAAAATGCAATTTTATTTTCCATTGACATAGACAGTCTGTACACAAACATAGAGACAGACGCCGGACTACAGGCGGTAAAGGAAATGTTCAAGAAATATCCAGACAGTAAGCGCCCAGATGCAGAATTACTAGAATTACTACATCTAAATCTGACCAAGAATGACTTCCAATTTAACGATAAATTTTACCTTCAAACAAAGGGAACAGCTATGGGAAAACGGTTTGCTCCTTCCTATGCAAACATCTACATGGCTCTATGGGAGGAAACAGCTCTAAAAAAGTGTAGACTTAGACCCACACAATATTTCAGGTTCCTTGATGACATTTTTGGAACATGGACTCATTCAGAACAAGAGTTCCAAGAATTCATTAATATTTTAAACACACACCATAGATCAATTACAATCAAATACGCTACAAGCACAGAAAAAATTGATTTCCTAGATGTTACAGTATTCAAAGGACCAAACTTTAGTACAAGCGGGAAACTGGATCTTAAGGTTTACTTTAAAGAAACAGACACACATGCACTTTTACATAAAACATCCTTCCACCCACCACACACATACAGAGGTATAGTAAAATCACAACTTCTAAGGTTCAGTCGCATCTGTACACAACAAAGCGATTTTAAATTAGCATGTAAAACTCTATTTAATGCCCTAAAACAACGGGGGTACACAAGGACCTTTCTAAGAAAAACCTTTGACACCTTTCGAGAGGTGAAAGAGAGGGATGAAAGACCCCAAATTGCTCTAGTAACCACATATTCAACATTAAGCAAAATAGCTAGCATGAGGATCAAAAGAAACTTTGCAAGAAGGGCAGAAGATCCACTAGAGGGGTACAAAGTAATACCTGCCTACAGAAAAAATAAAAACTTAAAAGATTACCTAGTCCACAGCAAACTCAAAGGAACAAACAGAAACCTCCCTAAAAGGCCAGATTACTTTAAACCCAAACCACTAGTGAAGAATAGATCAACGAAAATCATGATAGGGATAAAACAAAACATTACAGCGTCCACAAAAAACTGTGTCTATCTAATCACATGCAACAAATGCAAGTTACAATATGTAGGGGAAACCAGAAACACAATAGCGGATAGACTTAACCAACATAGATATAACATAAAAAATGCCAAAGAGATGTCACTAATAGTGGAACATTTTATGGGACATGGAATTGGGGCAATGGAAGTGTGTGGATTAGAATCTAATCAAACATGGACAGAGGGAGAGAGGAAGTTTGCAGAAAAACAATGGATTTTAAAACTTAATACAACATTCCCACAGGGTTTAAACCACTATGAAAGATAATTAAGATTATTTATCTCAGACCTAGATAGACTCCTTCAACAAAGATGGCGAATGCAAACATTCTCTGTATTGTACTCCTACATAATGTTGTAAGAGACAAAACATTGAAGTCTTTTACCACAAACCTAACCACAAACATGATGCAACACATGGCATCTTCCATGGAAGACCCATGGCAGCCAGTAGTGTTTCTCATTGGCATCAGTGTGACAATCTACCTCCTTACATTAACCCTAACCGCAAGCGCAGTGCAATGCATGTTGGTGAACAGACCGACGCCGAGACGTCGTCGCGTCTCGTTGCCGTTGCCAGAGAATGCACTCGCTACTTCCCTGCACAACAACATGCATTGAGAAGTGGCACTGAAGAGAGATTTGGAGGGAAAGAAGGTGTTAAGAGAAAGCGAGAAGGTGTGTACGCTTCTGACAATTAACCTTTTTCAACCTGCAGTTGCTATATTGGATCTGTCATCATTAGCCTAATGAAATTTACCCAAATTTCAAAAATAGCACATTTGAAAGCCTTTTATGGCAGCTATTTCTGCTATACTCATTGTGTTATAGCTTACGGCTATGAAGGCTCAAGTGATTAATAAGAAAAGAGAGTTTCACTTTGAATCTTGCTTTTGTCTTCCCGACCTCACTTATCTGGATCAAGAGCACTCGTGTTTTGCGATGTTCTTTTTCTGCACATTCTTCCCCTCTTTTCTCTCGGTGGTCCCCTGTCCTCTATCCAATAGATTCGTTTCTAGACTCTCACTCTCACCTGAGTGTTTCACAATCTCTTACTCACTCTCTCATCCCAATCTTCTATTCCTTCAGTCCCACTTTCATCCTGGCTCCCTCTTCTCTCTGACTCTCCATTTCTTAACGCTCCGTCTCCCTGGAGAACGCTCTTTGGTTTTCCCTTCTCTGTCAGCTCCATTTCAAGCATCATACCCATCTACCTGCCCTCACCCTTTACTGCCCACCTATTGTACCTCAACTCCATCTCACATGTGACTAGAATTCTTCTAGCACACAAATGCACATGTAATCAAATGCACCACCATGTGACAAAGGCGTATAGTAATTGTGTACATTGTTTATGTGACAGATGCATGGTTTTCATATCACAAATATATGACCTTTGGCCAAAAGCTTGTACAGAACATTGTTCCCTCTTATATTCTCTACAGCATGATATATGATATTTTTCTATGATATTTGGAATTAATCAATATCACTGCAATTATATTGTTACCCACAGGGTAGGGATCCTGGGATTCAAGTGGTCAAACAGGATACAGTTATTTTCAATCTGAACAATTGGGAAGGTACATTCTCTCAAGTTTTCCTTGCGACACATCTTCTTTATGCATCTAATTTACATATTTATCTGCTGTACCGCATTATGATATAATTGTGAGGTTGACCATGACATTCAGCAGTGTCGCGGATGGGAAAAGTTATTTACAGTTGTGCCCCGAGCCATTAATGTTTTGAGTCTACAAACAGTGGGTCAGGACTTGTCCTATATGCAGAAGTACAGCACAACGTCCTTGTCGGTTTGGAAACCGTATCTACAAAACCACAGATTTTTTAATAACCTAAAATAGCGAAAATATACTATCCACAAGCTCACAAAGCTCACAAAGAGCGACACATGCTATTTGCACGACTTTTGTGTCGATAAAGTACTGGACAATAATTCAGGAAAGATGGAAGACATAATGGAGTTACAAGGTTTCTGCCCTGAACTGGCTTACTTTTATCTTTGGTGTATTTACAAACTGGACACCCCAGGCAACCAGTGACCTCCAGCAAGGTCTGGGATGGCAACCGGGGAAGGTCAGGACACAGCTGACCTCCAGGAGAGACCGGGCCAAGCAGCAACCCCTGCAAGACAGGAGGGCACCATGCATGCACCACAACAGAACTTATACAAATGAGCAAAACACCCAGAATCTCTCAAGAGGAGTGGAGGAGGAAGAGACTGGATGGGACGGATTTAAAATAACAACAACAAGGACAGTGACAAAGTGTATAAGGCCAAGTAAGGACAAGGACGGACACACGGCACAGACATACAGTCTGGTGAGATGTAGGACCCTCCAAGACAGGAAGCAAATCATAGTCCAAGTCAAGAGACCTCTCAGGGCCTGCACTCGCTCCCCAAGAAACACACAAGGCAGTCAGAGCCTCCTGTTGACTCTGGCATACAGGGAAAGGACAATAGCTGGAAGCCTGGTTCAGAGGGGCAGCCATTTGGCCGATCTCCAATCTCTTTCTGAATTAATAATAACCCCCTTAAAAGTCCTCAAAGTTGTCTTTGCCAGTAAGTGAGACTGCTGACTTAAGAAAACTCCCCGCCGCCGCCCCTCCTCCTCCCAAACACCCATTTTCTTTCGTTTTTGTACAGTACTTTTAAGATTGTATAGTACACTCACAGGAAAAAGGAGGGTCTATACGTCAAGGGCAAGAAGGACATAAATCCTCAAATGTGTCAAGGGCCATACTTGAGCTACACAAACGCTAATCATATTAACTCTATTCAGACTGTGTGTGTGTGTGTGTGTGTGTGTGTGTGTGTGTGTGTGTGTGTGTGTGTGTGTGTGTGTGTGTGTGTGTGTGTGTGTGTGTGTGTGTGTGTGTGTGTGTGTGTGTGTGTGTGTGCCAGCAGCCTCATATCTCTGCTGGTATGTATTCTCATGCACAGTGCTCTACCATCCTCCCAGACTAATCTACTCATTGGGTTTTGGACTGTGTGTGTATGCGTGCGTGTGTGAGTGTGAGAGAGACAGTGAGAGACAGGGCACTGACTGCACGCATTCCTGCAGCTGTTTGCATCTGGTTGTCATGGAGGTTCACAGCTGTTTCTATCATACTCTAATGAGCTATCTCTCACACGCGCACGCACGCAGACACACACACACACACAGAGAGAGAGAGAGAGAGAACATGCATGTTTAAGCACATACACAAACACACTCATACTGTATGCACTATACATGTAGACGGAACTATTCATACAAATTAGCAAACACAGATGTTGATACAGAGACAGACACACACACAGAGATGCGCGCACACACACAGAAAGAGAGGTCTTCCGTTTTCAGCCTCCACACAGCAAAAGGTTAATTCAACTCTCCAAGAGTCTCTTGCAGTTAAATGAAAACTGATATTATACTGTGTGTGAAAACCAGAGAATTGAATAAAGAAGAATAAGAGACAGATACAGAGAAAGAAAGAAAACAGTTCTAGTTTCACACCTGCTCAGGCTCAGTCTGAACCCCCCACCCACCCACACCCACACACACACACACACACACACACACACACACACACACACACACACACACGTTTCCTTCCTCCACGGTGCACTGGGAGTGGCCCGCTCTCCTAATATCACTTGTTTATGCGAGTCTCCTGGGCTGCGTAACAGCACATTGTAGTACAGTCTGTTCCCGTTGGCCAGAAACCTTCTATATCCAATAAACTTTACATTTCAGATTAGAGCCCGACCCAATACATATCGGCCCGTCATATCAGCCCCCGATACGACCATACAGTAAGGCTGCATCGCATCGTAACACTGAAAATTTCTCCGATATGAAAAGTGCCACCCCATACTGGCATAATTATATCTGTGCCAAATCTTTCCACAACCCCAACCTGTTTTTAATGCAGTTAAAATAAAAAACATTATCATTTGCAAATCAGTTATTGGTGGTTGTATACCTCTATCATATCGGTTATCATATCGTTCCCAAAAGTCGGTCTGGCTCTATTTCAGAGATAATGATAGAAGAAAACTTGTGTTCCAATAGACCCAGTGTAGTTCTTCTCTTTTCAGTGGTTTAATATTTATATTTTTGTTTGTTTGTTTCTCTGCCAATGTGAAAATGTCCTTATAAAACCTAGACACACTTAACCACCTTCAGCTTCACTCCCATCACTGCTCTCCGACACTTGAAACAGGGCATTTATTTACTTGTTGCTTTAGTAGGCACGACCTTCAGTCGCAATCATCAAGCCCTCCACATTCTACAATGGCCATTAGTGGCCAAAGTGGCCATGGCAATTGTAAGAGCATTCAGTGATTTGGTTGATTTGTCTTTTCCTCCAAAGCCCCCAAACTGAAACTAGGCTTTTTATGACCCCGTCACCAGGGGCCCTTTCCCATATGTCAATAATTATGGCCATATGATAGCCCGATATTGACTTTTTTACCGATATCCGATATCCCGATATTATCCAACTTCTAATTCCCGATACCGATATCAACCGATATCAACCGATACCGATATATGCGGCCTCCAGTGGTGGGAAAATAACAGAAACTATTACTATACAAATATTTAATATAAATAAACATTTAGTATAACTACGAATTCATGTTATAGCCTAGAAATACTCCATACAACTATAAATTCAACATGTAGCCTACTTGAGTAAAGTACAAAAGTAATGGTATAAACATGACCGTAGCGCTGAGTCTACATCTCTGTAAATAGTCATAATTTCCAGTTTGTAAATACCGATACCGATATTTTCCGATATGAAATTTGAAAGCTTTTATCGGCCGATAATATCGGAGGGCCGATAATATCTGCCATCTCTAATTATGGCCATATCATAGCTCCATATATGGTCACACTTGTAGTATCACAGGACTATGGTCATGCCTTGTGACGTGGAAAGACATCATGGAGACTCTTATTGTGCATTTTTATGGTCACAGACACAGTCGATGGTGTCATCGAACCCTGGCTAGACAGACATTTCTGCCTGGGCTTAACTTCTAACCTTCCTCATGTCAAAGAGCCCCCCCCCCCCTGGGCGTCTCACCGGTATTCAGTATGGTGTTCGATTTACAAAAATGGAGATAAGAGTTTTCTGTCAGACAGCGACGGTATGTTCTTGTAATGCACAGACCGAGCCAACAGAGCCGGGCTCCAGGGGCCTCATTTACAAAACATGTTCTTTCACTCCAACCCTGCCTTCTTTTTTCTGCCTTCACACACACACACACACACACACACACACACACACACACACACACACACACACACACACACACACACACACACACACACACACACACACACACACACACACACACACACACACACACACACACACACACACACACACACTCACAGTTTGCTGAGCATGCACTCTCTCTTTACAGCGGTGACCTGTTTCAGTGTAACAGTGTTACACACATTCTCACCTGGGAGTCGTAGTTCCAGCATTACTTTCTACTCACAACTCCAGTACTGCTACTCTCCTGTATAGACTAGTACTGCTCTTGTACTCTTCTACTGTGGTGATACTCTACACTACTCTAGTAAAACTCGACCAGATGTCTCTCTTTGCCGCGGGACAGCGACTCATTTCCGAGACATTTGAGGTGTCCCACAAATTGAGCCGCTGTCCCACATTGTGACTGTCAGTGTTCAAATACCCTAATATTTGGCTTTCTGTTGTCTCTTTTCCTGCTATAGATGTGTTTTTAAGTCTGCTAAAATAACCATGAGTATTCCCCTGGTGCCACTATATTTACACGCCACATTGCATGTACTGTCGTATCAAAAAGAGCTGAACTACAAGCTCAAAACACCTTGTGGTGCGGCGCGTTTTGAGCTTATAGATCAGCTATTTTTGCTATCAATTGAAATCATGAATTGTTTTTTTTTCCGGATATGACATCAAGATCTTAATACGCACACGTTTTCCCACTTGTCTCACACATGCAATACTTCTGTCCCTCAAATGAACAGTTTAGATCTGGTCGCCCTACTCTAGTAATATTCTTCTACTTAGATACTGCTCCTCTGTACTACATCCATATTAGCAGCTTCACTGGAAAGGTTTGTGGGACACCAGAACCTTGCTAAAAGGACAGTTTGACATTAGTGGTGTTAGTGTTTTATCAGTATCACCCACACCACCCCTCCAGACACACATACTGTACATGCACGCACACAAACACACACAGGAAACCTGTGGTTTTAAAGCTTTTTGATACCAGGGCCCAATATTTATTCAGGATTTGAGCCACGGACCATTTGATGGCATTTTTGCCCCAAAGATGCCAAAGCTAAATATTTCTTTTCCACAATCCCAGGCTGGATTTAGGAAACAAAACAGCCAAACCTAGAGATCAAAATGACCATTACTCTTCAACATTCTCTAGTTTGTAAACTTGGGCTAATTCATAAGATGAATATTTTAACTCTTGAGAGTGTAAACATGAAACCAAATGAACCCTTGCGGCTCCATTTGGTTTCATTTTTACGCTCTCAACGAGTTACATCTAGTTAACCAATTTTCCATCATCTAGCTGGGGACCACCTGGAACCCTCTCAAGGACCACTGGTGGGCCCCGTACCACTGGTTGAAAACCAATGGTGTATGCGGTGTGCCCATTGGGGTTTTACTGTGTAGTGTAGCCCACAATGGACGTTTCATCAAGACTGAGAGAACACATGGAGTTTGGCCCCCAAAACGCTGAAATGCTGATAATAATGGATGATAAGGAAATCTCTCTCTCTGAGCGTTAGCTTGACACGATGGGATGTGATGCTTGGGTGAAATTGCATTAGTGTTGATCGTGAGCTCATTACAGTTTGATTAGAAGGTCAATCACATGAATCTTTAATCAGGTGATTAATGTTGGTAGCGATTAACGTCCACGACTCCATCTGAGTCATTAGGGTCAGGTGTGTCTCCACAAGAACGCCACAGATTGGAATCCGGCCATTCGGTTGAGAGAACCGTTTATCACTTAAGTCTGTTGCTGTTTGCTATCGAAAAATAATGGAGCTAACACTATTTTTAACAGAAATAGGATTAGTTGAAGGGGCTACACCAAATTCAGAAACAAATGTATCATATCCAGAAAATGTTGCCTTTTACTACCTTTTAAACTTACTGCAGTCTAAACAACTACTCAGATATTTATTTTTCATATTTTCTCAGTGGTTTCAGTAACAGTCAGAAAAAAAATTGTTGGGGTGTAAAAATACTCAAAAAAAATCGTAAAATTCGTGGTGGAGCCCCTTTAAAAACTGCATGTTAAGAAGTAGCGCCACAAAGAAAAATGTTAGTAAAAAGCCATCTCAGCAGTCAATGAAACAGCCCCCTGAGTGTTGACTTGAGATAAGATCATAGACGTGCAGATTAAGCACCCTTTTGTATGTGTTTCCCGTTCTCTGTGTTGCTTTGATAATGTTTTGCTTTGACTTCCCCGTTTTAACCCACTTCAACACTTATTTTGATGAATACAAACGTGGGATTCTTATCGCATGATGTAGATCAAGAGGTTCCCAACCACTGGTCCGCGGACCGGCACATTTGGTATTTTCTTTCAGTTGCAGAAAATACCAAACATTCGTCAGGGATGGTTTATACGTAAACTGCTTCAATTTTGACCACTTTTAAATCCTTGGTGTCTGTCTACAGCTAATTTTGTCATGCATGTGCTAATGAAATAAAACACACACTGTACAGGGTTATTTTATGACAAAACATATTGAAGTATAAGATAACCTAACCCTGTTAAGTAGAGATTTAACAATACATTTTAACAGTGATTTGATACGTATGTACGATACATTGTTGACAATACAATACACAGACAATATTGGTTCGTTCTGGTGCTACGATACGATTCAATTCAATGATCTAAAATTAATACAGTAACTATTTAGCAACTACATAAAATATGTGTGAAACATGTGGATAGTGCAGCTATTTAAGAGTTACCACTAATACCACTGACTCTAAAGTGTAGGTCTCACCCAGCATGGATGTTAGAGGGGTGATTAATTATGTCACTTTGTCAACTGCATTAATACAAGTGACATATGCTTAGAGCCCTATAATGTGAACCCTTTGTTGTGAAAGGAGCAGCATTCGCAATGATAAAATTTCATTCACAGCAAAGCTCTGCTGAGCACTTTGACTGACTGGAGTGAGGCTAAATACTTTCAGAGCGATGGACTTCACTTGGTGACTGAGCTGCTGCTCGCAATGACCTGTGGCTCGACATATGGATTCACCAAGACAAGAGGATGGATTTTCAGACTCATTACGTTTTCTCAGTCTGTGTCCTTCTGCAGCCACGCAGTGGCACCTTGTCACGACCTGAACAAGAGCGATGGACAGAAACAGGGAGATTTTTAATTAAATTTGGTTGGCGTTTACCCATCACAGCGTTTGGGATTCACTTAGACTGGAATAACAGAACCCTGAGAGCAATGTGTGCATGTGTGTGCTTGGACGTACATGTCTGTGCATGTTTATGTGTATGTTTGCACAGTATGGTGACAGTCTCTGTGTCCGTCTTCTATGCTGAGGAGTTGACATCTGTCACACGTTTCCCCCAGAGAGCTGCAGGGATTTTTTCTGAGCAGTTTAGATATAGTGACAGAGCTGTTATCAGTGAATGCTTACAGTAGCATCTCTGTAGCCATTAGTCACCTGCGCTGCTGCTTTTTGAAGAGCAGTAACATGCAAATATCAAAGTAATCCATTTCCTATTCACTGTGATATCGCCTCTCTAGTGCTCACCCCCTTTCTCCTCCTCTATCACACAAACGCCGACCACTCACACTCCAACATTCTGTCTATGTGTCGTCTTTGTGTGATGTAACTGCTTCTGTTTTATTTATTTTTTACTTGACGGTCACACAGAAAAAGGGAAGCGTCTGCATGTATCCTCCTTCTAACCACTTCTAAGAGGCAGTGTAGGCAGAGTTGAGCACTTGTCAAGGCTCAAATACAGCCGCAGCACACTATAGAAAATAGCTACGCTGTCATTACGTGTCCCAAGACTTTGCCCTTTTGCCAAAATTGCTAAACTGAGGCTGCCTCTCTTTCCATAGAGTTGCTTGCTTGCACTGCTGGCGATACAAACTTTTTAATGTTTATTTATTTCCTGTGCAAGTAAGACACACTTGAGCACGCAAGACGCGCTTGCGCGAGTAGCGAACGCAGCTCGTAAATTGCAATAATGCCACGCCCAGATATGGCAAGTCTGCCAGCTAGTGGAGTTCTGGGTGGTCAGGCGTGCCCAGATATGTAATGTGTGACACTAGACAGATACATTTCTGCTAGGGCTTGCATAGTAAGGACTCACTCCGTTCGGGGTGCAATGGGTGCAATGGGAGACATATGGGTACATCACATAATAATAATAATAATAAGTGGGAATACTATCAGGGGAGTGTGCGTGGCGAGGAGGCGCTGGATGAAACGGATCGCAGCCAGCCGTCGAGCAGAACCACGGCCGGGTCAGAGGAGGAACCAGTAATTACAGAGTGACAGCACCTGTGGTTAACTAGACGGAGCTCTAGCGGGAGGAGAAGGAGGAACGAGGCTTCAACAGCCACAGCACTGCTCCAAGAAGAGCTTCCACTTCTAAACTTATTTAAAAGTAGAAATACCACAATATGAAAAGTGATTTATTTAAACTTTGCGTAAAGTAAAAGAGTAAAACACCATATTGCGGTATCCAGTGACTAAAGATGTCAAAGTAATTGTGTTGGCGTAAGTAACCTCTGAGATGCAGTGCAGTTAGTTGTCGGAAAAATGGCTCGCTGCAAGGCCCGGTTCGGCGACGACAAGGCATGACACGTTTCTCTTTCTCTTCGCATCAAATTTTAAAGACCAGGGAAAAAAAACAAAGAAAGAAAAAACCCGACGAATCCTTTCATCATATTCTCGCCTGACAGCTGTGTGACAGGTCTGACACTGGAGGAGTGAGTGAGAGGGTGATGTAGACTCATAATAGAGCCAAGGAGAAGAAGGTGCAATTTATTTCAGAGGTGATATATACTGTACATTGAGGGGGGAAATAAAGGATTTAATCTCTAGACTAGAGCATAGAAGAGTTTTGCAAAAAAGTAATAAAATTAACCTATCGGTTACGAGAGAAGAAGAAGAAAAAGGATTGGTTTTAATCATTTTCAGTCATCAATCATTTAGTACGAGGTATAGCTGACAACTTCTCCAGTGCTGAATGGCACATCTCATTTTCAGGGGGTGAAATCACTGTACGCATTAAAGAAGCATCAGACAGGCAGGCAGGCTCTATCCTGGAGGAGAGGAGGAGTGGGGGGATGACTTCTCCTTCGCTGACTGAGTGGGAGGTATGTGTGATTGGCAAGCTGCTATACCACCACTGCACCGCCACATTTCCACCGCTGGGAAACATTATGCCAGTTTTCCCCCGACCGACGACGTCCCCAGGGTGGTCATTTGAGCTCCCATAAGACCCATTCATCATCACAGGCTCACTGGCTGTTCCGTTTCCAAACCCGCTACTTTAGCCAACAACCCTATCTGTGCCATGATCGCTGGTGAGCTGAGGTTTATACTGTGCTGTGGTGGTGACTGAACGCTGCGGAAAACAAGACGTTTTGATTCCCCTGTTTGTTTCACTCAGTGGCTGATTCTAAAAAGCCACACGGCCTGGATAAGGAGCCGATGTCTGAATGTTTCTCTCTTGCGCTGGACCTGCCGCCATTGTTGAATTTTGATGAATGAACATTTGTTTCCTAAGTTTTTCTGCTCGTTTCTCGCTTTGTTTCTTTCATTCTTTAAACGGCTGCTGATGGGAGCTCGTACGACAACGAATTTCACCCGTTTTGCTGCCTGTGTAAATGTGTGATGTGACAAACAAGCTGTTTTGAGCGCAGCTGAGTTCAACTCTGAGCAGCAATGTATTTGGTTCCGTTTGTAAACTCTCAGAAAAATGTTGAAAATGACTGGAATACCAGTTTAATGCCTCATCCAATAGGCGATCTACAAGCTCCACATTTGGGCCACAATTTCAAATGTTTTTGTATTTACGCAATGAAGATTAAAAATAGTGACTAAACACTCTACTGGAAGACATTATTTAGATTTACCTCAACAGTAAAGATTTACTGAAATCAAAGTGCTCCACATACAGTACTTCTTTTCCGTCTTTTGTCTTGTTCTTATACAGTGCTCACTCTACACTCAACTTGTGGGCTGTGATGCCTCATGGGGTCCTGAAATTATTTTGGGGGTTCCCAGATGAGTTTCAAAAAGGAAACATTTGTACACATAGTCCATGCATAACCTTTCTTAATAGTTATATCTGTATAGGGAAGTGAGGAAGGGGGGCAGCGGGGGTCGCAAAGCATGGCCAACACATTTAAGGGCATCCCCAAACAACACTGTTGAGAACCCCTGCTGTACACAACCCATGGCATTCTGCCACCAACACTACAGGAGCCATGCAGGGAAACACTTGTTAGCCTGATCTAAGGCATGAGCTAATCCTGGATCAAAATTAATATTTTTGGTGGACAAGGTCCAAGATATATCCAGATTATGCAAGGGTCCAGCAAGGAAAAGCCGGCCCTTGGAGAACATATTTTGTAGGAATTCAAGTAAATTCATAGAAAAAAAACCTTGAGGAGAGTTTTGGCCAAACATGCGCATTAACAGCTGAACATACCTCTGATGGTTTCTGGTGCTGGTGTCGAACCCAGGTGCTACTGGTCCCTGTGTTCTTGGTTGATCGGGACCATGATGTGACCTGACCTGGAGGAGGAAGCAACACAGTGGACATGAGAATCCTTCATGGACTGGACAACAGCAGCAACAAAGTGTCATGGTGGCACCGTGTCAGCACCCCTAGCAGTGACATTATTCACACAAGCCTCATATCCATAGCTCTCTGACGAAATAAAACGGATTAAAAATGTGGATAAAACAACTAAAACACAACACTTGACAAACTTGTCTTTGGAGGTAAAACTGTTAAAATGGTTCCAATTAAAAAAGAACATTATTGAAAATCTTTCAAAAATGTATCAGATATACTATTTGTGAATGACCAACATATGTGGATAAAGTGTCTAAAATAATGTATTGTCCCAAATATAAGACAACTCCCATTTTTCAGACTCATTTGTGTAAAAAAAAAACATTGAATGTCAAACAATATAGTCCCCAAATATAAAACCACTCAATGTTTTAGGATATTTCCATTGAAAAAAAAAACAAAAAACACAGTCTTATATACCTTTCAAGTACCATATGGCTGTTTTCAGCCCAATGAAAAAATAGTGCTTGGAATGAATTCGGCATCGTGAAAACCACCCACTTAGACATCTCACATGCTACGTGAAGCATGATGAAAAGCATGATGTTTTGCCTTCTATAGGTTGTGACTAGTACCCTGACTTTAGCCTGATTTATTATGAGGTTTCCCACTGGAGTTAAATTTCAATCTTTTAGTTGTTATTAGACAGTCACCATTAGAAACACATTGGCGAAGGCATTTCTTGGCACCGATTTAGTTCCCAGATTGGTGAAATACCTGATAAAAAGCTAACTAATGGTGCAACAGTTCTGGAAACAGAACTCTTATTGAACTCTTGTCTTGCTGTACTGATGGAGCTACAGGATGCATTCATTCATTATACTTCATTCATTATACAAGGTTACAACTTATTCTGCTGCCAGGCTGCTGGCAGGAATAGAAGAAAAAGAACATGTTTCATCCAAGGACTTTGGATTGTGAATTACTGGCACTGAGGCAACCACGCAAGGCACAAAGCTGTGGTTTTCAAGCAGTGGTCCCTGAGAGGATTCCAGGTGATCCCCAGCTAAAGGATGGAAAATTGGTTAACCAGATGTAACTCTTTGAGAGCGTAAAAATGAAAACAAATAGACCCTCGCGGGTCCATTTGGTTTCATGTTTACACTCTCAAGAGTTAAAATATTCATCATCTGAATTAGCCCAAGTCACACACAACTAGATAATGTAGAAGATTAATGGTCATTTTGATCTGTATGTTTGAGTGTTCTGTTTCCCAAATCCTGCCTGGGGAATTGTGGACAAAAGCAAAATAAATCTTTAGTTTCGGGGTCTGTGGGGCTAAAATTCTGAATTAGTAGTGGGCCCTGGTATCAAAAAGGTTGGTATCAAAAAACACTGGTGTATACGATAACATGCGCACCATAGACTTGCATGCTGCAAACATGAATGCATACACCACAGGAGATATTAAATTGATGTGATGTTTTGCGTCTCAGGTAGGGCTCAGTCTAATAAACTGCAGGCCCACTAGTCGGGTTAGGACCGGCTGCCAGGCTCTAACACCCTGGTTATTGGACCTTTGCAGGACTCCGAGCTAAACCACGCTGGCTCCTTGTCTCTTCCAGGAGACAATCTTTTTAAGTTTCTCTACTATAAAGCTCTCAACGGGTTCAGGCTGACCTACATCACAGACTCCCTGTTGTTTTATGTTTCTTCCTGAGCCCTTAGATCCTCTACTACAGGTCTGACTAGATATGCAGAGCCATAAAAAACAACCCAACACACAGCTTTCTTCAATTGTGCTCCCAAATGATGGAACGCCTCACATAAAGAGATTAGAGAGAGAAAGAGGCATGATATTTAAACAACAATTAATATAGATGTATACAGTATCTATTTAACCTGGACTATCTACTAAATTATATCGCACCATTTTCTCAAACATTTTAAGGATTTTTATTCTACTGTCTTTTTTATTGTGTGCATTATCAAAGGAGTAGTTCCACCACTATACTTTAATGTTCCAACAATTTCACAAACCATGGAGCCTTGAATTCATGAAGATGTTTTTGTCGTATTTCTAAGCCAATATTTTCATGGCCGTCTTACTTTCACTCTCTCTTTCCTATTTTATCTATTTAACCCATTTTGGGAGCAGGAACTTTTGGTGTTATAGAGCTGCGCAGTGACGTCACCGCCTCTGTTCCGGAAGTCTTTTCCCAATTCATTTTTCTCATAGACTTTTCGAAAATAATTTATATCAAGACGATTACGCCGCGGACAAAGCCAACTCGAGTCGTGACGAATCATGATGACACCCACAAACTTTTGGGACAATAAAATAATTTCTAAGATGAAAAACGAAACAAAAAGTCTTGTATCATGCCGTTTTCTACTTCTTCCCAATTATATATTATATGACGATATTGTGTTTGTTGTCATGATTTGTCACGACCTGAGTTGGCTTTGGCCGCGGCGTAATCGCCTTGATATAAATTATTTTCGAAAAGTCTATGAGAAAAATGAATGGGGAAAAGACTTCCGGAACAGGGGCGGTGACGTCACTGCGCAGCTCTATAAGCATTATGTTGTAATTTAGCTATTGAAAAATAGCAGATCTACAAGGTATGAGCTTGTAGTTCAGCTGTTTTGGAAAAAATGTGAAAATGTGGTGCACATCTTTGAATATTTTGTCATCGAGAACGTTTTTTAAACTCAAATCTTTAGCTCAAATACATGCTGTATTTTCAGATGGCTGTTCAGCATCCATGATTTTGTGAGCCCTGAACATGAAATATTAAGGACCGCTGACATAGAAAACATAAGGTTTTATTCAGAAAACTGTTCAAGATCTGGAAAACATTTGTAGGATCAGTTTTCTGGTCAGATAGTAAGAGTTAATGCAGTGGTTTTCAACCCTTTTCATACAAGGGCCCACTATTTATTCTGCATTTTAGCCACGGACCACCATTTGATGTTGAGTTTAGACTCACAGACCCAAAACTAAGGATTTTCAAGTTTGTGTCCACAATTTAGTTGAGATAACTGGCAAAATGTTGGTCAAAATAACAATTCTTCTACATTTTCTAAATGTGTACATTCTTGAAAATTTAACTCTTGA
This sequence comes from Benthosema pterotum, assembly GCA_039105355.1. NCBI lineage: Eukaryota > Metazoa > Chordata > Actinopteri > Myctophiformes > Myctophidae > Benthosema > Benthosema pterotum. The sequence goes on from CM076975.1 coordinate 26,551,903, forward strand.
GAGCCAGTGGATACCAAATGGACCCTTACAGATCCATTTGGTATCATTTTACGTCTCAAGAGTTACAGATCTATAGTTAAGACAGTTGGTAACCAATCTATAGTTGGTTACCAAATATCCATCATTTAGTTGGGGGACCACCTGGAATCCTCTCATGGACCACTGGTTGAAAACCACTGAGTTAATGTAACGTAATGCACTGTGTGAGCAGCAGGATTTGTATGGAAGTTTCCATACAAATGGCTTTGTCCTCAATCATTATGTAATCCTATTAATTATTTCCCACCAGTGCGCAGGCCAGGGTATCATGCCAAGTAGATTTCATTAACATTACACCAGGACTAAGTGCATATCGCTTGGTATGCCTGGCACTTGGCACGTGGCCCAAAATGGACACTTTTCCTGAGGCCAGCCTGGCGGTTATTATGCAGAGAGCGGCGCGTCCGAGGGCCCTTACCAGAGGCAGGCACGGCTGATGATGATCTATTAAGTGGTTTAATAAGTAATGACAGTATAAATAGCATCTTGTTAAGGAGTTAGTCCACTGTGGTCTTTTACAACCTCATTAATATACAACTTAATGGCAATTAACCAGACACTGCAGCCAATAACACCCGCAGCTTCAATCAGCGGCCCTGTGTGTGCATGTGTGTGTGCGTATGTGTGTTTGCATGCACAGGCGGCACAGTAGCCCAAAGCCCAAGGCCGATTTCCATTTCCACACCCCTAAAATTAGCATAAATTACATCATGTCGGCGTTCAAGTGACATCACACCGGCATACTGAACGAAAACACGACAAGGTAAGGTAATTTAAAGGAGAATTCCACCTCAGAACGCTTTCTGGCCTTTACAGTATTAGCAGTTGGTGTATTCTCTTTCACTATAGCAGTTTGTGAGGATCATGATGTGTGTTTCCATGGCTCTGGTCCATCAATAGGGACTTTAAGCCTAGGACGGCGACGTCTTTACAACGGCTAAAGGAAATCCATCAGTGCTTGATTGATAAATCTGCTTGCCGTAGCAGCCATTCCTACTACAGCAGACCTACACATTAACGTAGTGTCCGCACACGCTGCATAGACGCTGTCACCATGCTAACCCGTCACAGTTGCATTGGCTGTTTGCTTAACGATCTTGACCCTACGGCAATTGCGTCATAGCAGCCGCACTTCCGGTAAGTGATGCCGGAAACAGCCTACATCCTTGCACACCTTGCATCTTTAGTGACATTATGGCTAATGAGGAGATTAAGTACCATGATCGGAGCCTAATAAAACATAGATTCGGAACTCCCACAAAAGAAATGATCGCATCGCCAGTAGGCCTCTGTGGGCCTCAGCGGACCACGGGACCACTGGTCCTTTTGGTTTCAACAGCAGCCCTTCTTCTCTGCTGCTCATGTTGCACATTTAGCTGGCACTCGGCACCTACCGCCCCCTATGGGAGCCGGCGTCAAAACAGTTAATGTGCTGTGAAGTGACAGCCATGCTACAGACCTGTCAGCTGTTGTGACTCCCACTCCTAGCTTCACTGCTGTCAACCTGGATTAATGTAACCTCACCGTTTGCAGGGAGACAGGCTGGATGGTCGCATATGGGTGTGTTTGTTTGTATTATACTTCATGGCTGCAATCATTGGGCGGCAGAGGAATGCGAGAGAGAAAGACAGTGGGAAAAGAGCAGAGCTGTGTATAAAGCTTTGGAGCTACCAAGTTTTGTTCAGTGGATTGAAAAAGGGATGGAGGAAGCCAGGCATCTACAGTATGCTTCTTCTAGAGGAAATAACTGCTGGACACATCAGCACCGAATGTCAGTACTAGAATAGAATATTAGGGATGCACAATTAACCGGTAGCATAATCAACAGATAACAGGAATGCACTGTAGTTTGTAGATCTAATCCACTGCAGCATTCTGCACACAGGACATACACCACAAGTTAACGCAGTTGTATCACTAAAGGTATCACTAAACAGATTGTGTTGTACATCTCTATTCCTTTGTGGATGGGAGGGGGAACTTAAGTAAAGTGATATCATGCTAATATCAACTTTTTCTCATTTTAACTATGACAAAGTTGTGATAACATTCGAAAATGCAAACATATGGCTATATAAAGCCGTTTCTGTGCTGTATCGGGTCGGAGGACACTCTTCTGAAAAACCCCTCCCACCAGCTCGGAAAGGCCCGAGCCAAAACAGCGCGTCACCAGTAGAACACGCTGACGTCACACCTCTAGGAACACATAGGAACACATGTTAAAAACTCCTCGGAATTCCATTATTTTAGCGTCATGTTAATGAAGTAAATAAAAATCTTTTTTGGTTAGCATGACCAGGGACCGCTATACTATGCACTCGAGATTTTTTGTAAATAATCCGCCAGCCGTTTTTGCATTATCTACGGGGAAACACGGCTGTGCACGGCTCGCATTTCTACACAGGCTTGGGGGGCGTGTCTTTCTTGAGTCACTGTATCCAACACCTCCAGGCTGGTTCCAGCGGGCCACGCTCGCTAGCCTGCCCATGAAGAGATTACGTCTCTTGGGCAGGCTAGTGACTTTACTCGGTGTCGGTATGGGGGAAAATAGACAGAGTTGCGATATTGAGGGGGCAGAAAATAGTCTGGTTACGTGGTTCATGTACTTGCGCGAGCCCATAGACTCCTTCCTGTTCTCTCCCCAGCTAGTTATCTATATAACGTAATATAGGCTATAATATAAAAAATAGCTCTTGAATGTGAGCAAGGCGGGGAGTTATAATCAGTAATATTGTTATAACCAGAATTATTTCGACCAGATGTAAACCATATGGCATAATGACGGTCGTATTGCAGTATAAATAAAGCCTCTGTATAGCCTGGCTCAGCCCTGAATCAGCACCGTAAAAATACTACCTTATTTTTTCTTTGTGATTCAAGTAAATAATGAAGTGAGACGAGTGAAACAGAATGGCAGTCCGTTTCACTTCATTGAGGTATAGCCTCTGTATTCAACAATGAGAACAATCAACCATTATTATTGAGCGTCATTCGGAATCTGAATATTAGAAGAACATTAGCTCCGTCGGAACCCCACTCTCTGCTCCGTCCCTCCGCTCCCATCTCTAGTTCAACTTCTTAGATACAAGAAATAATAATCACACCGCTGCCGTGGGATCGTCCAGTAATAATACTAGTAATAATAACAGAAAATAACTTTAACGCCAAACACATGGGTTTGGTCATTGCATCCACTGCTGCTGGACTGCCGTTATATATGTACCCGGGCATGATGTAGCATTTTAGCTATCCCCCCATATGCCAACACACATTTTCACTAAATATCCCCGGTAATTCACATCGATAATTAAAAATAATACTCTCTATGTTGGCCCGGGGGGCTAGAATTGTCCGCGTTGCCGGGAGAAGACCAAAAACAGTTTCAAAAAGGAAAAGAATAGATGCAATGATTCAGCCCGGTTGGAAGTCAAAGCTAGTTAGCTAGCTTCCTTGGGCTAATGCAACCAGCCCCGCAATGCCTGTGCTGGATAGCATAGCATAGTAGGCTATCCTACTACTATGCTATGCTATGCTACTGTGGATAACTTTAGCCGGAAGCTCAGCTGCACAACCTGCTCGTAGAAGTTGGCCGAGCGTACCACTGTATACGTCACGCAATGGCACGTTCGGCTGTTTTCCCGAAGCAACAGCTTTTCAGGGAAGCAGGGGGGGGCGCTCAACTTCTTTCTTCAACTCTGCCTATATATTGTATTTTTTCTGAAACGACTTTTTTTCTGGACATCTTTAGGGGGTCATTGATAGATATGCGTCATTAGTTTTTAAAGGAAATATCCGTGATACCTACTCTTTAAGTAAAGTAATATTAAGTAATATTAAGTAATATTGTAAAATGTGATATATTATTCTTTGATTCTAGTAATAAGTAAAGTAAAGACATTACTCTCCTAAGTAATATTGCCCAACACTGTTCATAATCAGTGTTGGGACATGTGTACTACGTAACTTAATATATTACATAATATATTAGCAAAATGCAGTAACTTGTAATATAAATATATTACTCAACTTTCTGTATTACTTTCTGTCAATCTGTCCCATTGCAAGTGTTCTTGTGAAATTAGCTTGACAACTGCAGAAGTTAAATAATTATTTATTTTCTATAATTTGTCATGAAATTATTTACTGGCTTCCATAAATTCAAGGAATACAATTAACTACTGTGTTGGGTATGCCACTGGCCTATGCAATATTTGATTAATAGAGATACTAAATATTTAATTGTAAATTTTGTAAAAAAAAAAAAAAAAAAAAAAAAAAAAAAAAAAAAAACGTTTTTTAAGTAATATATAATAGTAATATTACTAATATTACACTTGCTCAGACAGTAATATTGTAATATAATATATTGCTTTAAAATGAGGGTAATAATTAATAATTAATATATTAACAAGGTAAAGTAATATTCCCAACACTGTTCATAATATACCTAGCAACAGTGCATAATTCAATTTGTCTATCATGAATCAATGATCTGTGTCGTGGGCTACTAGTCTCACATGGGAAGCACATTGTGTGGGAGAAGCTCTCTGCAGGCTGGTGGTGTCTCAGGTTGTAATTCTGAATCCAAAGCAAGTTCACATTGTTGTCACTCAAAAGTTTTTGTAATTATTATTAATTATTATTATTTAGGGTTTCTGAGATCAATTGGACCCAGAAAAACTAACTTTTCATATTCAGTAGATTTTCCGTGGTCTGGGGTTTTCTGGCTCAAACAGGTGCTCTAATTGTACTTATGAAATTGTCAATGGGATTTGCCAGCAGAAAAAAAAACACAGAAAACTCCAGGCAACAGAAAATCCACTGAATGTTCAAAGTTCAGGTTTTCTGGATGTAATTGAGACCATATAACCTAAAAGAAAAACAAAAAGAAATTTTACCGGTATGTCACAAAACCTTTAACACTGTTTTGTAGGAAAACAGAAATATATCAAACTAAATGATCATGAAAGAAAAGCTTTTAACAACTCAAGCCCAGTTTGCTAAGATTTAGGAAATAGCGTTGGGTACGGTTGCTAGAGAATCAGAGATTCATCTGGGCGGCAGGACACGGATAAAGAGCGAAACAAGAGAGGTGAGGGAGAGAAATGGGAGGGAGGACAGGAAACAGCCGAGAGAGAGAGAGAGAGAGAGAGAGAGAGAGAGAGATAGTGGAGATGTGGAGATGGTGTAGTACAGGCATTATATGGGAAAAAAGGGGTCAACCTGCACGTAATTGCAAAAAAACCAAACTCAACTGATTTTGAATCTTTAATATGCCCAGAATAACATACAAAAAGTTGCCTGGAATTGTCTGGGGGGAAAGTTGTGAAAATAGCCTGTAAAGTATGAGACTACAAAAAACGTTTTTTGTCCCTTTCTGCTAGATTTCACCATGCTAAACCATATAACAATTTGATTGAATGGTTTACCAAACATTTCACAGTTGTTCCATATGTATTTCATGCTGTAGAATCCAGTTCTGCAATGTATATTTTTGTATTGTGCATAATTATTGAATTTATCAGCATATTCACACATGGGCGGAAATGACAGGAAAAATCCTATAACAATTTGTTAAACAGGTTTATCATACTCTGCTCGGCTGATCAGTATGTATCTTTTCCTGTAGATTTAATTTCTGCAATGCACAGTACATTTTTGTATTGTGCATAATTAATGACAATTAGTATATTTGACACATAGGCGGAATTAATTTGATATGTTGATGTGTATGTATAATTAGATTGTTTCAGTCCAGTAATAATGTCATTTGACCTTGGACTAATTGCAACTAAAAAAAAAAAAACTCAACTGATTTTGAATCTTTAATATGCCCAGAATAACATACAAAAAGTTGCCTGGAATTGTCTGAGGGGAAAGTTTAGAAAATTGCCTGTCAGGTACAGTGTTGGGCAGTAACTAATTTTAGATTACATATTACTGTAATATTATTACTTTTGCTCCAAAAAGTAAAGTAACGAGATTACTCTGCAAAAATGGGTAACGCATTACTTTGCAAGTAACGCCAAGTTACTTTTAAGATGAGATTGTTGTTGCATGCAAAAACAGAACAGATTCACAAGCCAGGGATAGACAATAAGGGAAATTTGCCACTGGCCCTTCGGGCCAGTGGCTTTTAAGAATCACTGGCCCCACAACTGTAACCACTGGCCCAGGTAATCGATCCCCATAGTTTGCAAAAAAAAGACCACTTTCGATTCAATCTCTCAGTCACAATGTGGGACAGGGTCTCAATTTGTGGGATGACTGAAAAGTTTTTGAAATGACTGTCCCATGCAAAGAGGGACACCTGGTCACCCTGGGACTGTCCCAGATCTGGTCACCCTTCTAACAACACCACACACCCACACACACACCCACACCCACACCCACACACACACACACACACACACACACACACACACACACACACACACACACACACACAAGCGCGGTTTGTCGGTAGTCCCTGGCTAGTTAGCCTGTCCGCAGCACTAACAGAAAAGACACAAGTTACCACTATGCGTTGGCTGCGAGTGGTGCGCATTTACATAGCAAGCCCATCTCATTAGTATCCTATAATGAGCTGGACAGTCAGTCTGTCAGTCTGGGAGCTTTTAGCGAGGCACGAAATGCACAGTATGTAAATGACACATACATTGCAAGCACAGCAGATAATCGAAGCTATGGTTTTTTTTTTTTCCCGTGAGTAGCTGCGCTGCAGTTACCACTGAGGAAATGCGAGCTGCATGAGGGATTGGCGATTCGTTGTATGTCTCACTCGTGTCTATGCGAGAGTCAGCGCTGTTATAATCATGGTGGATTATATCGTTATATTCCATGTTGGTGGCGAAGAACGTCGCAACACTTAGGGGAAGATCGAGCGTGTCGCGGTGGGTGGAGAAGTTACTATCGGGTTAGAGAGAGAGAGAGAGATGGGCCGGGCGAATGTGGCAGCCGGTCGCTTGTGGTCCGTGTAGACAGCGTGTTACATAAGGGGGCAGGGGCAACCTCCCGTATGAGGGCACTTCTGTGTTTTAGACATGCGAAAGAGCTGGGGCTGCAGGCCCCTTTTTAATCTGTGTGTGTGCACGTACCTGTAGAGTGTAGAGTAGACTGGCAGCGCGGAACAGTGTTAGCGAGCCGAGGCAGCGTCGCATGCGAAATATAACTGATCTACAGGTTCATCAAACGTAGCAAAGGCGGGGGAGGAAGAAAGCGCTGGGGGAAACACTGCTCCGTTTTGTATTTATTATTAATTTATTTTTAAGAGGTATTTCTCTACTGGCCCACCGGGCCAGTGAGTGACGCCATTTGGTGGTCCGAAGGGGTTTTGAAACCATCGGGGGGCCAGCGGGCCAATTATATTGTCGAACCCTGCAAGCTATCGACAGGTACTGTAACAACAGAGATGTGTACTAGATTGTAGATCCAGTCCACACGCTGCATCCTGCGCACAGTTATGCACACTACAAATCGCTTGCTGCTTTATTTTGTATTTTATTTTTAAATACAAGACCTCAACTGTCTTTAAAAACAATTGTAAGAAAGTTTAAAAAGTCAAAGAGGCAAAGAGACTATTATTATTCCAATAAATTGGATTCAGTTCTAAAAAGAGCTCGCTAAACAGATTATGTTGTACATCTCTATTTTTTCAAATGTAGGAGTTGAGAACTTGGGAAAGTAATAAGGTAATATGTAATATATTACTCTTTGATTCCAGTAATAAGTAAAGTAATGATATTACTTTGTCTAAGGGGTAACGAGTAAAGTAAAGAAGTTACTTTCCTAAGTAATATTGACCAACACTGGTCAGGTATGACCCTACAAAAAAAAAAAAAAAAAAAACGTCTTATTGGCAATTTTTGCTAGATGTCACCATGTCAAACCCTGTAACATTTTGATTAAATTGTTTGCCCAACTTTTCTCAGTTGATGTTATTTAGTCCTGTAGAATCCATTTCTGTAATGGCCATTTTTGTATTGTGTATAAGATAATTTGCATATTTGACATGGGTGGAAATAACAGGGAAAACCCTATAGCAATTTGACAGTTTTGATAGTTTGGGAAATTTGATTTACCAAACTTTTCTCAGGTAATCTCTGTGTATTCTTCCCTATAGAATGCAATTCTGCAATATATCTTGAGCATATATAATTTGATAATTAGCATATTTGTCACATGGGCAGAAACAATTCGATAATCTACTGTATATGGATAATTTGATATTTGATTTGAGATCAACTGACAACTGTTATTAAAAGTCATTTGTCTGATGCATTAGTACAAAATCACTGTCACTCTCTAATAAGGAAGAAGATGTCTGAAAAGGATGTAGGATTTTTTTCTGCTTTGCCTTTTCATCTTTGACCTCTTCCCGGGAATTCTTAATCATTTTCGTCTTCTCCCTTCATTTCCTGGGAGGTTTTATGTTCAGGCTTGGTGAAAACTCTGTGGGTGAACCAAACTGGGACAAGACCATTGACTGTTGTCTGTTGCCACTTGCAGGCATTGTCCTCTGGTGTACGATAATCAATATATATCTGAGTACACTGTCTCCAGATGTTTAAATTCCTTCAGATTTTCTGATCAGTTCTGTCTTGTTTTCATCACTATGTACTGTAGAAAGGCTGACTTAGCCCCTTCCCTTTTTTGTCAAGTGTCTCTGATGATTCTAACAAGCCTTTTACAACTTCTTCATCTATGGCTTGGCCAGTCTATAAATGCCTTGCCACTTCTGATGCGAATTGATTCATGTGCATGGACATCTATCTGGTCAACTTGTTAATTTTCAGCACCTTGGATAGTTTCTTTTTGTTTTGAACTCGTCAGTATCAGTAAGTTCTCTTCAATAAGCTCTTCTCTAAGCCCCAACTTTTGGTTTGTTCCCTGTCCAATGCCAATCCATATACTTTAGCAACTGTTGCCATCCAGGTCAGGCTTTCCTTTTCAAGCTTTCCTCTTCCAGCATGCCCATTGGACACGGCCGGATTGGGGAGGGGCTTAGTGAAGAGCTAATTCTCTTTGGCCATGAGATTCTGCCTTGAGTGATGGACTGAATCCTCCTTGCATGAGACCACGCCTGACTTTGACCTCTTTGTTCAGTCACCTCAATTATGAAGTCTCCATGAATGAGTGGAATGTGTCTCCAGAAAAACTTTTTCCATCCTACAGGATTGTTTGGTGTAAAGTTGCTAGTGTTACATTCAACACATAAAGGTTGTTCTGCCAGTAATTGTTTTCTACTGAATGAATTTATCAATGTGAGCTTTGTTAAATCATCATTCAGATACCCAATCGTTGTTGTTCTGACCAGTGTTGCTGAATAATAGCAAACAATATTCTCAATTCTGGGTTCAAGATTGAGGTTCTTCTGAGCATAGGGCCGGAACGAACCATTTCCGTTGACAACACGCTGGTATCTCTCGTTCAAAGCACACATTACAGCTACATGTATCACCCTTTCTTGTAGATTTATACTTCAGACATCACCCTGTGCCTGTTCCTAATGTGATCCTGGGCTCTACACACCCTCTGCCACCCTGCTTCCTTCAAAGCATAACTCCCTCGTTACTGTTAACTCCATCCTTACTGGCATACTTAAGCCTCTCCACTGATCCAACCTACTACAGCTTCCTTGGTCCCTCCATTGGCTCCTGGCTGCTGTCTGCAGTACGAATATTGGATGCCGTCATTCAAAGCAACTACAATATGGAACTATATATCTTGTCTGATCGCACCCTATACAAGCCCTCCAGAGTACTCAGATTAGCCGACACATGAGCCGAATGCGAAACAGAACTGCAGATTCGCTCCCAATCTTCAGCCACAGTCTGAAAACGCTCCTTCAGACTTCATCTTAGCCCATATCACTTGCCCTAGCCTCGACCTATGCTATGGAAAGGCTCAACTTAGTATCTTATTTTGCAGTTAGCAAACATACCGTATACCATTTTTGTAAACATGGGACCATAGTGTTAATATATGCATATACAATTTCTATCCTTACATTCCTAGCTTATATTTCATTCATAGTGACTATGTTGTATGTTTATGATGTAATGCCAGAAACAAACAATCAAATTACATATACACATCAACATATCAAATTAATTCCGCTTATGTGTCAAATATACTAATTGTCATTAATTATGCACAGTACTGTACATTGCAGAAATTGAATCTAGAGGAAAATATACATACTGAACATCCGAGCAAAGTTTGATAAAACTGCTTGACAAATTGTTATAGGATTTTTCCTGTCATTTCCGCCCATGTGTGAATATGCTGATAAATTCAATAATTATGCACAATACAAAAATGTACATTGCAGAACTGGATTCTATAGGAAGAAATACATATGGAACAACTGAGAAATGTTTGGTAAACCATTCAATCAAATTGAAATTGTTATATGGTTTAGCATGGTGAAATCTAGCAGAAATGGACAAAAACGTTTTTTGTAGTCTCATACTTTAGAGGCTATTTTCACAACTTTCCCCCCAGACAATTCCAGGCAACTTTTTGTATGTTATTCTGGGCATATTAAAGATTCAAAATCAGTTGAGTTTGTTTTTTTTGCAATTAGTTGCAGGTCAAGTGATATTATTACTGGACTAGGGGGCAATGTTGCCAACACTGCATTTGTCGCTATATTTAGCTTTTTTTCAGACCCCCCCCTAGTGCCAAAATGAGTGAAAAGCTCCTGGCGGAAAATCTAGTGCTTTATTTTTACACTTTCAAGAGTTAAAAAATATACACACACAGTATAAATATATACAGTATATTCCCTTCCAGGCAAGCATCTAGCGCATTCTAGTGCATTTTGGAAGTGCCACTAGTGCATTTTGGATTTTGGCAGTTGGCAACACTGGTGGGGGGGGGGGGGGTACTGGCACACAGAGAAGAAACTACAGGACAGCGACATCACCGGAGAAGACAGCAGCAGCAGCAGCAGCAGCCAGCTGCAGCCAGCAGCAGGTCGAGGCTGTTATCGTCAAGCCGTTTCATTTATAGACTCCGGATAGACTGAGAGGCCTTTAGAGTATCTTTCGAGTATGGGGGGGTTGGGGGGGGGCACCCAACCTCCTGTTCGAATTCAAACCAACAAGCCCACAGGGACAGAGAGCTGTCCAAGAGCGAACACATCCAGTGAAACACTGCGGCTCGCTGCGAGCATAAATGTGTCAGGATGAGTGGGCCGATCACAGCCCCTGGACAAAGTAGATGCGTGTGCGAGAGTGTGTGTGCGTGCGCGTCTGAGTGTATGGTATACTTCTACACGCAAGTGTACACTAGTGAGTGTGCTCGCTTGGTATGCACGTCAATGTGTGTGTACAACATTTCATGCATTGGTGTGGTGTCACATTTTATGGTTTTATGCAAGTAAGAGGCTACACTACACGTCTTACTTGCGCGCAGGAAGAGAGCACAGTTCATGTGTCCGACTATGGTGTGTGACGCACGCATGCACATACATTTCGCCCTGGCTTACATGGTAGTAAGTGGCTCAGGCAAACGCGGGTCGTATGCACGAAATATGGAGTGTGTGATGCACAAAGAGACAGACAGACATTTTCAGTCTGGCTTACATAGTAAGTGGCTTTACTGTGCGCGGGAAGTGGACACTAAATGCTCCAAATATGAAGTTTGTGATGCAGAGATGTGTGACGCACACACACACACACACAGACATACGCATGCTTACATAGTAAGTGGCTCACTGCATTGGCAATGATTTACTGTTGTTGAATGTTTGCCAATTCCCTGCTGAATGTTCATCTATTTTCCGACGATTTTTCGCCTATTACGATATGTCCAGGTCATGATAGGGACTCTCTATGGCTACGGTTCATGAGGTTCATGTGCATATACAGTAGTTTTTGGCTTACGTGTGTGTGTGTGTGTGTGTGTGTGTGTGTGTGTGTGTGTGTGTGTGTGTGTGTGTGTGTGTGTGTGTGTGTGTGTGTGTGTGTGTGTGTGTGTGTGTGTGTGTGTGTGTGTGTGTGTGTGTGTGTGTGTGTGTGTGTGTGTGTCTGTTCAGATATGCAAACACAGCATATGCGTGTACCCTGCTGTAAGTGTGTGACCACACACAATAATATGCGACCGCGTGAGCGTGTGTGAGAGCGTGAGTGAGAGAGAGAGAGAGAGAAAGAGAGACACAAGGCAGCTGTGGTGCCTCTCCATCTGGCGGGTGAGGGAGGGAGGGTAACCGAAGGGGCTGAGCCACAGGCGGAGGTTACCATCATGGCTGTGTGTTAATTAAAAGGCCCGGTCCGACCGGGGCGCAGCCAAAATTATCATGGCTATCCTTCAATTAGAAACGCGATAACCTCCAGCCGACAGATGCGGCCGACCGGACGGACGCAAGAAAAAAGCACAAAAAAACACGTGGCACGTCGACACGCAGCTATCGGCCTCGACCCGCAGGGGTGAGATAGGCTCTCCTTTACACATTGAAAAAAGTGTCCTGCGAATGGACTGATGTCAATACGTGTTCTCTTCTCCCCACTGTCCCTGTGAACTGTAAATGAAGAGACTTTCTTCAGGCAGCAGTCAGTGAACTACAGTAGTCTGAGGTTTTTTGGCGTTTTTTGGCTGAGGACAGACTAGGCCATTTTTAAACACAGAAGAAATCACTACAAGCCTGACGCATGACGCTACACACTGCTATAGCCAGGTTTTCCTATATGATAAAATATTGTTTTGCAAAATAAATGTATATTTTTCCACTGCATACGATATGGTTGATGCTTTTGGAAGAGATTTTGAAGGTCTGGATAAAAAAAAAACAGTATTTAATGTGTAATGCCCATGATATTTACATTGGCATGAATGAGCCCTTGCTGAACACTGCAGAAAGGGCGGGGCTTACTGTAAGGTCTATTTCAGGTCACTAATTTCTGACAAGTTTCTCTTTGTATCAGTTAACAGTATCAGGTCAAATCCCTGATACCAATGGCCTACATTAGCCTGGTATGAGTTACTACTCATGGTACAGATGCAGCGCTAAAGAAAAGAACAGATAAACTGACAACCTTGTGGTTACCCTCCAGCCACCGCCGCCACACACAGCTTAATCGCACACCAATAAGTGTCTCTAATAATGTTCCCGGTCCTAAATGAAGGTAGATCTATGCATCCTGTTTTCCTTCAGAAAAGACTAAAAGCCCACACATGCTCCAGTTTTAGATGATAAAAGGTGACCACCGCGGTGGTTGGAAACTACAACGTGATGTCACTGAGCTGTGGTGGAAAATACACCACTCACCACCCCAGCACTTATCTCTGCTTTCTACTAACCGCTGTCAACCACGATCACCCTCCTGACTCGCTGAGGAGGGAGCCAGGCCCTCCTACAGCACTGTTTAGGTGATGGTCTGTGAGTGCCGGCGCAAGTACTAAAACAACTAAAAAGGTGAGCAGCCCATCACCAAAAACTGGAGTATACCAGGAGTTTTCAACAGGTGGTCCGGGGTCCACCAGTGGTCCCTGAGAATGTTCCAGGCGGTCCCCAGCTCAATTGGTTAACCAGATGTAACTCTTGAGAACGTAAAAATGAAACCAAATGGACCCTTGCGGGTCCATTTGGTTTCATTTTTACACTCTCAAGAGTTAAAATATTCATCATCTGAATTAGCCCAAGTCTACACAACTAGAAGATGGACAAAAGCAAAAGAAATCTTTAGTTTTGGGGTCTGTGGGGCTAAAATGTCCTCAAGTGGTGGTCCATGGCTCAAATTCTGAAAAAAATGGTGGTCCCTGGCATCAAAAAAGTTGAAAACCCCTGGAGTATACGCAAACTTTACTCAACTCTTTTTACAAGTCATTGGCAACCATTTCTGGATCAGAGGCAGGGCACACTTTGAGATCTCAAAAGCACGGGCATTCTGTGATGTTTGGTACGTACGTAGACCCCCGGCGTGGGAGAGTTTAGAGAGCTCGCGTGTTTCACTGCGCAACGTTGCTGCAACAGCAGATGTTCATCCCTGGTGACGGTTGAAATCCGGCAGCGATGGTGATGAGTTATCCACGGAGAGAGTCTTAACACATACCGCTTTGAACATCTGGCACGCGCTTGTCCGATTAGCCGGTCGCCCATCTCTCTCTCCTGTCCAACTCTATTTCGTTCACTTCCTTTTTTGTCACCGTATGAAACTGACATATTTCTGACGCGCTGTCTCTTCTAATCTTTCCTGCTGTCTGTGTGCGTGTCTGTCTGGCTGAGATGGTAAAGCTGTTTTCGGAGAGACATTGGTGAGATGTTCATTTAAGTTTGAAGCACCTTTTGAATTCTGACTGGAACAATTAATGTACCTACTTCAATTAGATAAATTACAACACACAATTCAGTAAGCCCCTCCTCCCCAAACTGATATGGGCCAATCACAGCTAAGCATAACATGTGATAGACAAACCTTCTCCACCAATATTTTTCCTATAATATATGAATTATATATAATACATAGCGTCAGGTCCAAAAATGAACCAGCATTTAATGTGGGATGTCAATGACATGTACATTGGAATGAATGAGAAAGGGAAATGGTCCAACTGCATGGTTGGGACACTGGGAAGAGGGCGCGGTTTATGGCTTGGTGTTATGGCTAACACTAAGTCAATACAAAAGTAACAAAAATGGTAATGAATGATAATCGTCAGATTTTTTGGTCTGCATTGGTACAACAAACTGCCTTAGAGAGTGTAACAGCAGCATTGGAATCATTCAAGGCATATGGATTAATAAAACAAATTAAAAGTTTTGTATTCAAGTGCAACATTAAAGGTGACTAGGCATAGTCACCTTTAGGCAACTTTAGTGTGTACAAACTCTGTTTGTGAACAAATTTGAATTGACAAAAATGTCAATAATTCAAACTCGCAGGAATCATTACGATAAGTATCATCTCACAGGTTGTGCAAGGAGATCATAACTGCTTCCTTTCTCCATTTGTCTTTCCTCCAACCTTGGAGACCTAAAAAGTGTCTGTAGGGAAATCTGTCAAGGGTATAAGAAAACCCAGCCGGGCCTCGCCGCAGGTCTTGAAAGGCCAAGTCAGGTGTCAAACCATTTCAAACAGCGTTAGTGCCTCCGAGGCACAACTCCTCACCCGGCCGACTGACCCATTCCCCTGCTGCTTTATTTATTTTTGTCAAGTCCACCGGTTCTTAAGGTTTTTTTTTTAGAATTATTCATCCTTTCCTTTTTCTTGTGTCATTCTTTTTTCTCGTGTTGCCCGTCGTCTACCCCCCCGTCCCCCCGTCTCAGCCGACTGTCTATTCATTTATTTTTCATTATTAATGAGACGAGAGACAAGACATTTGCAGGATGTCTTCACACAGAATGGACAGGAGAAAAATCCGCCTCAGAGTATATAGCTGGTGGTGAGTGAGTTAGACTGACTGACAGGCGCCTTACCACAATCACAGGAACTCCATTCTCTGAAAGCCTACCCACCACACACACACGCACACCAGGGCCGGATCTAGGAATGGGCATGGGGGGGCAATGCCCCTCTGAATCCCCTGACTGCCCCACCAAACATGATGGCATGCAAACAACCCAAAATTCAAAGATATTTCAAATTAAATTGCTTACAGTATATTTAAAATGATTTGAAACACTGCTAACACTCTGAGTCAGATCGTTAGCTTTATGGATGCTGTGTCCCTGTTGCAACAACAACTGATGTTATACACCCCCCCCCCCCCCCGCCCCCCCCCCCAATTGGGAAATGTTACATCCGGGCCTGATGCACACACACACTTACAGAAACACACACACCCTCTCTCTCCAATGTCTCCATCAAACCCACGCTGTCCGACTTACTGTCTGTGGTGTCCGAGTCGTTGCTGCTGGTCGAGTACTTTCTCCTCTTCCTCTCGCTCTCCATCTGTCAGGTGGTGAAAGAGAGAAACAATGGGTGAATGAAAACATAAGTCGAAGTCGAACCTTCATGAAAATAAAGATGTCAGCATTAATGGAATATGATTAGATCATATTTAGAGTATCGTTTCCCTCCTCGCTGGAGGACAAAAAAACATATGCGTTGCCCACAGCTCAGTACAAAGAAGTAGAACAGGTTAGTGGTGAATATTGCTAGCAATGTCACGATAGAGAAGCCATGATATGATATATGATGAATATAACAATTTATAGATATACTGTATATATAGGCTATATGTTAATTCAAAATAATGATCACATCACAGAAATACAACAAAATAGTCAGAGGCTCACAGAGATCTTTAATACTTTTTGTCTTGACACAAGATTCTAATTTCAGACACAACAGATTCTAACCTAACCTCAATCAGGCTTCCAGGCAATGACACGCTTTCAAGGAAAGGTTTACAAAACTTCTGTGGAAGAAAACACAAAATCATCACGTTTATACTAAATACGTGTTCAGGGACCACATGCAACACCTTCATGGACCACCAGTGGTTCACGCACCACCTGTTGAAAACCCTGACATAATACTAGAACAACAAAAGGCACTCCTGTACAGAATGGGTCAAATAAACATCCTAAGAGGGGCCTCAGAAAGGTGTGTTACAAATTCCAACTTTGATAACATCAAATCAGTGGTATTACAGCAGCATCACAATTGAATCATCCGGGTTTTCGATCCATATACTGTATTGTGATATCGATATATTGAATGCACCACTAGAACAGGTAGCAGCTAGCTGACCGTCCCTGTTGATTGCACGTCATAGAAATAAGAAGTGATGAGAGGCAGTATGTTTTATTCTGACACATCAATCACTCCAGACACGACCGCGCTAACTTTGAGACGCAGAGGGAGAGAATGTCATAACATAACTGAGACGTCAAATGAAATGACAGTGGGAGTGAGAGAGAGAGAGAGAATGAGAGAGAGAAGATCAAGTTCAACTCCTACATCAGGGGAGAGAGTTGGCACAACGGAAGGAAGTGGTGTTATATCGGATGACTGGAAGTGTTGTTTCTGAGGTGTGTACATTCATTTTTTTGGTTTCTTTTTCTGTTAAGGGACCACTTCAGATCTCACAGCCAGATATACAGATAAACATGCCAGGCAGCAACGCGACTGGAAGGGAGGGGTTGCTCTGTTCTTGTCTTGAACAGCACTGTGGTTTCCACTGCCTGAACATGTCACTCTCTTGAATTCACTAATTTCCCCAAATGAATCCAAAGAAACAAGTTGGAAGAGCCAAGAACTTGAACTTGACGAATAACTTCACTGGGAAGTATGAATCTCACTGCGAAGACTGACTGAGAAGATGAATTGGAGAGAGAGAGAGACGGAGAAGAGCGAGGGAGAGGGAGAGCGACATAGAGGGGGAGAGAGAGAGAGACTGATAAGAGAAGAGGGACTGAGGGAGAAGGAGCGATAAGACTGAATGGTAGATGATAGATATGCAGGCAGACAGACTTTTCTGTCAGATAGTTGGAAAAATTATCAAAAACCCACAGGAGAAAAGATGGACAGAAGAGTCATGGATAGAAACAACAGTGAAACTTTCAAGAAACAAAAAAGGAGAGCCAGAGAAAGCAATCCTCGACCGCGACGGCCGACGCAACGGTTTTATAACCATCGCAACCGTTTTGCTTAACAAGAGGAGACTGTTTTGCATAACAGTTGCAACTGTTTTTCATAACAGTCGACCGTTTTCCCTACTAAACCTAACCCTAGATACTATAGAAACCCTAAAACAAAGAAGAAACATTGAGTCAAAACCAACTGAATGCATCTAATAGGTGAATCAAACAACTTGACAGCTATAGAGGTACGGTTCTATAGGGGACTCTTCTTCAACAAACATGGCGAATGCAAACATTATTTGTATTGTACTCATACATACAGTTGTAGGATACAAAACATTGAAGTCCTTAAACCAGAACCTAACCTTAACCCTCGACCATTTTGCAAACCGCCGCGACAGTTATGCAAAAAGGTCGACTGTAATGCAAAACAGTCGTAATTGTTATGCAAAATGATGGCTGCGATGGTTATAAAACCGTTGCGACGGTTATGTAACTGTCGCAACGGTTTTATAACCGTCGCAACGGTTTGACGTTAGGACGAGGTCGAGGATTGCTTTCGCCCCTCTTGGAGAAAATAGAGAAATGCTGAGTGAAAAAACTTACAAAAAGTCGCGCAAAAGTAAAAAAAAGTAGAGGAAAAGTGCTAGTATCGGCGGGTGACTTAGTATAAGAGCCAGAAGGAGCCTGCACAGTGAGGCTGAGGGACTTCTACTAGTGGAGGGACTGCAGATTTATGTGGCCATAAAAACAGGGCTTTTCCCTCTTATATGGGGCTCTTCCTGTACGCTCTGCTCGCACTTAACTCTCCTGACATTTAGACCCGCCAGAGACACGCTACCATACTCCACCGTTTCTCCTCCCTCTCCTCCCCCCCACCTCTTTTCTTGCTCCTTTCTCTCTTCCTCCTTTTCGTCTCTCTCTCTCTCATCTTGGCGGTCTCAGGGATGCATGCAGGCTACGGAGAGGGACTAAGTACCAACGTTTGTACATCATTGACTTCCTCTGGGTCTCTTCTCTCCATCTCCGCTCCCTTCATCATCACACAATTTCTTCCTCTCTTGATTGTCCCCATCTATGGAGTGGGGTTAAGTGCATCATTGACTTTCCTTACCTCCCTCCCCTCCCTCTCCCTCCCCCTTTACTTCGTTTCGGTGTGTCTACCTTCGCTGGCTGTCTCTCTCTCCGCTTTAAAAAGAGGAGTTAAGTATACATCATTGACTTCTGCTGTCCATACCAATCTGTCTGTTAGCGTGAGAGAGTGTGCCTGGAACCTTTCACGTCTACTGTACTGTACTGTACTGTACTGTGTATGCATCTCTGGGCTGCTTCTAGGACGTCTCCCGGGGCGACCCACTTATGACCACTTACAGTACGATGGCCCACTTAAGAGTGTGTGTGTGTGTGTGTGTGTGTGTGTGTGTGTGTGTGTGTGTGTGTGTGTGTGTGTGTGTGTGTGTGTGTGTGTGTGTGTGTGTGTGTGTGTGTGCACGCATGCTCATGCTCATGTGTATTTTAGACCGCCTAGTTAAATGTATTTTCATTCGCCCATTAACCGTAGGAAAATGTGAATAACAAAAAAGTCACTAGGAAATAATGTTGTGACTTTGTTAACGTCAGTCATTTTTCTGGCATTTTGGAGGGAAACAACACGGTTTCACGAATGACATATTTTGCAATTTTGCACAAAATGTTGGTGTGGTTTTACATTTTGATGGGGGTTTCAAATGTATTTTTAAAGTGTTGGTGTGATGGTATTGCCATGGGCTATTTACTGTGGAATGATGAAAGTACACAAACACAAGAAGGTCTGAGTAAAGATTCTGTCCGTGACAGCAACAACCTTAAAGTCTGCAAAGTGCAATGGTGGTTTTATTTTGGAGTTTGAGTCTGAAACGGATGCCTGTGTTGCCTGTGTGTTTCTGAACCAATCAGAGTGTCACATCCCTTCAGGCTATGGGAGGTTAAGTGTTCACACTAGTAAACACTGACTGTCTCTCTTTACAAGTGAGAGACAGTCAGTCGAATTCATGGAGTGTACTGTTTTCACTGCACTCTGGGTAGTATGATTCAGACAGATAAACGCCTTTCTTCAACTTTGACTTTGGAGATAGTCCAAAGGGTGAAACTACTGTATAATACAAAAAAATACAAGATAGCAGCACTTGCTTCATAAATATGAATGTAATAAGTCTGTAGACAGCAACTAGAATCACTATCCAGACAATATACGGTATACAGTTACTGTATATGCCTTGAACTACGACAGCTACACACTGTTAGAAGCAACAATCATATTATGCAGTTTACTTTTACAAATTTGAGCTAACTAACTCACACAGGTTCATCCGTCAGGAGCTGAGTGCATCACCCCAGACTTGCTTATTCCTTCACATGATCATTACAGCTGATCATTGCGTCACCATTCCATACTTCAATCAATCTTGCCTTATTCGCTCAACAAGGCAGTCGATTTAAATGTGTCCCTGCTTCCATTGCTTCACAATTGCTCTGGTGCTGCTGGCAAAGCTTACATCAACCACCCCAGCCTCCACCTTTTGATCAGTTTGGCATTCACTCTAGAGTCTTGCATGAGTTCACATGTGAAGCTCATTAACTGTCTTGATATGTACATGGGGTTTGCTAATGTTACCTGATTTTACTCAGCATGGTGTTTTGATAAAATTCGGAGAATCTCCCTGAGTGGAGCCTTTAAAGCTAACTTTAGCTGTATTCCAATACATTCTCTAAGTCGCATTACTTGAACCAATAATTCAATATTTGTGGTGCCTGCTGCAGTGTAGGAGTCCGGTGCAAAACGACCTGATAATCCAGGTTCAAAGATAAATATGGTTTTGCTCTTGTTAAGATTGGACAACATTAAAGGTAATAGAGGCAACATTAATGTGTACAAACATTGTGTTTGTACAGGCCATGCCTGTCCTGAACCTGAAGAATGTTTTGTTTTCAAGATCTGTCGTCAACAACTAAGTTCTGGATCATCTGCAGGACGAAGCAAGTGTCTGTCTGCAGGGAAACAGCTGCAGCATCAAAGTAGAAGCAACATAGAGGGGTAAAGCAGAAATATAGCTATATATCTATTTTGATTTTAAATTCAAGCAGTCAAATATTGGATTGTTGACTCCATGTCAAAAAAAACTCCATGTTGACTCCATGTCAAAAAGTGGTGAGTAAAAGCCTGTACATGTGCTATTTTTGACAAAGCTTTAAAGTGTGCAAACTACTGATTTAGAAGCCATTTGTAGAATCGGCCTCCTGGTCTTAATGGGTTAAAGAGGTTTTTTTTTTTCAAAGGCCAAAGTCAGCAGTGCTGTCGCCTCACAGCTAGAATCCAATGGGTTCGATTCCTGCCAGGGATGCTGGTGGCGTGTTCCCTCCTCTGCGTCACCAACGCACACACTCTAGGCAAAAGGGCCTTTCTATGGAATCTGCATGTTCTTCCTGTCTCTCCTAGGTTGGTACCCTCACACATAACATGCCGTAATCCTTCCTCTGGCCAGCCTGGTGGAGAGGGAAAGGAACTGCTTGGAATATAGTCAAGTGTCAAGTCAAAAGAACCATCCTGCTCACTCCTGGTGCACTGAAGGAACCATGAGCACAGTTTGGGTCTCTCCTCAGATTGGCAGAGGGAGAGTAGGAGGATTACAGCTTAGGCTATAGAGCCGGGCAGTCCAGCCGCTTTCATGACGTCGCCAGTGTTTCAGAAATGGAATCCTCAATCATTTTCCTCATAGACTTTTTGAAAATGGTTAATATAAACACGATTACGTCACAGAAAAAGCCAACTCAGGGTTGTGACACATCATGACAACCACCACAATGTAACCATGCAATATCTACAGTAATTAACAATAAGTAAAAAAAAACAGCAGGATACAACACATTCTATTTCGCTTTTCTTCTTGGAAATTATTTAATTGTCCCAAAACATTGTGTATTATCATGATTTGTCATGACCCGAGTTGGCTTTGTCGGCTGTGTTAATCGTCTTTATATGAATCATTTTCGAAAAATCTATGAGAAAAATGAATGGTGAATCCATTTCTGGAACAGGGGCGACGTCACGAGGGGGCAGGACTGCTCAGCTCCATTGACACTGAGTGAAAAATGGATTACAAAATAGAAAGAATCAGGAAAAGAAGGGGGTGAGGTGGGGTGGAGGGTTCATTTCAAACCTTATGACAAGAGACATGTAAACATGCTTTAGTAGTAAGACAAAGATGAAGCCATGTCAACACCATTGTTGTGCCACAAAGCAACATAAGGGAAAAATTAGAATACAAAGAGACTTTAGTCTCAAGCGGTTCTGGGAGTACCCCCTCCAAATCTGAAGTATTGCCTTTTTAACCTGAATTGTCTTGCACTCTGACAGCACCATCGCCGTCAAATAACAAGTTTAAAAGTGACGTACAACCTTTCCCATAATGCCATGCTTTGATGGTTTTGTCCGTGCAGTCAGTGGTTGAAAACAAAATGCAAACAAAACAACAAAAGCCAAAAACGCTTGAGTAATTGAGATGCTTCACTATCTGGCTAGCTTGCGGCCAGCAGGGAACATTTGGTATCCATTAAGACCAGTGACAATGCTAACAAGGCATTTCTTGGTTAACTTAGAAAGTCCGGATAAACATTTCCATGTAACTGTTCCCATGCAGTTTTATTTAGTGGCGGTGGTTGAGACGGGGTTTATTTTTGGTCTTGATTCCTTGTACAGTCGATGTTTCAAAACCTAGTTTTCGGTCGAGATCTAAACGCTTCTCATTTGCATCCTTTAGGTATATAAAAATCTAAAACCAAAGAACAGTTCATACAGTATACTTTTTTTGTTTCAACGAAACAAGTTACACGTATCAGACATGTCCTGCAGTGACCAATGTTTGCCAAATGCCCATAGGAAAAATGTAACGCTACTAAATTAGAATGTACGTTTTCTAATGGCATACGGATGACACAGGTAAATGTTGCTGCCCACCACTTATTGCACTTAACACAACCTTTGACAAAAATGTTTACTTTTGTCTCTATTAGCTTCTCCCATTTATGCCATGAAACGTGATAAAAAATACTTTTTGGGGGGATTTCTTTCTGACATGCACGCGTGAGAAAACACATGCGCACGCACGGC
>CM076975.1:26579620-26612120 GCA_039105355.1 Benthosema pterotum
TGTTTTGTCCTCGCTGACCTGGAATATGAGATGTGATACCTTTTTTTTAGGGGGGAGAGGGGTGGAGGGATATGATCCCTATTTTAGGTAATGCATCCACTTTGTACTTTGCTCTGTCGGTATTAGTAGGGCTAGAATTCTTAATAGTACGAAAATGCCAAAGCAAACAAGAACCAAATATACTGTAAGTGGAATGCACACTATACAAAGTCAGAGTATTCGAGCCTGCAGAAATTCATCAGCCCAAGTGAGCCAACATTTCATTTCGTTTTCATTTCAAGAGCACACAAGAGAGTCTGGAATGCATCATTTTTGGTCGTTTTGCTGCTCCCAAATGGCAGAGGTAAAATGTTCATTTACTCAGATCATTACATTTGAGAGACAGCACTGCAAAAAAGAATGAGAATGAGAAAAAAAATGAGAATAATGGACTACTTCAGTGGTTCTCAAACTTTCTCATGCCAGGATCCACTATTTATTCAAAATTTGAGCCACGGACCGCCATTTGATGACATTTTAGCCCCACCGACCCAAAAACTAAAGATTTATTTTGGTTTTGTCTTTTGTCCAGAATTCCAGGCTGTATCTGGGAAACAAAACAGTCAAACATACAGATCAAAATGACCATTAATCTTCTACATTCTCTAGTTGTGTAGACTTATGCTAATTCATAAGATGAATATTTTAACTCGAGAGTGTAAACATTTGGTTTCATATTTACACTTGCAAAGAGTTACATCTGGTTAACCAACTTTCCATCATTTAGCCTGGGGACCACCGGGAACCCTCTCAAGGACCACTGGTGGTCCCCAGACCACTGGTTGAAAACCACTGAACTACAGTAGCTCATCACCTCCTCTTCTTCTGGGACAGTGGACAACTTTTTAAAACTCATGGCTATCCTGGCCATTTGTCGTAGCGCTAAGCGCGCAGGGCTTAAGTCTTTAGCAGTGTGCGTATTAGTTTGCGTTGCTCATGTTACCTCGTACGGTGCCAGTGAGAGGTGACTGACAATCAGCTGCCACCTGGGATTGGCAGGCTGGCACACACCCTGCTACTGGAGGTCTGACAGCCTGCATGGCTGCCTGGCTGGCGCACACGCCGAAACGCATCCATGCACGGCATGCGTGCAATCACAAACAGAAAGGCATGCAGGCACGCACACACACGCACACGCACACGCACACGCACACGCACACGCACACGCACACGCACACGCACACGCACACACACACACACACACACACACACACACACACACACACACACACACACACACCCACCCACCCACCCACCCACCGGCGGATCTATCCATGGACTGCCCCCCCAAACACGATGCCATGCAAAACAAACCAAGATACAGTATTTCAAATTAAAGTGCTTATATTTAAAATGATTTGAAACACTACTACTGCTACTAACTACAATTTTGGCACCACTAAACCAACAGCATTTCATCATTGAAAACAGAAAACTCTCTGAGTCAGACCTTTAGCTTTATGCATGCTGCGTGTCTGTTGCAACTTCAACAACAAATGAAGTTGTGTTAAACGTAGGTTCAGGAGAAGAGACCACCCACTGTTCAACCCATTCACACCGTCACTCTAATCTCATGACCACGTTCAGCCAATCTCTCCCGTTCCCCATCTCCCGATCATGTCCAACCAATCACGTTAACTTTCCCACAGCTTAAATACACCTCCTCTCTCTCTCTTACCTGTTTGATACTGCTTCGCGCTGTCAACTCCCGTTCGTTACTGCTTCACGCCGTCAAAATCCATTCTTCAGCCACTCCATTCGCCAGCAGCTACACGTCCATCAACCACCACGTGCAGTCTACCCAAGCATCTCCGCCATGGTTCCTTTGGGGACTGGAATGGTCACATGAAGCATCCTACTTCGCTAGGCTATACAGCCTCAGTAACGCAGTTTCCAACTCCCATCCATCTCCCGGGCCTTCTCCCTCTCCCCACGTTCCAACATTACGCGCTACTCCACCCCCAGACACCAATGTCGTCGGCAAGTCCGTCTCGTCTTCCAGCGGTTCATCCTTCAACAGATGTCAGTCTTCCATTCTCAGCGATTGTGCGTAATTGAACCTGCAGATTCATCGCCAAATCTACCTGCCACTTCATCAGCCTCAAGGGATTTGCACCAGCACCCTCAATCACCCCACTGCTTCATTCGCATGCTCATGGTCATCTGGACTCACCCATTTGCCCGCAACCATCCACGCCACCTACCTCGCCCCTCTGATCTTCGCACGTGAGCACACAGTCCTGCTTGCCTTCGGCGACAGGCAGGGTTCCATTTCTACCTCTTCATTCCGGCCCCACGCCTCATTACACCAAGCCGTCCTTCTCCTCCGTCGCCCGAGAAGGCCTCATCCCACCTCTCGTCCAGACCCCTTGTCAGAGATTGGCTCCGCCCCCTCGAGGTTCCAAATACAGCAGGACTCCTCCTCCCCTCCGTCCCTACTCCGGCCACTTCTCCCACCGCCATTGCTTTCCACGCTTCCGCCCAGGCCTCCCGGACCATCACATTCACGTCTCGGAAAGATGGTCCTCCCAGTCTATCCACATAGCTACAGTCCCTGCCGTCCATCCACCATGACATTCGCAACGATCATCTCCCAATGCGCCTATCCCAGCACTCACAGCCTGCCTAGCCTGTCCGCCCTGGAAGGGGGTCCCCTCCTTCGCGGTCCTTCCCGAGGTTTCTTCCTCACTCTCCCCGAGGGAGTTTTTTTTTTCTCGCCCGACTGAGGGTCCAAGGACAGGAGGTTTTATGCACCGGCCCCATGAGTCACTCATCGTCCTCACATTGGTCTTCCCACGTTCGATGCAGTCTTTTGGGGGCATCGTCTGAGCCGAAGCGATCGAACGCTCCCGGGCCGAGCACGGCGGTCATCGCAACCGTAGGCTCCCGGCTGAGCACGGCGGTCGTCAGGCTCCGAGACTCCGCCCCCACCCAAAGTCTCGCCCTCCTCGGTCTCCTCATACGCGTACATTTCATTCGCACAATAAATACTCTCAAACCTGAACAAGTTGGTGTGGTCTCTTACTAGTGAAATGAAGTTGTGTTAAACGTAGGTTCAGGAGAAGAGACCACCCACTGTTCAACCCATTCACACCGTCACTCTAATCTCATGACCACGTTCAGCCAATCTCTCCCGTTCCCCATCTCCCGATCATGTCCAACCAATCACGTTAACTTTCCCACAGCTTAAATACACCTCCTCTCTCTCTCTTACCTGTTTGATACTGCTTCGCGCTGTCAACTCCCGTTCGTTACTGCTTCACGCCGTCAAAATCCCCCTCCCTCCTCCCCATCTATCCCCCATCTTCCTCAGCCTTCCCGACTAACGTTCGTTCTCTTTTCTCCTAGGAGTCTCGAGGGGGGCATCGTCTGAGCCGAAGCGATCTAACGCTCCCGGGCCGAGCACGGCGGTCATCGCAACCGTAGGCTCCCGGCTGAGCACGGCGGTCGTCAGGCTCCGAGACTCCGCCCCCACCCAAAGTCTCGCCCTCCTCGGTCTCCTCATACGCGTACATTTCATTCGCACAATAAATACTCTCAAACCTGAACAAGTTGGTGTGGTCTCTTACTAGTGAACGGATTAATTATTGATGCTTTACTTGACTAATAAAAATCCTGTAACCGAAAATGGTATGGGTGCGGCCCGTGTCGCTTTGCGCCACGGGCGATGAAGCCGCCCCCATACCATTTTCTCATGCCCCTCCAACATGTTCTCTTGCCCCCCCCCCCCCCCCCCCAAATGGGACATGTTACATCCGCCCTGCACCGTCAGATACTTGCCCTGATCTGACACCAACACCGACAGTTACACCGTTGTTATTTCTCACTCACGCACACGTGTTCACATGCGCACGCACACACACAGACACACACGTGGGATGTGATCCAGACCAGGGATGGTTATTGAAGTGGTAAGGTCTGGGGTCAATCACGGTGAAACTGACAGAAAAAGTGTCCAACACTCCTGTTCACAGTGGATAGATGATACAGCGTCGCCCACAGAGCACCTGGGTATTGCCGTGCAAGAGGCAGACGGACAGTACTCCTGCTAGCTCTGTTACATGATGCGTTACATGGTCCCATTTTGCCTGTATTATCAGGACATGATTGAGAGACTGGGAGAGACTGCGACTGGAAAGGAGCCAGCTTAGGTTGGTCGGGGCATCTGGTTAGGATGCCTCTTGAGTGTCTGTGTCCCTAGGGAGGCCCTCGATGGGGCAGACCAAGGACCAGATGGAGGGATTACATTGACTCTCTGGCTTTGAACCACATCGGGATCTCCCAGGGAGTGAGAAATCATGAGCTCTCTGGTGGTGAGGTGTTGCCCCCGCGACGTGACAACGGATAAACGGTTGAAGATTGATGGATGTACCACACACACACTGCCTCACCCCCTCCCCCCGCAACACACACACACACGCGTGCGCGCACACACACACACACACACACACACACACACACACACACACACACACACACACACACACACACACACACACACACACACACACACACACACACACACACACACACACACACACACACACACACAGCATCACAGACAATATAAATACTAATTAGGGATGGGGCGGTACACCCCTAATAAATCTCTACTATATCAATGTAGGACTCATTAAGCAAAATCTATTGGCATCATTTAAATGATGATGATGATGTGCTGTAATGTCTAATTGTTTCATGTATAATTCTAGCTGTTGCTCTTTCAGGCCCGTCACAATTAATTGCCAAATCCTGATTAATAGAGATAATCGCAAGTACTTTTGGCGTAATCGACATAATCGTTTTCGTGTTTCAAAATGTTCCTTTACAAAAAACGTGTAATTGATGCTGGAAGTATCCAATTGGTTTTGCTGTCTAGAAAGCCAACCACAAAAGCTATTCAGCAGCTATTCCTGAGCATTCAGTGATGTGGGTGATTTGGAAAACCCTTCGGTCCCCCCCGGTAACAAGATGTGCACATGCACACACTCTACACTGAGGAGAAGTGTAACAGGCCAACAGCATATACACCAAGGCTGATCCCTACTCGTTCCTGATTGGAGGAAGGCCCATCTCATTCTGATTGGACAAAAGGCTTTTTTCTCAAAGCCAAACTGAAACTTTTTTTTTTTTTTTTTTTTTTTTTTTTTTTACCGCAGGGGCTCACTGACAGGGAGGAACTCCATATATGGTCACCACACTCTTGGGAGGATTAGTGAAGTGAAATCTGAAGTGAAGTGAAGTGCAATGTGCCTACATATTTCGCCCAGGAAATGCCAGGCAAAGGATGCCACAAATAACTATACAAATAGGTAGCTGCTTATTAAGAATGGGAATTGTAAAATGCAAATGTAAAAACATTTTAAAATACAATTTATCTTTGTTAAGGGAAATTACAAACATATGATGCCTTCCGTTCTCGGCTGTGGAGATGCGTAGTTCTGGATTTGGACAGATTGTGGAATAGTTGTCTGGCTACGGCATGTTGCAGAGGTATGCCTGGCTTGTTTATACACAATACAGTCCAGCCAAGCTTCACTTTGAAGGGCTTGGCTTTTCTCAGAAACCGTAGCTGATGAAAAAAAAAAAAAAACAACAACCAGGAAACCACGACGAGGCAAGGGGAAAACACCTTTAGAAAGACAAGGGACTGTTCATTTGCATTTGAACGCCGCCTTATAAACTCTTGTCGGTTTGCTTGCATGCAACGAAGTGATCCAGATATGCCCACGCAGAGAACATCTTTTCGCTGTCGGATTGCGTTTTGTAACGTTCAAAGTAATGCCCGAGACGTTCGCACTTTCGGCAGTAAGACGAAGCCGTGACAAGTGAGACTAAGGCATGCTGGGAGAGCCAAGACGCCCGGGGAGCAAATTAATTGGCTGAGTAATGACACGGCGGAGAAGGGCTGCGCCTCCTCCATGTACGACTGGCTGAATGCAACAGACCCATTCTCTCAACATGTGAAAACAGGCCTTGAGAACGAGGTGATATCAGCCTCTCTAAAACAACATGCCGACTCACAGGTGTCGGCGCAGAGGAAAAGGCAAATGTGTCAGTGTCAGCTGCATTGGACAGACTATACTGTACCACCTGCAACACTACTACTGGTGAGACTTAGCACTATAGACCTTGCCATATGCCCTGCCTTCTCCCCAGTGCCGAACCATGGGTGGGACACTTTCCAGCTGTTGGCCCATTCATTCCAATGTAAATATAATGGACGTTACACATTAAAGCTATTATATGCATTGTGAGTGTGTACTAACTGTGTTTGTAAAACAGACTTGAATCCAACCTCCACTCTATTGGCTCATTATGAAACTGCTGGAGACTGCTGCACTGTGACTGGCTAATAACCACACACACACACACACACACACACACACACACACACACACGCACACACACACACACACACACACACACACACACACACACACACACACACACACACACACACGCACACACGCACGCACGCACCGTATTGTCATGAGCCCGACGTCAATTATTTGTTGACAACAATAACGATCTTGACTGTCTGTAAGGCAAAGCAAGTGTCTGTCTGCAGGGAAACAGCTGTGGCATCAAAGTAGAAGCGATATATAGGGGGAAAAGGCAACAAATATATAGCTATATATAAATACATTTTGATCTTTGGCTATAATACCTCTAAATACTGGTTTATTTCTTGAACCAGACCTTCCAAATCTCTTCCAAATCAACAAGGCATATCCTACGCAGTGTAAAATGTGTGTGATATATATTCACATATAGGATAACTAATTGTGGAGTGATTTGTCTACCACATGTTATGCTTAGCTGTGATTGGACCATAGCAGTTTGGGGAGGGGCGTTACTGAAAGGTCTATTCCCACAGCAGCTCAGTCACAGGAACACACATATATTTAGTCATAATATAAGATTTCACTGAAGCTCACACGAAGCAGGAGAAGATTGAGATCACAGGCCTTTAGCTGAGTTCAGCAGTAGCTAGGTCATGTCAAACGATACTCAATGAATAATGTAATTGAATGAGACTTTATTCTCTTTTCCCCCCACTTTTATCAATATTGAATACCATACCGTTTCATACCAAAATATTATTTGGGTGGACTTTGAACCCATTCCCATCATTTCAATTGACGAAAGTTAAGATTGAATGAACTAGCCCAGAGGTTTTCATAGTATTTCATGTCACGGACAACGCCTAAATTGACTTTCATTAGGCCACAGATCCCCATTTCAAATTATTCTGTCCGTAGAGGGAACCCTGGCATGAAAAGATGGGTTGGTTTAAATTAAATTATCGAAATGTCAGAGTTAATACACGTATAGTGGTGACACTGAAGCGTTAGAATAGCGACGTGCATACATTTTTTTTGTACGTACTGTAATAACTATTCAATACCAAGTGAATTGAGTTATATAGTGAAATAAAATTATTTCATGTCATCCCTCAAATGTCTCTGCAGGGTCCTAGAGGACTCCACTTTAAAAGTTTGAACATTCAGTACATTTTCTGTGGTGCAGAGTTTTCTGTGGGGTTTGGAAGGTTTTTGGAGCCGCAATGAAAACAGGCAAAACAGTGGAAACAGTGACATCTGCTGGAAAATCACTTTGATATAATATTATATGGGGATTTGCAGAATGTGACATCACATTCAGCAGATAAACCATAGCACTTGTTTGAGACAGAAACCCCCCAGACTCCCCAGAAAACCTACTGAATGTGAAAAGTTATTTTTTTGTGCAATCATGCTCAGAAAACCCCCCAAAAAAGAAAGAGTAGAAATACTTTTTTTAAATGTCACAATCCCTTTAACAACCACTCTGGAATAGCCAACCTGAGGCTGTGTTTTAGGCTATCAATAACTGCCAACGCATTCCAGAGGCACCCACAGGGCTCCAAACCATGCCAAGCCGTCGTCATGTTTAGGTACAGGCAGGCCCGGATGTAACATTCCCAGATTGGGGGGGCAGGCGAAAATGGCATGATCTCGGCTTCCTGCTGCACCCTGGGGGTCTGGGGGATTTCTGGCTGAAACGAGCGCTATGGTATACCGGCTGAATGTGATGTCACATTCTGCAAATTCTTTACAAGATTTACAGTATATCTTGTACAGGACTTATAGGAAAGCAAGCCTATAATAACATCAGTTGTTGTTGAAGTTGCAACAGGCACGCAGCACGCGTAAAGCTAAAGGTCTGACTCAGAGAATTTTTCTGTTTTCAATGATGAAATCGTGTCGGTTTAGTGGAGCCACAATTCTAGTGAGTTAGTAGCAGTAGTAGTGTTTCAAATCATTTTAAATGTAAGCACTTTAATTTGGAATATCTTTGAAATTATGGTTGTTTGCATGCCATCATGTTTGGTGGGGCATTCAGGGCATTTAGGGGGGCATTGGCGCCCCTCATGCCCGTGCCTAGATTCGGCCCTGGGTGCAGGTGCCTTGTAAATGCGTCACCTAGTCTGCCACTCCGTCTCTCTCCCTCTCTGCTCGGCTCGTGCCTCCCCTACTGTTGACTGATGGCTGCCAGGGCTATTAGATAGTCTGATTCCACCGTGCCGCGGGGCCCTTGGACATTGTTATGCGGCCTGCTAACTTCCAAGTCTAGCCCCGTCTGTCTGTCAGCACGCCTGCTATTTGTCAATCTGCCCTGCCTATCTGCACGTCTACCCATATGCGTGCCATCTGCACTCTGCCTGCAGGTTTGCCCAACTCTGCGTCCATCCATTACCTGTCTGTCCATTCGCACGTCTACTACGTGTAACCACCCCCTCCGTCGCAGTTATGTGTCTGCCTTTTCCGTTGTCTGTCCGCACTCAAAAGCCCTGCCGTGCTTTTGCCGCGCGCCGAAAATAGCATCGCAATTGTGCAGCTCGCAGATTGGCTTGGGTTTGTTTTGGAAGTGTAACGTCGGAGGCATTATGCCTCCCCCATCTGCCCGGTCTTTTGTTTTGTGTGCGTCACGCAGCCACTTAGATGACAGTGCAGCTATCCGCTGTTGTTGTTCAGAGGCCTTTTTGCAGCACTTTGCAGCACTTAAGGTCAGAGCAACAACAACGGTTGCCACGATGCCATCTATTATTAACGTGGTACAGCTACCGTTGCCCAGCAGGCTGGTCTGTTGGCTGGCACGTACGCACACACACACACACACACACGCACACACACACGCACGCACGACTATCTTCAGATGAGTTTGCAGTCTGGCAGTACAGAAGACCAGACAGATCCGTCAGCTAGGAACAGACATTAGCCGTCTGCAGGACTAGAGCATCTGGAATCTCATGCACGCACGTATATACGCACAGAGTCAGACACACGCACACAGACAAACACGTGCACATACACACACATCCCGCAGGCACACACTGTCTTATTTATATTCATTTGTGTGCATGAAAGTGGACAAGAAAATGTTTGAGTCATGCAGCTGCACGCGCGCGCGCACACACACACACACACACACACACACACACACACACACACACACACACACACACACACACACAGCGGCCGGTCTGCAC
The DNA here is from genome assembly GCA_039105355.1 of Benthosema pterotum. Lineage (NCBI taxonomy): Eukaryota > Metazoa > Chordata > Actinopteri > Myctophiformes > Myctophidae > Benthosema > Benthosema pterotum. The sequence goes on from CM076975.1 coordinate 26,589,195, forward strand.
CTTGTGGAGTCAGAGGTCAGTCAGATTGATAAAGGAACTTTGCATATAAATTGGTTCATAACAACACATATCGGAGGTGTGAGTCTGTGTGTGCGTGCATCCATGCACGCTCTCACATGCGTGTGAGTACTGTACGTGTTGTTGATTGGACTGGGTGGAGAATAAAGTGTGTGGTAAAGTGTGTCACTTCTGTAGGGCTGTCAAGATTATGACATTTTACATGATGATGAATTATCACAAATTATTATGATTAACGATGTCACTGTGTTTTTGTCATTGAACGCTGTCTGGAACATATGGATACAAATTGCTTTTAGCTTTTGGGCTTTTGATGTTGCAGAGGGCAGATTATGACAAATAATAATCCATACATCCGTTCATCTTTAACTGCTTATCCACAGTCGGGTCGTGGGGGCAACCAGAGAGCTCCAGATATACCCCTCCAAAGCGATATTATGTGACCTGGGGTGTTCCAGGGCCAGTCAGTCTATGTGATTCCTCCAACTGCATCTTGGTCTGCCCGCGGGGTCTCCTCCCAGTGTGAGTGCCTCAAAGACCTCGCTAGTAGGGAGATGCCCGAGAGGCATCCTAACCAGATGGCTGTTTTTTTGTAGATGATTGAAGACTTATGAAGATTTTCAAGATGGAAACGATTATGACAAAATACTAATACAAATAATTGTGATGAGGCAGTTATGCAATACAGGCCTACATCTCTTGGCAACACTCCATCCAATCACTTTCTCACCCTATCATCATCACTCAATCACTGTATCTGTCCATCTCACTCCATTCTCTCATTCCATCACCCTTTAAGTATTTCTCTCCTCATCACTCTATCCACTTATCTCTTCATCACTCACTCTATCTCTATCCAATCTATATAGTTCTCTCCATCACCTTCTCTCTATCCGTTTCTCTCTCCATCACCATCATTCTCTCTATCTGCCAATATCTCTCTCCATCACTCTCTCACTCTATCCATCTTGCTCTCTCTCACTATTCTTCCTTGCCTCTAATTGCCCTTAACCACTCAGGGGTTGAAACCAACACCTGTCCACCTGCCTGAGGCAGGTAAATAAAGTGGTTGGGTGAAGTCTATTACCTGGTTGCCAGCCCAGGCAGGTACACATTTTTTGTGCAGAGTTTGAAGTGGCTACGGTGGGCAAAAACAGCTAATCTATGGCCTCACAACATGACCAGGTTTTCTCAAGCCATGGCTCAAAATTGCAACCATTTTTTGGTTGCAAATGCACCTGAAATTTAATCTGTGCAACTTAAATGTATGTCTGAGAGCACCTTTGTGGCTGTTCATAATTTCTGTGATGCATGCCAAACTTGGGGTCACCTAGTGTTAACCCCTGGCACTCAAGTAATCGACAAAACTAAGACTTGAATGATAAAATAGATTAGAAATTAGATTAGAAAATTAAATTAGATTAGAAAGAACTCTTGCAGAGGCACCTTTCTTTTGTATATCACAGAGGGGCACCTGATAAACTATGTCATCATTGTTGTTTTATGTTTACTATTTCACTAACCCTCATTCACTTCCCAGTATCATCTTTACATTTAGCCTAGTGCAATAGTGGGAGGGAGGGGAGGGTGCTGAGTATTTCACAGAGTAAAATCCCAAATGGATTGTTTTTTTACACTTGCATAGTTAGATGAACTTAATTGATTTTACTGTGTAGTGTGTGAGAGAAATTCACTAGCTCCCTGTGCAGAACAAATGTGTGTACCGAACAGAAGGCAGCTTCAAGGTTACAAACGTGCACACACGCAGGCACGCACACACATGCGCACGCGCACACGCACACACACACACACACACACAGTTGCTCATTGTTATGAATAAGCTAGAAAAATCTAAAAGTCTGAACGCGTGAGTGTGTCTTTGAACATGTATAGGACTTTGAATGTGTGTGTGTGTGTGTGCACGCACACGTGCTTGCTTGCATGTGTGTGCATGCGTAACCACACAACTCTAGGTCTAGCAAGTCCCATTAAAGTCTGTTTACTCGGTGTGTTTGTGCGCGATATGTTTGTCTGTGATGATGAGCATGTTTGATCTTTCTGTGCGAATGTGTCTGTTTGAAACCAAGGTGAACACACACAAACACACACACACATGCGCGCACACACACACCACACACACAGACAGACACACATTCCTCTGTGAATGAATGAAACAACCCATTTCCAGTCTTTCATCACACCATTGACTCCCAGGAGGTGAAAACAGGTTTTATTTCTCTCCCTTTGAGTTGAGAGGGTGTCACATTGCATGTCATGTTTCCTCACCATGAGTGTTCATATTTCAAACTTCCATACCTCTCTCTCTCTATAGTTCTCAAAATGGGGTGCCAGGCCCCGCTGGTGGGCCGCGAGGATATTGGAACCGAAACACCGCTTGGCAAAACAATGTGCTTTATAGATTTTGAGCACAGTGTTCCTCAAACAGCCGCGGGACAGGACCACGCATGCCGTGGGATTTTGTGAAAACCATATATTACGAGCTTATTCATTTTATTTGGCATTAGCGTATAGAATTTGACTTTTACAGAGTGGTAACTCATAAGAGTGATAAAATGCTATAGAGGCCAATTTCGCACGGGTATGAATACAGTTGTACTGGCCTCAAGGTATCGACTTGCCCGTTGGCATGCCCTTGGGCACAGAAAGTTTGAAAATAAAATGTATTATTAATATGTAGCACACAGCATCGGCTTGGAAATAGGAAAAAATGAGTCTGCAGGTCTGCATAGCATCTTCTGCAAACTTTCTGGAAGTGACATTGACATAATAATCTAAACCACTCTTACATTTTACAGCTGAACCGCATTGTGTTGTATGCAGAACTTTTTTTTGCAGCATGCTGTTGGCACCACAGGTTACAAATGGAAGGCTACGAGGATGCAAACAAGAGCTGTGGGTAAATAAGCTCTAAGCAAAACATGCCAGCAGATTCCTAACCAAACCACAGATATTTACATGCCAGCTGTGTCAACTTTAACATATTTGGCTTTGTCCACCGTCGACAGGCTGTAAAACAGCCAGATTTTTGATAACTAACAGGCATGCAGAGGCGCTGCTAGAAACGCTAGAAAGCTAGTCATAGCGTGACATCATGCTATGGTGGCTGCTATGCATTTTCACTCCAATGCAAATAAGGAGTAAAGTGTAAAGTACAAGGTAAAGTGTGGGAAAATGGAGGAGATAAACTCATTATGGCATCGTCTGATTTCCCAGAGCTATGTTTATACATAATCATATCTTTGAGAAGTGAAAACAGATCAAATTTCCTTTTACTTTGAAGCCTGCCAGTATATCCAGTCGTCACACTCCCGCCACTTTACCCCGTTTGCAACCAAAGCTTATTTTAATGATGTTTGAGACATAATAATAATAATAATAATAATAATAATAATAATAATATTAAAAACAATAATAATAATAATAATAATAATAATAATAATAATAATAAAAACAAATTACACACATAAAACCCCAAGAAAGTGTTCTACATGTCATTAAAATAACCTCTGGTGGCAAAAGGGGTAAAGTTTAGAGAGAGTTGGATTTTCTGGAAAGAGGTATGGATTTTCAACTGGTGGTCCATAGGTCACTGGTGGTCTGTTGGTCACTGGCACTCCGTGACCGTGAAAGCGTTGTGGTCCCTACTATGCATGCATTTAGTAATACATTAATTCAGGGGGGTCCTTGTCATGAAAAATGAATAGGTCTATTATGCATGCGGCTATATTCACATGACCGTCTGATACATTGTTAGTACAACTGTACTATAATGCATGTATTAATAGACTGCATCCCACTGTGACAAAATGAGAATAAGAACTTTATGTGAATAGAAGGTTAAAAGCTTTGGAAAAGCAGAAACAATTAGATTTCATTAGTGTTTGTGTGGAGCTCCTCTGTGTTGGGTGCTGCTGATGGACTAACGTACAGTACATACTTACACACTCCCTGTCCAGGCAGCTGCAAGCTAATGTATGCTGCACTCAATTAGCGATCACACACCCAACACACGCACGCACACGCACACGCACACACACACACACACACACACACACAATCAGTGTGACTCGCCAACACAAATCCAATATCTCTCGACTTGACTGGAAGGCACTGAGGTACTTAAAGACACTGATGAGTCACTGATGGTGACATCACCTTCACTGTTCCCATCAGTCCTCTCCCCTGTGACTGGCACACACACACACGCACACGCACACGCACAGCATGAAGGGAAGGTATTTCTTTAGAGAGCTACTACTGCATGATTGCAATCAGCAAGGTAATCATTTTAACTTTTTCATTGCTAGATGGCACTAGCGATAGTTCAGCTCAGGCCAACGTTCACTACCATTCTATCTGTCAATAAAAGAAGACTGCCGTCTCCGGCAAAACAACAGTGCTACCGTTGATTGCACAGGTCGGATCATCAGTGTTCAGAAGCATTCATATTTTACATGCACAATCACCGAGATTTTAGCCTGACCTCAGTCTGAATTGTCATTTACGTTTCACTCCATTATTCAGACTTCAGACTGAAGTCCCTCTCCACGGTTTCTGGGGTGGGATGGGCGTTATCAAAGCTGCAGTCTTTGCGGTGATTGGTTCAAACCAATCCATAAGAACATTGGAAAAGCATACAATGTTGTCATTAATGTGGCTAGCCCGGTTGCTAACCAAACAAACACAGCCAATAAGTGTTACTACTACTACTAGCATGTGAACAAAACCAGCAAAATATGTTGGATGATGATGATGATGTTTATAAAACCAAACTCTTCATTAAAGAAGCATTGGATGAGCCGACACTATTGAGGTACAAGACTGTCGGCCAATCAGCTGCTGTAGTTGGATTTTCAACTAGTACTGATAACACCAGATGGAGGGGCACCAGTCCTTGAATAGCAGGGGAAAAAAAATAAGGTAGTATTTTTTAAGGTGGCGATTCAGTGCTGAGCCAGGCTACTGGGAGCAACTAATTGAGCCACTAAACACGGCCGATTTGTTCATCTACTGCCATCTGAACTGGAATAACAGACAACAGACTTTTATCATTTTATTCAATGCATTGTGGCTGAAGGGAAAGCCAAAACAAACACAGTGATGCAGATGAAGTCAACATTAAGACTCAACATTATATGTGAGACATTAAAAGGTGTTCTAAAACCATATTAAAAAGGTGTACTTGGCAAGGATGCACATTGAATATAATAAATCAAAAACGCCCTTAGTGAGGACTGAGCTAAGTAGCCTGGCTAAAGCCAGACCGAATCAGCTGTTGGCAAAAAAAATGCCTGTCAGCAGATTGGTCTGGAATAGCTCAATTGTACAACGATTTCCCACTCCAGAAAATTGGCCTATCAAGACACAGTATTCAAATATGTTCACATACTGTGTCCTGATTGGCAATGGCCACCCCAATTGTGTAATATCAAACAAGATTTCAATTTTCGTTTTTTAATTGATGTAAAAACAATGGCTTCCATTTTGGAATTTCTAAATTTCCAGGAAGAGAACAGGCTGTAATTCCCATTAGCATGGAATCCTAATCAATCTTGTCATTGGTAAGCAGGTTTCTGAACAGTCCACAGCCCACTTCTGAGACACAGAGCCAGTAGATGGAAGTGGTACCATCTTCTAATGAGCATTAGTGAGGACAAATTGTATCAAGAAAGATAGGGTTGAATATGGAGGAAAACAGCAGGGCATTAGTAGAAATTAGTGGAATCAATAAGAACAAGTCTGATGAAGGACAAGAACATCAAAATGCACTGTCTCTTCTCTTTAGGTGACCCTTTGTCTCTTCTCTTTAAGTGACCCTAAGTGGCTCCTTTGATTTGTGCATTGTCAAGAAGCTACTTCAAAACCAAATCAAAGTTCCCCCCACAAAAAAGCAAGTTTACAGATTAATGTGATTCTCCTTTTATTTAATGGCAGTTGAATATAGCTTGTCCTTGCCAACGTATACTCTTATTTGAATGTTCTAGGATCTGTCACTTCAAAATATGTCAATGGCAGGGGTTAAAGGTACATAACCTTTTTAAAAATGAGTACAGGCAGGTAACTACTAGACAGACAGTGAGAGAAAAAGGAGCCAATGATGCACCAACGCAGGAAGATAAAGCAAAGGAAAGGAATGAACTCTGTGACCACAATGTGCCCCCGCACATTGTGCAGCACGCGCACGCACACGCACACGCACACGCACACAACACACCCCCCCCCCCCCCCAACTGGAGAGAGGCGTCGGGCCAAACAAACGAGCTGCAGAAATCAAATAGATTTCCTTTATCACCACGCTGGCTCCAGCCACCAGAACATTAACACAATATTTATTGATGCTGCCACAAAGCCTGCTGCTGCCGCTGCATTATAAGAGGGAAAGAGGGGAGGGGTAGAGAGAGAGAGAGAGAGAGAGAGAGAGAGAGAGGCAACGAAGAAGAGTCCAAATAATTTTCAAACTAAGCTCTGTCTCTTGAATCTGCTGACAAACAATGAAGGGGGAGACATTGTCCCTCTGCCAAACTCAGAAAAAGAGAGGGATGGAGGGAAGAGAGGAGATAAAGGTTTTCAAAAAGAGTAGGTGTGCGACTGTGTGCATGTGTGTGTCCACATAACGCGTGTGATTGAATGGCTGGATGAAAGACAAGATCAAGGGAAGTCAGAAGACAGAGAAGAGTCGAAGCTAAACGGGAGAAGCAAAAGGGGTAAAGGACCGGGAGAAGAAGAAGAGCAGAGAGAGAGAGATGGATGTGTCTCTCTCACCCTGGTCCCATCAGGAGTTCATTAAGTCTTCTGAGAGGGAAGGATGGATAAGATAGAGGGAGCCCGGCCTTCAGGTCCCTGCTGATCACTACCACCTCTCGTGTTTTGTGCCTCTGTAGTTTTCTTAACCACGAATTACCATATTTTAACTGGGGGGAAATAGCACATCTTTTAAATAATAAAAAAAAAATACTGTTCATTGCAAGAAAACAAGAAATTATCCATCAATTAATTGGCAGCTGCTGTATTATTTCTGCAGAATTGTTCTCAGACCTCTGAGCCTTGGGTTTTTGTACCACTATCTGATTGGCTATCTGGTCTCTCAGCAACGCCTTGACTTCTGATTGGCTATCTGGTCTCTCAGCAACGCCATGACTTCTGATTGGCTATTTGGTCTCTCAGCAACGCCATGACTTCTGATCGGCTATCTGGTCTCTCAGCAACGCCATGACTTCCGATTGGCTATCTGGTCGGCAACCCTTCCATCTACACAGTCCCCATGCCTATTTGTTAGGCAGCCTGCAGCTGCCAAAAAGCAGATGGATACCTTTCTCCTATACTTTAAAGTACATAATTTGATAGAACACCTATTACTAGTTGAGTAGTATTTGACCAGGAGGAGTATCTATACTTTGACTTGATACTAGGTTGAGTACTTTGTTCACCACTGACATCCATCCAGTCTCCCACCGTTCTTCTGCTCTCTGTCTCTCCACCTGAACTTCTTTTCTTAGCCACCATCCACCCATCCTCTCTCTCTCCCAGACCCGTTCCATCTCAGACTCCATGAGGAGTTTATGTTTTCTAAACGTCAGTTCTTAGCCCCCTGATCCAGACACAATTATTATTCCATGGATAGCTTTTAGGCACTCGTATCGGCCCGTCTTTGTGCGATGTTACAATGTTCACAATGTTTCATTGTGATTTTTCTTGTTGTCACATCTCTGCTGCTAAATAATGTGACTCACAATGTCACATCCAAGCCCTATTTTCTTCTTGCCATCGCCTTCACCATTTCCCTCATCTTCAGTCCCATTTGCTGATTTTAAAGACAAATAGACACCTTTCTACAGGATGCTGATATACGATAACCTGTGTCAATAGGGTGGGACTTTTGCTGGATTTCAACCAACCCAAAGAATAACATATTTGCACATCAAAATACAATTCCTTCAGGAGTTGCTGTACATCCTGCTGGACATTTTTTCAAGCCTATTACTGGTGTGCAGTAGTGGCATTCATCTAAAATTAACCAACATAAGCAGAGAGAGGGTTACAGCACAGCAAGAGTCATGCATATCCTTGCCTGCATGTGTGGTATAGACATACTGAGTACACAGGCATCCTGCTCTCTCTGTCAGACCATGTGGATCATCCTAGAAGTTCAAATATGGTGGTCACTGTGTCAGTGTTGACGATTGTATTTCCTCCCTTCTCTTCACGCTTGATTTTTTCAGACGGGAAGGACTTTGGGCCGTTACTGAAACGGAGAAACGCATCCCTGATCCCTTTCTCTTTCTGTCAGCAAAACCAGCCGAGTCAGCAGGAAGCCAGACAGGTACAGTTAAAGGGGGAGAGGAAGGTCTTTACACTCGCTGAGCCACAGAGTACACTACACATAGTAGTAGTATATCCAAGAATGTGCAAGATGCTTTCACATTTGTCTCACTTAAACACTATACAGTACTACTTCATTAACCACCAAAAAAAATCTCATTTTAGCAAACAAGTAAAAAAAAAAGAAAAGAAAATTAAAGCATTACTGCAAGTGTGTCAACTTGATTTTTACATTTTTGAGTTGTGCAGCCATTCCTTTAGACCAGTGGTTTTAAACAATTTTGACACCAGTGACCACCATTTATTCAGAATTTGAGCCACGGACCACCATTTGATGACATTTTCTCCCCGAAGACCCAATACTAAAGATTTCTTTTGGTTTTGTCCACAGTTCCAGGCTGGATTTCACAAACTAAACAGTGTAAACTATTCAATTAAGTGATGCTAATTCAGATGATATTTTAACTCTCTCAAGAGTTACATTTGGTTAAACAAACTTTCCATCATTTAGCCTGAGGACCACCTGGAACCCTCCCCAGGACCACTGGTTGAAAGCCACTGCTATAGACAGCTACAATATGTGTGTTTTGTTGCAAGGAGATGTAGCTGGTATGGTAGAATTTTAGAAGACCAAATAGGATTAAGACTAAATGGTATCATTCAAAAGAATAAGAATTAGCTGGAAACATGTTTCTAGAATTGGCCTCGGGTCTTAATGGATTAATACAGTAAGTCTCCAACCAGGAGAAATTAAAAGTGAACTTTTACAGCATCTGGTCCCATGCTACAGTCAATTAAAGTACATCTCTAGATGGACACTGTAAGCAAAACTGATGGCTCATTGATTTTATCTGCGAAACCAAGCCATCTGCTGTACTTCCAAGTCCATCACACTTTGTACGTCCAAAAAGGGAGAGTTCTTGCAAATAGGAGTAATGAGGCAGATTCCAATTATCCCACCAGCATATTTGTAAAGTATGCATTCTATTTCTTTTCTTTCCAGGTGGTAGTGTGAATGTGCACGTGCATGTGCATGTGTGTGTGCGTACTTTGCAATTATCCTTCACTAATAAGGGGTGAGTCACAGCAGCCTGAGGCGAAAAACACTCCTCTTTAAGATTGACGTCATTTGCTGCCCACCTAACAGCTTGATAGCACACACACACACACACACACACACACACACACACACACACACACACACACACACACACACACACTAAGAGCTAATGAGCTTACGTTCCCAGGCCACAGCGGGGTCATCTTTTGACAACAAACACTGTCGGGTGAAACAAACACACACACACACACACACACACACACACACACACACACACACACACACACACACACACACACACACACTTGCATAAATGCAAAAAATAGGTCATGTTTGTATTACAAAACAAGCCCACAACACAGCAATATTATACCAATGGTTATTGTTGTTTATTACATGTCTCGGTTGAATGCTTGATTCTGAATGGTCAGTCGCCAAATTCATCAGTCCGTTATTCCTGGATAATGACCGATACCACTGCCTAATCAAACCCTCTGAGCACCAGCTGCGTGGCTGAGCCCCGCTTGATTTACTGCCGTTTGCAACATGACAGCCATGTCACACACACACACACACACACACACACACACACTTAATGTCATTTACATGTAAACATTGCTATAAAAATGTTTTTGAAAACATTTGAGCGTGAAGTAGACAAAGCAGTACCCAAAAATTGATTCAATTTGACAGTGCAAGCAGCCCTGTGGACAGAGGCAGTCAGCGTGTAACTTAAAGGGAATACAGGTATAGGCAACTTTAGTTTTTGTAGAGAGATTTGTTTAAAAGCAGAATCTAACCTCACCTCCACTCTATTGGCTCATTATGAAACTGCTGGAGACTGCTGTGCTGCGATTGGCTAAAATGCTGCCTCACCCCACACAAGCCTGACAAATGTTTTGTTTTCATGATTTGTTGACAACGATAAAGTTCTGGACCGCCCGCAGGACAAAGCAAGTGTCTGCAGGGAAACAGCAGCATCAAACAGCATTAGTTGGTGACATGACAAGACAACTAGCAAGCCTGCCTCCAGGCAGATGACTCATCGTCACAACCCAAACCTACCAAGTAATCATTCTCACCTGGTGGCATTCTCCTCGCAAAAGAACACAGGCGAGAGGTAAGGTAGGTCAAAGCTAGGCAAACTGATGCACACACATTTCTGCATGCATGTATGCTGAAGATATAGGTTATGCCTGTTGCATGTGCACCTATTGGCAAAAAGTGTGCGCGGCGCACGCACGTGCATTTGTGTACACATGTGTGTAGTACAGTAACTGCGAGGGGATTGGAAGTACAGTGGGAGTGACGTTGTACAGCCATGCGAAGCAGCGGTCCATTCATGAGTAACACTCAGCCCCCCCCCCCCCCCCCCCCACACACACACACACACACACTCCCTCACTCCCTCAACCACTCTCCCTCTTCATCTCACCCCCTCCTCCCCCTGGAGCTGCTAATGTGATACTACAGACCACGTGGGCTCCTTACCCCCTTTTTCAACCAATGGCCAGCAGATGATTAACGCACACACACAGACGCTGCACCACCGCCCACTTCCTCACACACACACACACACACACACACACACACACCCGCACACACACCCACACACACACACACACACACACACACACACACATGTTCAGTACTGTATGTACTCACGGGCTCTCACCCCAACTTGGCCTACATGTTATGTGTACCAGACTGACGTACCATACGGGGTGTATGCGTGCACTAGTACGCGGGGAATGTACACAGACGTGTTTACACATAGAGTTATACCCACACTCATGTGTTGACATACTGTACATACATGTGCGCACATTAAGCCTTGAGCCGCGTTCCTAAGTATGTTACGGCGAGATCACAACAACAACAACAACGCGCTATTTGTTCACAGTGCCACCCACACACAGATGACAGGTTGAGGGGACGGATGGATGGATGGATGGACGAGTGAGTGAAAGGGTAAATGAATTATGTAATGGGAAAAGGAATAAGGCACTGGGTGAGAGGTTGGATAGACGGATGGATGGATGGATGGATGGATGGATGGATGGATGGATGGATGGATGGATGGATGGATGGATGGATGGATGGATGGATGGATGAACAGATGCACTCAAATCAAAAATGTGTCTCAGCCTCGCTGACTTGCCTTGTAAACATTCACTGCCTGTAGGTGAGAGAAGATACAGCCTCCAGGGAGAGGAACAGAGAGCTTCAAAGTGAAAACAAGATAACACTACATGAAGGAAAGTGTATCGGAGGGAGAGAGGATGAGAGAGAGAGAGAGAGAGAGAGAGAGAGAGAGAGAGAGAGAGAGAGAGAGAGAGAGAGAGAGAGCTGTTATGCCCCCACACACCATGACTCATCTCCGGTTTCATACCCAGGGGGGAGGAAGATTGTGTGTGTGTGTGTGTGTGTGTGTGTGTGTGTGTGTGTGTGTGTGTGTGTGTGTGTGTGTGTGTGTGTGTGTGTGTGTGTGTGTGTGTGTGCACGCGCGCGCCCCCTCTCCAGTGTGTGAGTGGTGGTGGGGGGCTGTCACAACTGGGAACATTTAACAAGTCCCCAGACGATTCTGGCTTAATTGATTCAAGACTAGAGCCAGCTCAACCACCAAGCACCACTACCAGCTATTGAAAAAAAAAGAGGAAAATCAAGATAAATTGCTCAGCTCGCTAATGATTAGGAGTAATAGCCTGAAATAAATATTCTGTTTTTTTTTAAGGCAATTACGAAGAGTAGGTGGCCTGAAGCATGGAGACAAGGGTGTGTGTGTGGGGGGGTGCTGTAAGCACACAGCACTTGCATTGCATCATGCTCCAATTACAATCAATTAATTCTCTCCTTTGATATGCATCCCACTCTCAACATTAGGATATGCTCCATAAAGCCTCTGTTTTGTTATTGTTTTTTGCATTGTCTTCACTTGAAAAACACAAGGTAAAAGGATGCGCAGTTCCAACATAAATAATAAGATAGTCCCGCCCAGAGAGCAAGACTTTAAGAGGTAAACAGCCACGCCCCCTTTACAGTCGAGAGAGAGAGAGAGAGAGAGAGAGAGAGAGAGAGAGAGAGAGACCCAGTTGGTCGAGTCTAATTCCTTGATATGCCAGTGTTCGTGCTCAGCCTTCATAAAAGCAAGCAGAGCACTCTGTCTCTTAGGCAGGCAGGCAGGGCAGGGAGAAATCCTACCCAAAAATGTGCAAACCAACCAACCAACCGCTGTGCTCCTGTGCCACAGCCAGCCCAGGCAGGCAGTATGAGAAACTAAGTGACGTTCTGACTAAACCAATGCAACGCAAGCATCGTTGCGAGCAGAACGGACAGAACACACACATACTAGGGAATGTTACATAAACACACAGCTCAGTGGCAATAAGCCGAACCAACTGCGCTGCTACGACGTTTGTTTCACCAAACACTTCACCACACACACACACACACACACACACGCACACAGTTCCCTTCTGAGTGCGGAGGGAGTAGGGTGGCACTATATCAGTGGTTTTCAACCTCTTTGCTACCAGGGCCCACTATTTATCCAGCGTTTGAGCCACGGACCACCCTCTGACATTTTAGCCTCACGGACCCGGAAACTAAAGATTTTTTTGCCCACAATTTCAGGCTGGATTTAGCAAACATACAGATCAAAATGACCATCAATCTTCTACATTCTCGAGTTGTGTAGACTTGGGCTAGTAATTCATAAGATGGATATTTTAACTCTTGGGAGTGTAAACATGGTTTCATTTTTACGCTCTCTATGAGTTACATGTGGTTGACCATCTTTCCATCATTTAGTCTGGGGACCACCTGGAACTCTCTCAAGGACCACTGGCGGTCCCCGGACCACTGGTTGAAAACCACTGCACTATTACTAAGTTTCACACACGCGCGCGCGCGCACACACACACACACACGTATTTCCGCATACATACACAACATACAGTACTATTCTGCTTTGGCAGCACTGGCTGTGGTTCTGTTTGTTTGACCCACAACAACCAACCTCAAGTCATCTATACTCGGTTGGTTTGCAACACTGTGTGTGTTTGTTGCACGACATACGGTTCGTGAAGCGTGCATGTGGACGGGTGTGAGCTTGTATATCTTCTATTTACTGAGAAGGAGCACGACACCAAGCACGCAACTAAAGTACAAATAAAGCTTGTAGTGTGCACTGTACACACACAGAGCACTGCTCTGCTGGCTGACTGACAACCCGCTTCAAAAGTGCGTGGAAATGCCTCCCCTCTGCCTGCTAGCATGGAAGCTAACACCCCCCCCAAAAAACTGTACTTCTGCTGTTCCGTCTGTGGCTGATCTCTGCAAGAATCCCCCAAAACATGTCCCCCACCCACCCCCTATCATGTCTGTCTGCATGTCCCACATGTACAGATTACATATCTTTTAAACATACACTTTATTTTATATTTACCTTGATCGCAGTTGCAGCTTCGAGTCCGACTCGGTCCTGGACGGCTGCTGGGTGGTTTGGGGGGTTCCGATCAGGAGATCATTTGAATCCAACCACATGTATTTATATATATATATATTTATGAAGAGTATGGATTTGATCCAATATCCTCCAGTCAATGTGTGTGTGTGTGTGTGTGTGTGTGTGTGTGTGTGTGTGTGTGTGTGTGTGTGTGTGTGTGTGTGTGTGTGTGTGTGTGTGCGTGCGTGCGCGGGCGCGCGCGTGTTTAGCGGTGCTACAGCAAGCGGGCGAGCCCCCCTGTCTGCCTGTCTGTCTATCTATCTGTCTGTCTGACTGACTAGAGATCCACGTTGGTGACAGGACTGTCCCTCCTCCTCCTTCCTGACAGCAGCGCGTCAGTCAGTCCGATCTGCAAAGATGAAGAGAAATAAAAAAAATCCCCCCCAAACAGAAAAAGTAATAGCGATCAGATCAACCGTTGAATTTTGGGGAGTAGTAGTGAGTGAAGAGTGATTATTATTATTATCCCGGCGGCAGCAATCGGGTGCTGCTGAGATGTGCTGTAATCTGCAAGGATCGGTCGTGTGCTGCAAGAAGAGGAAGAGTGTTCAAATCCAAACACCCATGTCGCATTTCCAAAACAGTCAGTCCCCCCAAAAATGTGGTTATGAAATAAATCCGCCAGGGTCTCTCTCTCTCAATCCTCTCCACTCTCTGCACTCTGATCGCTACGGCGAGTCAGTTTTCTCTTCTTCTTCTTCTTCTTCTTCTATCCAGCGGGAATTGGAAGGGTGCATTTAATGTCCAAAAAGGGATGATGATGATGATGATGAGTCAGAAAAATAAATAAAAAAAGATGTTGCAAGCTGCTAGTTTTGCACACCGCGTACGTTCCTCCTTAAAACACATCCAGCTCTCTCACTCCCTCCCTCTCTCCCCGTGTGTTCACTATTGGCTTATGCTGCTCCCCCTGCGCCTGCCTCCTCCAGTCCTCACCACTTTGCCCGACTGATTTTATTCTGCACAAATGTTCACAGTCAGTCAATCAGTCAGTCAGCGGTTCTACTCTGGAATTAGACCTGATCGAGACAGGGAAAGATCCTGCAGGCTGCAGCATTTCTTTTAAAGAAGAAGAAGAGGGGGAGAAAGCTCATATCATTAGGTTGAAAAACTCTTTTGGCGCCATATTTATGGCGTACTTTCAATTCACCAGCATCGCCACCAAAAGCCGCACTTCCTCCTGCTTGAAATTGTACTCCGTAGTAGAACCGTGATGATCAGATCACCCCCCGTAAAATGAGCAGATCTACAAACTGATAAAGCGTCGCGACAGATTGTCAGCTTGTACTGTAGATCTATTCTTGTTTTGGTAAGCGACACCCTCCCTCCTCCTGAGAAGGAGCCTATAAATTAAAAGCTTTTTTAGAATTGCAAGATTACACCGCCTCTGAGAGGAGAGCACGGGGATTGTCAAATAGTCACCTGTTAGTTTGTGAGAGAGCTGCTGTGAGAACATGAACATGATATACTTTGTAGCCTAGTCAGTGGAAATTTACGGACAAGAACAGAAGTAGCCAAGTAGGGTAGTGCTGGTTATTTTCCGTGAGGGATGATTTGTGTAGTGGGTCAATATGTTGTTTGTTTGTTTGTTTGTTTTATTATTTATTTTATTGTTATTGTTATTATTTGTATTTATTTATGTATTTATTTATTTAAGTTGGTCCAGTGAGAGATCTTAATAAACATAGCCCAGCCTAAATTGTCCCTGTCTCTTGCCTGCCTACCTACCTACCTAAATGACCTGTCTGTCTGCCTGCCTGCCTGTCTGTCTGTGTCCTGAGCCAATTTCACAAACTTGATACTGATTCTGCCCATGTGGCTGTCTTTTTATGATATAGTTTTCAACTTTGGAGCATTCTGTTGCCATTGTGCAGCTTTGTGAAAGAGCTTTGTTATATTAAAAACAATGCAAAATGTTCACATATTGTAGAAGACAGACACAGAGTTACATGGGCCTTATGCCTTACAGTATTACCAGATAAAAAGTTTAATTAAATATTTTTGCATACAATACATATTGTACTTTGTGGTACCTGATATGAAAACATGTCCATATTCATTTGTGCAGTCTTTGGCTCTGCCCAGAGCCTTAGAAATAGTTACAGAAACTGCTCACTTCATGGGGCCAGTCCAATGGTGTCTCTTCTATAGACTTTTATAAATATTGACAACTGGAAAGTGAACGAATAGTGACAACCAGAAGTTACTAAATGCATTGGAGTCTACAGGCCTGCGCAAGTACATGAACCATGTGACCACATGATCTTCTGCCCCCTCAATATAAAGACTCTGCCCTTGGTCACCAGGTGTGGTTGATGTCTTCGGCTCGAGCCTGATTGAGCAGATATGGATGCCCAACTGTTCTATGGATTTGTAAATGTCAATTCACTACAGATCCTATAGGATTGATGATTCTATTGCAACACTGGAAAATGAGCGAATGCACATTGCACAAGAATGATTATGATAGTTTTCACCCTTTCCACTGCCATCTCGCCATGTACAATGAAGAGAGTTGTATAATTCTGTACCAAATCTAATCTAACAAAAAAGAAATTGAAACATTTGAGAATAACTGGCCTATAGGTCACAATGAATGGATCAATGTGGCTTTTTTCCACTGGCTGAACTGTAGATCCATAATATCTAGTTCATGAGTATCACAAAAATCATTTTCAAATAAACCGTCTTCCTATTAATATGTAATGGATAGGGTTGATGCAGTCACTAGGCAACCAAAATACCCCAACTCTTTAATCATTGCTCCCTGTCAACTGTCTACTCTCACATAATAATAATTATAATTAGGTATACTTGAACCCTAGCGTCCCTGTTCTGTGGCAAATAGCTGAATTACAAGCTCACAACTTGTCACAAGCTATCACAACGGGACACATTGCAACGCAACACATCATGTAAAAGCTGGCATCCTTGTCTGTCATGGGCAGGCTGGGGGTGGGGGTGGGTGTCCAATCCGAGCGACACGTACGCTTGTAGATGTGCTATTTTCACTAGTTTGGGTTCCCGGGCAAAATGTCTAATCTCTGTTTGTAATGTAAATCACTGCTCTATATTGTACCTGCTCTGTAACAGATAACAGAAGAACATCTGAGCTGTTCCAATCCATCTTAGCACCTGCTGCCTGTAGAGCTTATGGCTGTCTGTCCCCCAATCACTGTAGTGCCTGCCAGGATGCCAATGAAACATCATTCACATACTGTATAGCCTGGCCAAAGCTGAAAGCTTTTGGCCTAGAGCAGTGGTTTTCAACCAGTGTTCGGGGGACCACCAGTGGTCCTTGAGAGGATTCCAGGTGGTCCCCAGGTAAATGATGGATAGTTGGTAAGGTAACTGAATGGACCCTTACAGATCTGTAACTCGTGAGATCGCTCTTGAGAGTTATTATATTTAAACATCTGAAATACCTCCTTTTCAAGAATCTACAATTATAAAATGTAGAATTCTTATTTTGTTATTACATTTTGACAGTTATCTCTCCCAAATTGTGGACACAAACTATCTCGGTTCCACCACTTTTTCGAGTCACATGTCCAAATATTGGATTGTGATTGGCTTAAGAGTGGCAAATAGGACAATCCTATAGTTTTGGGTCATAGAGACTAAACTCAACATCAAATAGTGGTCTGTGGTTAAAATGCAGAATAAGTAGTGGGCCCTGATATGAAAATGGTTAAAAACCCCTGGCCTAGAGGGGCGGGGACCGGCTCAGACCAAACCAGGCCCGGTTTGATCACACCAACGTGTCGTCATCCCAGACCGCTGGCCAGCCCCTCCAGTGCTGTGCTATGTCCCATCATTTACTGTAGAGCGACGCCCGCCTGGAAAGGTTGAATCCCACTTAGGCCAACAATTTAACCCAGGCTTTCCCTTTTCGTGTAACACGGGCGAAAATGAAAGCCTGGGTGTCGAGGCTATATACTATATGTCCATGGCTGTGTGTATGATTAGATTAGTGCCACCCGCTTTTGAGATTTAACATGTTTACACGTAAGTTAACAAGCAAGACACGTAAAGGGACGCACTGTGGCACACAACTTACAAAGTTGGGATGCTTAAGGTGCGTGCACAAGACACGTTAACATGATCCCATTGGAAATAAAGGGGGAAGACATGATGCGCCAAAAATACACAGTAGTTGTGATTCTAGGTGGGCGTGGCACAGATCTCACCTCATAGTAGTAGTAGTAGTAGTAGTAGTAGTGTGTGTGTGTGTGTGTGTGTGTGTGTGTGTGTGTGTGTGTGTGTGTGTGTGTGCGCGCGCGCGCGCGTGCGCGCGTGCCCATGCTTATCCACACACAAAGATGTGCACAAGTAAAGTACTCACTCATATCAGCTGTATTAAGTCAGTCAGTAAGTCAGTAGAGAGGGAGACAGGATAGAGAGGGAGAGAGACAGACGGAGAGAGAGAGGGGGGCTGTTCTCCTGCACAATGTGAAATGAGACGGTGAAGGACACTGAAGAGGGATCTCCTTGGCACTCATTCAAATGCAACAGCAGCAACTCGCAGCGTGCCCGCCGTGCCCCCCATAAGGCAGGTGGGTAAGGTCCTCCGAGGAAGCACTTTTAATGTGCCCTAATGTACTGGCCTCGTGGCCACGCCGCAGTGAGTGGGCCGACTGGGCTCACTGTTTATTAAAAGAGATGAAACCAAGCAAACCCACGCCCGAGTCAAAGAATGTTCTTGGATTATTCTTAAAGGGGAACCACCATAAAATCTAATTTATTAAATGAATGCTCCCCTTTAACACCTCTTTTTACCCACTGAAGCCTAAACAACTACCCAGATCATTAATTTTACTCCTCTCTCAAGATGTCATTTCAGCTACAGTGCCACAAATGTCCACACCTCAGGGGGCACCCTCGCCCCCCTGTACTCTTCATCACTTATCCCTGCCCACCACCACAGCCTTGGTGAGAGGGGGGCTTTGAACTACAGTGGGATGAGGTCTGGAGACTGACAAAGGGTGGTGGAGGAAAGGTTCAAGGATCAAAAATGTGTCCCTGAATATTCAGGACACCCCATTCAGGAAGAATCTGAGATGGACCATTTGGACACGCCCATTCAGAAAATTAAAAACAACTTTTGGGGGTGCAAATATATGCTGGGGAGGCTAAAAATTCAAATTCACGGTGGATCTCTTCCCTTTAATGTTTGTTACTTACGTGAGCAGAGTGTGTGAGCGCAAGTGATGCGATCGGTCGTCGACCACTGGCCGTCATTCGTCCCGATTAAGTGCAACGATTAGCCAGTTAGGTAATGTAATTAAGAGATCTCAATATGATATCTCAATATGATAATATATCTCTGGTCGCTCACTCTGTTCACAGAGCCCCACACACCAGTCGGCCATGGCCTACTTGGCCAACTAATGCGCAAGTTGGCACTCTACCGAGTGCAGTTCTAGTGTCAAAATAGCAGCCATGGAAGAAGTAATGTTTAACCTAAGTAAAAGTAACCAATAAGGCAATGTAGATTTACTGACTCATTTAATCCTAAAAAGGCACACACCTGGTATCATAAAACAGGTAACTGAGATAATAAATCTTTGGTGTTGTGCCAAGGAATAAAGGCTGAGTCTTAGTGCTCCCTTGTCTCTGAAGTAAAGACCAAGCCAGAAAAAGTCTATTTAATTATGGATTATTTTAATAGCCCCATAAAGGAGCAAATTCCAATGCAGCTAATCATGTTCAAAATATAACATAGTCAGGGCTTACCATCATTTAACTATAGCACAAACGTCCAAAGAACAAACTTAACCTAACCGGGTCACCCTGGTTCCCGAGTCCCGACCATAAAATAACACACAACATAACATAAACGATTTACATAAAGGCAACAATACTGTATGCCTAGGAATTGGAAGGTCACTGGAATGCCCTCGGACCAGGGAGTCCATTTTCGTTACATGCTAAACACCTTATCCCAAGCCCCTTATCCCTTTTTTTACTATTAAAAAAAAAACCTTTTGGAATAGTTCAATGTGCCAATCTATTGACAGATTGTGAGCATGTAGACTGTCCATTCACCCGCTTCGACCTCTATCCATCGATTGAATAGACACTTATCAACATGTTACGATCCAATCGTGCCGGTATAGCAGATATTCAGATACCCGCCGGGCAAGTAGATATTTTGTATTCATTGCATCGGTGGATCACGGATACTACTAGTAGGGCGGGGCGAAGGAAGTTTTACTGAAGTTATGTTTAGGGTTAGGTTAGGTTTAGGCATAAGTTTACTGAGGTTAAGTTTAGGGTTGGGGTTAGGTGTAGGCATAGCCTAGTTTTACTGGGGTTATGTTTAGGGTTTAGGATTAGGCTAGGGTTAGGGTTAGACGGTGCTTTATGCGGTTACTAACCCTAAACATAACTTCAGTAAAACTATGCTTCGCCCCGCCCGACTAGTAGTATCCGTGATCCACCGATGCAATGAATACAAAATATCTACTTGCCCGGCGGGTATCTGAATATCTGCTATACCGGCACGATTGGATCGTAACATTTCTGTTGATAAGTGTCTATTCAATCGATGGATAGAGGTCGAAGCATGTAGACTGTCCATTTGAACTATTGAAAAAAACTTTTTTTAAATAGTTTAAAAAAGGCAAAGAAGTTAAGGGATAAGGGGTTTAGTGGTGACGAAAATCTAGACCTTTGTATCCAAGTACCCTGAGCAAGGCACTTAACCCCTAACTGCTCCCTGTGTACTGAAATAGTTGGGACAAGAAAATGCAGAGGTCAAACGTAATGTAAATTTTGTACTAGTGATAAATATCCCAACATAAAGTGTTGTTAAAGGTTTTGTGACGTTAACTTGCTTTTATTTTCTTTTAGGTTTGATGATCTCAATTGCACTCAGAAAACCCAAACCTTTAATATTGATTGGATTTTCTGTGGTCTGGAGTTTTCCATATATGGACTTTGCAGAATGTGACATCACATTCAGTTGGAGAACCAGAGCACTTGTTTGAGCCAGAAAACCCCAGTCCACAAAAAATCTATTGAATTTTTAAAAGTTCATTTTTTGTGGGGGCAATTGATCTAAAACATTGAATGTTGCAATCCCTTTAAAGACTCATTTTTGGGGAAGAAATGTAACTTTCCAGTTCTATCCTGGATCTGAAGTACGGTAAATGGCAGTGAACTCTGACCACAGAGATTAAGCTGTAGGCAAGGTGCCAAGTACAGTAGCTGTATTTAACCATCTTACATGCTATTATACTTTGCTGAATGGAGTCCTGCAGGGGTTTATGCTTGGCCCTCCTCTCCCCCAAATCCCTTAACAATAGCCAAGAGGGTGACCAGATCCAAAATGTTCATTTCAGGGACAGAAGTATTGCATGTGTGAGACAAGTGGGAAAACGTGTTGCAAACGCAGTTAGCACATTAATAAGATCATGATGTCACATTAAAAAAACAATTCAAGATTTAAACGTACGTTATCTCATGCCAGTAAAGCCCTTTGAATTGAATAGACAGGGGCTCAATTAGTGGGACACCTGAAAAGTCTTGGAAATGAGACTGTCCCAAGCAAAGAGGGACATCTGGTCACCCTAATAGCCAATCTACAAGCTCACTGCTCAAATTGTTTGCAACACATTGTGAGCTTCTAGATCAGCTGTTTTGGTGAACGTTCCCCTACATTCACAGAATTTTAATGGGTCTATTATGACATGCCCAGAATAGGAATGCTCTGTTTCAAGTTGTTTAGCATAAGAGTAGAGAGAGGAGAGGATAGACTGGCGTACAAAGGAGTCAACCAAGGTGAAACACAAACTTGAATAATAAGAGATGGACATATAACTGTGGCCTTGAAGAAAAATATACTTTTATTCAACAATGAAAAGATCCAGACATGGATATTTGCTTGTGGCAAAATCTTCCGCAGGGCATTGAAGTAAGGCTGTTGATATTGCTATACAAGCTTATTACCATAATGTGACTTTAGTTTCTCCATCTATATTGCTCTTAAAATGACACTAAAATCATTCCCTCAACTTATTGGTCCAAAGCTTCAACACATTTACAATCTATGTTTGCAATTCCTTGTCTTGTCATTGTGTTTTTATCCACTTTCAACCTAGCAAAATATCTCGCCTTGTATGCGATATAGCACATTTTTTATGTACTTCTAAAGCACTTAATTGCATTGAATTAATTTATCAAGCATATAATTGTTTAGAGGTCACTATATGTGGAGTAGGAATGCTATAACAATAGAGTAAACATGTCAAATATTACATTTTACTCCTTCAATACATTACTAATAATTACATTGTTTTAATTGACTTTTCACTGCGGCAAGTTGGAAATGCGGTAAGATGTCCGATATCCGTTCAGTCAGTGACTACTGTCCACTGTTGTAAACGGCCAACAGAATAATTACTGCAGGTACACAGGACAGGGAAACGAGGTCAACGTGATGCAGAGTAAGCAGGATTTCATCATGTGCCCCCTGAGTGTTACATGGTTAAATTTGGTTACATTTGTACATTAACTCTGCAATTCTCAATTTGTGGGTCGGGACCAAATGTTGGCCCTGAGGATATTGCAAGTGGGGCGCCAACTAATGGGCAAAACACTTCATCCATCCAACTTCAAGTTAATAGTTATCCGTAGCCGTGGTTGCGGGGGCAACAGTTTCATGCTTCAGATTTCCCTGTCCTGAGACGGTTCAAGGCCAGAGAGGCGATGTAATCCCTCCATCTGGTATTTGGTTTGCCCCGGGGTCTCCTCTCAGTGGGACATGCATCAAAGACCTCCCTCAGAAGACGCTTGAGAGACATCCTAACCAGATGCCCCCACAAATTGTCATGCTATTTTATTTTACTTTCTTAAAAAAAAATGTTGAAAAAAAACTACAGATGAACATACTGTATACTGTGTTCCATGAATCCAAGTACTTCTTGTGAGTGTCAATCATTACTAGACAAGTACAATGTGAGAATATAGCCTCTTGTTAATACTATGAGTCAGGGAG